>CM038675.1:710065910-711265910 GCA_021605145.1 Aegilops bicornis
TTTGAACTCTTAGTATAGCTACTCCTAGTACTACATGGTCACTATATGGCCACTACACTACTACTACGTTTGGTTCTAAGGATAGCAAACAATTCTCAATATTATATTAATTAAGAAACACTAGTATAAATATCTCAATAGTCCATGGCAATATTATTTTCTTCTAAAATCTGGAAACAGAAATTACTGCTCAAGGTTCTCTTAATTACTTACTCCAAACTTACTGTGTTATGACACTTGAAAAATTTACAACAATTCATTTTACTCCAAGCATGAATTTAGACTATCAAGAAAGCTAGCACTACTCCAGCAATTCATTTCCAGTACTGAATTTTTAAAGTAGATTTTCTACTCCAAGCTCAAGGCTAGACATCTGAATTTACACTATAGCAATACAGATTAATGTTTTCAGCAGAAATATCTTTAAAAAAATGTTCTCAGCAGAAATCACATTTCTATGCCAAAAGGCAAAGAGACTGGTTTTTTAGAACCCAGGTGCCTAGGCACCCTCTTATCCTACCATCGGCCCAGAATCTTGGGCATAGAGATCTGCGCTGTGCTTTGTAGAAATGGAATTCATTAGCACGTCTAGTGCTTCACTAAGCATGTGATACCGGGCAGCATACTCACTGTTCATCGATGGAGGAAAAAGGGCCTGACATTTACGTCCTATCACACGTGACAACATGCACGCAATACACACTTTTGTTTGACTCAGATACAAAAATCAGTGCAACACACACACTCTCTCTTGTAGCTTTTGCATGCAAGACAGATGAGATTCTCTCTCATAACCTGCTCTCTCTCTCTAACCTTTCTCCAGGTTCGTATATTTTTATCACGGGTGAGTTGTCTGTTGTTCAGGTGGAGACTAGTAAATAAATATTGAATGGCCTGATACTCCCGCATGCACTCCTCATGTCTTGTCCTTTCACCATTACATCACATGCAGAGAACATATCCTGTACTCCCGATGATGTAGTACTCCGGCTGCACCGTGTGCTGCACAACTGTCGGATTGAAAATCTAGGTACAGGATGTAATGCGGAGTACTCAGCTTGTCAAATTTGCAGAAAGCCCCCATATAGATACAGAATCACGAACGTTTAATACATTATCTTCAAAAGCTGTGCCACCCAGTTTGGAACAGAATGAACAGAGACACCATGTGCCTCTGTAGCTTGTTGTCTCATGATGATGCATTCATCCAACACGTATAAATACGACAACAGCCCCATGGTACAGAGAGAATCATGACTTTCCAAGATGGAAAACATGTGTGTATATATATATATATATATATATATATATATATATATATATATATATATATGTTTTACATACAAAGTGCACAACATGAACCTCATTCAGCAAGTTTATTTGAGAAGGTACAGCTAGTTCTAAATAAAGAGATAGGAAGTCCATGAACCAAGCTTTGGTTTCATAAATCCTGCACCAAAGATGGAAAGACCAGAACATCAATTTTGTTTAAGTATTCCATCTTGTCCTCACAATGTTTAGCTTCATGCAATGACAAGCTGAACCGCGAACATGTTTGTGAGTACAATTTCTTGATGATAGGTGAAAGAGAAGTAGATGACCCTTCCATCTCATGTCCATTGGCATCATAGCAAAGATGTCGTGCAGCCATTTTAGTCCACCTATGCAGCACATATTGGCTAGAATTTCATTACACCCATCATTCTTTAAGACAACAATGATGTGAGAGCAAAGGATGCCCAATGATTCAAACATTCGACAGGTACATTGTGCAGCCTTTGTATTAGTGTTGAAGCAGACTGTTCTTATCCTTCCACTAAGGTCACCAATGCTTGTGGTTCGGACATCACCAACCTGCTCAATGGTTTTGACATGACGACGATCCCTAGCAGCCACCACCTCACGTTGGAAAGCAACAAAAATATTGTGAGTATACACTTCTCTGGCATGAGCCTCAATTCCCCAGCAAGTCTCGAGTACTGGCAAGGTATGAAGTGCACAATTATCCTCTTGCAACTCCTTTTGTCATTGCTCTTCCAAAGCGGTTTCAAATCTTACCCAAAACTCAATCAAGGTAAGCTTTCGGTTAGTGAAGTGTCGAAAAAATGCATTCTCACTCTCAGATCTAGATGTTGTACGTAATATTCCACCAAGGGAGAACTCCATAAAGTATGCTGGAATCCATGATTCCCGTAAACCATACTTCTCTTTCAACCATTCATTATCCTCTAGGCCAAACTCAGAAATTATTGAGGACCACCGTGATTCGAACTCATCTAGAGTCTCTGATCCCCAGACACATGCCATGAATCGTGGTTTAAAATCTTCATTGTCTCTCAAGATGGGTCCAACCTTTTCAGGGAGTTTCATCAGAATATGCCACATACAAAGTCGATGCTTTGTGTTCGGAAATATAGATTCTATTCCTCTTCTCATGCTTTGATCCTCATCGGTTATGATTAGCTTTGGTGCAACCCACACATTGCTTTCAAGAAAGTCTGAAATAACCATTTGTATGATGCAATCTTCTCGTTTGACAAAAATGCAGCAATCGAATGTAACACAAGATTTGTGATGGTTAACTCCAGTAAAAGGGCAAATACCAGGTCATACTTGTTAAACCGATATGTAGAATCGAAGGATACAACGTCACCAAATAATGAATAGTTCTTTCTACATATACTATCAGCCCAGAAAATATTTGTCAGTTTATTGTTCTCATCTACCTGGTAATCAAAATAGAATGCTGGATTGGCCTTCTTTATTTTCCATTATATCTACTATAAGTTGTCCATCTGCTCCCTTAATCGCTGCCTTGAAATCACGCTGACAGTTTTGTAAGTCACGTTTTGTGCAACCGATATTTTCTGGCCCACCCTTCTCTATGCTAAGCAAGCAAAAAGTTTTTGAAGTGCCAAGCAATGCCTTACTGCATGTAAATAATTTGTTTCTCAAATCACTAGTTACCTCTCTATTTGACCTGATGAGATGCCTCTTACTTGGTGAGACAAGTTGGTGTGTGTGCGACTGAAAAAACTGGACGACCTCGTACTTGTTGTCATCTTGCCTCTTCAATCCCATCATAGCCTCGCAACCGCATCTGCTTATCTTGATATTTCTTTTAACCTTTTTTCTCCCCACTTCTTGATTAACTTGACCTAGATCCACTGATTTTCTCTTCCTCCAACCTTGTCTTGCGCAAACAAACTTCTTCCAGATTATTACACCACCCTCTCCTTTGTGTTGTGTCCATATGCGTATAGAGAAGCCAACCTCATGAGCATACATTCTATAGAATGCCAAACCTACCTCCCAGCTATCAAATCGCATTCCAATTGAGGGTTGTAGGCTGTCATCACACTCTGGCTCGTAAGTTGACCCCTGCGTAAGTTAACACAATGGATTAGTTCCAGAACTGAAACCCATGAAACTAGTAAATGAAATCACTAAGTAATAAACTTACACACGCGGGTAGGCTACTGGTTCTTTTCGGTGTGCTGTAACGATCTTCATCATTTATGCCGAATCTCGTTTGGACCTATCAATGTTGTTTGAACTTAAGTCAAGTGTGACACGCACAGATGAAACATGAGTAATATGACACGCACAGATGAAACATGAGTAATATGACAAAGAAATACCATGGAAAAATTGTTGGCATCATCTTCAAGTCCCATCGCTGTAGTTGACCCGACACTTGGAGCAATACTAGTCATTGACTCCATCATTCCCTGCTCGACGCAGCAAAAGTGTAAGATATTACATGCAGGTGCCCCTAATTAGCTTGTCAATGAGGTCTAAAAAGTAAGTAGCGATGAAAGAAAATGTCTAATGCAACATTTAGATGTACTAAAGAAAAGAGAGAAAACGGTGCTAATGAAGAACATTCCTGAGTACACCAGCATATATTTCCCCGCACGAGTTCTTTGTCCACTTACATGGACCCAACGACCGTACGCCACTAAAACCATCTCATGTGCTGCTTAATTTGCTCCTTCTAGTTAATTAAGTGCAGATTCATTGCTTATATGCCGGTTACTAACTCCATCCTAACTGGAATGGTGGCCGGTCCTTGAGAAAGAGATAGTAGCAGAGGATGAAATGAAATTAACTGTTGTATGATTGCTTGCATCCACTGATTTCAGAACAAAGAAACATAAATGTTCAAGCAGTAGCTTATATTTTTCGGACTATTCAGTCTTCAACCACACATAGGATTAGGATGGACATGAAGAAAATGGAAGGAATCTGAACCAAAACTTGCAGAAATATGGATTATGCTGCATCTAACTTGTCTTTTCTTATTGTTTCCTTTCCTTCTAATGAAAACTATCTTGCTTATCCATACTGCATTTTCTCTCTTGGTAGTGTCAGCATGATTGATTCTACAATATAACCAACGATTCAACCACATCCAGATGATCTGACTAGATGTGTATGGACTTGCTACTATTAACCTCCATTAATTTGTACAAGTTCTACGTGCTTCATCCACAGCACACACAAAACTAAATGTACTAAGTTGCTGACATTTTTCTGTACGTAAATTGCTGACATTTTTACTTCGAACTCAGTTAAAATTACTTCAAACTCATTTCAGGCCATAAGTTGCAGATATTTTTTCTATTTATAATTTCTCGAATATGTAGTCTAAGCAAAATATAGCAAGTTATTTCAGTGATATATTGCCTGCGCCCTGATACAGAGAGAGATCACCACATTTTACTCAAATAAGATTAGCTACATCTAACACAATCAGCATAAAGGGTTGATGGATTAGAACCAAAATACACGTATAAGAATGCAGGTATGTAACATCTAAAAGGATACCTGAAGGCTGGAGTTCTCTTCTCCGACGATGACGGATCTAGCCGCCGGCGGATGGCGGAGGTAGGCGCCGGGTGTGGTGGGGGGTGGCGTGGAGGTGGAGAATGGAGGCACGGGGATGGGGCGGCTGTCCGTTGTACGTCGGACCACGGCGAGGTCGCAAGGCAGCCGCCGGTGAGGTCGCAGTACAGCACACAGCCAGGTCCGCCGCCGGAGCCCTGGATCCTATCTGTTCGTGTTCGCTCCGCTTGGGGCAGCACAGGTTGGATAAACTTACGCCTATTCTGTTCTTAGCTGGGGTGTTTTTTGCAAAAACTTAAGGCTGGGGCGTTCTGGTCCCATCCCGTCCCTTCATTCCGTACCCAACGTTTGGGATATGCAGGGTGCAACCGGAGCATGGAATCCCTCGGAGCACAGGATATTTTCCCATCACATGCACACAAAAACATAGACAATATAGCATGGCCTGAACTCCTTGCATGGCTAGGTCGCTGTTGCGGGTGACATGCAGCCAGAGTAGGTCTGTCTCCTGCAGCCTAGCTAGGTTCAGCCTTGTTCTAGTCTGAAAATCACAAGTTTAATTAACATCACAGTGCAAGTGGGCTGCTGCTCTCTAGGCTTCAGCACGAATCTTTAAAATACTGGACGCACCAGATAAAAGGGTGCCTAGACACCCGGGTGCTATGGCACCTTTCCGAAGGGCAAAGCAAAGATAAAACATTTCTGTGAATCTTATTTTGAGGAGTACAGTATCTTTGAATCTGAAACAAATTTGACAGTTAAGCTACCCTGAATCTAAAAGCTTGAACTTTACCAACAACAGATAAATGAGCTCCAGACGATGGCGGTCTTGAGTGGTCGGATGTAAGACGGGTGGCTAAACAGGATTGGATGGCGAGACGGGGTGGACGGCGGCATCGACCTACGTTCTGTCCCGGAGAACAGCTCCGCCATGACGCAGCCTTGATGGCGAGCAGCGGGGGGGGCGAGCAGGGCTGGCCCCCATCGAGCTTAACACGCCACATCGGTGCAGATTAGCGATAGAAACATATGTAAACATGTATTCGGCCCTCCCTATCTGGCTGTCTTCATCGTGACGTGGAAGAGAAAAATAGGCCCATGTTCTTTTTTGCCATGTGGAAAGCCCATTACGCACCAGCAGCGCCCGATTGGCTCTCGTCTGGACGTTGCGTTCTACCCGTAACTGTAATATTTGAATTTCTCCCGGTCAGATTCAGATAAGAACCGCGGCGCCTCGTCTGCTGGACTGCTAGTACTTGTTTCAACTTGGCCATTCGGCGACGGCCTCTGCCGATTGCTATTCTGGATTACAGACGCCTGGATCACGATCTCGGATGGCCGCTAACGATTACCATTCTGGAGTCACGATCTAGTGATCTTTTCACAGATAAATTTCTCAAGGTATATATATAAATCTATTTTGTTTGATATGTTCATGCTTTAATAATTGTGATCAGAAGAGAAATACACATTTAATTTATCACTAGGAAATTGCCCGTGCGTTGCAACGGGGCATATTCTAGTAGTTCAATACCAATCATGTCTAACATATATCGTTAGGATTCTCATGCACATCAGGTGGAATTATCGATTTCCTTTTTCCTAGCAAGTCACTTTTTGTGGTTCAGTGTCAATGGACTTACTTATGTCATTAGGATTCTCATGCACATGAGGCAAAATTGTCGATTTCTTTTTTACCGACAAGCCTCCTCCTTGTGCTCCTCCTCTTATACCCACTTACATGTCGCCACTCTCTCCCAACATTCCCTTTCTTCTTCCTCTGACTCCAGTAAGACCATCCCAATCCGAAGTTTTATGCCCATAGTTCTCATTTACATGTTTGCATTACTTCCTTTTTTTTGCAATGATTGGCCATCAAAAGTGCAATTAGCATACTACACATGAACATGTGTCATAAAAGTTAGTATAGTCGACACTACAGAGATAAAGTAACTTGAAAAATAGAAGATCACGCTTCAAAAAATGGCGACTAAACTTACCGCCTCCTTGAGCACCTTTCACATCATATCCTTTCTACCATGTTGAGGGGCACTTCAAGGTGCCAATCTTCCCCGGAGCTCCTCCGATCCACAATAGAATAACATTCTCGTATGAAGGATCCCGAGGAAAACCTTAGCCCAACCAAAACCAGTAACTATGAATATATCACCAACATTGATGAACAACTGAAAAATATATTATGATACACACAGTTCTAGGAAATATAATAAGCCATAACTCCCAGGAGATATGTAAAATATGTACAAGGATCATGCTTCTCGCTCTCATGCATGAGATTCTCTGAATCAAATTGAGAACTCGAGACAGATCACGCCATATATCTTTTTCATGCCACAACACATATATAGTAACCGCCAATCAAGTGTTGGCTACCTATTATATAGCTTGTTCTTTGTTTATACCAAGCGATTACTTATCAGCTTGAAGTTAAATTCATCAAATGTGTGCATGATTTGTCACTTTCAGTTTTGAGGAATGTCATACATCTTACTAAAAGTTATTACAATCGGAGGAGTGAAAAATCATGAACTGCTGAGACAACGAACTCTGCCTTGCAGACTATAAATTATGTACTCCGTCAGGTTAACTGATCATAGGCTTTTGTTCCGTTATCCACTTATGTAATAGTTTTAAGTTCTATTACGGGCAATTTTAGTGTGAATAAATTTGTTCTATTATTGTCCCACACTGGTGGCAAACGACTACAGTACTAAAAGCTGAGAGAAAGCTCAAAAAGGTGAAGAAGGAGCAGGCGTTGAAATTGGTATTGCTCTAATTCTTTTACTCACACCAGAACCCAGGCACCGAGCCATATAAGACTTCAATTGGCAGAAACAACCTGATCATGTATTAATACCTCATGCACAAAATGCCACATCCTGCCAGAGTCGTAGAATTAGTTTGCCACAAAACTACAAGATATGCATGCAGCGTCTAGAGCAACCTATTTGAATAGCATACATCTCGCTGTCCACAAGAAACAGCAAGACTCTCTCACATATATGAAACTCAAAACATGCCACGAGGCCCACGACGAGAACCAGGAAGTCTCTCTCACCTGATGTAATCTACGATGCCTTGCTGCTCCTCGTTGGTTTTGCCCTGGTTCTCCCCTCCCTACCCACCTCCTTCTCCCCGTCGTCAGCGGCCACGGGCAGCAAGGCGGCGACCTGCAGTGACGCCCGGTAGTGCGGGAGGTGGTGCCCATCAGAGGGGTAGAGGCGGCGGCGGCGGTCGCAGCGTGATGGACAACGATGGTGATACAGATTAACCTAATTCGGCAGAATCTACGGTGCGGGAGGGAGACCGCTGGGCTTAAGGTTTTTTTTCTTGTGGGAGCGATAGAAAACCGGAGGGGAGGAAGAGTACGTCGCGGACGAAACGTTCGCTAGAAAACCGGGAGATAGAAAACCGGTGGGGGGTGGGGGAAAGAAAATCGCTACGGGGTGGAAGGGATGGTACGAGAGGTTGGACGAAGAGGGGCGAACGTAAGAGGGGAAACGGAACACTACGTTTCTTTTAGATAGTAGAGATTTTATGTCAGCTATGCTTTCTATTGAAAACATGGAAAGAAGGAATATAGAGAAAAAAAAATCTTTCAACACAACTTGCTTCAATCTTTAACCCATGGGCTGAAAGTTCGGGTTCAGCTCGAATGAGATTATTAACTTCTACATTCTTGTAGGTAGCAAATTTAAATCAATACTTGTCGAACATGTATCTATTACAATGTGTATATTTGTTATAAAAAAATGTAGCATTAT
Organism: Aegilops bicornis; assembly: GCA_021605145.1. Lineage (NCBI taxonomy): Eukaryota > Viridiplantae > Streptophyta > Magnoliopsida > Poales > Poaceae > Aegilops > Aegilops bicornis. Next base: position 710,074,544 of record CM038675.1, read on the forward strand.
CGCGGGTGTTGTCTCTTTGGCCCCCCCTATACTCAAATCCTGGCTCCGCCCCTGCGCAGCCGAGCGACCAGGCGACCACGAGCATATCAGTAGCCATGTACCAGCGTGTGCCAGCCTGGCCGCACGGCGGCGGCGCGCTCGCCATGGACAGCCCGAGGTCGCATATGGCATATCTTCACCACGCCCTCGCAGCCGACGAGGACGTTCCTGGGCTTGATGTCCCGGTGGACGATGCCGCGCTCGTCATCCTATCGGCACCGCTCAGGAGCTGCCGCATGACATCCTCTCCGGTGGCACTTGGTGTGGATGGATGAGGAAAATCATCCAAAATGGAACAATCAGTGTTAAGTTGAATAACACGGTGGGGCCGTATTTCCAGAGCTTCAAAGGAGTGAGGCAAGGAGATTCTATCTCCCCGTTCCTATTCAATATAGCAGCCGAATGCCTATGTAAAATGGTGTTTCAAGCACAAAAACATGGGTTGATAACTTGCTTAGCACCTGAACTAGTGGAAAATAGTGTGGCTATCCTGCAGTATGTAGATGATACGGTGCTATGCATCGAGCATGACCCGGAAAAAGCCCTGAATCTGAAATTACTGCTATATATGTTTGAGCTAATGTCTGGGTTGAAAATTAATTTCTAGAAAAGTGAGATTTTGTGTGTTGGGCAACATATACGGCTATGTTTAATTGCCAGATTGGGCACTTCCCCATGAAATATCTAGGTGTCCCAGTAAGTTACTCTTCTTTGAGAGGGGTGGATTGGGAATTTCTGGAAGAGAAATATATAAAAAGATGTGAATCTGGTTTAGGAAGCAATGCTTCTTCAAGAGGGAGATTGACTTCCCATGTTGGAAAGCAATAATGAAAGTTAAAAAGCTGTATATGGCTCGTAGGCGAGTGTCGATCCAATCTGGTAATATTGCCAGACTTTGGATGGATCCTATAGGGGACCAATTGCCGTTCAGCGAGCAATTCCCCAGGCTATTCTCTATTTGTAATTACCCTGACTGCACTGTTAAATCTGGTTTGGTGGCTGATCCATCTTCTTTCTCTCGAAGAAGATAAAATAATGAATTGGAAGATCAGTGGCGACAGATGATTGATGTTGCTAGTAGAGCATATGTCTCTGATGATAGTGATAAGATCAAATGGGCCTTGGGTTCTAAAACCTACTTGACTACTAAGTCAGTTTATTCTTTCTTGGAAAGTAACATATTTGGATGTGACTATCGTTGGATATGGAAGGCATGTACACCTTTGAAGATACAATTTTTTTTGTGGCAGCTGTCACAGAACGCGGTTTTGACCAGGGATGTAATGAAGCAAAGGGGGTGGAAAAAGAACCCTAGATGCTCCTTCTGTGCAGAGAAAGAAACATCTCAGCACATGTTCTTTACTTGTCCAGTATCCAGGGTGACTTGAAGGGTTGTGGCATGTATGTTTGAACTGATCTATGCCCTAACAACATCAAGCAAGCTTATTCGTGGTGCCATTCCTTCTTCCCAGACGGAGAGGTGTTCCACACTGTTGGCATTGCAGCTATCTGCTGGGCTATTTGGACATGTCACAATAGAGCTACATTTGAGTTATACCTCTAAAAATCCATCTGAATGCGCATTTTCCACTTATGCTCTTCTATGTTATTGGGCAGGGCTGATGAAACAACAGAAGGATGTGGACGACCTGAGGAATGGAGCGGCTATGCTGAAGAACAACGCTTCAAGGTTGATGCAGATATGTGCCACGACATACCAGGAAGGTGGAGCTCGCTGAAGTGAGGGATTAAAAAGAAGCTTCAAAAAAGATTGACTCGGGGAGTGATGTCTGCTGTCATATGGGAGAAAGATTTGTTCATTTTGGTGATCGGGTGTGGGCATTTTTATGCCTTTCACTTGTGGTCTCATAAGATAGACAGTCCTGCAGTGTTTAGTGAATGTTGTTTTGCTGTAATGGTTTTGTCGGGTTTTTGTCCCACAGTGAATAATCTTGATGGCGAGTGCTTACAGTGGGTTTCCTGGCGATGCTTGAACTCGCTTTCTTCTTTCCCGTCTTATTCTCTTGACATTGATGTATTTTCGTTATGTCACAGTAACGAAAAGGGTTATGCCTGGTTAAAAAAACAAAGCTCGTAGTCCTCGGTGCTCCCGATGCGCCGTCTCTTGCGGGAGCCGGCGGCGTGGTCGTCCATCATGGCGCTAATGGCGGCTTCAGCTGCGGCAGCTCGCGAGATGGTGGCCATGGGGTGCTGCTTGCTGGTGCAACCCGTGCGGACATGTTTCCGTGGCGCGCGCGCAACGCTCGACGCGCTTCCGACTGCTGCTCTGATCGACGAATGTCACTCGGTTTGCTCACCGCCTCACCGGAAGATCTATATAAGCTTGATGGGGCACCTCGTTGTACGCGATCGCTTCTTCCTCCCCCACCTCTCCAATCTCCATCCAAAGATCGATCACAGCTCGCTAGAAATCCGCTGCCATGGCCGCGCAGGCCAGCCCGCTCCGCCGCTGGAAGCGCTTCTTCGGCGCCTTCGACTCCGTCGACGCCGCCATCGAGGCCGCCGACCCTGACATGTGCCGCGACGAGGTCCGGCGCGCCAGGGGCGACATCTTTGAATGGCTCTGCAACACCGCGGACGACGGCATGGCGGAGAAGCTCTGCGGGGTTCTCGACGGCTTGATGGCAGAGTCCCTCGAGACGCTGCGGTTGACTCCGGTGACGCCAAAGGTGCTCGCCACCACGGACCTCGCCAGGGCCGTCCGTGCGCTGCAGAAGCACGAGTCCGAGCGGGTCCGCATCCTCGCCAGAGGCATCGTGAGCGGGTGGAGGGCGTCCGCCCTGCACGACTTCGCCGGAGAGCCGGACAAGTTCAACGCGCCTCAGCCCAAGGAGACCATGGAGCAGCAGCGTGTCTGCGCAACGACGACGGAGCGGCCTTCCTCCAACGAGATCGTCGGTCACGATCGGCAGCATGCCTCGGCCGATCTTTACTCGAAGAAGAAGAAGACGGTGGAGATCAGCGACGACAAGGCATCCGATCTCGTCGGCGGCATCAACATGGCGAAGCCCAAGGAGGTCACCGTCGGTCGGCATGTCATTGTCTCGGCCGATCCAGACGCGAAGGCAATGGAGGCCGCAAAGCGCAAACTCCATGAAAGGTACCAGCAAGCATCGGACGCGAAGCGGCAGCGCAGGGTGCAGGTCGTGGAGTCGCCGGAGATGCTCAAGCAGAGGCAGAGAAAAATGCACCCCATCCTAAGGGAGAGTTGCGCCAGCTCCATGGTCAAGAAGACGTTTTCGGTCACGAGGCAGATTCCCTTGGGCACTTGATCCATCACAACTGACTGCAATTGTAATTACAGAATCTGCTGAAATCTGCAGAATAAAAACTTTGAGAAGAGCAATTTGATCGGGTTCTTGTGTATTCCAACTTTCCAACTTAATTGCAATTTGAATTCTCAAGAAAATATTCAGAACTTCGCTATGCTTGGATTTAACTAAACTTATAAATACGTACTCCCTTCGTTTCTAAATATATGTCTTTGTATAAATTTCATTATAAGTCTTTGTAAAGATTTCACTATGATTCACATACGGATGTATATAGATGCATGAAATCTTTATAAAAGACTTATATTTAAGAACGGAAGGAGTAGTATATGTGCAGCAAACCATGGTATACAAGCACGAAAAGATCACGTTGCTCTTGCTAGGATTCAATTTGCCGTAAGAAAATATTCCGTGCCATACTTCACTGTCGTAATGTCTCTCAAAATTAGGGAAAACTGACTCCCGTGTCGCTCGGGGAGGAGCGACCCGGGAGATCCAATCGACGCCGCCAGGCCCCCCTCCCCACTGGAGTACCCGCGCCGCCGTCGCCGCTGGCGCTTTCCGCGGTGGCGGCGGGCCTGCCTCCTTGGACGCGGCGCCTCCTCCCAGCGGCCGTCTCCTCTCTGCTAGGTGGCTTGTTCCTCGAGACGTGACGACCGGCATATTGGTGGTTCTTGGATGCAGTTGACTGGTAGCTGCATGGAGACGTCAAGGGCGCTCAGCGGAAGTATGCTCAAGGATGAGTGGCCTCCGGTTGTGGCTTGCATCGGGTCTCGTCACGGGCGCACGTACGTGGGCTGTCTCCGGCATCGACCTCCAGATCGAAAACCCCATCTCCAAGCCGCCGCCAGTACCAATCTTCCTGGCGCCTATCTCGGCAAAGGCTGGCCGAGGGACCCATGGATCATCCTCCACACCAACCTCGAGTAAAGCGGCATGGGACATGTTCCAAAATCTCGAGCAGTGGTAGTGGAGGCAAGGGGCGGCTAGATTTCCTCATCGATCAGGCCGACGCCACCAGCTCCGTCTCCTCGATGCATCCTCCCCTCACCGTTGCCTGTGTGTCGCTGAGCAAAGCTCTCGCGGTGGCTGGCGGGGCGACACGTTGGAGTTGATCTCGGCGATGACCACTATGGTTGCACATCGGGAGGTGGCGGTGGTAACGGTGGGTCTATTGCGGTGGCCACCAAAAGGTCTTCATGAGGTTTCTTCCTTCAGATCCGGTGGTTGACTTTCGATGTGGAGATGCAAACTATGGACAAATGTTTGACGCAGAGGGATGGTTGTGTAGTGACGATGATCGTGCATCGCATGTGGCTGCTGGAATCGTGGAAAAGTGGTGGTGACAACACTTGTGACATCCATGGTGGTGCTACTAGAGCACCCGGTCTCGAGTTTCGGGCTGAAAGCCTAGGTCTGACCCGAGTTGGTTATACCTGGCAATGATGACATTTCTACGTCGTTCCTTGTTGAAGGCATTGCATGGATACACGCAGACTGATTCTTCAGGGTGAAAACCTAGATTCTGACCTTCATTGGTTCAATCCGATGACGGGGACGCTTCAGCGTTATTCCCTTCCTGAAGGCGTTGCTGTTGAAGAACCACGGCGTCCATGTGATGTCATGACATGGTTGGTGCGGATATGACCATTATTGTAGTTTGCCGAATGCTGATCTGATCGTTTTGAATTTTTTTTCTTCCCCTCGCCTATGCATAGTTTTGATCTAATATGATTTTGCTATTTGCTGGCGTGTTTTACCTAGGTTCAGACGGACCTGAGAATCTCCACTACTATTAAACAATCAAACAAAAATTTTCTTAAGTGCACCCAGCAAATTGTCCTAAAACACTGCACGGATCGATCAACACCGCACGATTAGTCCCACATATCTCAGTCTAACAGCCATTATTGATCTAATAACATTATGATGTGGACTTAGCAATTTTTAGTGGCTGACCGTACTTCACCAGAGGAATATTCTACCTATCAGTTCCGAGTCCCCTCTAATCATGCAATTCTGATCGCTATCTAAGGAAACAGAACGAAATCTACTCCCCTGCATGTCGTCTCCTTCCTGCACGCCGACCTCGCGGCACGAAACAGCTCTGTCGCACGATCGCTATCGCCAACGCCGATTGTTTGGAATCCACGTCCGCATCTCTTTTCTTCTCCGCGATCGCATCTCTTCTCGCCCCTGCCTCCTCGCACCTATCGTCGCCGCGACGCCGCCCCTCGCTAAAATAAAACCCACACACCTGGCGGTGCACGACCCTTACTCCCCTGAGCAGCGGCAGCGGAGCGGGGTGCAGTGAGCTCGGCCTACGTCAATGGGGCGGCGTGGTGCCTCTCCTCCATCGAGCAGCGGCGGCGGCGCGGGACGCAATGGGCTCGGCCTGTGTCGTCGGCGGCAGGGTCCCTTTCCTTCCTCGATCATCGGTGGCAGCACAGAAGCATAGCAGGCGGCCAGGGACGCGACGCTGGGTACGGGGTGAGGCGGTGAAGCTGGGAGCCGGCGCTGCCATGGCGGCTGCGTGGTGGAGGGCGCGTGCGTGAAGGCGGCGCCTTCCTCCCGCTTCCGGCATGCCACGACATGGGCCTCCCTGCTGTCGTCGTGCTCCCCGATGCCAGCCAAGCTCCTTCTTCCCGCCGCTGGAGCACCATCGCATGCCCTCAGCCCGCTGGCCAGAGAAAGGTTAGTAGCTTCATTCGTTTTTTTTCATTTAAAGCATAGAAGATTGATAAATTATCTCGCCCACCATACCATCCCGTGGAATGAGCTGGGATCCTTGCGTTGGTGCATAGGCATTCTTTTTGTTGATTCATGCCTCCGATCTAGCATAAATAGAATAATCCCCAAAAGAAAAATCTGACCACCAAGTGTTTGTGTTTATGCTTACAAAGCTTTTCATTCTCTATTTTGATGGTTTGAACATTCCAATCGAGCAGAAATCTGTTAGTGCCCTGAGTGCATCAATTATATGCAGCTATAAAGTTGAATGAATCAACCAAAAAATTACGGCTTAGATAAACAAAAAATTATGCAGAGAAATCACCTAAATAACAGCCACGGGTTGCTTCAGGTGGGGTCTTGGCGGCCTCGATCCAATGCAAGCACACAGCTCATAGATGGCCAAGAGCGGGGCAGTTAAGGAAATGCATGTTTACCCTTTAGATTGCATGCTTTCCAGGATAGAAATGAACTCTGCAGCAATACCAGTGATACATGCTGAAATTTTTCTGGCAAGGAATAACTGATCCAGTGTGAAAACGTAGTAGTCAATGACACTGTTCTCACGTAGATATTTAAATTCTATCCAATTTTTTGTTCACACGCAACAAAAAATATTGTTAGTGTGAGAAAAATGTAACGGCTGCATGGAAAACAATAATTTCTGTTTCAAACATGTTAGTTACAGCACAAACAATTGGTGCACTATGAAAAAAAGTGTATGGTATATGAAGCAAATAAATATTCATAACAGCGCAATTGTATGTTGGAAAAGAGCAACTTGCAAGACTGAACAGATTCCTTATATTTACAAGGAGAATAAAAAGGCCAGTCTAAGCTGTTAGGAATGCATACATAAGAGGCATTATCTGCAGTTTCACTTTGACAACAAGGATATAACTAAATGTTGCGCTCCAGAAAAATAGTCAGAAAAGGACAATAATTTCAGAGTTGTCAATTATTTTGAAACTCGGCTCGCAGAGTAGCTGGTCCTTTTTTGGGACATATTTGTTGTGCCTTATCCCTCTTTTTTTTTGAACAACGCCTTATCCCCATTTAGTCTTGTATTTTGTCGTGCATAGTTTGATTAGCTAATTGTCATTATGCCATAGCTAACTTGTGCAACCTATTGCCACTCCACCATGGGCCACATGGCCATTAAATGCGTCACCGCTTCACTAGGACTAACGTCGAACTACATATGATGGTATGTATGTTTTCACTATTTCCTCAGTTGGTCTTTTAGTTTAGACACCCGGAATGGCCAACCTAATATTTTTTGTGTGTGTACATTATGGAGCACCCAACAAAATCAAAAATAAGTTGCCCCTTGTTTGGACACCCCGAAGCATGGGCCGGCGAGACTAAGGTTGGGCAAAGAGAGCTTCAGGAGGACCGAGTATGACACCTCACTCGACTATCACTTATTCTTCAAGCAAGGATGGAAGAAGTTCCTCACAAGACATGACATGAGGTTGGCACTGATGTACTAATTACATTTAAGACCATCGCCAACGACGAGTTGGAGATTATTGTCTTCCTTTCATGTCCTCTAAGAAGTTGAGGATCATGTTGGACGAGTTCCGGACTTTCATGAGTTATTTAGTTATTTCTCTGCAATTTTTTTTGAACCATGGAGGAGAACTGCATGTGAACTTTATAGATGCAAGAAGAAAAAGGCAAAGGCCCGTACAAAGTTCAATCCCTATTCTGTTTATTTTGTTTCTATTGTGTCTACATAATGGTTTTAAAACTATGTTTTGTGAATTGGATGTATATATATAGAGTTATAGATATGTTTTAGTGTGTTTGTTCACTCATTTCAATCCATATATAGTCTATATTAAAATATTTGAACACATGTTATATGTGTGAATGTATGGTTATAATATTAGGCAAGACGTGCGTTGCACGTGCATACTTACTAGTCTCACCAGACGCACTTTTTTCTAAAAAAAAGAAGGGCCTTTGGCCTCACCTTCCGATTTCCATTAATTTTTTCGATAGAGGGTGAATTTTATTGGCTTAAAATGGAGCATCAAGAAGATACAAACACAATAAGCACACCCGGCCTCTGCATAGCTTGCATGCACACAGCCAACACCAACACACGTACACAAGAACACACCAACAAATAACAAAGTCATACAAGACCAAAGTTATGTGTAGGTAAAAAAAAACCCTGAAGCGATCAAATCCATAATTGGCAAACTACATCAATGACCATATCCGCACCAACCATGTTATTACACCAAACGAACAACGAGATTCTTCAACAGCAACGCCTTCAAGAAGGGAGCGACGCTCAATACCCGCCGTCGCCGGATCCAACCACCTAAGGTCAGAATCTAGGTTTTCACCCTGAAAAAGTAGTTCGAGCATGTCCGAGCAATCCCTTCAACAAGGTAATGACGTAAAAACATCGCCATTGCTAGGCATGACCAACTCGGGTCACCTAGGCTTTCACCCCGGAGCTCGAGACCGGATGCCTAGTAGCACCACCATCAAGTCACTCAAGTGTTGTCACAACCACTTTTCCACGAGCCCAGCAGTTACATGCGATGTGTGACCACCGCCGCTGCACCACCATCCCTCTGCGTCAAGCCGTTGTCCATAGTTTTCATCTTGTCGTGATGTCAACCACCAGATCTAGAGGTAGAAACCCTTATGAAGATCTTTCGGTGGCCAGCGCGATCCACATCAAGGCCGCCGCCGGATGAGATCTAGGCGTAGCAGCCACATCAGCGACGACCGCTGCATCAATCACAGAGTCGTACGAGCTGCATGCAGAGTCGATCGTTTCCGTCACCGTTGATGAGAGCGTATGTGCTAGTCTCAAGCAAGCACATAAGGCGTGTTTGGTTGCTGAGCGCTACAGTACCCGCATTGCATACACTTCTCCATCCAACCTGGCTATGCAAATGTAGCCTCAAATGCATCATCTGCATGTTGTTTGTTTGCTTGCATGGCCTCTTGCTTGCATGGGCAGAACCACACTGCCTGGTGTTTGGTTTCCTGCATGTTAGTGGACAAACCCAAGGCATGGTGTTTGGTTGTATGCAACGTCTGGTGTGTGGTAACCTCTTTGGCTAGTTGATGAGGTTACCACCACACTTCGGCAGCATAGATCATAAGCACAACAGAGTATAAACAGAGCATCAACTAGCATAATTCAGATATAAGCAGTACCACACTTCATAACAGTTCAACGCATAAACCATAAACATGTTCAAAGCAGACTCGATAAATGCATTTCGAAAGAGGTGGCCCGGCCCTACTCCTTGGCGGCGAAGGCTTCGTCGTGCTTCCCGCACTTGTTGACGACCTCAATGCCATCGTCATCGAAGATGATGACCTTGAGGGTGTCGGGAGTGAGGAGCTTGAACGTCACCATGTAGCCGATCTTGATATGATGAACGGCTGCGTAGGTGGCCCAACCCTGATCCAGGGCCACCCTGTCGTTCATCAGCTTGACCGTCACCTTCCAGGAGCAGCCGATGTTGTTCCTGAGCTTGAACACCGCCGACACCGTGACGAAGTGCTTGGTGAAGTCCAGGGGCATGGGGATGCACTCAAGCTTCGGTGCAAGGATGACCTTGCAGAAGTGAGTTGGGCCATCCTCCTGATGGTAGTGGCCGTAGTTGCGGCGCTTGTTGCTGGGAGGCTCCTCCATGCCCTTGTCGTCGCCGCCTTCAGGCGTCTTCGGGTCTTCCTCGATGGTGGGCGGCAGCTCAAGCTCATCGGGCATTGGGTGAAGGGGCTGCTTGCCCTTCTTGTCAACGGATGTGAGCACCTCCGTGCCCATCTCATTGCTCTCCTCGATCTACACACAATTCATGAAGTCACGCACTGCACAGAGTTCATGGCTAATTGAAGAGCTCGTAGTTAAAACTGCATGACTGTCACTTTTCTCCTCCTCTCCATTCCCCCTATATTTACTCACCCTGCCCACCACTACTTACCCATCCCCTCTCTTCTCTCACTGTCAACCTTCCTCCTCCCCATCGCCATGAGCTCTAGCTCCAGCTCCAGCGCCAACCCCTTCCCTTGGGGTATTGGCTGGAGGGCCTTCTTCCTCGGGTGGTTGGCTGGTGACCGCACCAAGCTCGAGAACACCATGGAGGTGTGCTTGAACTTCGGCTCTATGTCGGACATGCAGAACGAATCTAATGCAGTGCTCATGAAGGCCACTAAAGAAGAGCTGAAGATGCGATTCTGACCAATGAAGGCGCGATGGCAGTTGACATCATTCGCTGGGCCATGAATCAGGCCGTCTCCAACGACGCTAAACAGAGGGAGAAGTGGTGCAATTACAAGACCAACTGGGCTCCTAATGACCGTCGTGCCGCAATGTACTGGGAGACGGCTATCGCGCCGCCAGCGGTCATCGGCGGGGAGCCTAAGGAGGAGGAAGAAGAAGCGGTGCACATGCCAGCTAGGGCGCCGGAGCCAGGCCGTCCTACCTGGCAGATCGACCTCGACTCCGCCGAGGACGACGAGGATGACCCGCCGGCCCGCACGGCGATGAAGAAGAAGATGAAGGCCAGCGGCTCGACCAGCCGCTCCGCACGCCGGTGACAGCCGCCGCGGTCAGCCGGTGTCCGTTGTGTACCCCCTATCCCCCTATTCCCAATCCCCCAATCCCGCAATCCACCTTCTGCATTCCGATCTTGCATGTATGAACTCGTATGAACTGCTATGAACCAGTATGAATTACCCTATGCTTATCTACCTCTATTCCCCATTCCTGTCCGTCGTGGATCGAATCTATCACCGTGGATCGAATCAGCGTGCATGTCGAAGAGAGAGAAGTGCTTACCGCCATTGATGGAGTCTGGTGGTCTTATTCCTCTGCTCCGATCCGCCGCCGGTGATGGAGTCCGGTGGTCTTCTTCCTCTGCTCCGATCCGCCGCCGCCGCCGGTGAGAGTTGGGAGAGTGGGAAGAGTGGGGAGAGGGAGTGGTGAGGGGCGGTGAGGCTAATAACTGCCGGCGCTTCGGGAAGCAACGCAGCTTCTCGAGGGTGGTCGCGCGCGTACAGCCACGCCCGCCCACGTGCACCGCTCGGGCCTGACCCTGAAGAAATTGCCGATTCGTGTGTTTCCAGTGAGCCAGGCCCAGAGGTGCTTTAAGAAGCGTGCGATGCAGGCCCAATAGTGTATGCGAGCTATCAAACAGGCCGAATCCTTCCCGCGCGGGCTTGGTTGGACCTTATGCGGGCAACCAAACACGCCCATAGGCACCTTGATTGATTTCTTGACTAGCGACGTATGCACGTCTGGCCGATTGAAAATTTGGCTTTCACTTGTGACCAATGTTGAGGATATCCCTTATCGTTATCATCTCGGTCAGCTAGGGATTAGAGATTAATGAGAAATCGGTCGATTAATCGATTTCATCGTTCGACTATTAATCAGATTTTTTTTTGCAAATCTCAGGTTCCCAACACTAAAATACGCTATATTCAAAACAAAAACAATATTGGACAGAAGTGTTACCTTGATTCCTAATCTTTGAATCGAAGTATAGTGACAAAAAATAGGACAGCATTACATATCGCATAACAAGGAACACAAAACTTAAATAAACATAGTTTTTGCAAACATAGTGCAATGAATAGGTTTGATTTATCGGTATATTCCTAATAAATTTCTTGCAAAAGCAATAAATCGGTCCAAAGATAAACGGTGATGATAAGGCATAATCTTATCGGTCACCCCCGATTAGCGATAAATTGGAAGATTAATCATCGAATCGGAAATTTTTTTGAACAATGCTTGTGACCATGGATGGATTCGATCTCTTTGGGTCCCTGTGACCTCGAAAAGAATAGCTACAAGTAGGGACCCCACCGCCGCCGTCAGCAGCTCTAGCTTTGCCGGTGGCGTCCTCCGACGACGGGCGGGAGGGAGAGGCAGGAGGAGAGGTAGGTTGGGCCCCGATTTCCATTAATAGAAACCATTTGGTTCCTCTGACGTCAGTGTGTGCGTTCGGTTTTTTCGGTTTGATTCGGTTCGGTTTATACGGTTTTTATACTTCGGTTTTATACATAGATACGGTTCAGTTTCGGTAATAACCATTTAATTTCGGTTTGATTTCGGTAATAACCAAAGTTGACGCGAATTTGTAAACAAGAAATACTGTTTTGGTCACATGATTCGGTTCATGTATGTATGTTAGATTTTTTTGCGAGAACTGTGTAGGTAGATTGGGTCATTAGATGTGATTTAGATAGCAGCAGATATGAGAGATTAGGTATGTTTCAGAGGTCCACATGATTTGGTCTTACAATTAGATTAAATGCATGCAGATATGATTGATTACAGGAAAGAAGCTGAAAAAGGAATGAGACAATCCCGTGCATCTAGCCATCCACAAGGACACGACCAAGGTGGCCAGGTCGATCCTCCCGAGTCCCGACAAAAGCGAGACGCTACCTTTTTTTGAGCGATCGGCTGACTTAGGGCATCTCCAGCCGCGCTCCCAACAGGCTCTTCCCAGGCGATTTTGCCGCGCCGGCGTTAAAAAAAAGCCCCAGTCGCGCCTCCAGAAGCCTGTTTTTCGCCGGCTCGGGCCAAAACTGGTGCCGGCGGACCCAGGCCGAACCCGGCGCCCTGGGGGGCGCTTGGGGAGCACAAGCGAAAAAGCGCGTGGGCCCGCCACAGAGCGACCGAGGGCCTTTTCCGCCGTTCTTGGCGCTTTTCCTCGCATCTCTCCGCTCGCTCGCCTTCCTCCCGCCATTCTCTCCCTTTCTCCCGCCAAACTGCCTCCCGCTCGCCGCGAAGAAGCACGCCATGCCGCCGAAGAAGTACGCCATGCCTTGCGGCAACCGCGATCGCCCTGCGTGGCCCACCGGGCAGAGGAAGCCGAGGGCGCCGCCATCGGCCACCGGGCCTGTCGAGCGCCGAGTGGAGGGTGGAAGTTCAGCGGCGCTGGCGATCACCGACAAAGTGAACAGGCCATAGCCAAGAAGGCCCGCGACAACGCTGGCGCTGGCGGCGTCTTCCTCATCGGTCGACCAGCGAGGATGAATCCACCCGTCGTCACCACGCCCGATCTGCGCCACAGGGACCGCAAGGCGCGGGCTCTCCATGGGGTTCATCGTCGCCGGCTACGCCCGACGGCGACGCCGCACGATGAGTTCAATCCAAACGTGACCTTCTCTCATGGTCACCCCGCTACGCGCACGCCCTCGCCCGCCTTCGTCGGCGTGTAGTACCCTCCATACAACTACTCGCCCCCCGCCGCCTACGCGTCCACACCGACACCCCATCTCTACCGTGGACCGCTACCCTTCTCGCACCTCGGCGACGCCGACGACACGGGAGACGACATGGACGACATCATCGCGGCAGGATCGACCGCGGCCACCGCGTCTCCCGGGGTCGCCACCCAGGACGAGGTGGTGGACCTCAGCGGCAACATGGAGGCCGAGCTCGGCTACGTCTACGGCGACGACGCGCAGGAACCCGAGGAGGAGGAGGATGACCAAGTGGAGGAGGAGGAGGAGGAGGAGGAGCCGGCTCCTGTTCCGGCGAAGGGGCGCCGGAAGAAGAAGAAGCGGGCGGCTAGGTTAGGCGAACCGCGCATCAAGTGGACGTCCAAGGAGGAGGAGTGCCTCGCCGAAGCTTGGAAAGTCGTCTGCCTCGACCCGACCACCGCACGAACCGAGCTTGAGACGTCTCGACCGCATCAAGGCCGAGTTCGACGAGCGGAAACTCGTCGACCCCTACTTCAAAGGCGTCTACATGCAGCGCGGCTCCAAGGCGATGGTGAACCATTGGGGGCGTGTCCAGTTGGCGTGCAACAAATGGCATGGAATCGTCGAGGAGGTCGCGGCTTGCCCGGAGAGCGGCGCCAGCGTTGAGGATCAGGTACGCACGCCGTTCGCCCGCATATCTTCGTCCCCTACGCCCGCCGCCCGCCAACTGTTCGTCCCTCGGCGCGAGCTGCTGCGTATGTTCGCCATGTATCGGGCGACAACCAAGACGCCGACTTCAAGCACCTCCACGTCTACAAACGCATTGACAAGTGCGAAGTGGGCGGAAGTCCGACGTGCCCTCGACAAGGCCAAGGAGACGCCACAAGCCGGACGCGGCGACTCCGGGCGCGTCGGAGAAGGCGGCGACGAGCGGCAACAAATTGGCAAAGAAGGGGAATGCGCCGACGCTGCAACCGCGCGATTGCAAGAGTCCATCGAGCATTGCCTCGCCGACGCCAGGCCCGGGCCGCCCCACGCGAAGAGAAGACCGAGGCGCGGTGGTCGTCGCTAATGAAGAGCAACGCCATCAAGCTCGACCTGCTCCGGATTTAACGTCGCCGCCAAGAAGAGGAACACCGACATGGCTTTTCCGATGGGCGGGCGGACATGCTCCGAGCAACGACGAAGCTCAAGGCGTGGTACCGCGCAGCGAGGCCTCATCTGAACGAGCTGCCGACGGCAACGCCGACGACGCCGACGACGCCCACGCCCACACGGACGCCAAGCCCGAGCAGCGCGTCTACATCGCCGCCCGTCCAGCGTTGCGAAGCAGCGCCCGACGCAGCCCGGCGAAGCAGCTCCGACCAGCGAGACACGCCGACTCCGCCAACGCCTGGAGCCGGCACCGCCGAGTGAATCGCCGTGCGCACGCGATCACCGGATTCTGTTTTTTTGTAACGCCGGACTACATCCGATCGCCGGATTTGCGGCGTCTTTTGAGAGCGGGAACGACCAAGTTTAAATTTTCCACATCCTGGGGCCGGCGCGTGGGGGCGTGACTGGGAGCTAGGTCGCCCCCAGGGGCCGAACTAGCGCCGGCACACCCCCAGGCTACCGGATTTAGGCGCCCTGGGGGGCCGAACGGCTGGAGATGCCCTTAGGAGGTGTTTGGCTGCGGATTGGTAACGCAAACGTAAACGTAATGAGTTTACAGTGTTTATGTAAATGGAATGGATAAAACTTGAAATTTGTTTGGTGACCTACTGTAACATAAATCAATACCGGGATTGCTCAAGAATTCACGCAGTGAACATGGATAGGCAGGGCGGGAACGGCAGTGGCGGGCCAGCGCTGGATATGCCGGCGGAGTACAAGGGCCCGGACGGTAAGAGCAGTAGAGCACGAGTGAGCGCCGTGGCGGCGCTGCCGCCGCCGGCCCCGGCGAGCGGCCACCTGCCGTCAAGGCTGAAGGCGGAGGTGAGGCGCCGACGACGCCGAGGGAGCGGCGAGCGCGCCGATGCCGCCGTCTGCTGGACAAGACCATGACCGGCACTACAGGCACGTACAGGGCCTCCAGTTCGACGCAAGGCTGGCCGGTGGTCGAGAAGTCGTTCGAGGCTTCGGCCTTCGACAGCCTCGCCGTCGATCTGCTCCTCCGACCAAGTTTCGGCCATGACGGCGTAGTGTCCAGGCACAGACCAAAGAGGAAACAAAGAGTGCCGGCGAAGTTTCCTTGCCACGCGTGAGGAACGAGGAAGGAGGCCGCATAGCTCGTGCGATCGCATCTCGTGCGGAGAGGAGATGCCTGTAGCGTAATCTGTTACAGCAGATTTCCAGCGGTATCGGTTTTGTATTAGGCTGGGATTTGATACCATGTTATCGGATTACAGAGCAAGGGAAACAAACACGATTTAGGGGGACCTGTTAACGTTGTAATCAGATTACGTTACAGTAGCGCGAACCAAACACCTCCTTACACGTAGCGCTCCGCGCATGGGTCGCTACACGAATCGGCCCGTATGGGCTTGATACTTTGAGCCCAAAGCCTCAAACAAGCACCGCATGTGCGCCCTGGTTGTGGTTCGAGCTGCACCAATTTAGTACCACCTCACCTATTGAGCAGCAGCGCGGTGAGCGGATGGCTATAAAACAAGGGGTGGCGAAGGCTTGAGTTCATATTGTCGCACACTAAAGCGGACTTTGGTTTTATCGGTTTAACCGAACGGTTTTCAGTTTCTAACCGAAAAAACCAAATGCTAAATGGTTTATAAAATTGAAAACTGAAACCATAACATTAACCTGGAAAAACCGAAATTTCGGTTTGGTTTGGTTTTTTTGGTTCGGTTTTGCACACCCTGACAAGGCACACATGTATGTCTAAATGGAGTATAAACTCTCTCACTACAAATTTGTGAATGACATGTCTTTTCAAGCTAATGAATTTATAGGAAATAAATTGGCTCGATGGATGCAGGGGAAAGAAATAAGAGCGCAGTGGGCTCACATAATGGTTGTGCACATTGATCAATGTGGAAACGGGGAATTGACCCTCCTTTTTGAAATAGAAGGATGTTGTCAATAATGACGGCAAAATGGCTAGGCCAAGCATTTCTTTTCCTAGAGGTAATATCATCCGGAGTCACAGAAGTTGTGTCGCATGTTTAGTTTGATGCTAGAACTTTGAAAATACAATTTTGTAGTCATCTAACTTCACTCGAGCATGCAGATACGGTCATAGTACGTGTATGCAAGTGTATGGACCCACCTGTTAGTGAGTGATGCAGCTAGGCATGACATATTTTTATAAAAAACTACTAAGATGCATTTTGCCACAAAACCCCATCATATTTTTTTATTTACATAAATAATCTGACCACAGTACTGGCATTATATGCCAAACTTTACAAAAAACTTGACCTCTGGGACTCGAACGCTCAACCAACTGGTTTAACACGGAACACTCTAGCGCTAAAGGCTGCAGGTGAATAAACCCGCATCTATAACGAACTTATATGTAATTAAGGTACACACATGTGGAGCTTAAATATTTTATAAACCTGAGTATTATATAAACTAGTGTGTTATATA
The DNA here is from genome assembly GCA_021605145.1 of Aegilops bicornis. Taxonomy (NCBI): domain Eukaryota; kingdom Viridiplantae; phylum Streptophyta; class Magnoliopsida; order Poales; family Poaceae; genus Aegilops; species Aegilops bicornis. The sequence goes on from CM038675.1 coordinate 710,091,394, forward strand.
AATGTGTGTATTACATATTTGATTTTCAAAATTATTATTCAAAAAAAAATATTTTAATTACACAAACATCTCAATAATCACATGCACATTTTTATAGTTTAATGTTTGTATAATTAAAAATATTCTTAATTTAGAATTTCAACTATTAACATGGACATTCAATCGTGCCTAATATTTAATTTATATATGTTTTGAATAAAATTCAAGAGTAAAAATTATAGACAAGTGAATATTCATAAATATTTAATAAATGTTTGTATTCACCATTTTGTATAATTTTAATAAGCCGCAACTGTATATCTTTTGGATCCATCAAACATATTTATTTAATATAAAATAATGTCAGTATTAACTAAACATATTTCATATAATGTTCTTATTTACTAACCATGGTTTGTATGGATATTTTAACACTCAAGTATTGGAACATAATTTTATTACTTATGTTTTACAAATATAATGAATGTATTTATTACTTATTTTTTACTAAATACTCCCTCCGTCCCAAAATAAGTGTCTCAACTTTGTACTAGCATTAGTATGAAGGTGTCCTAACACTTATTTTGAGACGGAGGGGGTATTTTATATATGATACACATATAATATATGATACATCATGATGATGCAGAGGCCGGAGTGTTTCCCCTTTTCGAAAAAAAATATGATACACATGTTTGTATTTAAATGTTTTTATTTACTGATCATTGTCTATAATATATTTTAACACAAAAAAATTTGAATGCGTTTTACAAATATATTAAAATAATAGCGCATGCAAAATGGGCCGCAATATACGCAATCCATTTGAGCTCCATATTTTTTCTCAATTATAATAATAATTAAGCTCCACATGTGTTCCCTTTAAGTCCATATAAGTTTGTTATCAGTGCATAGACATACAGACCTGTACGGTGTAGTGGCTTTACCATGCCGTTTTAAAACAGTTCGTCATCGGTTCAGTCCCGCTGCACCCATTTTTGGGCATATAATGGCAGTAGTGTGGTTGGATTTTCCTATAAATAAAAAATGTCAAGGGGTTTTGTGCAAATATGTGTCGTGCTGAGAAACTACAAAAATATGAGTGTATTTTCTTGAAAATGTGGAGGTGTTTTGCGCAAATATGTGCCGCGCCGGGCAATTACAAAAATATGATGGTCTTTTTTGTCGCCCCTAGTGCCATCACTCACTAACAAATGGGACCATACACATGAATACTCCTGCATAAGTGTACTATGACCGTATCTGCACGTTTGAGTCAAGTAAGATGACCACAAAACAGGGGCGGAGCCAGGCTAGCGCTGGGCCCCGGGCCTCCTTTGTTGCTACAGTAATGTACAGTGACCAACAATAACAATATCACTATAGTCAACGAAGGATACTCCTGCAATGACCCGGGCCCAGCCCCCCCAGGCCTGGGGTGTAGCTCCGCCACTGCCACAAAACCTTATTTCCAAAGTTCTAGCACCAAAGTGAACATGTGATGCAAGTTCTATGACTCCGGTGATATTACCTCTTTTTCGTACTACCAAACGTTGAGAGTGAGAGTACAAAGTTGCACTTCAGCTCAAATCAAAGTACCAACAAGCAACAAAACATGCTGATCCGCAAGTTATGCCTTGCTAACGAAGGGGAAGTAATCAGCGACGAGGCGCTACAGGCCTATGTGCAGCTGTTTGAGCGGCCGTTGACTGACACGCACATCTCGGCAACCTTGACCCTGTTTGGCTGGGAGCCGGAGATCATGCCTCTGTTTGCTAAGAGCAAGTACAATAATGTGATGTAGGAGGGCTGTAAGACATTAAATATTATATTCTTGCTTACTTGGAAGAGAGAGAAAAGAAGTGGGTTACTAGTTAAGAGCCGGCAGCAGCACGCGCTCCTAGGTACTTTATGAGAGAGTGGAGTGATCCATGTATCAACAAAGTAGTACATATTTATATCTAGCTATTGTACTTGTTGATTATAAGCTTGACTATATGTGACATGACAACATCATATAACCAGCAGCTGGCTATATTATTAACCATGCTCTAATGAGGGCGCGGTGGACGCGCGGTAGTAGCGCCAGCCCTTAGTGGTGGATCATGGGTTCCAAAAATGAATAGTCAACCCTTCAAGACCCTAGTGTGGAATGTGCTTGGGTTTAATACACCGGCACATAAGAACGACGTGTCCTAAGTGGTGCAAGCGGTCAACTCAAGCATTGTCTGTTTGCAGGAAACTAAGATCGATAATACTAAATCCACCGAGAGGTCTTCACGGACTTCACGGGGCGAGGAACGTGGGCAAGTTTAATTGCCCCTCCCTCCTCCAACATTTTAAGTGGTGGGGCCGTCCTACTTAACGAAATCATAGTCATTAATCCTTAATTAGCCCGTAAAACCCTGTTAAGTGCCCGTGTGTGTAGCATTACTCAACTAAGATGGAGGTTGTAACCGTTGGAAAATAGGAAAGTTCATGATTAATTCCAGTAAATAATTCATGACTAGAACAGAAATTAGCATGTAACAATCTAGCAAAGTAGATGAACAATAAAACAAGCACAACAGCATCGCACACGATACAACAACTTTAGAGAGAGACATCAGCAGATCACGAATGGTGTATTGTTCGTTAGTTGTTGTAGGAGCGACATAAGTGGCGGAGCCAGAAAAATAGGATGAGGAGGGCCGAGTATTGTTCAACGTTGTTGGGGGTGGGCCAATCCATCAAAAACACCCATTTTAGCAAAATAAATTCACTGCTACTATTCATATATTAGGCCTAAATCACATATGTTAGGGGGGGGGGGGCAGGGCCCTGGCTGGCACCCCCGGTCTCTCCGCCACTGAGCGACAGTGTTGATGACGATGTTGCTGACGATCTGTTGTTGCCGACGATGGAGACGATGATGAGTAGCATCGCCCGACTTGGGCGGAAGACGACCCGTGATGACAAACTTGAGCAGTCGCGCAGAGCGCTTCCGAAAAACCTAATTCATCCTCTCCCGGTGCAGGACTGGAAGGACGAACGGTTCCAGAGACCTGCTCTCCCGCACGCCGGTGTTCGGGATAGAGTAGACTACGACGGGGGTGTAAGTTGTGAGATGAGGCAAAGCTCTAGGCGTTTTCGGTGTGTCTTCGATCGAGGCCGATAAGCAGTATACACCCCCATCGTAGTCTACTCTATCCCGCCGTGCGTGCCCACGGGATAGACTAGGAGAACCAGTGGCAGTATTGTGTCACGATCACGATCTTAAACCTACTTGGTTTCCAAGTCTAACTTACCGGACAAGAAAAAATCAACTTGTCTATCAAGACATCAATAAATAAATAAAACGACAAAAGGAAGTCGCGTCCATGCAAGGCAACATAACGAATTTCGACGGACCATTCACGCGCATGCCGCACGTACACGCCGCTCGTGCCTGGCCAGGCGAGGCAAGTGAGCGCGCGTGTGGCCTTCCCTTTCTCATCTCAACACACTACTTTGAGTGGTGGAGATAACCTAGTATAAAAATTGGTCCAACTCTTTCTCAACTAGCAGTATGAGACTAAACTTTAGCATCACCACTTGCCATCTTATTAATGGGCTCATTTGAGATTTCAGATGTTAATGGGTTAGGCCCATTGTTCCTAACAGTAACCGTAGATGTGGTGAAACATTCTCTGGGAAATAAATTTGAGCACTTCTTTTACTTGCCGACCGTGGGCACGCACGGCGGTATTCTTTTGGCATGGGACACCATGGTGGTGTCATTTTCAAGCCCACATCACACTGACAATACTCTAACGATGCTGGTCACGCCCACTATCGGGGTGCACTGGTGTCTCACGGGTGTCTACGGACCACAACTCAACCACAAAAAGCTACACTTCATGCAAGAACTGGTGGAGATCAGAGACTTACATGCGGGACCATGGATGGTCGTTGTCGTGGAATTGTCACGGCAGATGTCCTAGTGTAAGGACTTATTCGCGAGGCCAACGCATCTATGTGGTAGCTTGAGAGGGGTTGATCGGGACGAGAGACGCAACACGCAAGACAAGGATTTAGACAGCTTCGGGCCCTGGGAAACATCATCCGGTAATAATCCTACATGTTGTTTGTGGCTAGGTCTCATTATGATCATGAGAGAGTCGCCGGTAAGCCGGCTCTTTGTGTCTAGCCCTAGAGATTGTTCTTGTTTCTTGTCCCTCTTTGGGGAGCCCTGCCCCTCTTTATATAAGTTAGAGGGGCGGGTTACATGTGGAGTCCTAGTAGGACTAGGACTAGCCTATCCTCTACTACAAGCCGGATACAAGTCCGGGTCTTGATTCCTTGTAATGGAAATATTCCTTACACCTTTCTTCTTAAGTTGGCCCACCATCACATGAACCGGCCTACTGGGCCTTGGGCCTTGTCGTCCGTTTGACCCGCCCGCTGGGTCTCCGGTGAGTCACAATGTCCAGGCGGGTTAAATGTAAACCGCCATGTCCAGGCAGATCGCCAGTGAATCGCCTAGCTCCAGCCGGGTCTTCTGGTGAATCGCCAAGTCCGGCCGGGTCATACCGTGGGGTATATCCCCGACATTAGCCCCCAGTTTAATTTGGATTTATCCATGTTAAACTGATCTTGCAAAATAAACACCAGAACAACTTTGACAGGTTGTGCTCCGGGTTAAAAATTCTTGTAGCCGGCACCTGATCATCCTTAATTCCTTGCGCTCCGGGTTAAATATTCTCCTGAGACAGGACCTGATTATCCTTAAGTCCAATTGTTATTTCCTTCATCTAGAAAATCCGGGTCAAATAAGCTAGCTTCATACTCAATTTGCTGATGTTGGTTTCTCAAAGAAAAATATTGTAAAGAATAATCCACTTGAGTCGGCTTCCAAGGCGCCGGGTTAAATAATTTTGGTCTTCAAATACTCATCTGATATTCAGCCGGGCTTGAAGATGTACAACTTGCCGGTTTATCATTACCAAAAACTGCCTGATTATAAAACAGACGATACCGGGTCATACTTGTTGTTGACACCGGTTTATGTAATTGATCCTCCTGATTTGCTCAAAACTGATAATTTGAAGATTTTTTCTCCCTTATATCCATATTACCTGTAGCCCCCAAGTCTTGAGCAGAACAAAGTGATGGTTTAAGACTTGCTCCAATAAATGTTGCAACCTTGAAGAAATCCGGTTTATTCATCTCAATCATATAAACTGAATATTCCACACATGTAGCCCCCAAGTGCCGGGTTGTCATGCTTGCAGCAACCTGGGACTTGTAATTGCTTTATGCTCATGAAAACTTCAACCAGTGTAGCCCCCAAGGGCCGGGTCATTATGCAAATAATGAACAGGGACTTTGTAGATATAACCATGTAAATTTGAACAACAATGTGTAGCCCCCAAGGGCCGGCTTAGTAAGATAATACTGAGCTGGGACTTTGTATATAATTGATAATAACATCATATAATATAGTCTCCACCATGGGGCTTGAACCCACGTCCACAAGGTTAAGAGCTTTGTACTCCACCAACTAAATAGTGGACCGTTTAATATAATGGATTAATGCTTCTGTACCTTGAATTTTTGACAGGAGCAATTGGTAGCCCCCAAGGGCCGGCTCATTACAATGGGATGAGTCGGGTCTTCAATAAGTTGGTCAAAAAATGACTTTACATTAGCCCCCAAGTGCCATGGTGCATGCTGGCAGTGACATGGGACTTGCATATTTGCTATAATCCCAGTCTGAATAATATAGTCCCCAAGTGCCGGGTCGTAAGCCTGCAGCGACTCGGGACTATTCCTTCCATCGTAGAATAAATCATATCCATTGATAAAAATAATAGCCGTTGCGCTAAAGAGAATTTGGAAACCTCAATCATAGCACTGGTTATTGATAATCACAATAGAAATCCAGCCATGTTGGCTATTCGAGATTTGAATAATATAATCCGGTACGAAAACCTAAATCATTCAATATCATCATGAAAATCCAGCCAGTTTTGGCTATTAAAGATTTGTATACCTCATCGGTTGATAAGTAAATCCAGAGTTTAAATACTCGGCGGCTCTTGGCCGATGGCGATTTAATACGCCTCCATTGTAAGCCGGAATTTTTATAACCCGGCGGCTTATAGCCTTTGAGAAAAATCCAGAATGGATCATCATTTTGAAGCATCAACTTTGGTAATGAGCTTGAACTTAATCATTTATATGTCATATTTCCGCAAATCCTGCAAAGAGTTTAAACAACATATGCCCTGGCGACTTATCGTCAAAAACCAGGGCGGGTAACCACCCAAATGTAGTCTTATCCTGCACACAAGTAGATCACAAGAACCCTTGGCGGTTTACCGCAGGGCGGGTCATAATACCTCACATATAACCACTGTGATATTGAATTTGTACTGCCGGTTTACATGACCTGTGTAGTAAGGGTGATAACCCAATCCTTAGAAGCCAATGCTTCCATATAAATGATGGTTGTCATAAGCTGGCGACTTATAGTCAAAAGTCAAGTCGGGTTAATCATAAAACACTTATATACATTTGAGATATAATCCCCAAAAGGTCTCAAGTTAAGTAATGGTGGCTACAATAAACTTTACCAGAGATAGAATGAAACTTTTTGAGGCTTCTGATTCAGATACGATCAGTAAACCGTTCCAAAGGGGTTAAGCTAAGATTCGAATACGATCATATAGCCCCCAGTGGCTTTGGCGATGCCGATCAAGTGGGTATCGACAACTATGTTCTCTTTGGTTCAAATACGACCTATGTTTGAACAGGAAGCCCCCAAGTGACCATAAGAGTTGTTTAATGACGCTGGTTCGAATACGACCCACGTCAGACCCAAAGTGGTTAAGCTGTGATTCAGATATGATCAAGAAGCCTCCTAGTGGGTTTGGCAATATGCCGATCAAGAGGGTATCGACAGCTATGTTCTCTCTGGTTCGAATACGACCTATGTTTGAACAGGAAGCCCCCAAGTGACCATATAAGTTTTGGCATTGCGCCGATCAAGAGGGTACTGATAGCTATGCTCGATGAGCAAGAAGCCCCCAAGTGATCATAATAAGATAAGCCGTAAGGCAGGATACCCAAGTTTGAACCGCACATCCTGGCAGCAAGTTCTCTTTTGGCAACCCTTAATTTGTTTGAGAACTCGAACTTTCGAGAGATTAATTTTTTAACCGGGACTTTTAAACCGGATTTGAGAGCTTCAAAGCTTTATGGGAGACAGGTTTACCTTGAACCGGAATCCTTCTTTTTAAGCCGGAAATTTCCTGACGGCCTTTAAATATTCGCCAATAAGGCAGTAGCCTCCGGGGCCGGGTTATTTTCCCTCCAATTACCCGGAGTTCTTGAATCTGCTTTAAATTGGTAATCATTTACTGAGTCATGTCATCATAGCCCCCGAGTCCCAAGGCGACTAGAGGAGTCGGCTTGAGATTCTCCATAATTGACCATGATATAGACCGGTTTGAGTCCTGTATGGGAGAACTTGCAAGCCAAAGTAATTGCACTTTTTAAATAAAATAATATATAATATAAAATATACTGGATGGATTTCACCTGATATGTTAGGCCAGCATTTATCCACTATGGAACTGATGATCACCACGATGAAGCTGAAATCAATCACGGGTGAGCCGGCCGCGGCATTGTGAGCCAGCGCGGACGAGAGAGTTAATCACAGGCGCAATAAAACGCGCGGACGGGCGAGTCGGCCGGCGCGTTGATGTAGACCGGACCGCAGGGGCGGCGGCTTGTGCACACCCAATGAACATCAAGCGGGTGCGGATGCCGGTGCATGATGATGCTAACCCACACTTCATGGGCACGGTATTACACCACCTCTATAATGAATCATTGTCCTGCACAAAATAAATTTACAGAACAGAGTAATTGTTTTGGAAAAAACAATATGTACAAAAGACAGATAGAAAAGATAGCATCTGGAATTTTGATTGATTGGCTGTGCAACCAGCGAACAGCACTATGCTCTTTTGTCTGCACGTACTAACTGTTTCTTGATTGATTAATACCGCTATTATATAGTCTGATGCTTCACGTGGGGTGGCCATATTTTGTACTCTGATCCACATGGTCGTGCGCGCTTCTCTCTTTAACCAGCAGATATATCCTCCTCTAGTTCAGAGATTTTCATTGACATGCGAGGCGGAGACGGGTCATAGCAGCAGCAGAATTGCGCTGGCTATGCGAGGCGGAGACGGGTCAGCAGAATGGTTTGAAGTCTCGGTAGCGGCGACTCTGACGCTGCAACGGCGGCTCAAGCGACTCGGCACAAGGATGTGAGGCGAGTGGCGGAGCCTACGGCCTAGTCTGTTTCCGGGTCATGCGTTTTGCCAAGTCTACCCTCGCCTCAACTGTCGTTCAGTTCCATCAGGTGATGCGCGTCTCTCTATGGGTTTGACCAACTCATCCTTATCGCTTTTTTCGTGAACCCCATGCACACGTTCTCGCCTAATCTTTTCATCAAGAGTACTAGCACACCATTTTTTTTGCATCTCATTTTTCTTCAACTCTCGGTCCTGCTGGCCGCGCACAGAGGCGGAGCGAAGAGGAGCTCAGGCGCAGGCTTCGGTGGCGGTTTAAGGCTGCAGCAGGAGCGCTCCAAGCCGGCTCACGCCGACGGGGGAAAGACCAGGCCGCGCGCGAAACCCGGCGAGGCAAAGCAGCGAAAGGAAATGGCCGACGTCTCATGGTAACGCCGGCTTGGCGGCAGCACGGCGGAGCCAGCGGGTGGCCAGCGAAGGCGACCCGCAAGAGCGGCAGCAGGCACCGGCTAAAGCAGGGTGGGTCGCGGCTGCAGCGGCTCGGGTACGCGGGTACCGGGTTGCTCGGTCAAGTGGAGGTGAGGCCGCTCCTCCAAGGCGGCTCGGCACAGCCACGGTACAGGGGCCGTGAGGCCAAGGCGAGCCACTGCTATGGCTTAGGTGCTCCGGCGAGGCCGCCTCAGAACAGCAGGGGATCAGGACGGCTTAAAAGCACATCGGTGACGGCGACTCATACATGGTGGTTGGAACCATGGCCCAGAGGTAGCTGGCGGCTTACGTTTCCGGCTCACGAGGCAACACCTTGGCCATGGACGTAGGCAGTTTAGCGCCGGGACGGGTGGCCGACGGCTCAACGCGGCAGACCGGTGGCTCGCAGGCCACAGAGGAGCGGCGAAGGCAGCTTGGCCGGCTTGAAGCAGGGTGACGCGGGAGACGGCGCTGCAGATCTAGACCCGGCCAGGCGCAGGTAGGCGCAAAACGGAGACGGCGAGCCGGAGCCAGCGGCGCGCGCTAACACGGTGACGCCAGCCAGGGCGGAGGCACGCAGGCGTGGCCTCATGTAGGAGTGAATCAGACCGGGTCAAGGGCGGTAGAAGGCGGGCTGTGACGACGTCGGTGAGTCGGTGTCAGAGGAAACAGTTTGGGGCTGCTCGTTGTAGAATCGGACAGAGGCGACTTGAAACGGCAGCACGGCGCGGTCGAGGAGGCGCGCCTGGCTATGGCGGCTCAGGGACGCAGACAGGGGCGAGACGAGGAGGCGCAAACCGGCGACAGCGGAAGCGCAGTGGCCCGAAGCGAGTCGCAAGAGGAGTCCAAGGCTGGAGACATCTGCTTCCGAGTACTCCCTCCGTTCTGAATTATTTGTGGCAGGTATAGATGTATCTAGATATATTTTAGTTCTAGATACATCCATTTCTGCGACGAGTAATTTGGGACGAAGGGAGTAGTAGATAGTAGCCTTTTTTTCAACTTTGACTTTTCTTTCATCTAGATCTTGTAAGCAGATCCAACGTAACTTTGGCCATTGAGAAATAAATAGACTAGCGTAGTCTTTTTACTTGATATGTGCTTGCTCGTACGTACAGACAAACTTGTCCATTGATTTGCAGTCTTCGGTCGTCATGCTAGGGAATAGCAGCGGGAGATGTTTATCTTTCTTTCGAAACTTTATCTTCTCGTGAACCCGGTTACTGCCGTGCATGTGCCGCAGCAGGAAAAATCCAGCCGCGCTCAGTGGCGACGGCGAACCAAAAACACCAGGCGACTCTTTAGGCGTGGCCTGGCGACTTGGCCGCAGGGATCAAGACGGAGACTCACAGAGACAGAGGCGGTGACAGCGACTCGACGAGGTAGGCCACAGGGGCCGACTCAGATTTGACGTGCCTTCTTCAGAAATCTGTCCGTCTTACCGGTCTTGGCGACTTGAAATCAAACAAACCAATCGCAAGACAGTGGCTGATCAAAACTGTAACCCTAATCTTTCCTGATCTTAATTTTGTATATGCCGCCGTTGATAACTTCTTTGATCTTGACTGATGAACTATTAGCTGATGTGAATCCTTCCACATCGGTTTGAGCCGAAAAACTGCGAACTTCTCGAACCCTAGAAAAGATCCCTTCAAAAACTCAACACCACCGCGCGAGCAGCCCCACGGTGGGCGCCAACTGTCGTGGAATTGTCATGGCAGATGTCCTAGTGTAAGGACTTAGTCGCGAGGCCAACGCATCTATGTGGTAGCTTGAGAGGGGTTGATCGGGATGAGAGACGCAACACGCAAGACAAGGATTTAGACAGCTTCGGGCCCCGGGAAACATCATCCGGTAATAACCCTACATGCTGTTTGTGGTTAGGTCTCATTATGATCATAAGAGAGTCGCCGGTAAGCCGGCTCTTTGTGTCTAGCCCTAGAGATTGTTCTTGTTTCTTGTCTCTCTTTGGGGAGCCCTGCCCCTCTTTATATAAGTTAGAGGGGCGGGTTACATGTGGAGTCCTAGTAGGACTAGGACTAGCCTATATTCTACTACAAGCCGGATACAAGTCCGGGTCTTGATTCCTTGTAATGGAAATATTCCTTACACCTTTCTTCTTAAGTCGGACCACCATCACATGAACCGGCCTACTGGGCCTTGGGCCTTGTCGTCCGTTTGACCCGCCCGCTGGGTCTCCGGTGAGTCACAATGTCCAGGCGGGTTAAATGTAAACCGCCATGTCCAGGCAGATCGCTAGTGAGTCGCCTACCTCCAGCCGGGTCTTCTGGTGAATCGCCAAGTCCAGTCGGGTCATAACTCCGGCGGGTCATACCGTGGGGTATATTGTGACGCCCGGGTAATCAAGCTACAGTAACCCCTTGGTAATGATGTCACATCACCACAATTACTGTTGCTAATCTCGTGTTAGTTTAGAACCGATCCAAATTCAAATTTAAGATCAAGTCGAACAGTTAAAATTTTCAAAAGTGAAAACTAAAATGTTGTAAATGTGCTAGATAAATCATGGGTAATAATGGTGGAGAAACCTAAATTTAATAACATGTTTAAGTGTCAAAATAATTAAAAGTGTGGGTATAAATAATAAAATAAAAGCCTTTTGAATTTTATAAAATATTAAACTATTTTATTGGGATGAGAATTAATGTGGCAGTAGTTTATTTAAAAGCACCAAGTTAGGTGTTAGTGATAATTTTTATAAAAATCAAATAAAAGAAAACTAGAAGTAAAATAATGAAAGGAAAATAAAGAAAAGAAACAAACACAAAACATAAAAATAAGAAAGACCCCCTCGGGCCTCGGCCCAGCTGGTTGCAACGGCCCAAATTGACCGATCAAGCACCCGTCGGCCTACAAGGCCCCCCTCGCTCCCCACCCCAAACCCTAAAAATCCCCCCAATCCCTCCGATCCGATCTGGATCGGGGCGCTTCGCTCATCGCCCGCGCCCCCCTCGCGGCGACGCCCTTCCCTGCCGGCGCCTCGCCGTCTCGACCACGTCTCCCGGCCGCTCCCCGCGCCCCCGTCCCCGGCGCTGCCCCACACCGTCACCGGACTGCGCCTCCGTCCCGCAGCTTCTTCACTGCCCTCGCGCCGCGCCTGCAGCACCACCAGCCGGTGCCGTCATCGCCACACCCCGCCGAAGCTCGCCACCACCCCTCGTGCGCTGGCATCCTCCTCGCCGCTTCGCGGCCGACGCTGCCGCCAACCACCGCCACCTCACCGACGCCGCCCGCTGCCCGCCGTGGCCCGCCTCCTCAACCCTCTTGCGTGGATCCGGTCGGGGCATCGATGCCCCGACGCCTGCGCCGATGCGGATCACCCGCCGAGCTATCCCGCCACTCACGCTGCCGGGCGCCGCCTCCCGTCTACATCGCTCGTCCCCATCCTCCTCCTCGCCGGACACCATCGAGCCACGCCGCCCTCTTCCCTACAACGAACGTGAGAACGCCTCGTGCTCCTCTTCGCCCTCCTGTGGTGGCTGCGCCTCCTTACCGCTGCCGCCGCCTGTGCTGCTGCCGCCTTCCTGCCGCCTCATCCGTCATGCGGCGTGCGCGCTCGCCAGCTCGTTACGCCCAAGAATCAAGACTCACCGGGCGCCGAGCGCCTGTAGCCCTGCCGCTTTGGCTCCTTCAGCATCGATCACTGGGGCCCAAATACCTGGCCTTTAGAACAAAAAAAAGAATAAAAAAAAATAAAAATAAAAAAAATATTAAAATAATTAAATAATTAGCTTAATCATCTAGTTTAGTTAACTAAACTGTTAGACTAGCCTAATGAGTCTATGATGGGGGGACCCCACCCCCTGCTGACCAGTCAAACGTTGACTGGTCAACTGGGACCGCCTGGACCTACATGTCACCCTCTGGTACACTTATGTGTACACACATCTGGGTGCACCTAGCATTTACTCATTATTTTCGAATTAATTAAATTGCAAAATATCATTAAAACTTTAGAAAATCATAGAAAATAATCCGTAACTCGGATGAAAATGTTTTCTATATGAAAGTTGCTCAGAATGACGAGACAAATCCGAATACGCAACCCGCTCGTCAGCCACACGCATTTCCTAGCATAATGAACCTGCAACATTTCACCTCCGGTTCATTTGTCCAAAACGTGAAACACCGGGGATACTTTTTCCTGATGTTTTCCCCTTCATCGGTATCACCTCCTACCGCGTTAGGGCACTCCTAGCACAGTTAATTGACATGTCATGCATCATTATGCATCTGTTTGCATTGTATTCATTGTTTCTTCCCCCTCTTCTCTTCGGTAGACTACGAGACTGACGTCGCTGCTGGTGCCCCGATCGACTACGGAGTTGACGACCCCTCCTTCTTGCCGGAGCAACCAGGCAAGCCCCCCCCCCTTGATCACCATATATTACCTATTCTTCTCTATACTGCTTGCATTAGAGTAGTGTAGCATGTTATTGCTTTCAGTTAATCCTATACTGCTGCATAGCCTGTCCTTGCTACTATTATTGATACCTTTACCTGCTATCCTACTGCTTAGTATAGGATGCTAGTGTTCCATCAGTGACCCTACACTCTTGTCCGTCGCCATGCTATACTCTTTGGGCTGTGATCACTTCGGAGGTGATCACGGGCATATACTATATACTTTACACCGTTACATTACCTGAAATACTGTTCGGAGATGGGGTGAAAGGACAGTGGCTCCATCCCGGTAGAGGTGGGCCTGGGTTCCCGACGGCCCCCATTTGTTACTTTAGGGCGGAGGCGACAGGGCAGGTTGAGACCACCTAGGAGAGAGGTGGGCCTGGCCCTGGTCGGCGTTCGCGGATACTTAACACGCTTAACGAGATCTGGGTATTTGATCTGAGTCTGGCCATTTGGTCTATACGCACTAACCATCTACGCGGGAGTAGTTATGGGTATCACGGCGTCGTGGTATCAGCCGAAGCACTTCGTGACGCCAGCGACTGAGCAGCGCGCGCCGGATTGGAACGCAAGCCTGCTCTTGTATTAAGGGGGCTAGTTCTGCTTCTGGCCGCGTTCGCAACGTGCAGGTGTGCTAAGGGTGATGGGCCCAGATCCCTGTGCGCTTAGGTTTAGACCGGCGTGTTGGCCTCTCTGTTGTGCCTAGGTGGGGCTGCGACGTGTTGATCTTCCGCGGCCGGGCATGACCCAGAAAAGTGTGTCCGGCCAAATGGGATCAAGCGTGTTGGGTTATGTGGTGCACCCCTGCAGGGAAGTTAATCTATTCGAATAGCCGTGATCTTCGATAACAGGACGACTTGGAGTTGTACCTTGACCTTATGACAACTAGAACCGAATACTTAATAAAACACACCCTTCCAAGTGCCAGATACAACCCGGTGGTCGCTCTCTCTCAGGGTTACGAGGAGGGGATCGCCGAGTAGGATTATGCTTTCCGATGCTCCTTGGAGGACTTCAGTCTGCTCTCTTCTACATGTTGCAAGACGGAGGCTGCCAGAAGCGTAGTCTTCGACAGGATTAGATATCCCCCTCTTATTCCGGCATTCTGCAGTTCAGTCCACTGATATGGCCCTTTACACATATATCCATGCATATGTAGTGTAGCTCCTTGCTTGCGAGTACTTTGGATGAGTACTCACGGTTGCCTTGTTCCCCATTTTCCCCTATCTCTACTCGATTGCTGCGACCAGACGATGGAGCCCAGGAGCTGCACTCCACCGTCGATGACGACTACTACCCGGAGATGCCTACTACTACGCAGCCCGGCAGATTTACCACTGTGAGTAGTTAGGAGGATCCCAGGCAGGAGGCGTGCGCCTCTCTCGATATGTATCCCAATTTGTGCTAGCCATCTTATGGAAACTTGTTTAACTTATGTCTGTACTCAGATATTGTTGCTTCCGCTGACTCGTCTATGATCGAGCACTTGTATTCGAGCCCTCGAGGCCCCTGGCTTGTATTATGATGCTTGTATGACTTTTTTTATTTTTAGAGTTGTGTTGTGATATCTTCCCGTAAGTCCCTGATCTTGATCGTACACGTTTGCGTGTATGATTAGTGTATGATTGAATCGGGGGCGTCACAAGGGTATATCCCCGACAGTCATGGGAGATTTGAACCTCCTCGTCAACCCGGAGGACAAGAATAACAATAGGGTAAACAGGGGGATGCTATCATGCTTCCAAGCAAAGCTCAATCTCCTCGAGCTGAAGGAGATTTACCTCAATGGATGACGATACACTTGGTGAAATGAGAGAGCACGGATGACTTTACAAAAGGTGGATCACATCTTCGGCACCACATCTTGGGAGGGCATATAGCCAACATGCTGCCTATCGGCAGTGGGATCAGCGGTTTCGGACCACTGTCTTCTCCTTCTCGATCTGAATGCGGAGCTATGCATGGGCAAGAGGTTCCAATTCGAGGCCTTCTGGACCAAGGCAGAGGGTTTTATTGAGACTTTTGCAGAAGCGCGGGAGTCCGTCCCAAGGGGCGGCAACCCATATGTGGTACTGAAAGCTCAGGTCCACAGCAAAGTCTCTGAAGAAGTGGAGCGATCGATGGATCGGGAACGTCAAATTGCATATCACAATTGCTTTGGAAGTCATCTTCTGACTAGACAAAGCTATGGTTGTGAGAGCCCTCACGGACCAGGAGAGGGAGCTACGCAAACTCCTTAAGCCCAGGCTAATGGGTCTATGCTCCTTAGAGAGAACCATCGCGAGGCAAAGATCGTGGATTCTATTCCTAAGGGAGGGCGATGCTAATATGAGGTTGGTCCATCAAAGTTCTTGCCAATGTCAGAGGAGAAATACAATATCCAGGTTGATGAACGGGTCAAAAATTGCAACAGGTCATGAGGAACTTGAAGGAAATATGCCCTAGATGCAATAATAAAGTTATTATTTATTTCCTTATATCATGATAAATGTTTATTATTCATGCTAGAATTGTATTAACCGGAAACATAATACATGTGTGAATACATAGACAAACATAGTGTCACTAGTATGCCTCTACTTGACTAGCTCGTTGATCAAAGATGGTTGTGTTTCCTAACCATATACATGAGTTGTCATTTGATTTACGGGATCACAACATTAGGAGAATGATGTGATTGACTTGACCCATTCCATTAGCTTAGCACTTGATCGTTTAGTATGTTGCTATTGCTTTCTTCATGACTTATACATGTTCCTACAACTATGAGATTATGCAACTCCCGTTTACCCGAGGAACACTTTGTGTGCTACCAAACGTCCTACAACGTGAATCGGGTGATTATAAAGGAGCTCTACAGGTGTCTCCGAAGGTACATGTTGAGTTGGCGTATTTCGAGATTAGGATTTGTCACTCCGACTGTCGGAGAGGTATCTCTGGGCCCTCTCGGTAATGTACATCACTATAAGCCTTGCAAGCAATGTAGCTAATGAGTTAGTTGCAGGATGATGCATTACATAACGAGTAAAGAGACTTGCCGGTAACAAGATTGAACTAGGTATTGAGATACCGACGATTGAATCTCGGGCAAGTAACATACCGATGACAAATGGAATAACATATGTTGTTATGCAGTTTGACCGAAAAGATCTTCGTAGAATATGTAGGAGCCAATATGAGCATCCAGGTTCCTCTATTGGTTATTGACCGGAGACATGTCTCGGTCATGTCTACGTAGTTCTCGAACCCGTAGGGTCCGCACGCTTAAATTTAGATGACGGTTATATTATGAGTTTATATGTTTTGATGTACCGAAGGTAGTTCGGAGTCCCGAATGTGATCACGGACATGACGAGGAGTGTCGGAATGGTCGAGCGTAAAGATCGATATATTGGATGACTATGTTCGGACACCGGAATAGTTTCGGGTGGTTTCGGGCATATACCGGAGTACCGGGGGGTTACCGGAACACCCCGGAGGGTTAATGGGCCTCATGGGCCCTAAGTGGAGAAGAGGAGGGGCGGCTAGGGCAGGCCGCACGCCCCCTCCCCCCCAGTTCGAATAGGACAAGGAGGGGGGGCGGAGGCGGCGCCCCCTTTCCTTCCTCTCCTCTCTCCCTTCCTTCCCCTCCTACTCCAACTAGGAAAGGAGGGAGTCCTACTCCCGGTGGGAGCATGACTCCTCCCTGGCGCACCTCCTCCTGGCCGGCTGCCCCCTCCCCCTTGATCCTTTATATACGGGGGCAGGGGGCACGTGTAGAGACAACAATTGATCCCTTGGATCTCTTAGTTGTGTGCGGTGCCCCCCTCCACCATAATCGACCTCGATAATATTGTAGCGGTGCTTAGGTGAAGCCCTGCGTCGGTAGAACATCATCATCATCAGCATGCCGTCATGCTGACGGAACTCTCCCTCAAAGATCGGCTGGATCGGAGTTCGACGGACGTCATCGAGCTGAACGTGTGCTGAACTCGGAGGTACCGTGCGTTCGGTACTTGATCGGTTGGATCGTGAAGACGTACGACTACATCAACCGCGTTGTGCTAACGCTTCTGCTTTCGGTCTACGAGGGTACGTGGACATCACTCTCCCCTCTCGTTGCTATGCATCACCATGATCTTGCGTGTGCGTAGGATTTTTTTTGAAATTACTACGTTCCCCAACAGTGGCATCCGAGCCAGGTTTTTATGCGTAGATGTTATATGCATGAGTAGAACACAAGTGAGTTGTGGGCGATACAAGTCATACTGCTTACCAGCATGTCATACTTTGGTTCGGCGGTATTTTTGGATGAAGCGGCCCAGACCGACATTACGCGTACGCTTACACGAGACTGGTTCTATCGACGTGCTTTGCACATAGGTGGCTGGTGGGTGTCAGTTTCTCCAACACTAATATTCTAGAATAATTAGTTTGACCATGGTTTGACCATGTTTTGAGCATGTTTTGACCATAGTTTGACCATAGTTTGGCCACAGGTTGACCAGATTTGACCAAAATTCAAAATAACTGAATAAATTATTTAGTAACACTAATATTCTAGAATAATCAGTTTGACCATGGTTTGACCATTGTTTGACCACAGTTTGAAATTTTTCGATTTTTCCACTCTAGATATTAAAAGCCCGTAACTTTTTTTCTGTTTGGTTTTGAGGATTTTGAAAATGTTTAACGGGGTTCCCAGTTAAATTTGGATGTAACTTTTCGAGTAAATGATTTTTCATATAAAAAACTTTTTCATCCGAAAGTTAGTATGCAAAAGTTATGCCCATATTTACAACTTTCGTAGAGATTTTGCAAATAAAGTCGAAATTCACATTTGCAAATTTTCCCAACAACTAGACCACATATCACATGGGAAACTTATTTTCTTTTATTTTTTGACATTTCCATCATTTTCTTTTATTTTTTAAAATTGAAAAGGCGATCCACGGGGAGTTTGAAAATGGGACCTTTAGTACCGGTTCGTGGCACGAACCGACTAAAGGTCTCAACCATTAGTCCCGGTTCGTGCCTCAAACCGACTAAAGGTCTACTCTTTAGTCCCGGTTTGAGGCATGAACCGACTAATGGACATCGTACCCTTTAGTCCCGGTTTGAGGCACAAACCGGGACTAAAAACACAGTGAACCGGGACTAATGCCTTAGCCGCACGAACCGGGATAAATGCTCACATTAGTCCCGGTTCTGGATTGAACCGGGACTAATGGGCTAAACCGGGGTGGACGATAGCCCCTTTTTCTACTAGTGAACGTTTTGAATGTCATGGAGCATATGAGATGTTCCAGGAGTTGAAGTTAATATTTCAAGCAAATGCCCAGATTGAGAGATATGAAGTCTCCAATAAGTTCTATAGCTGCAAGATGGAGGAGAATAGTTATGTAAGTGAACATATACTCAAAATGTCGGAGTATTGCAATCACTTGATTCAACTGGGAGTTAATCTTCCTGATGATAGTGTCATTGACAGAATTCTTCAATCACTGCCACCAAGCTACAAGAGCTTCGTGATGAACTATAATATGCAAGAGATGAACAAGACTATTCCCGAGCTCTTCGCAATGTTAAAAGCTACGGAGGTAGAAATCAAAAAGGAGCATCAAGTGTTGATGGTCAACAAGACCACCAGTTTCAAGAAAAAGGGTAAAGGGAAGAAGAAGGGGAACTTCAAGAAGAACGACAAACAAGTTGCTACTCAAGAGAAGAAACCTAAGTCTGGACCTAAGCCTGAGACTGAGTGCTTCTACTGTAAGCAGACTAGTCACTCGAAGCGGAACTGCCCCAAGTATTTGGCGGATAAGAAGGATGTCAAGGTGAATAAAGGTATATGTGATATACATGTTATTGGTGTGTACCTTACTAATGCTCGTAGTAGCACCTGGGTATTCGATACTGATTCTGTTGCTAATATTTGCAACTTGAAACAGGGACTACGGATTAAGCGAAGATTGGCTAAGGACGAGGTGACGATGCGCGTGGGAAATGGTTCCAAAGTCGATGTGATCGCGGTCGGCACGCTACCTCTACATCTACCTTCGGGATTAGTTTTAGACCTGAATAATTGTTATTTTGTGCCAGCGTTAAGCATGAACATTATATCTGGATCTTGTTTGATGCGAGACGGTTATTCATTTAAATCAGAGAATAATGGTTGTTCTATTTATATGAGTAATATCTTTTATGGTCATGCACCCTTGAAGAGTGGTCTATTTTATTGAATCTCGATAGTAGTGATACACATATTCATAATGTTGAAGCCAAAAGATGCAGAGTTGATAATGATAGTGCAACTTATTTGTGGCACTTCCGTTTGGGTCATATTGGTGTAAAGCGCATGAAGAAACTCCATACTGAAGGACTTCTAGAAACACTTGATTATGAATCACTTGGTACTTGCGAACCATGCCTCATGGGCAAGATGACTAAAACGCCGTTCTCCGGAACTATGGAGCGAGCAACCGATTTTTTGGAAATCATAGATAGTGATGTATGTGGTCCAATGAACATTGAGGCTCGCGGCGGGTATCGTTATTTTCTCACCTTCACAGATGATTTGAGCAAACATGGGTATATCTACTTAATGAAACATAAGTCTGAAACATTTGAAAAGTTCAAAGAATTTCAGAGTGAAGTGGAAAATCATCATAACAAGAAAATAAAGTTTCTACGATCTGATCGTGGAGGAGAATATTTTAGTTATGAGTTTGGTTATATTGAAAACAATGCGGAATAGTTTCGCAACTCACGCCACCCGGAACACCACAACGTAATGGTGTGTCCGAACGTCGTAATCGTACTTTACTAGATATGGTGCGATCTATGATGTCTCTTACTGATTTACCGCTATCATTTTGGGGTTATGCTTTAAGACGGCCGCATTCACGTTAAAATTGGGCACCATCAAAATCCGTTGAGACAACGCCTTATGAACTGTGGTTTGGCAAGAAACCAAAGTTGTCGTTTCTTAAAGTTTGGGGCTGCGATGCTTATGTGAAAAAACTTCAACCTGCTAAGCTCGAACCCAAATCGGAGAAATGTGTCTTCATAGGATACCCAAAAGGAGGCTATTGGGTACACCTTCTATCACAGATCTGAAGGCAAGACTTTTGTTGCTAAATTTGGATCCTTTCTAGAGAAGGAGTTTCTCTCGAAAGAAGTGAGTGGAAGGAAAGTAGAACTTGATGAGGTAACTGTACCTGCTCCCTTATTGGAAAGTAGTTCATCACAGAAACCGGTTCCTATGACGACTACATTAATTAGTGAGGAAGCTAATGATATTGATCATGAAACTTCAGATCAAGTTACTACCAAACCTCGTAGGTCAACCAGAGTAAGATCCGCACCAGAGTGGTATGATAATCCTATTCTGGAGGTCATGTTACTTGACCATGGCGAACCTACGAACTATGAGGAAGCGATGATGAGCCCAGATTCCGCAAAATGGCTTGAGGCCATGAAATCTGAGATGGGATCCATGTATGAGAACAAAGTATGGACTTTGGTTGACTTGCCCAATGATCTGCAAGCCATCGAGAATAAATGGATCTTCAAGAAGAAGACTGACACTGATGGTAATATTACTGTCTACAAAGCTCGACTTGTTGCTAAAGGTTTTTGACAAGTTCAAGGGGTTGACTACGATGAGACTTTCTCACCCGTAGCGATGCTTAAGTCTGTCCGAATCATGTTAGCAATTGCCACATTTTATGATTATGAAATATGGCAAATGGATGTCAAAACTGCATTCTTGAATGGATTTCTAGAAGAAGAGTTGTATATGATGCAACCAGAAGGTTTTGTCGATCCAAAATGTGCTAACAAAGTGTGCAAGCTCCAGCGATCCATTTATGGACTGGTGCAAGCCTCTCGGAGTTGGAATAAACGCTTTCATAGTGTGATCAAAGCATATGGTTTTATACAGACTTTTGGAGAAGCCTATATTTACAAGAAAGTGAGTGGGAGCTCTGTAGCATTTCTGATATTATATGTAGACGACATATTGTTGATTGGAAATGATACATAATTTCTGGATAGCATAAAAGGATACTTGAATAAAAGTTTTTCAATGAAAGACCTCGGCGAAGCTGCTTATATATTGGGCATCAAGATCTATAGAGATAGATCAAGACGCTTAATTGGACTTTCACAAAGCACATACCTTGATAAAGTTTTGAAAAAGTTCAAAATGGATCAAGCAAAGAAAGGGTTCTTGCCTGTATTACAAGGTGTGAAGTTGAGTCAGACTCAATGCCCGACCACATCAGAAGATAGAGACAAAATGGAAGATATTCCCTATGCTTCAGCCATAGGATCTATCATGTATGCAATGCTATGTACCAGACCTGATGTATGCTTAGCAATAAGTTTAGCAGGGAGGTACCAAAGTAATCCAGGAGTGGATCACTAGACAGCGGTCAAGAATATTCTGAAATACCTGAAAAGGACTAAGGATATGTTTCTCGTTTATGGAGGTGACAAAGAGCTAGTCATAAATGGTTACGTCGATGCAAGCTTTGACACTGATCCGGACGATTCTAAATCGCAAACCGGGTACGTGTTTATATTGAATGGTGGAGCTGTCAGTTGGTGCAGTTCTAAACAAAGCGTCATGGCGGGATCTACATGTGAAGTGGAGTACATAGCTGCTTCGGAAGCAACAAATGAAGGAGTCTGGATGAAGGAGTTCATATCCGATCTAGGTGTCATTCCTAGTGCATCGGGTCCAATGAAAATCTTTTGTGACAATACTGGTGCAATTGCCTTGGCAAAGGAATCCAGATTTCACAAGAGAACCAAGCACATCAAGAGACGCTTGAATTCCATCCGGGACCAAGTCCAGGTGGGAGACATAGAGATTTGCAAGATACATACGGATCTAAATGTTGCAGACCCCTTCACTAAGCCTCTTCCATGAGCAAAACATGATCAGCACCAAGGCTCCATGGGTGTTAGAATCATTACTGTGTAATCTAGATTACTGACTCTAGTGCAAGTGGGAGACTGAAAGAAATATGCCCTAGAGGCAATAATATCATGATAACTGTTTATTATTCATGCTAGAATTGTATTAACCGGAAACATAATACATGTGTGAATAAATAGACAAACATAGTGTCACTAGTATGCCTTTACTTGACTAGCTCGTTGATCAAAGATGGTTGTGTTTCCTAACCATAGACATGAGTTGTCATTTGATTAACGGGATCACATCATTAGGAGAATGACGTGATTGACTTGACCCATTCCGTTAGCTTAGCACTTGATTGTTTAGTATGTTGCTATTGCTTTCTTCATGACTTATACATGTTCCTACAACTATGAGATTATGCAACTCCCGTTTACCGGAGGAACACTTTGTGTGCTACCAAACGTCACAACGTAACTGGGTGATTATAAAGGAGCACTACAGGTGTCTCCGAAGGTACATGTTGAGTTGGCGTATTTCGGGATTAGGATTTGTCACTCCGATTGTTGGAGAGGTATCTATGGGCCCTCTCGGTAATGTACATCACTATAAGCCTTGCAAGCAATCTAGCTAATGAGTTAGTTGCGGGATGATGCATTACATAACGAGTAAAGAGACTTGCCGGTAACGAGATTGAACTAGGTATTGAGATACCGACAATCGAATCTCGGGCAAGTAACATACCGATGACAAAGGGAACAACGTATGTTGTTATGCGGTTTGACTGATAAAGATCTTGGTATAATATGTAGGAACCAATATGAGCATCCAGGTTCCGCTATTGGTTATTGACCGGAGACGTGTCTCGGTCATGTCTACATAGTTCTCGAACCTGTAGGGTCCACACGCTTAAAGTTAGATGACATTTATATTATGAGTTTATATGTTTTTATGTACTGAAGGTAGTCCAGAGTACCGGATGTGATCACGGACATGATGAGGAGTCTCGAAATGGTCGAGACGTAAAGATCGATATATTGGATGACTATGTTCGGACACCGGAATAGTTTCGGGTGGTTTCGGGCATATACCGGAGTACCGGGGAGTTACTGGAACCCCCCGGGGGGTTAATGGGCCTCATGGGCCCTAAGTGGAGAAGAGGAGGGGCGACTAGGGCAGGCCGCATGCCCCTCCCCCCCAGTCCGAATAGGAGAAGGAGGGGGGCGGCGCCCCCCTTTCCTTCCTCTCCTCTCTCCCTTCCTTCCCCCTCCTACTCCAACTAGGAAAGGAGGTGGGAGTAGAACTCCTCCCTGGCATGCCTCCTCCTGGCCGGCCGCCCCCTCCCCCTTGATCCTTTATATACGGGGGCAGGGGGGCACCTCTAGAGACAACAATTGATCCCTTGGATCTCTTAGCCGTGTGCGGTGCCCCCCTCCACCATAATCCACCTCGATAATATCGTAGCGGTGCTTAGGCGAAGCCCTGCGTCGATAGAACATCATCATCGTCACCACGCCGTCGTGCTGACGGAACTCTCCCTCAAAGCTCGGCTGGATCGGAGTTCGAGGGACGTCATCGAGCTGAACGTGTGCTAAACTCGGAGGTGTCGTGCGTTCGGTACTTGATCGGTCGGATCGTGAAGACATACGACTACATCAACCGCGTTGTGCTAACTCTTCCGCTTTCGGTCTATAAGGGTACATGGACATCACTCTCTCCTCTCGTTGCTATGCATCACCATGATCTTGCGTGTGCGTAGGATTTTTTTTTGAAATTACTATGTTCCCGAACAGAACTTGCAAACATGGTGGATGCATACTATGACAACATAATTGGATCAGCCCCACCTCGGCGACAAACCATCAACTTGCACGATCCACAACTGCCATTAGTGGACATCCAGACGCTTGATGGCGCGTTCACTGAGTAGGAAGTGAGAAAGGTGGTCTAGTTCATGCCCATGGACTAGGTGTCGTGGTTCTAAGTCTGACAGTAGAATGGGGGGTAGGTATGGAGAGGCAAGATCCTAGCTATGGAGTCGTTGTATACGCAAGGGATTTACGAGTTCAGGCCCTTCTCGAAGGAAGTAATAGCCCTACGTCTCGGAGCCCGAGGCGGTCATTTGGATTATATGCGTATGAGTTACAAGGGTGCGAACCCTTCTACCGTGGAGGGGTGGCTTATATAGAGTGCGCCAGGACCCCAGCCAGCCCACGTAGCAGGGGGTTTAAGGTACGTTAAGGCTATGCGTTACTAGTAACGCCTTACATAAAGTATCATTATGATCATAAAGACTATTTAACTACAGACCGTTTGGACACCGAGTGGCTCTTGGACTCCTGGTGGTCGAGTGGGTCTTCATGGTCGAGTGTCTTTGAATCTGCCGAGTGGAGACCTACCAGGTCGACTGGAAGGCTGCTTCTTTCATGAGTGTCCTTGTGGAGGGTACCTTTGGGCAGGTCTATGACCCTACCCCAGGTACATGACTTCATCATTAGCCCCCGAATGGACCGAGGTTTGAGTGAGGAAGGAGTTGATAATCTTTTCGACCTGTTCTTCGTGTTGCGAGCGTGTCTTACTCTGGATCAGCGACCTTTTAGCGATGGCATCAACTTCTCTTTCAGTCGCCTTGATCCATTCTTCACATTTGTCGAGTGAACTTTGTGAACTTGAGGATTTCCGAGCGACGGATCGGAGGAAATCTGCTATCTGACAGGTTGCTCCGCGGTTAGCGGATTTCGCGGGATCTGAATTTTGGGAAGCGCGCGAAGCGGAGAAAACTGCGGCACTCGGATGGGATGAGACGATGACGCCTCAATCTTTGCGCTGCCTTTTTTGCCACGTATCGCGTGCTTGCCTTTTGCGGGATTTGACGGGATCGCCTGGGCCTACCTGGCAGCCACTCGGAAGCAGCCCCTTATAAAGCATCGGAGGGGGTAGTTTGAACAGTGCGACCTCAATCTTCCCCTCCCTCCGCCTCCAAATCTTCTTGCTGCACTCTTAGCCTGCTCAGCGCCGCCGCCCAGTACCTGCTTCGCCGACGACCATGGTGAAGGAGAAGACCGCAGCCTTGGAACGGGTGAATAAGGCGGCGGTGAAGGCCAAGGGGAGAGCGCCCAGTCGGGGCGGATCTTCTTCGCGGTCCAAACTGCCGCAAGGCTGGGTCCAGGGAGACTGGATCCGCTCGACCATCACCGAGAAGGACCTCACCGATCTGGCCAATGAGGGACTGATCCCCCATGGGTCGGCGAGGCTTCCGGGAACGGAGTGGCAACCGCAGCCTGAAGAGGGTGAGTGTGTTCTCCTAGCCACTCACGTAGATCGGGGATTTTCTCTGTCGCCGAATCCTTTTTTCCGGGGGTTCCTGAACTTTTTTGGAGCGCAACTCCATCATTTCATTCCCAGCTCCATTGTCTACCTTGCTGCTTTCATTTCGTTATGCGAAAACTTCTTGGGCTGTCGGCCGCACTGGGGCCTCTTCAAGCACATATTCGCCTGTCGCTCTCAGACGGTGAAGAAAACGAACCCGAGCAGCGAGAGAACCCAAGTAATCCAGATGTGTGGGGACTCGGGGTCCAGATGAGGGGAAGAGCGCTTTCGGCTATGACTCTTCCCGACTCCGTTAGAGGGTGGCGATCGACTTGGTTCTCTTGCCAAGACCAGCCCGGCCGGGCGATCAGACTCCCTCCTTTCTCCATGAGTCGAGTGAACAAGCCATCTTCCCTGAAGGTGCTACCAGAGGATAAGGCCCAAGTAAAACTATTGATGGAACGCGTAGTCCAGCTCATTCGTGATGGGGTGACCGGCATGGATCTCCTGGAGGTTTTCCTCCGACGTCGTATCCAGCCACTCCAATACCGAGGCCATCCGATGTGGATGTACTCCGGTACGGATGATACCACTCGGATCCATCCAGAGGAGGTCGATGACGCCACGCTGGAGAAGTGGATGACTGCCATCACAGGAAACAAAGATAACCCTCGCGGAGCTAGGAGGATTCCACCACTCGACCAGACTTATGAAGTGGACAAGGTATACTCATTTATCTCCGACTGTGATTCGGCTGCATTCATTCTGTTTAGATGTCAATTTGTCGCCTGACTTTTGCCTTGTTTTGTTGTCTTCTAGGTCACCACTGAGATGTACTCGATGCCCAACGGGGCGCAGGAACCAGTCGAAGAAGAAGAAGGAAGCGGAGGTGAAAGCCAGGAAGAATGGGAGTCTAACGGTGAGGAGGATGAAGGGGACGACAGCTCTGGTCAAGAGAAGGAGGAGGAGGAAGAGGAGGAAGACGTCGATCCTCCCCGCTCGGAAGGAAGATCCAAGATGACGCATGACCCGGCGGCCGGACGCGGTAAAGCTGTTGCGCCCACGGGCAGTCGACGAAGCGACCTCGGACAACTTCCCCTGCGCCGACTGAGAAACCGCCGAAGCAACCTCGAGCAACGTCATCAAAGCCGGCGAAGGCCCTGCCCAAGATGCGGATGGTCATTCCCACCATCTCCGGGTAACCAGCATAACTTGTATTTCCCTATTCAGCATGAGTGTACTTTTGGTCGACTTTATGACTGATCAGCCGATTCTTGAAATCTGCAGTGCTGCCACCTCCGAGACCTCAGCCAAGCACGAAGATCAGGAAATGGAAGATGACGCCACCTCCAACCTTGGTATGATATCTGTAGTTTCGCTTTTAGTCGATTGGATTTCCATGTTTACTTTTGAATCTTTCTTGTAGTTCCGCCCCATGTCATTGATCTCCCCGATGATGACGAGGAAGCACCATTGAGGAAGAGGAAAAACAAGAGGGTGCCTGCTGGCAAGGCTGCTCCAGTTGTGACGATACCTGAGACGCTGGTTTCCGAGGGAGGCAATCCCACTCGGGCTTCAGGTCTTTTTCGAACGGCCGACAAGTGCCCGACCCACTTAAATCATTGCTGATCCACCATCCCTTTTTGCTATACACCACGTCCCGGAAGACCAAGTGAGTGCTGCTAAGGAGGCTATACGCCAGGCAGGGATCATGATGGAGCAAGTGAAGGCGGTCCGAGAGGCTAGTCAGGCGGCTTATGATGCTAGTTCAGCTCTCCAGAGCAATGTCCAAGTAAGTCGATCGTTGCTTGCTCTGCTAGGATATGCTACCTGAAACTGCTTCTTTCTAGAGATTTCCATATCTGTACGCCCACTGGGTGGGTGTGTCGATTGAGTTTTTGTGAGGGCACGCTGAGTGCACCCACTGGGTGTAGTCCCCGAGACTATGGTGGACTGCGTGCAGTCGATTATAGTCTTTATACTGTGAACTTCTTCACTCGACCTGGACGGACCAAGTCAAATGGAACCGTAAAACCGGTGGGGGCATGCTGAGTGCACCCACTGGGTGTAGTCCCCGAGACTATGGTGGACTGCTAGCAGTCGACTATAGTCTTAAGAACTGTTTTTTTTCTGCGGCTGACCGCTGACACTTAGCCATGGTTTTAGAATCATAACCTTTTTGCCTCTTTTGGTCGACTGGTCGAACCAAATTGGTAAAACCAGTGGGGGCACGCTGAGTGCACCCACTGGGTGTAGTCCCCGAGACTACTGTCGAATGCTTTGATTCGACTGTAGTCTTAGAAATGCTACGATTTTCCTTAGTCACTCGGAAGTGATCTATCTTTGATGTCTTTCGTTGGTTGACTCTTTGTAGAAATCTTGCGAGCTTGTGGCTCGCTATACTGAGTTAGAGAACAAGCAGATCCAGCTCAACCTCGACTTGAAGCTTGCTCAGGAGAATTTGCAGAAGGCGAAGGACGAAGCAAAAGGTTTGGCTGGTGAGAACCTTGACGACTGTCTTTGTTTTTCTGTTCATTCTCAACTCTGTTCTCATTGTTGCTTTGCAGAGAAACTGGAAGAGACTTTGAAGAAGAAAGACCTTGACCTTGTAGAGGCACAGAAGGCGGCTTTGGAGAAAACAAAGCTCGCTGAAGAGAATCTTGCCTCAGTCGACAAACTTGAAGATGAAAATGCCAAGCTGAAAACCGCTCTTGACGCGGCCAACAAGGAAGTTAGTCGACTGAAGAACGACAAGATCATTTTGTCTGACAAGGCTGGTCAACTGGCGGGGAAGCGAAATGATCTGGAGATTTATCTTGGAGGGCTCGCCAAGAAGCTGTTTCTCATGCTTGAAGGTAATCTCTTTTATCCGACTGTCTTGCTATCACCGGCTCATCGTATGATTGTTAGTTTGAGTCTGAGCTGTGTTTTCAGAATTCTGTCAAAACTTAGAAGAAGAAACCAGTCGAGTGGAGACCAGCCTGGACCCCATCAACTCTCATGTGAAGGACGAAGCTGCCATGAATGTGCTCCGACTGGAGTCTCGCGTTGCTAGCGTGGTGGATTATCTTGCTCGACTGAAAGCTGCGGTGTCGCGGATCGACTCGACTCTCTGGCCAGATCAGACACTCCAGAATGACCTTGAATCCTTAATGACTCGACTGAATGAGATTCCAAGTCGAGTGCAAGAATGGAAAAAGTCTTCTGCCAGGTGTGGTGCTGATGTTGCTCTGTCTCTGGTTCGCGTCCACTGCAAGGAAGCGCAAGAGGACAAGCTGGCGTCCCTCAAAGTTGCCAACACCAGGAAGTATGACTTCCGATCTTTCATGGAGACCTTCATCGCTGCCGCTACCCGTATTGCCGACGGAATCAATGTTGGGGAACGTAGTAATTTCAAAATTTTCCTACGATCACGCAAGACCATGGTGATGGCATAGCAACGAGAGGGGAGAGTGTCCGTCCACGTACCCTCGTAGACCGAAAGCGGAAGCGTTATATTAACGCGGTTGATGTAGTCGTTCGTCTTCACGATCCGACCGATCCAAGCACCGTTACTCCGGCACCTCCGAGTTCTTAGCACACGTTCAGCTCGATGACGATCCCCGGGCTCCGATCCAGCAAAGCGTCGGGGAGGAGTTCCGTCAGCACGACGGCGTGGTGACTATCTTGATGTTCTACCGTCGCATGTCTTCGCCTAAGCACCGCTACAATATGTCCGAGGTGGAATATGGTGGAGGGGGGCACCGCACACGGCTAAGGAACGATCACGTAGATCAACTTGTGTGTTCTAGGGTGCCCCCTGCCCCGTATATAAAGGAGCAAGGGGAGGGCCGGCCAGCCTTGGGGGCGCACTAAGGGAGGGGGAGTCCTCCTCCTAGTAGGAGTAGGACTCCCTTTCCTAGTCCTACTAGGAAGAGGGAAGGGGAAGGAAAGAGAGGAGAGGGAGAGGAAAGGGGGCTGCCCCTCCTAGTCCAGTCGGACTCCCCATGGAGGGGGGCGCACCACCTCCTGGTGCAGCCCTCTCTCTCCCTCTTGGCCCAATAAGGCCCATAACTTCCCGGGGTTCCGTAACCCCTCCGGCACTCCGGTTTTCTCCGAAACTTCCGAACCTTTCCGTGTCCGAATATAACCATCCAATATATCAATCTTTATGTCTCGACCATTTCGAGACTCCTCGTCATGTCCGTGATCACATCCGGGACTCGAACTCCTTCGGTACATCAAAATACATAAACTCATAATAACCGCTATTGAAACCTTAAGCGTGCGGACCCTACGGTTCGAGAACTATGTAGACATGACTTAGAACTATTCTCGGTCAATAACCAATAGCGGAACCTGGATGCCCATATTGGTTCCTACATATTCTCTGAAGATCTTTATCGGTCAAACCGCATAACAACATACGTTGTTCCCTTTGTCATCGGTATGTTACTTACCCGAGATTCGATCGTCGGTATCCAATACCTAGTTCAATCTTGTTACCGTAAGTCTCTTTACTCGTTCCGTAATACATCATCTCACAACTAACTCATTAGTTGCAATGCTTGCAAGGCTTAAGTGATGTGCATTACCGAGAAGGCCTGGAGATACCTCTCCGACAATCGGAGTGACAAAACCTAATCTCGAAATACGCCAACCCAACAAGTACCTTTGGAGACACCTGTAGTACTCCTTTATAATCACCCGATTACGTTGTGACGTTTGGTAGTACCAAAGTGTTCTTCCGGTGGCAGGAGTTGCATAATCTCATAGTTACGGGAACATGTATGGGTCATGAAGAAAGCATTAACATACTAAGCGATCAAGTGTTAAGCTAACGGAATGGGTCATGTCAATCAGATCATTCAACTAATGATGTGACCTTGTTAATAAAATAACAACTCCTTGTTCATGGTTAGGAAACATAACCATCTTTGATTAACAAGCTAGTCAAGTAGAGGCATACTAGTGACATATTGTTTGTCTATATATTCACACATGTATTATGTTTCCGGTTAATACAATTCTAGCATGAATAATAAACATTTATCATGATATAAGGAAATAAATAATAACTTTATTATTGCCTCTAGGGCATATTTCCTTCAGTCTCCCACTTGCACTAGAGTCAATAATCTAGATTACAAAGTAATGATCCTAACACCCATGGAGTCTTGGTGCTGATCATGTTTTGCTCGTGGAAGAGGCTTAGTCAACGGGTCTCGCAACATTCAGATCCGTATGTATTTTGCAAATCTCTATGTCTCCCACTTGGACTTGGTCCCGAATGGAATTGAAGCGTCTCTTGATGTGCTTGGTCCTCTTGTGAAATCTGGATTCCTTTGCCAAGGCAATTGCACCAGTATTGTCACAGAAGATCTTCATCGGTCCCGATGCACTAGGTATAATACCTAGATCGGTAATGAACTCTTTCATCCAGACTCCTTCATTTGCTGCTTCCGAAGCAGCTATGTACTCCGCTTCACATGTAGATCCCGCCATACGGCGCTTTGTTTAGAACTGCACCAACTCACAGCTCCACCGTTTAATAAAAACACGTATCCGGTTTGCGATTTAGAATCGTCTCGATCGGTGTCAAAGCTTGCATCGGCGTAACCATTTACGACTAGCTCTTTGTCACCTCCATATAGGAGAAACATATCCTTAGTCCTTTTCGTGTATTTCGGGATGTTCTTGACCGCTGTCCGATGATCCATTCCTGGATTACTTTGGTACCTTCCTGCCAAGCTTACAGCCTAAGCATACGTCAGTCTGGTACACAGCATTGCATACATGATAGAGCCTATGGCTGAAGCATAGGGAACATCTTTCATTTTCTCTCTATCTTCTGCGTGGTCGGGCATTGAGTCGACTCAATTTTACACCTTGCAACACAGGTAAAAACCCTTTCTTTGCCTGATCCATTTTGAACTTTTTCAAAACTTTATCAAGGTATGTGCTTTGTGAAAGTCCAATTAAGCGTCTTGATCTATCTCTATAGATCTTGATGCCCAATATGTAAGCAGCTTCACCGAGGTCTTTCATTGAAAAACTTTTATTCAAGTATCCTTTTATGCTATCCAGAAATTCTATATCATTTCCAATCAATAATATGTCGTCCACATATAATATCATAAATGCTACAGAGCTCCCACTCACTTTCTTGTAAATACAGGCTTCTCCAAAAGTCTGTACAAACCCATATGCTTTGATCACATTATCAAAGCGTTTATTCCAACTCCGAGAGGCTTGCACTGCACCATAAATTGATCGCTGGAGCTTGCACACTTTGTTAGCACCTTTTGGATCGACAAAACCTTCTGGTTGCATCATATACAACTCTTCTTCTAGAAATCCATTCAAGAATGCAGTTTTTACATCCATTTGCCAAATTTCATAATCATAAAATGCGGCAATTGCTAACATGATTCGGACAGACATAAGCATCGCTACGGGTGAGAAAGTCTCATCGTAGTCAACTCCTTGAACTTGTCGAAAACCTTTTGCAACAAGTCGAGCTTTGTAGATAGTTACATTACCATCGGCGTCTGTCTTCTTCTTAAAGATCCATTTATTTTCAATGGCTTGCCGATCATCGGGCAAGTCAACCAAAGTCCACACTTTGTTCTCATACATGGATCCCATCTCAGATTTCATGGCTTACAGCCATTTTGCGAATCTGGGCTCACCATCGCTTCTTCATAGTTTGTAGGTTCGCCATGGTCAAGTAACATGACTTCCGAATAGGATTACCGTACCACTCTGGTGCGTATTTTACTCTGGTTGACCTACGAGGTTCAGTAGTAACTTGATCTCAAGCTTCATGATCATCATCATTAGTTTCCTCACTAATTGGTGTAGTTGTCACAGAACCATTTCTTGTGATGAACTACTTTCCAATAAGGGAGCAGATACATATTATCTCATCAAGTTCCACTTTCCTCCCACTCACTTCTTTCGAGAGAAACTCCTTCTCTAGAAAGGATCCGAATTTAGCAACGAAAATCTTGCCTTCAGATCTGTGATAGAAGGTGTACCCAACAGTCTCCTTTGGGTATCCTATGAAGACACATTTTTCCGATTTTGGGTTCGAGCTTATCTGGTTGAAGTGTCTTCACATAAGCATCGCAGCCCCAAACTTTAAGAACGACAACTTTGGTTTCTTGCCAAACCATAGTTCATAAGGCGTCGTCTTAACGGATTTTGACGGTGTCCTATTCAACGTGAATGCGGCCGTCTCTAAAGCATAACCCCAAAAGCGATAGCGGTAAATCGGAAATAGACATCATGGATCGCACCATATCCGATGAAAGTACGATTACGACGTTCGGACACACCATTTCTCTCTGTGGTGTTCGGGTGGCGTGAGTTAACGAAACTATTCCACATTGTTTCAAATGTAAACCAAACTCGTAACTCAAATATTCTCCTCCACGATCAGATCGTAGAAATTTTATTTTCTTGTTACGATGATTTTCCACTTCACTCTGAAATTCTTTGAACTTTTCAAATGTTTCAGATTTGTGTTTCATTAAGTAGATATACCCATATCTGCTCAAATCATCTGTGAAGGTGAGAAAATAACGATACCGCCAAGTGCCTCAACATTCATTGGACCACAAACATCGGTATGTATGATTTCCAACAAATCAGTTGCTCGCTCCATAGTTCCGGAGAACGGCGTTTTGGTCATCTTGCCCATGAGGCACGGTTACGCAAGTACCAAGTGATTCATAATCAAGTGATTCCGAAGCCCATCGGTATGGAGTTTCTTCATGCGTTTTACACCGATATGACCTAAACGGCGGTGCCACAAATAAGTTGCACTATCATTATCAACTCTGCATCTTTTGGCTTCAACATTATGAATATGTGTATTACTACGTCGAGATTCAACAAGAATAGACCATTCTTCAAGGGTGCATGACCATAAAAGATATTACTCATATAAATAGAACAACCATTATTCTCTGATTTAAATGAATAACCGTCTTGCATTAAACAAGATCCAGATATAATGTTCATGCTCAACGCTGGCACCAAATAACAATTATTTAGGTCTAAAACTAATCCCGAAGGTAGATGTAGAGGTAGCGTGCCGACTGCGATCACATCGACTTTGGAACCATTTCCAACACGCATCGTCACCTCGTCCTTAGCCAATCTTCGCTTAATCCGTAGTTCCTGTTTCGAGTTGCAAATATTAGCAACAGAACCAGTATCAAATACCGGTACTCTGCGAGTATTAGTAAGGTACACATCAATAACATGTATATCATATATACCTTTGTTCACCTTGCCATCCTTTTTATCCGCCAAATACTTGGGGCAGTTCCGCTTCGATTGTCCGGTCTGCTTGCGGTAGAAACACTCGATTTCAGGCTTAGGTCCAGACTTGGGTTTCTTCTCTTGATCAAGCAACTTTCTTGCTGTTCTTTTTGAAGTTTCCTTCTTCTTCCCTTTGCCTTTTTCTTGAAACTAGTGGTCTTGTTGATCATCAACACTTGATGCTCCTTTTTGATTTCTACCTCCGCAGCTTTTAGCATCGCGAAGAGCTCAGGAATTGTCTTAGTCATCCCTTGCATATTATAGTTCATCACGAAGCTCTTGTAGCTTGGTGGCGATGATTGGAGAATTACATCAATGACACTATCATCCGGAAGATTAACTCCCAGCTGAATTAAGTGATTGTTATACCCAGACATTTTGAGTATGTGCTCACCGACGTAACTATTCTCCTCCATTTTGCAGCTATAGAACTTATTGGAGACTTCATATCTCTCAATCCGCATTTGCTTGAAATATTAACTTCAACTCCTGGAACATCTCATATGCTCCATGACGTTCAAAACGTCGTTGAAGACCCGGTTCTAAGCCGTAAAGCATGGCACACTGAACTATAGAGTAGTCATCAGCTACGCTTTGCGGATGTTCACAACTTCGGCTCAAAGATCTCGCAGCAGGCTGTCACCCAAATGTGCTTCCGGGGCGTAATTTTTACGTGCAGCAATGAGGATAATCCTCAAATTACGGACCCAGTCCGTGTAATTGCTACCATCATCTTTCAACTTTGCTTTCTCAAGGAACGCATTAAAATTCAACGGAACAACAAGACGAGCCATCTATCTACATCAAATATAGACAAGCAAATACTATCGTGTACTAAGTTCATGATAAATTTAAGTTTGATTAATCATATTAAAAACCTCCCACTTAGGCAGACATCTCTCTAGTCATCTAAGTGATCACGTGATCCAAATCAACTAAACCATGTCCGATCATCACGTGAGATGGAGTAGTTTCAATGGTGAACATCACTATGTTGATCATATCTACTATATGATTCACGCCGACCTTTCGGTCTCTCGTGTTCCGAGGCCATATCTGTTATATGCTAGGCTCGTCAAGTTTAACCTGAGTATTCTGCGTGCGCAACTGTTTTGCACCCGTTGTATTTGAACGTAGAGCCTATCACACCCGATCATCACGTGGTGTCTCAAAGACGAAGAACTTTCGCAACGGTGCATACTCGGGAGAACACTTCTTGATAATTTTAGTGAGAGATCATCTTATAATGCTACCGTCAATCAAAGCAAGATAAGATGCATAAAGGATAAACATCACATGCAATCAATATAAGTGATATGATATGGTCATCATCATCTTGTGCTTGTGATCTTCATCGCCAAGCACCGTCATGATCACCATCGCCACCGGTAGCGACACCTTGATCTCCATCGTAGCATCGTTGTCGTCTCGCCAATCTTATGCTTCCACGACTATCACTACCGCTTAGTAATAAAGTAAAGCATTACATCGCGATTGCATTGCATACAATAAAGCGACAACCATATGGCTCCTGCCGATTGCCGATAACTTCGGTTACAAAACATGATCATCTCATACAATAAAATTTAGCATCATGTCTTGACCATATCACATCACAACATGCCCTGCAAAAACAAGTTAGACGTCCTCTACTTTGTTGTTGCAAGTTTTACGTGGCTGCTACGGGCTGAGCAAGAACCGTTCTTACCTACGCATCAAAACCACAACGATACTTCGTCAAATAGACTCCGTTTTAACCTTCTCAAGGACCGGGCGTAGCCTTTTCAGTTCAACTAAAGTTGGAGAGACAGTCTTCCGCAAGCCATCTATGTGCAAAGCACGTCGAGGGAACCGGTCTCGCGTGAAATGCAGCGTAAGGTTGGTCCGGATCGTCTCGTCCAACAATACCGCTGAACCAAAGTATGACATCTGCTGGTAGGCAGTATGACTTGTATCGTCCACAACTCACTTGTGTTCTACTCGTGCATATGACATCAACGCATAAAACCTGGCTCGGATGCCTTTGTTGGGGAACGTAGTAATTTCAAAATTTTCCTACGATCACGCAAGACCATGGTGATGGCATAGCAACGAGAGGGAGAGTGTCCGCCCACGCACTCGTGAGACCGAAAGCGGAAGCGTTATATTAACGCTGTTGATGTAGTCGTCGTCTTCACGATCCGACCGATCCAAGCACCGTTACTCCGGCACCTCCGAGTTCTTAGCACACGTTCAGCTCGATGACGATCCCCGGCTCCGATCCAGCAAAGCGTCGGGAGGAGTTCCACAAGACGACGGCGTGGTGACTATCTTGATGTTCTACCGTCGCAGGGCTTCGCCTAAGCACCGCTACAATATGACCGAGGTGGAATATGGTGGAGGGGGGCACCGCACACGGCTAAGGAACGATCACGTAGATCAACTTGTGTGTCCTAGGGTGCCCCCCTGCCCCCGTATATAAAGGAGCAAGGGGGAGGGCCGGCCAGCCTTGGGGGCGCACCAAGGGAGGGGGGAGTCCTCCTCCTAGTAGGAGTAGGACTCCCCTTTCCTAGTCCTACTAGGAAGAGGGAAGGGGGAAGGAAAGAGAGGGAGAGGGAGAGGAAAAGGGGGGCTGCCTCCCCCCCTCTAGTCCATTCGGACTCCCCATGGAGGGGGCGCACCACCTCTGGTGCAGCCCTCTCTCTCCCTCTTGGCCCAATAAGGCCCATAACTTCCCGGGGTTCCGTAACCCCTCCGCACTCCGTTTTCTCCGAAACTTCCGAACCTTTCCGTGTCCGAATATAACCATCCAATATATCAATCTTTATGTCTCGACCATTTCGAGACTCCTCGTCATGTCCGTGATCACATCCGGGACTCCGAACTCCTTCGGTACATCAAAATACATAAACTCATAATAACCGTCATTGAAACCTTAAGCGTGCGGACCCTACGGTTCGAGAACTATGTAGACATGACTTAGAACTATTCTCGGTCAATAACCAATAGCGGAACCTGGATGCCCATATTGGTTCCTACATATTCTACGAAGATCTTTATCGGTCAAACCGCATAACAACATACGTTGTTCCCTTTGTCATCGGTATGTTACTTACCCGAGATTCGATCGTCGGTATCCAATACCTAGTTCAATCTTGTTACCGGTAAGTCTCTTTACTCGTTCCGTAATACATCATCTCACAACTAACTCATTAGTTGCAATGCTTGCAAGGCTTAAGTGATGTGCATTACCGAGAAGGCCTGGAGATACCTCTCCGACAATCGGAGTGACAAAACCTAATCTCGAAATACGCCAACCCAACAAGTACCTTTGGAGACACCTGTAGTACTCCTTTATAATCACCCAGTTACGTTGTGACGTTTGGTAGTACCCAAAGTGTTCTTCCGGTAAACGGGAGTTGCATAATCTCATAGTTACAGGAACATGTATGGGTCATGAAGAAAGCATTAACATACTAAACGATCAAGTGTTAAGCTAACGGAATGGGTCATGTCAATCAGATCATTCAACTAATGATGTGACCTTGTTAATAAAATAACAACTCCTTGTTCATGGTTAGGAAACATAACCATCTTTGATTAACAAGCTAGTCAAGTAGAGGCATACTAGTGACATATTGTTTGTCTATATATTCACACATGTATTATGTTTCCGGTTAATACAATTCTAGCATGAATAATAAACATTTATCATGATATAAGGAAATAAATAATAACTTTATTATTGCCTCTAGGGCATATTTCCTTCAGTCTCCCACTTGCACTAGAGTCAATAATCTAGATTACAAAGTAATGATCCTAACACCCATGGAGTCTTGGTGCTGATCATGTTTTGCTCGTGGAAGAGGCTTAGTCAACGGGTCTGCAACATTCAGATCCGTATGTATTTTGCAAATCTCTATGTCTCCCACTTGGACTTGGTCCCGAATGGAATTGAAGCGTCTCTTGATGTGCTTGGTCCTCTTGTGAAATCTGGATTCCTTTGCCAAGGCAATTGCACCAAAGTATTGTCACAGAAGATCTTCATCGGTCCCGATGC
The DNA here is from genome assembly GCA_021605145.1 of Aegilops bicornis. NCBI lineage: Eukaryota > Viridiplantae > Streptophyta > Magnoliopsida > Poales > Poaceae > Aegilops > Aegilops bicornis. Next base: position 710,129,120 of record CM038675.1, read on the forward strand.
ACTAGGTATAATACCTAGATCGGTAATGAACTCTTTCATCCAGACTCCTTCATTTGCTGCTTCCGAAGCAGCTATGTACTCCGCTTCACATGTAGATCCCGCCACGACGCTTTGTTTAGAACTGCACCAACTCACGGCTCCAACCGTTTAATAAAAACACGTATCCGGTTTGCGATTTAGAATCGTCCGGATCAGTGTCAAAGCTTACATCGGACGTAACCATTTACGACTAGCTCTTTGTCACCTCCATATAGGAGAAACATATCCTTAGTCCTTTTCGTGTATTTCAGGATGTTCTTGACCGCTGTCCAAAGGATCCATTCCTGGATTACTTTGGTACCTTTCCTGCCAAGCTTACAGCTAAGCATACGTCAGTGTCCGGTACACAGCATTGCATACATGATAGAGCCTATGGCTGAAGCATAGGAACATCTTTCATTTCTCTCTATCTTCTGCTGTGGTCGGGCATTGAGTCGACTCAATTTTACACCTTGCAACACAGGTAAAAACCTTTCTTTGCACGATCCATTTTGAACTTTTTCAAAACTTTATCAAGGTATGTGCTTTGTGAAAGTCCAATTAAGCGTCTTGATCTATCTCTATAGATCTTGATGCCCAATATGTAAGCAGCTTCACCGAGGTCTTTCATTGAAAAACTTTTATTCAAGTATCCTTTTATGCTATCCAGAAATTCTATATCATTTCCAATCAATAATATGTCGTCCACATATAATATCAGAAATGCTACCGAGCTCCCACTCACTTTCTTGTAAATACAGGCTTCTCCAAAAGTCTGTACAAACCCATATGCTTTGATCACATTATCAAAGCGTTTATTCCAACTCCGAGAGGCTTGCACTGCACCATAAATTGATCGCTGGAGCTTGCACACTTTGTTAGCACCTTTTGGATCGACAAAACCTTCTGGTTGCATCATATACAACTCTTCTTCTAGAAATCCATTCAAGAATGCAGTTTTTACATCCATTTGCCAAATTTCATAATCATAAAATGCGGCAATTGCTAACATGATTCGGACAGACATAAGCATCGCTACGGGTGAGAAAGTCTCATCGTAGTCAACTCCTTGAACTTGTCGAAAACCTTTTGCAACAAGTCGAGCTTTGTAGATAGTTACATTACCATCGGCGATGTCTTCTTCTTAAAGATCCATTTATTTTCAATGGCTTGCCGATCATCGGGCAAGTCAACCAAAGTCCACACTTTGTTCTCATACATGGATCCCATCTCAGATTTCATGGCTTCCAGCCATTTTGCGGAATCTGGGCTCACCATCGCTTCTTCATAGTTTGTAGGTTCGCCATGGTCAAGTAACATGACTTCCAGAATAGGATTACCGTACCACTCTGGTGCGTATTTTACTCTGGTTGACCTACGAGGTTCAGTAGTAACTTGATCTGAAGCTTCATGATCATCATCATTAGTTTCCTCACTAATTGGTGTAGTTGTCACAGAACCATTTCTTGTGATGAACTACTTTCCAATAAGGGAGCAGATACAGATTATCTCATCAAGTTCCACTTTCCTCCCACTCACTTCTTTCGAGAGAAACTCCTTCTCTAGAAAGGATCCGAATTTAGCAACGAAAATCTTGCCTTCAGATCTGTGATAGAAGGTGTACCCAACAGTCTCCTTTGGGTATCCTATGAAGACACATTTTTCCGATTTTGGGTTCGAGCTTATCTGGTTGAAGTGTCTTCACATAAGCATCGCAGCCCCAAACTTTAAGAAACGACAACTTTGGTTTCTTGCCAAACCATAGTTCATAAGGCGTCGTCTTAACGGATTTTGACGGTGTCCTATTCAACGTGAATGCGGCCGTCTCTAAAGCATAACCCCAAAACGATAGCGGTAAATCGGAAATAGACATCATGGATCGCACCATATCCAAAGAAAGTACGACACGACGTTCGGACACACCATTTCTCCGTGGTGTTCCGGGTGGCGTGAGTTGCTTGAAAACTATTCCACATTGTTTCAAATGTAAACCAAACTCGTAACTCAAATATTCTCCTCCACGATCAGATCGTAGAAATTTTATTTTCTTGTTACGATGATTTTCCACTTCACTCTGAAATTCTTTGAACTTTTCAAATGTTTCAGATTTGTGTTTCATTAAGTAGATATACCCATATCTGCTCAAATCATCTGTGACGGTGAGAAAATAACTTGATACCCGCCACAGTGCCTCAACATTCATTGGACCACAAACATCGGTATGTATGATTTCCAACAAATCAGTTGCTCGCTCCATAGTTCCGAGAACGGCGTTTTGGTCATCTTGCCCATGAGGCACGGTTCGCAAGTACCAAGTGATTCATAATCAAGTGATTCCGAAGCCCATCAGTATGGAGTTTCTTCATGCGTTTTACACCGATATGACCTAAACGGCAGTGCCACAAATAAGTTGCACTATCATTATCAACTCTGCATCTTTTGGCTTCAACATTATGAATATGTGTATTACTACTGTCGAGATTCAACAAGAATAGACCATTCTTCAAGGGTGCATGACCATAAAAGATATTACTCATATAAATAGAACAACCATTATTCTCTGATTTAAATGAATAACCGTCTTGCATTAAACAAGATCCAGATATAATGTTCATGCTCAACGCGGCACCAAATAACAATTATTTAGGTCTAAAACTAATCCCGAAGGTAGATGTAGAGGTAGCGTGCCATTGCGATCACATCGACTTTGGAACCATTTCCAACGCCAGATCGTCACCTCGTCCTTAGCCAATCTTCGCTTAATCCGTAGTTCCTGTTTCACGTTGCAAATATTAGCAATGTAACCAGATCAAATACCAGTACTACTGCGAGTATTAGTAAGGTACACATCAATAACATGTATATCATATATACCTTTGTTCACCTTGCCATCCTTTTTATCCGCCAAATACTTGGGGCAGTTCCGCTTCCAAAGGTCCTCTGCCTTGCGGTAGAAACACTCGATTTGTGCTTAGGTCCAGACTTGGGTTTCTTCTCTTGATCAGCAACTTTCTTGCTGTTCTTTTTGAAGTTTCCTTCTTCTTCCCTTTGCCCTTTTCTTGAAACTAGTGGTCTTGTTGATCATCAACACTTGATGCTCCTTTTTGATTTCTACCTCCGCAGCTTTTAGCATCGCGAAGAGCTCGTGAATTGTCTTAGTCATCCCTTGCATATTATAGTTCATCACGAAGCTCTTGTAGCTTGGTGGCGATGATTGGAGAATTACATCAATGACACTATCATCCGGAAGATTAACTCCCGGCTGAATTAAGTGATTGTTATACCCGGACATTTTGAGTATGTGCTCACCTTGTAACTATTCTCCTCCATTTTGCAGCTATAGAACTTATTGGAGACTTCATATCTCTCAATCCGGCATTTGCTTGAAATATTAACTTCAACTCTGGAACATCTCATATGCTCCATGACGTTCAAAACGTCGTTGAAGACCCGGTTCTAAGCCGTAAAGCATGGCACATCGAACTATAGAGTAGTCATCAGCTCTGCTTTGCGGATGTTCACAACTTCGCTCAAAGATCTGCAGCAGTTCGTCACCCAGCGGTGCTTCCAGGCGTAATTTTTCAGGCAGCAATGAGGATAATCCTCAAATTACGGACCCAGTCCGTGTAATTGCTACCATCATCTTTCAACTTTGCTTTCTCAAGGAACGCATTAAAATTCAACGGAACAACAAAGACGAGCCATCTATCTACATCAAATATAGACAAGCAAATACTATCGGTACTAAGTTCATGATAAATTTAAGTTTGATTAATCATATTAAAACCTCCCACTTAGACAGACATCTCTCTAGTCATCTAAGTGATCACGTGATCCAAATCAACTAAACCATGTCCGATCATCACGTGAGATGGAGTAGTTTCAATGGTGAACATCACTATGTTGATCATATCTACTATATGATTCACGCCGACCTTTCGGTCTCTGTGTTCCGAGGCCATATCTGTTATATGCTAGGCTCGTCAAGTTTAACTCGAGTATTCTGCGTGCGCAACTGTTTTGCACCCGTTGTATTTGAGCGTAGAGCCTATCACACCCGATCATCACGTGGTGTCTCAAAGACGAAGAACTTTTCGCATAGCGGTGCATACTCGTGGAGAACACTTCTTGATAATTTTAGTGAGAGATCATCTTATAATGCTACCGTCAATCAAAGCAAGATAAGATGCATAAAGGATAAACATCACATGCAATCAATATAAGTGATATGATATGGTCATCATCATCTTGTGCTTGTGATCTTCATCGCCAAGCACCGCCATGATCACCATCGTCACCGGCCGACACCTTGATCTCCATCGTAGCATCGTTGTCGCCTCGCCAATCTTATGCTTCCACGACTATCACTACCGCTTAGTAATAAAGTAAAGCATTACATCGCGATTGCATTGCATACAATAAAGCGACAACCATATGGCTCCTGCCAGTTTCCGATAACTTCGGTTACAAAACATGATCATCTCATACAATAAAATTTAGCATCATGTCTTGACCATATCACATCACAACATGCCCCTGCAGAAACAAGTTAGACGTCCTCTACTTTGTTGTTGCAAGTTTTACGTGGCTGCTACGGGCTGAGCAAGAACCGTTCTTACCTACGCATCAAAACCACAACGATACTTTCACAAATAGACTCCGTTTTAACCTTCTCAAGGACCGGGCGTAGCCGCACTCAGTTCAACTAAAGTTGGAGAGACAGTCTTCCGCAAGCCATCTATGTGCAAAGCACGTCGAGGGAACCGGTCTCGCGTAAAGAGTACGCGTAAGGTTGGTCCGGATCGTCTCGTCCAACAATACCGCTGAACCAAAGTATGACATGCCGGTAGGCGTTATGACTTGTATCGTCCACAACTCACTTGTGTTCTACTCGTGCATATGACATCAACGCATAAAACCTGGCTCGGATGCCACCGTTGGGGAACGTAGTAATTTCAAAATTTTCCTCACGATCACGCCAAGACCATGGTGATGGCATAGCAACGAGAGGGGAGAGTGTCCGTCCACGCACTCGTGAGACCGAAAGCGGAAGCGTTATATTAACGCTGTTGATGTAGTCGTCGTCTTCACGATCCGACCGATCCAAGCACCGTTACTCCGGCACCTCCGAGTTCTTAGCACACGTTCAGCTCGATGACGATCCCCGGGCTCCGATCCAGCAAAGCGTCGGGGAGGAGTTCCGTCAGCACGACGGCGTGGTGACTATCTTGATGTTCTACCGTCGCAGGGCTTCGCCTAAGCACCGCTACAATATGACCGAGGTGGAATATGGTGGAGGGGGGCACCGCACACGGCTAAGGAACGATCACGTAGATCAACTTGTGTGTCCTAGGGTGCCCCCCTGCCCCCGTATTTAATGGAGCAAGGGGGAGGGCGGGCCAGCCTTGGGGGCGCACCTAGGGAGGGAGTCCTCCTCCTAGTAGGAGTAGGACTCCCCTTTCCTAGTCCTACTAGGAAGAGGGAAGGGGAAGGAAAGAGAGGGAGAGGAGAGGAAAGGGGGCTGCGCCTCCTAGTCCAATTCGGACTCCCCATGGAGGGGGGGCGCACCACCTCCTGGTGCAGCCCTCTCTCTCCCCTCTTGGCCCAATAAGGCCCATAACTTCCCCGGGGGGTTCCGGTAACCCCTCCGGCACTCCGGTTTTTCTCCGTAAACTTCCGGAACCTTTCCGGTGTCCGAATATAACCATCCAATATATCAATCTTTAAGTCTCGACCATTTCGAGACTCATCTTCATTTCCGTGATCACATCCGGGACTCGAACTCCTTCGGTACATCAAAATACATAAACTCATAATAACCGTCATTGAAACCTTAAGCGTGCGGACCCTACGGTTCGAGAACTATGTAGACATGACTTAGAACTATTCTCGGTCAATAACCAATAGCGGAACCTGGATGCCCATATTGGTTCCTACATATTCTCTGAAGATCTTTATCGGTCAAACCGCATAACAACATACGTTGTTCCCTTTGTCATCGGTATGTTACTTACCCGAGATTCGATCGTCGGTATCCAATACCTAGTTCAATCTTGTTACCGTAAGTCTCTTTACTCGTTCCGTAATACATCATCTCACAACTAACTCATTAGTTGCAATGCTTGCAAGGCTTAAGTGATGTGCATTACCGAGAAGGCTGGAGATACCTCTCCCAGCAATCGGAGTGACAAAACCTAATCTCAAATACGCCAACCCAACAAGTACCTTTGGAGACACCTGTAGTACTCCTTTATAATCACCCGATTACGTTGTGACGTTTGGTAGTACCCAAAGTGTTCTTCCGTAAACGGAGTTGCATAATCTCATAGTTACAGGAACATGTATGGGTCATGAAGAAAGCATTAACATACTAAACGATCAAGTGTTAAGCTAACGGAATGGGTCATGTCAATCAGATCATTCAACTAATGATGTGACCTTGTTAATCAAATAACAACTCCTTGTTCATGGTTAGGAAACATAACCATCTTTGATTAACAAGCTAGTCAAGTAGAGGCATACTAGTGACATATTGTTTGTCTATATATTCACACATGTATTATGTTTCCGGTTAATACAATTCTAGCATGAATAATAAACATTTATCATGATATAAGGAAATAAATAATAACTTTATTATTGCCTCTAGGGCATATTTCCTTCAATCAACCTCTACCAATTTGTTGCGCCTTCCAGTCCTCCACCGGAGGAGTAAAAAACTTCTAAGTCCGACCTTAAATTTGCCTCGGAATGCCGAGTGGTTTTTGTAACCGACAAACTTTAACAGGCTTAATGCCTGAGTCCCTTTGGATCCGTAGGACGTTTATCCGAACTTTATCTATCCTTGAACATGCTTTATTTGCCTTCGAGAGAACTTTGCTCTTCATTCGGAATATATTCCATTGTTGTAGGTAGTATCCTTGAGGTGAAACTCCGATCGACTTGTACTTCATCTATCTTGCAGGTAAAGATGGAGCACAGACTGCGACTGACCTCGTTGTCCTTGCGGGTTGGGATGTACCGCACGTTGTACTTGTGGCGAAGCTCCGAAGGAGAAGGTAACAACCAACCTGCACCTCGTCGTCCTTGCAGATTGGGATGGATTCCTTACTTAGGTGAGCACTGGTCCGCGGCTACGCCCCCGAGTGGGAGGTTTGCTCTCCACTCGGTAGGATTTTTATTACTTAGGCGAGCCCTGGGCTGCAGCTAAGCCCCCGAGTGGGAGGTTTGCTCTTCACTCGGTAGGATTTTTATTACTTAGGCGAGCACTGGGCTGCAGCTAAGCCCCCGAGTGGGAGGTTTGCTCTCCACTCGGTAGGATTTCTATCACTTAGGCGAGCACTGGGCTGCAACTAAGCCTCCAAGTGGGAGGTTTGCTCTCCACTCGGTAGGATTTCTATCACTTAGGCGAGCGCTGGGCTGCAGCTAAGCCTCCGAGTGGGAGGTTTTCTCTCCACTCGGTAGGATTTCTATCACTTAGGCGAGCACTGGGCTGCAGCTAAGCCTCCGAGTGGGAGGTTTGCTCTCCACTCGGTAGGATTTCTATCACTTAGGCGAGCACTGGGCTGCAGCTAAGCCTCCGAGTGGGAGGTTTGCTCTCCACTCGGTAGGATTTTTATGGTGCGGCTTTGAAGGAGAAGGTAGCAGTCGACCTGTACCTCGTCGTCCTTGCGAAGCGTTCATTATTTTGAATGTTAAGGTGAATCCTTGGGCTGTTGCTAAGCCCCCGAGTGAGAGGCTGACTCTCCACCGGTAGGATTTAAATACTTAGGCGAGTACTTGGACTGCAGCTATGCCTCCGAGTGGGAGGCTGGCTCACCACTCGGTAGGATTTTGAATACTTAGGCGAGTACTTGGACTGCAGCTAAGCCCCCGAGTGGGAGGCTGGCTCACCACTCAGTAGGAATTTGAATACTTAGGCGAGTACTTGGACTGCAGCTAAGCCTCCGAGTGGGAGGCTGGCTTACCACTCGGTAGGATTTTGAATACTTAGGCGAAGCGGATTCGCAGCTAAACCCCTGAGTGAGAGACTGGCTCGCCACTCGGAAAGTATTTTTTTTTTACAAACTTAGGCGAACCGGATTCGCAGCTAAGCCACCCACTGGGGGAAATTTCAACAAAAAGTAATAACAATCACTGGGAAAATTATAACATTCTTGTCTTAGAAAAACAAACTACAAAAGTACTTTTATTACAGCTCAACCGAGTGAGTATTTAAGTATAAAAGGGGCGGAGCAGCTCCGCATTCCAAGCTCGAGGCTCGTCGATCTGGCGATCAACGTTGTAGAGATGATATGCTCCGTTGTGGAGAACTCTTGTGACGATGAACGGACCTTCCCAAGTGGGAGCGAGCTTGTGTGGTTTCTGTTGATCCACTCGGAGGACCAAATCTCCCTCTTGGAAGGCTCGACTCTTCACATTTCTGGCATGGAATCGACGCAAGTCTTGCTGATAGATAGTCGAGCGGATCAGGGCCATCTCTCTCTCCTCTTCCAAGAGGTCGACTGCATCTTGCCGGGCTTGTTCCGCTTCTTCTTCTTCTGAGTATAGTTCGACCCGAGGCGCATTGTGAAGCGGGACACTCAGCAGAACTGCTTCAGCTCCATAGACCAGGAAGAATGGAGTTCTCCCAGTCGACCGATTAGGAGTGGTCCTCAATCCCCAGAGAACTGATGTAAGTTCGTCGACCCAAGCTCCTGCTGCGTGCTTCAGATCACGCATCAGCCGTGGTTTCAGCCCTTTGAGAATGAGGCCGTTTGCACGTTCTGCTTGTCCATTCGACTGAGGATGAGCAACTGAAGCATAGTCGACCCGCGTGCCTTGAGAGACGCAGAAGGCTTTGAACTTGTCATTATCGAAGTTTGACCCATTGTCGGTGATGATGCTGTGCGGAACTCCATATCTGAATATCAACTCTCTGTTGAAACTGATAGCAGTGCACGCATCGAGGTTCTTGATGGGCTTGGCTTCAATCCACTTGGTGAACTTGCCGACTTCTACTAACAAATGAGTGAAGCCGCTCGCGATTCTCGATTGGTCCAATCATGTCTAATCCCCAAACAGCGAAGGGCCAGACGAGTGCAATGGTCTTCAAAGCTGAGGCGGGCTTGTGTGACATGTTGGAATAGAACTGACACCCTTTACACTTGTCAACTATCTCCTTTGCCATTTCATTTGCTTTCGGCCAGTAAAATCCCGCTCGGTGTGCTTTAGCCACGATGGTCCGAGAGGATGCATGATGGCCACAGGTCCCCGAATGGATATCCTCAAGAATTATCTGACCTTCTTCCGGCGTGATACACTTCTGGCCGACTCCAGTCACGCTTTCTCTGAACAACTGTCCCTTGATCACTGTAAAGGCCTTGGATCGACGGACGATCTGCCGAGCCTCTTCTTCATTCTCCGAGAGCTCTTTACTTAGGATATATGCGATGTACGGCACTGTCCAGTCGGGAGTGACGACCACAACTTCCATAATCAGGTCGACCACGGCTGGGACCTCAACTTCAGTCGGATCATTGGCGCTCTTTTGCTGCGGGGCTTCTTCTGTGAAAGGATCCTCCTGCACTGATGGCGCATGAATGTGCTCCAAAAATACATTACTGGGAATGGCTTCTCTCTTGGACCCCATCTTCGCCAAGTCATCCGCAGCTTGATTTTTCAGTCGGGGTATATGATGAAGCTCTAACCCCTCGAATTTCTTCTCCAAATTTTCTCACCGCATTACAATAACTTTGTCATAGCTGGGCTTTTGACATCCCACTCCTTCATCACTTGATTAACAACCGGATCCGAGTCTCCATAGACCATAAGGCGGCGGACGCCGAGTGAAATGGCCATGCGCAACCCATACAGAAGTGCTTCGTATTCTGCTTCATTGTTGGAGGAATCAAAGTGAATCTGGAGCACATATCTGAGCTTATCTCCTCGGGGGGAAACCAATACGACCCCGCACTGCAACCGCTCAAAGATCTTGGAACCGTCGAAAAACATAGTCCAAAGGTTCGAGTGAACTTGAGTCGGAAGCTGCTGTTCAGTCCACTCGGCGAGGAAGTCTGCTATTGCTTGGGAATTGATGGCTTTCTTTGCCTCAAATTTGATATCAAGGGGAAGAAGTTCAATCGCCCATTTTGCCACTCGACCAGTTGCATCTCTGTTATGAAGATTTTCCGACAATGGGGCGTCGCTGACGACTGTAATGGAATGATCAGAGAAATAATGAGCAACCTTCTTCGTGGTCATATAGATCCCATAAACAAGCTTCTGAAAGTGAGGGTATCTTTGCTTTGATGGGGTCAGCACTTCAAAAGATAATAAACCGGGCGTTGAACTTTGAAGGCTTTTCCTTCTTCTTCCCGCTCGACCGTAAGTACGGTACTGACGACTTGTCCAGTGGCTGCAATGTAAACCAACAAAGGCTCTTTGCTGATAGGAGCAGCAAGCACCGGATGGGTGGAGAGCAGAGCTTTTAGCTGTGCAAACGCTGCATTAGCTTCTGGAGTCCACTCGAACTTGTCTGACTTCTTCATCAGTCGGTAAAGAGGCAATGCCTTTTCACCGAGGCGAGAGATGAATCGACTTAAAGCGGCCAAGCATCCAAGAAGCTTACGGACATCGTGCACACGCAGGCGCTTCATTCGGAGTATAGTGCCAATCTTTTCGGGTTAGCATTGATTCCTCGCTCGAAGCGAAAACCGAGTAACTTTCCACCGAACTCCAAATGTGCACTTTGATGGGTTAAGCTTGATATCATACCTCCTGAGATTGGCAAATGTTTCAGCAAGGTCAGTCAACAGGTCGGAACCCTTTCGTGACTTGACCACTATATCATCCATGTATGCTTCCACATTCCGACTAATTTGAGTGAGCAAACACTTCTGAATCATCCTCATGAATGTGGCTCCAGCATTCTTGAGACCGAACGACATGGTGACATAACAGAAGCACCCGAATGGAGTGATGAACGCTGTTTTAATCTCATCGGGTCCATACTGAGGCGGATCTGATGGTACCCGGAATAGGCGTCTAAAAACACAACCTCTCACATCCCGCAGCTTGAGTCGACTATTTGGTCAATGCGAGGAAGAGTGAAATGATCTTTCGGCAGGCTCGATTGATATGCTTGAAATCGATGCACATGCGCAACGACTTGTCCTTCTTGGGGACCATGACGACATTGGCGAGCCACTCGGAGTGGTAGATCTCTCGGATGAACTCTGCCGCTAAGAGCCGAGCCACCTCTTCGCCAATGGCCTTTCTCTTATGGACGGCGGACCGTCGAAGATATTCTTTAACCGGTTTGAATTTTTGGTCGACTCGTAGGCTATGCTCAGCCATCTCCCTGGGAACACCCGGCATGTCAGCAGGCTTCCATGCAAAGATGTCCCAATTCTCACGAAGGAACTGGATGAGCGCTTCTTCCTATTTTGAGTCGAGTGTTGTTGAGATGTTGGTCGGAGCAGCACTGGGACCAGTCGGGTGAATGTGAACCTGTTTCGTCTCACCGGTTGACTGGAATGTTGACTCCGTAGCGGGCTTCTTAGCTCGCAACAAATCACTCGGATCTGCAGTTTTCTGATACTCTTGTAGCTCTACCACTGCCAACTGAGACTCGGCGATTTTAGAGCCTTTCTGGAAGCACTCCTCTGCCTTCTTCCGATTGCCCGTAACAGTGATCACACCCTTGGGACCAGGCATCTTCAGTTTAAGATACACGTAAGATGGTCGGGCCATGAAACATGCATATGCTGGCCTTCCCAGAATAGCATGATAAGCGCTCTGGAAATCCACGACCTCAAAGGTCAACTTTTCTTTCCGGAAATGCTTCGAATCACCAAAAACTACATCAAGAGCAATTTGGCCGAGTGACTCAGCCTGCTTTCCGTGAATGACTCCGTGGAAGCTCATGTTGTCGGTGCTGAGTCCGGACATCGGAATGCCCATCCCTTTCAACGCGTCTCTGCGTACAATATGTTCAAGCCACTACCACCATCCATCGAACTTTGGTCGTCGAGTGCCTTCGACGATTGGGTCGACCACCAATGCTTGCCTCCCAGGGGTGGCAATGTGCGTCGGATGATCAGACTAGTCGAATGTGATGGCGGTCTGTGACCATTTCAGATAATTAGGCGTCGCCAGAGCGACCAAGTTCACTTCCCGATTGATAACCTTCAATTGACTTTTGCTTTTGACGTCAGCAAAGATCATCAGGGTGGAATTGACCTGGGGATATCCATCATCACTGTCATCTTTGTCTTCAACTTTGTATGTCTCCTTATCCTTATCCTTGGGTTGTTTCCCTTGGAACTGCTGAATTAAGAGCCGACACTGTCGAGTGGTATGTTTCAGGTAAATGAGTTTACCCTCTTCATCTTTCTTCGTGTGAATATGACATGGCAAATCCAACACGTCGTTTCCATCCTGGTCTTTCACCTTCTTGGGGTTCCAAGGACCCTTAGGTTTCCCCTTGAACTTTCCTGGAGTCAAAGCCAAGGCCTCTCCGGGAGCAGCTGGCTCGGCTTTGTGCTTCTGCTTCCGACTGGAATTTCCTCCGCCGGCCTCATTGGCGGCCGATTTGTATTTACCACTCCGGAGCCGATCCTCTTCTTCACCATTTGCATACTTGGTGGCAATCTCCATCATCCGACTCAGGGTCATATCTCCGGTTCAACCGAATTTCAAACTCAACTCTCTGTTCTTGACACCTTCTTTGAAGGCACAGAATGCCTGGTGATCAGATACATTTTCAACTGCGTGATGCAAAGTGATCCACCTCTGGATATAATCTCTCAAGGTTTCACTCGACTTTTGCACACACGACTGCAACTCCGTCAACCCTGCTGGTCGTTTGCAAGTCCCTTCAAATGTCCTGACAAACACTCGGGCCAGATCTTCCCAAGTGTAAATACTGCTGGGTGCTAATCGATTCAACCACGCTCTGCTGAACCCTCCAACATAAGAGGCAAATGCTTCATGGCTACCTCATCGTTGCCGCCGCCGATCTTAACAGCCACTCGGTAATCTTCAAGCCAAGTGTCAGGCTTGGATTCACCAGTGAACTTACTGACTCTAGTCGCCAACCTGAATTTGGGAGGAATCACCGCGGCTCTGATGGCTCTGCTGAAACACTCTGGTCCTGAGACATGAACTCTGCTGCTGGAAGGAACATCTCTATCATGGCCGTCTCGGTGAGCTCTGTTCACATCAGCAAACCTTGAACGATAATAGATCTCACATCAAAGTCTGGTTCCACAGGGTCGACTGGAACTCTTCGCCCAACAACGTGTTGGCGTCGTAAATCTGCCGCCGAGGAGCGTATGATCCACCCCTTGGGGAGGAGTGGGCACTCGGCGTCGATCATTGCGATCGAATTGGTGCTCATACTGCTCCACGACCCTTGCAATCGATCATCACACCGCCCCCACGTTCCTCACGCCTCGAGGCGATCTTGGACTATGGGCCGATCGATTGAATTCACATGACGGATCGGCTGTGAATCATGTTCATAAGCGTAATCTGTTGAGTTTTGGTCTCCTGCCGGAGCAAATCTCTGATTTGTAACAAACCTCTACCTGCCTCCGACTGGGAAGGCTGAATAGACTCTGCTATACGGGCGGCAGCTGCTAAATTCTGGATCGGAGTTCGATATACCTGAGTTGGTGGCTGGAAGAGCTGACGTCGACTGGATTCTGGAACCTTTGGTCGCGCGCGCTCGTCGAGTACTCGCTGAAGGTTCTCCAGTCGAGTGCGCTCGGCTAGGTTGGCCAAGCGCGCACCCTCCAAGGCACGAGCCTCGGGGGTTTCTCTGACGATAGGAGTGTGAAGTGCATCCATGTTCCGATGGCGAAGCTCCTCCCTTTGAAGCGAGGTGAGGGGCTCGGGCAGGTACTCTTCGTGGGCTTGCTCCGGATCGCCTCCACCGTCACCTCCGTTGGTGCGGGTGAATCCGGGGGGTCTGCATGGTCCATCGACCATCAGAACCTCTGCCGCCGGGTCACTTTGCTATCGCATTCGGACGCGATCTCTGCGAACCCAGTCGACAGGTCGAACAGGCCGTAGAGAGATTCGTCGGGCTCGATCGCCGCGACTTGGGGGGTGGCCGACTGGCGGGCCACCGCATGCCTCACCCACCGCTGAAGCCTCGACCGACCGGAACGCTTGCGCCGGCGGGAGACTGGGAGCGAGGACGGCACAGGAGCCGACCCATACTGGGTCGACGGTTGCCGCAGGAGGACGCCGCGGACACTGCAGCGAAAAGTCGTCGCCCCGTGGACGGGGAGCGCGTCCACGTCGAGTGGAGCCTCCTGAGGCCAAGCGGAGTCGTCAGCGATGGACGTGAGCGCACCGAGACGGATCTCGTGGCCGTCGATCAAAACTCCACCTGAAACCATGATGTAGGAGATCGAAAGAATTCCAACTTCTCCAACAAATCGCTAGAACACCTGCCCCATGGTGGGCGCCAACTGTCGTGGTTCTAAGTCCGGCGAGTAGAATGGGGGGTAGGTATGGAGAGGCAAGATCCTAGCTATGGAGTCGTTGTATACGCAAGGGATTTACGAGTTCAGGCCCTTCTCGGAGGAAGTAATAGCCCTACGTCTCGGAGCCCGGAGGTGGTCGACTGGATTATATGCGTATGAGTTACAGGGGTGCGAACCCTTCTACCTGTGGAGGGGGGTGGCTTATATAGAGTACGCCAGGACCCCAGCCAGCCCACATAGCAGAGGGTTTAAGGTACGTTAAGGCTAGGCGTTACTGGTAACGCCTTACATAAAGTATCATTATGATCATAAAGACTATTTAACTACAGACCGTTTGGACACTGAGTGGCTCTTGGACTCCTAGTGGCCGAGTGGGTCTTCATGGTCGAGTGTCTTTGAATCTGCCGAGTGGAGACCTACCAGGTCGACTGGAAGGCTGCTTCTTTCGTGAGCGTCCTTGTGGAGGGTACCTTTGGGCAGGTCTATGACCCTACCCCAGGTACATGACTTCATCACTAGGCGCCAGGGCCAGATGGATTCAACAGACGTTTCTTAGCGACATGTTGGGACATAATAAAAATCGATATCATGGCGGCACTTGACTACTTTCATCGAGGAGATATGTGAGAACTACTGGCTATCAAAAAAGCTATCATCACCCTACTGCCAAAGATGAACGGAGCAGTGGATGTAAAGGATTTTAGGCCTGTGATTTGGTCCACGGTGCGATTAAGATCTTTGACAAAGCGGTTTCTAACCGGCTGGCGATGGAACTCCCAAACTTAGTGCGCATGCACCAAAGTGCATTCTTCAAGGGACGCTCCATCCATGACAATTTCATGCTATTTCAGGGCATGGAAAGACGATTGCATGCCCTCAAGGAATCGATAGTAATGCTCAAGCTTGACATATCAAAAGTTTTTGACTCCGTGCAATGGCCTTTTATGGTGGAAGTACTCACACAAATGGGCTTTAGCACATAATCAATGAACTGGTTTTGTGGCCTCCTTGCCAGTTCGCCAACTCGTATCATGATCAATGGAGCTCCTGGCAGACTCATATTGAATTTCCAGTGTCTACGGCAAGGAGCCCCCTTATCACCATTGCTTTTATTACTCATAATGGAGCCAGTATAGAAAATGTTCGAGCTAGCAATGGAGAGAGAGGCATCCTCTCACCCCTGGCTCCAAGAGGACTGTCACAACGGGTCTCAATGTTCGCTGACGACGTTATGATTTTCCTAAACCAGATACAATGGATCTACAAGCTTGTATGGCCATCCTACAACTCTCCGGGGATGCCTCTGGTTTGCTTTTCAACCTTAATAAGTGTGCAACATTACGAATTCGATGCAACGCAAGACATATGGAGCATGTGACTAAGATTCTTTGATGCCCGATTGGGATATTCCTGTGCAAGTACCTAGGACTTCCACTTCCGATGAGAAAGCAAATGAAAACATATCTATCTCGAATCATGGACCAATTGGTAGCGCGCTTACCAAACTGAAAGGCCGCCAACATTTCCAAGAGTGGCAGAATGTTACTGGTCAAATTGTTGCTATGCGCAATTCCCATCCAAGCGATGATGGCTCTGGACATCCCGAACAAGACGATCCCCGCAATGACCAAGATATGCAGAGGATTTCTGTGGGGTGCAAAAGCTCAGGAAAATGGTGGCCAATGTGTAGTGGCTTGGGAGGACATATGCACACTGAGATGGGCAGGCGGACTGGGCATTCCAAATCTACAGTGGTTGAATATAGACATGCAGGCGCGATGGCCGTGGTTGAAGCGGAAGGAACCCACAAGGCCATGGAGTGAATTCGACATACAAGAAGCCAAAGATTTGATGCAATTGTTCAAAGCTGTCACCTGTTCCGTGATCGGTAATGGCCAAAACATGTTCTTTTGGGAGGATAGATGGATTGATGGCCATAGAGTGGAAAAGCTAGCACCAAACCTATATAACCAGGTTCAGCAAACAACGAGAGCAGCCACGATGTTGGACCAGGGATTGAGGATGGAGCCTGGGCCTTAGATATCGGCCCGGAATTGACACCACTAATTCTCAATGAATACTTGCTATTGTGAGTGGTGGGGACAGTATAACTCGATCAGGGCAGGATTGACTCGGTGAGCTGGGCGTGGGAGCCGAGCGGAACATTCTCAATGCAGTCAACATACAATGCAAGATTTTGGGGATGTCAGGTGGCGCCGGCAGCCCAGTGCACATGAAAATTAATGGTGCCATTGAGATGTAGGTTTTTTGCATGGCTTGCACTCCGGAATAGGTGTTGGATCTCACATAGATTGGCTCGACGTGGATTGGATCACCAAGATGCCTGCCCGTTCTGTGATCAAGCGGAGGAGAGCATAGACCATATTATCATCCAGTGCGTCCTCACAAGGGAGGTGTGGACTCGAGTTTGCAGAGCGATGAACAAGCCGGAATGGGTATGAACTAGCACCACGAGACTCCTTGATTGGTGTGTGAACAAAGGTGGAAACACTGCTGGCAATAAGGACATTTGGGCTCTAGTCTTACTCGTCACGTGGGAGCTTTGGAAGCATCGCAACGCGATCGTCTTTGATGGCACCACCCCATCTTTGGAGAGCTTATTCATAGAATAGAAGTTGAGTGTAGATCTTGGAAGATGGCGAACATTCTCAAGGCGTATCATGGATAGTTTCCTTGTGGCTCTACCAGCCGATACTGACGCAAGGAGTTAGCGATAGATAACTTGCATATAGAGTGGGCGTGGAGTCGGGTGTATGTAAGAACTATGTAACCCCATTATGGACGGGGGTTCTTTCACCCTCTCCTTCTTTAATATAAAGTATGCACACTCGTACGTATTCAAGAAAAAAATAGTACAACTCCGAATGTATACCAGTAGGCTACAAATCTCGACTCGAGAAACCTAAAGTCCCAAACAACACCTCTGCCTCCTCCGGTTTCGCTTGAGACAGGTGACCCGGGATGCAACAACCTCATGTGATCCATGCACCAGTACCACCCCTACCGACATGTCTCCTTGTCTGGTCATCGAACACAGGGCATCTCCAACATGGGAATTTCCTATATGACCATAACTGCATCAAATTACGAGGAAAAGACGCACACATCGAGTGAGTTGGGCCGGCCCAATTTCAGCTGTACGCGAAGCTTTCTCATTCCGGTCTTGAGAACTTTTGATGGTTTTGGTCGATTTTCACCAGTTTTTGGAACCTTCTAGAATCTAGAGGGTTCCCGAAATGATTTTTTTTCTTTTTAGAAGTTTTTTTGTTTTTTATCTCATTTTTTATTTCTATTTCACTTTTTTATTTTTTATAAATTCAAAATTTTCAAAAAAAGGTTCAAATTTTAGAAAAAGATCCAAATTTGAAATGTGTTCCCTTATTTTTTAAGGAATTTCAAAAATAATTCAAGCTTTATAAAACTGACTAGAATTACTAAAAATTTTCTCTGTTTTCAAAAAATGTTCAAATCTTCAAATTTTTTTTGAAAAATGACAAAAATATTCGGAATTACAAGTTTGGTCACTTGTTTTTAAAAGTGTTAATTATTTCAAAATTTGTTCATCGTTCAGATTTTCAAATTTGTTTGAAGAATGTTCAGAATTTTTGAAAACTTCATGTTTACAAATTTTGCTCTTCTTTTTATAAAAATATTGATATTGTATTAAAAATGTTCAAAATATTTATTTTGCTCGTGTTTTTCAAAAACAGTTTTTGAATTTCAAATTCTGTTCACAATTTTCAAAAATATGTTCTTGTTCCAAAACGTGTCCAAATAATTCAAAAATCTATATGCTACAGTACATGGTATAGTAAATAGTGTGTTACAATAAATATTCTGCTACTCTTTGTTATTTTAAACATTCACTCTTTTCATTTATTATCACCACGTATAAGGTCTAGTGGCTAGAAGCACGCTTAGAAGAGTTTGACGTTGCGACTTGCGAGTTCCTTGCAACAACACACCTTTTGCGATTTTTCATGGGCACACTCTTCAATGTGTAGAAGGACGACTGTTTGCTGCAATGAGCGGCGTATAGGAGCTCCCTTCAACACAGCCCGCAAACGTCCAGACCGGGTTGGTTGGACACACTTTGCCATCAAACGTGGATCTATATTTGTTCGCGGATGCGTCCGAGTCTCCGTTTTGTCGCAAATCAGAGAGGGCTTTGGGGGGAGTCCCGACCTCTGCCACGTAGGACGCAAACATCTCCGGCACACCTACGACCGAGGTGGGCCCGGCGGTGCAGATTTTTGTCGGTATCCTCAATAGGGTACCTAGCGTGGCTGCAAGTCACAGATTGGAGGTCGGGGAATTTACCACGTTCGATCCTCCATTGTGGAGTAAATATTTTGTACGGTGGTTCAATAACTTGTTGTACCATCCCAAATAGAATCAATTAAAACATGTTTGTGTTTCTTACGTTTAACTATTTTTACTAGGATTTGAATATTTTAGTAGAATATTTAAATTGACAAGGAATAAGAGCACTTCCCAAATATTCGTTTTGGCTTTTAGTTTGGATCTTTAAAATATTCAAAGAAAAAATGGTCAAAAAACTTACTATTATTTGCTTATTTAAATTAATAGGTTGGAAATACTTTGAATGTTATTTAGTTATTTATTTCGTGTTCAATTTTTTCTAAAAATAATTTAGTATCCTAAATTAAATTTACAAAAATATTTATTATGGCCAAAGTAGGGTTCATGACATTATTATATGTATTTCAGTTAATACTTGGGCTCGAAATACTTTTCTCAAGCTCCAAATATTATATATTTGATTTCTCTGATTTTTTATAATTATCCAAATTGAGTTGGATTAATTCAAAAATCAAATTCAATTTTAAAACAGGAAAATAAAATTGTCATGGCCTCGCTTCTCTTATCCAGCGAACCCATGCCTCAATATTTTCAAAGATCATCTGTGCGAACCTCTGCTACCTCTTGAGCACTGCGTTGGTTTTTCCTTAAAGAGGAAAGGGTGATGCAGCAAAGTAGCGTAAGTATTTCCCTTAGTTTTTGAGAACCAAAGTATCAATCCAGTAGGAGGCTCCACACACGTCCCTCGTACCTACACAAACACACAAGAACCTCGCAACCAACGCGCCAAGAAGATCGAATATATCTCAAAGAAGATCGAGGAGAACATGGTATTGAGATTCAAAGAGAGAGAAGAAGCCATCTAGCTAATAACTATGGACCCGAAGGTCTGTGGTAAACTACTCACAACTCATCGGAGAGGCCTTGGAGATGATGTAGAGGCCCTCCGTAATCGATTCCCCCTCCGGCAGAGCGCCGACGAAGGCTCCAAGATGGGTTCTCGCAGATACAGAAGGTTGCGGCGGTGGAAATAGGTTTTCGTGGAGCTCCTGGATGTTTTCAGGGTATGTATATACATATAAATATACATATATACATATATATATATATATATAGATATATATATATATATATATAGGCGAAGGAAGTCGGTCAGGGGAGCCACGAGGGGCCCACGAGGGTGGGGGGTGCGCCCACCCCCGTAGGGCGCGCCGGGCACCATCGTGGCCGCCTTGGTTGCTTCTTGACGTCCACTCCAAGTCTCCTGGATTGCGTTTGTTCCAAATATATCGCTCCCGAAGGTTTCATTCCGTTTGGACTCCGTTTGATATTCCTTTTCTTCGAAACACTCTAATAGGAAAAAAAACAGCAATTCGGGTTGGGCCTCCGGTTAGAAGGTTAGTCCCAAAAATGATATAAAAGTGTAAAGTAAAGCCCATAAACATCCAAAACGGGTAATATAATAGCATGGAACAATAAAAAATTATAGATACGTTGGATACGTATCAAGCATCCCCAAGCTTAATTCCTGCTCGTCCTCGTGTAGGTAAATGATAAAAACAAAATTTTCGATGTGGAATGCTACCTAGCATAATTCTCAATGTAATTTTATTTATTGTGGCATGAATGTTCAGATCCAAATGATTCAAGATAAAAGTTCATAAAACATAAAAATAGTAATACTTCAAGCATACTAACAAAGTAATCATGTCTTATCAAAATAACATAGCCAAAGAAAGCTTATCCCTACAAAATCATATAGTTAGGCTATGCTTCATTTTCATCCCAAAAAATACTCCCATCTTGCACAACCCCGGTTTCAGCCAAGCAATTGGTTCATGATACGTCTCCAACGTATCTCCATGCTACTTTATCTACTGTTTTGGACTATATTGGGCTTTATTTTCCACTTTTATATTATTTTTGGGACTAACCTATTAACCGGAGGCCCAGCCCAGAATTGTTGTTTTTTGCCTATTTCAGTGTTTCGAAGAAACGGAATATCAAACGGAATGAAACCTTCGGGAACGTGATTTTCTCACCGAACGTGATCCAGGAGACTTGGACCCTACTCCAAGAAGTAACAGAGGCGGTCACGAGGGTGGGGGGCGCGCCCCTGCCTCGTGGGCCCCCTGTTGCTCCAAGCGACGTACTCCTTCCTCCTATATATACCTACGTACTCCAAACGATCGTAACAGAGCCAAAACCTAATTCCACCGCCGCAACTTCCTCAGTATCCACGAGATCCCATCTTGGGGCCTGTTAGGAGCTTCACGAGGTGGCATCCACCATGGAGGGCTTCTACATCATCACCATAGCCCCTCTGATGAAGTGTGAGTAGTTTACTTTAGACCTTCGGGTCCATAGCTAGTAGCTAGATGGCTTCTTCTCTCTTTTTGGATCTCAATACAATGTTCTCCCCCTCTTTCGCGGAGATCTATTTGATGTAATCTTGTTTTTGCGGTGTGTTTGTTGAGACTGATGAATTGTGGGTTTATGATCAGGATTATCTATGAACAATATTTGAATCTTCTCTGAATTCTTTTATGTATGATTGGTTATCTTTGCAAGTCTCTTGAATTATCCGCTTGGTTTGGCTAACTAGATTGGTAGTTCTTTCAATGGGAGAAGTGCTTAGCTTTGGGTTCAATCTTGCGGTGTCCTTTCCCAAAGGATGTAAGGGGCAGCAAGGCACGATTGTATTGTTGCCATCGAGGATAGCAAGATGGGGGTTTTATCATATTGCATGAATTTATCCCTCTACATCATGTCATCTTGCTTAAGGCGTTGCTCTGTTTTTAACTTAATACTCTAGATGCATGCTTTGGATAGCGGTCGATGAGTGGAGTAATAGTAGTAGATGGAGGCGGAGTCGGTCTACTTGTCTCGGACGTGATGCCTATATACATGATCATACCTAGATATTCTCATAACTATGCTCAATTCTGTCAATTGCTCAACAGTAATTTGTTCACCCACCGTAGAATACTTATGCTCTTGAGAGAAGCCACTAGTGAAACCTATGGCCCCGGGTCTATTCTCATCATATCAATCTCCATTACTTTAATACTTGCTTTGTTTTTACTTTGCCTTTTACTTTTCACTTTGCATATCTATATCAAAAATACCAAAAAAATTATTTATCATCTCTATCGGATCTCACTCTCATAAGTGACCGTGAAGGGATTGACAACCCCTAATCGCGTTGGTTGCGAGGAGCTATTGTTTTGTGCAGGTACGAGGGACTTGTGCGTAGCCTCCTACTGGATTGATACCTTGGTTCTCAAAACTAAGGGAAATACTTATGCTACTTTGCTGCATCATCCTCTCCTCTTCGAGGAAATCCAACGCAGTGCTCAAGAGGTAGCAAGAAGAATTTCTGGCGCCGTTGCCGGGGAGGTTTACGCAAGAGAAAGTCAAAGACTTGGACTCCTAACAACAAGCCACTTCTGGCACCGTTAAAGTCTACATACCAAGTACCCATCACAATCCCTATCTCCCGCATTACATTATTTGCCATTTGCCTCTCGTTTTCCTCTCCCCCACTTCACCCTTGCCGTTTTATTCGCCCTCTCTTTCCCAATCTCCTCCTCTTTTTCCCGTTTGCCTTTTTCTCGCTTGCCTTTTGTTTGCTCGTGTGTTATTTTGCTTGCTTGTCGTTATGTCAGAAATTGGGGAAATTATTGCCGATATGGGCGATAATAATATCATAGAAAATTCTGAAGCTCCTGCTGAAGAATCCCCTACCTATCATACAAAAAGATTTTGAATCGGTAGTGATAATATTATTGGAAAAGGAGTTATTCAAGATTTCTTTACTTGTGCTGGTGCTTTACTCTCTATGGGTGGTTCTATTCTCCATAGAACTAGTAGCCTTGCGGACGCTATTGGCATGCTTATCGTTGAACTTGAAAGGCAATTTATGCATATGCACCCTTCTATACAAAAATTTTCCTAGAATTTTCTAATATTGATCACTCCTCTGTTAAGCGTGCCACTACAATCTTTTTGGCTCATGAATTCAGATTTATAATAAAAGAAGCCAAAGAAATCTTTATAAGATTATAGGGTGGACGCTGGCCGTCCTCCCACGTAATCTATCTTTTTTGATCAAGAAGAAATAATGCGTTTTCAATCTATCGACTATGTTGCTTTCAATGAAAATCTTAGAAAAAAGGTGCCTACCAATATTTTAATTGATAGAATCTCTGAACTTAATAATGATTTGGCTATTCGAAATAATGAGCTAGGATGCTCTATTGAGTATAGGCTCACCAAGTTCTGTCAAAAGAATGCTTATAATGATGAATTGGTTGTGCAATATGAAGGGCCGAAAGGGGAACCTATACCTCCTAAAATTGATCTTGGGGACTTTTGTCCTATTAAATTTAGCCCTTTTTATTACTTTTGCTTGCCTCAAAGAAAACTTGCTGCCGAACGTAGAGAATATGAAATGAGTTTCACCGATCTATCTTATTACTACAGCACTACTTAGATCTATCCTTGCTTTTATGCCTAGCTAGGGGCGTTAAACGATAGCGCTTGTTGGGAGGCAACCCAATTTTAATTTTAGTTTTTTTTTCTTTTTCTTATGTTTAGGAATAAATAATCCATCTAGCCTCTGTTTAGACGTGGTTTTATGTTTTAATTAGTGTTTGTGCCAAGTTAGACCTATAGGATCTTCTTGGATGATAGTTATTTGATCTTGCTGTAATTTCCAGAATCTTTCTGCTCACGAAAACAATTGTTAAAAATCACCAAAACGTGATAAAATACTGGTTCCAATTTCTTCTGATCATTAAACAAATTGTCTAGGTCTTCCTATTTTGGTAGAATGTTTAGAGTTCCAGAAGTTTGTGTTAGTTACAGATTACTACAGACCATTCTGTTTTTGACAGATTCTGTTTTTCGTGTGTTGTTTGCTTATTTTGATGAATCTATGGCTAGTAAAATAGTTTATAATCCATAGAGAAGTTGGAATACAGTAGGTTTAACACCAATATAAATAAATAATGAGTTCATTACAGTACCTTAAAGTAGTCTTTTGTTTTCTTTCTCTAACGGAGCTCACGAGATTTCTATTGAGTTTTGTGTTGTGAAGTTTTCAAGTTTTGGTTAAATTCTTTTGATGGATTATGGAACAAGGAGTGGCAAGAGCCTAAGCTTGGGGATGCCCATGGCACCCCCAAGATAATCCAAGTACACCAAAAAGTCAAAGCTTGGGGATGCCCCGGAAGGCATCCCCTCTTTCGTCTACTTCCATCGGTAATTTACTTGGGGCTATATTTTTATTCACCACATGATATGCGTTTTTCTTGGAGCGTCTTGTATTATTTGTGTCTTTGCTTGTTAGTTTACCACAATAATCCTGGCTGTACACACCTTTTTAGAGAGCCATACATAAATTGGAATTTGATAGAATACTCTATGCGCTTCACTTATATCTTTTGAGCTTGATAGTTTTGCTCATAGTGCTTCACTTATATCTTTTGAGCGTGATAATTTTTGCTCTAGTGCTTCACTTAGATCTTTTAAGAGCATGGTGGTGGATTTGTTTTAAAGAAACTATTGATCTCTCATGCTTCACTTAGATTATTTTGAGAGTCGTTAATAGCATGGTAATTTGCTTAATATTAATATACTTGGTATTCAAGATATGTGAAACTTTCTTTTGAGTGCGTTGAATACTAAGAAAAGTTTGATGCTTGATAATTGTTTTGAGATATGAAGATGGTGATATGAGAGTCATGCTAGTTGAGTAGTTGTGAATTTAAAGAGTACTTGTGTTGAAGTTTGTGATTCCCGTAGCATGCACGTATGGTGAACCGTTATGTGATGAACTCGGAGCATGATTTATTAATTGATTGTCTTTCTTATGAGTGGCGGTCGGGGACAAGCGATGGTCTTTTCCTACCAATCTATCCCCCTAGGAGCATGCGCGTAATACTTTGCTTTGATAACTTCTAGATTTTTGCAATAAGTATATGAGTTCTTTATGACTAATGTTGAGTCCATGGATTATACGCACTTTTTCCCATCCTTCCAACATTGCTAGCCTCTCTAATACCGCACACTTATCGCCGGTATCATACAATCACCATATATTTTTGTAGCGACCCGACCCGAATGGATCAAGTCTCTGTGCTTTCGTGTCATCCCTGGATCGGTATGCTGACACACACAGTACTCGAAGGATTTATAACAGAGGTAAATCACATGTATGAAATAACGTAAATACTATTACCTCGATCCAAAATATAGCGGAAGCGACAAGGTTGTGGATTCCCATCAA
The DNA here is from genome assembly GCA_021605145.1 of Aegilops bicornis. Lineage (NCBI taxonomy): Eukaryota > Viridiplantae > Streptophyta > Magnoliopsida > Poales > Poaceae > Aegilops > Aegilops bicornis. Next base: position 710,154,251 of record CM038675.1, read on the forward strand.
CACCAACGGCAAAGTTGAGTATAGGAAATCGTAACCCTAACGTATCACTTACTGTAAATGCGAAAAGTCTGCAACATGAAAAGTTGCAGCCCAAAAACGGTCAAGCACATGGAATATGCCGCAATGCAACACATAGAGAGTAATGAAAGAATAAGATATACTACATGCATGTATGGCTGGTGGAAAGCTCTATGGTTACGGTTTTTTATGAAAAGCCAATTTTTCCCTACTTCAAAGGAATAAGTTTATTTAGCTATCATGGTGGTTGTTGAACATTGAGAATGGTTGATAGCATCCTCAATCCCAATTAAAAGTACTCATTAAACCCAACAAATTATATTAAGTAACGTGATGAGATCAACAGGATAATCCAAGAACTAGATACTCAAGATGTCCATAACCGGGGACACGGCTAACCATGATTAGTTTATACACTCTGCAGAGGTTTGCGCACTTTTCCCCACAAGACTCGATCGCCTCCGTTTGGTTTCTCGTCCTGCAGGGTGTTTGAGAAACGGATGACCGAGACATAGTCTTTCAGAAGCGCTAGCACCTTACTTGTGGGTAGACCGTACCAACCTACAACCCCTACATCTGCTAGTCTACCCGTAAGAGTTCGCACAACTTAGTCAACTACGCCAGAGCCCATAATGGCTTGTGGCTGCACACGGAAGTTTCTAGTTTGAATAATCTCATGGTCCCTTTGAGCCTGGATGGCGGTCCGAAGAAATACAGGCAAGTCCTGGAAACCCAGGTGCCTAGACAGGCAAGTCCTGGAGTAACCAGGTGCCTCAATCCACCCAGATGTGTGTTTAAGTTGCCACCTTAGATAAAACCATTAATTATCAACCTCACATCATCATGGATATTCACTCAACCAATCCACGTCTACTTGCATAGCATGGCATAATAAGCAAACGTAGAAGTAACTCCCAAGGGTTTGATAATAAAGCAGGTAATAGGTACTACCTCATCTACTTCCCATCCCACAATTTAATTAGATCCTAATCATGCAAGTGTTTGAGGAATAGATCTAATGCATAAAACTGGGTAGTAGAAAAGATATGACCAAGTGTTACTTGCCTGCAAAGTTGACAAAGATGATTCGCACTCAAAACTCTTGATAACTCTACTCGTCACACTCCGGTCAATCTATCGTAATCAAGCAATAGTAACCACACATAAGCAATCACTCAAAAGATCGGAAAGAACGAAGAAAACAATTCGAAAACGCGTCAAAACCAAATCAAATAACTCTTGCAGCATAAAACAATTTCTAACAGTACCAAAATTATGTGAATTTGGCCTTATCAGAAAGTTTAGGTCAAGAGCTTCGATTAGCAAAAAGAATCAACTAAATCGGAGTTACGAAACTCAAGTTATAATCAAACGAAGTTCAAATACAAATCTGTTTGAATTCAAATTTTAAATTATCAAAAACATGTTTGAGTTGTATTACTGGATAGAGGGGATCGTAAGGAAGAAGTGGGCGTTGGTTTCGTTGGATTCCGACTTACGAGTAAAAAGTTATGAGCGTTTGAAGATTAGGGACTAACGGATAGGTCCCTGACGGAAATTAAAAATAAAAAGAAAAATCTATCGAGCGAACGCTCGCTAAACAAAACCGGAAAGAAAAACCGGCGAAAAAACCGATCTAGGGTTTCGGAAAGAAAACCGAAACGAAAATACCGATCTAGAAAACCGGAACGGAAACCGGAACGATTTACGAAAAACCGAATCGAAGAAAAGAAAAGGTGACGCGGCGCGGGGCTAGTACCTCGAAGAGGCGAGGGGCTCCGGCGGCGCGGCGCACTTGGCGGCGGGCGGTGGCAAGCGGGCGGCGGCGCGGTGTAGGGCGGCGGCGGCGCTGGTGTGGGGCTCTTCATGAGAGGAGAGGAGAGGTGTTGGTCTGATGTGTTGGAGGGGGGGTGGTTGGGTATTTATATTGGGGAGGGGAGGGGTTTTGCTTGGGGTAGGGGACAAAAAATAGATTAGGATTAGGAATCCTAGGAATAAAAAACGGAATAACAAAACGGGATCAAATCCTACTAGGATTTGTAAAAGAATAGAAAACCTTGGCTCCCTAGGTGCGTGCGCGCGATGGCCTCAGCCTTGGCCGGTCGACTGGTTGGCGGCTTGGGCCTTGGCCCTTGGCGCTGCGAATATTTTTTTTAAACACATTTTTTTTAAACAGAGACAAAAATAATAATAAAATCAAAGAAATAAAAATTTTATATAGGCATATAATATATCAAAATTTTCAGAAAAAAATTTCCTACAACATGGACATTTTTCTAGCTTCAATTAAAATACACACAAATTCAAATAAAACAAACAGTGCTACTGCCCTAATAAAATCCACTGAAAATCATTTTAAAAATACCAAAATGATTTCAAATTAATTTCTCTTCAATTTTGTGATGTAGGGAATCATGTTACCCTATTTTCCATATATTTTATTTTTGGAGAAAAATAATTTGAATAAAACTCAAATAACTCCAAATTGAAAATAAATTCAAAAGAACTTTGAATTTAATTCTTTGAAACTCCCAACTCATATTTCATATAATTTGAAGAAGTCATTTTATCTTCGCTCGTGAAAATCATTGAGTTGCATAAAGTTTCAGAATTGGAAATATTCTCAAATGAAATTCAAATATTTTCAACACCTTGTCATTTAAATAAATGGAAGAAGTCATGTCATCTTCTCTCCAGGGTTTTGTGATGAAAAGTATTTGAATTCCCGACGATCATAAAAGCAAAATGAAAGTTTGGGAAAGTCCTTTTATTCCCTCTCATTTAACTTTCAAAAAGTTCCGACTTCACTCACTTTCAGTCAATCAATCAAACAATCAACCAAAACTATCTATGCGTTTATAACATTCCAAAATTTAGAATTTTGGGATGTTACAAATCTACCACCCTTAAGATGAATCTCGTCCTCGAGATTCGGAGAGGCTAGCAAGAAATAGGTTAGGTTTAGGGGTCTTCAAAATCCATCGATCATCTCCGGGGTCTCGGGTGCTACCACCCTTAGAAACATGGTTACGGTTCCATCAAAACTCATATACTCCATCCTTATTGTTGACAGTGTCGGTCTTCTCAGATCGTAAGGAAAATTCCTTCTCTGGGCTCTTCTGGTAGTGGCATAAACTTTTCCTCAGTTCTTTTGTCCTTTCCTCTTGGTAAGGTTATCCACGAGGCCAGGCCCTCTTAGTCGACGGTCAGCGCCAATTCTAAACAAATATCGGTATCTCATGGTGGTCAACGATTTATGGTTTCTCCTGCAGAAAACGGGTCTGGGTTGAACCTCACCGTATGACCTACGGTTGGCAACAACTGCCGTGTACAAGGGAAAAAAATACCTATACCTTTCTAAGGTTTAAACAAGGTTTTGATCGCCGTCTCTCTACTATAGGTAAGTCACTCAGATTTAGCATCCCATATAGCAAAGCGAATAATAAGAGTAAGTCGGTATGGTGATCAATCCATCCCGCACCCAAATCATTACCTTGTACATGGTTTAGCGAATCTCGCATTCTAACACTCGGTCATCCTCACGAGCATTGCAGAATTTCTCTTGTCGACAAACCAAGTTCGGAAAATCCATTGATTCTGCAAGCCAAACAAAACATCTATCGTTCCTTAACAACTCTCAGGTCTTGCGTAAACTCCTATAGAATCGTCGGTTGATAAAATCATAACTTCTTCCGAGGTTTTCCTTCAAAGCAAGAGTGTGCTTGCTTCTTGGCAGGTCACAGGGCACGTGGGTTATAGCCCATCTCATCACTTGCAATCCTTGAACACATCCTCGGGGCAACTGATCATTATCCCAACATCCAACTTCCTGGCATACTTAAAATCCATCCAATTGTACTGTCTCTTTTCCTTATATTGGCACCAAACTAAGACATGATTACTCAGACTCATCATGGAATTTCCATTTATCCATATTTCCAACATCATACCTCCTTTATGTCCAATAGTAATTTATCTCTTCATCCTCGTGGGATATCCCACATACCGAGTTAAAACTTATACTTATGAAGTCCATACTCCACTTCGTGGATCATCATTATCCTTTCCAGGGTCAAGCGTCCTTACAGGGGAATATTGGCCATCTCTGCATGGCACTTCTTCAACTGGGAAACGTGAAACACATCATGAACTCCTGACAGTCCTTCGGGTGACTCCAATTTGTGGTATGGTCCTACAAAGCTCGGGGCTAACTTTCCCTTAACTCCAAATCATTTAACTCCTCACAGAGGTGGCACACAAAGATATGCTCTATCTCCAATTTCATAGACTACCTCCTTGTGTTCTTGAGTTTGCATAATTCTTCTGCCTGGACTGAGCTCCTTCAGCCTATCTCGAATCAACTTAACATTCTTTTCTGAATCCTTGATCACATTTGATCCAAACCACTGACGGTCTCCAACTTCATCCCACACTCTCGAGACAAAACTCATATCCATTTTGTCTGAAATCCATTCAGTGGTTATCCTTATCTTTCCGAGGTCAACGGTTCTTACAGGGTACTACCACCCTTAAAATGTTCCAATATTCCATAGACCATATTTCTCATATCCTCGAAATTGGTCAACATCTTTCCTCATAGGGTAACTCATAAAATCCAAAGCAGTATCAACACTGCTAACTTTATTGATTCTTAATTTATTACAATCATCTCGCTTTTCCATTACATGTCTCAACTTAACACCTCAATATAAAAGAAAAAGCTCACACTTCTACTACTCCATTTATTTTGTTACAACTTCAACTGTATATCATCAGTCTCCTTCTCCTTCGGACAATCTCTGGCAAAGTGCCCTGCTACATTACAACGGAAACATATTACTTCTAACGGTTTCGAGGTTTCCTCATGATCACATAGCCTCTTTGGGTCCTCGGCTTCCAATTTGGGCAACTGTTGATGTAGTGCCCTGACTCCTTGCATTTGTAACAAGTGACATGACTCAGATCCTTCCTGGAATCCAATCTATTCCTCTTCCGGGACCTTTCTGTTCCAATCAGGGCTTCTATTTCATATGGGTCATACTCTACTTCCTCTGTCGGGAATTCTACTAGATCTCCATTCATACAATCTTGGGAGATGTGTCCCTCTTCTCCACATGAATAGCATGACTTGGTGCGGGCTTTAATTTTGTTTCCTTTGTGTGTGTCCTCAACATCTTCCTTCGTCACAGTTCTTCTAACATCTCCATGAGGGCTCCTTTCATTTCTTCTTTCTTCTGCTGGATGGTTCTTTGTACCATGGGGTAAATGTGACCTTGAGCGGGGTAGTGGGTAGTCCCTTCACACAAGAAACAAGTGATCTGCCTAGTTGGGCATTCTTCAATTTGGGTGACTTCCTTCACAATTAGGGCATTCATCCTTGTGTTCCTTATGGGTGTGTCCTATTTCTCCACAGAGCTTGCATGCACAAGGTTTCTTCATATCCTTTCCCGAAGGCTTCAATTTCTGGGTCGCAAACCGAGATATTAGCAAAGTCAACTTAAATTCTTCCCAAACGGTTACTCCTTGCCATCCATTGATGGTTTGGTACATCCGCCACCAAATAGCAGCACCTCTTTCAAAGCACTCTAGAGCATGTTGGGCCATATCCTTTCTGACTATAGGGTTGTTCTCCATTTGATCCTCCATGTTACGAATCCATTGGTGCATCTCCAATTGACTCATCGGTCCATACAATACAAGCTCATCTCCATTCATCCTCTATTGGGTCCATGGGTTTGGGGTGGGATAAGAGAGATCGAGAGGGATGCACACAATACAAACAATGGTTTTGAAAAGACAGATTTTAGTTGTGGCTGTCGGAAAAACATCAAACAAATGACAGCTCACAAACGTCGCATCTAACGTAAGGGTATAACAAGGGTTTGGTCTTCTAAAGGTCAATGTCGTCAAACTCTTCAAGTCTTGTTCATGTCTCGGATGGCTCCTTCTGATCATGCTTGTCCTTCTCAAGTTCTTTTGCCAAATCATCTCTGTTGGCCTTGAAGTCTCTCGCGGCGTCCTTTAATATTTCGAGTTGCATTCCAAACTTCTGGTTTCAACTTCCTTGACATGAACCATGGTCCCTCGTCCTTCAGTTCCTGACAAAACTTTGATGTCTCAAGGTTTTGCTCCTCAGCTTGTCTACTTTCAGCTTCTGGATCCTGAGTTCTTCATGAAATACTTCCTTGTCGACATTTAGCTTCTTGTGGGTCCATCTTAACTTTCTTGATGTAATACTCCAGATCCTGGTCTTACTCCAATACACCTTAATCTCGGGTATTGATTACTTCCATAATCTCTCAATTCCATAAGCGTAACCTTCCTAGGTCATACAAATCCGAAAATTCTTCAAAGCCTTCAAATTCTCCTTGTCTTCGGAGTCTTCACCGTTGTAGTTTACATTTACACGGTAAAATCCTCTTCATTCACTTTCAAAAAGTTCCGACTTCACTCACTTTCAGTCAATCAATAAAACAATCAACCAAAACTATCTATGTGTTTATAACATTCCAAAATTTAGAATTTTGGGATGTTACAATTTTCCTCAAAACAGCCACCATACCTACCTATCATGGCATTTCCATAGCCATTCCGAGATATATTGCCATGCAACTTTCCACCATTCCGTTTATTATGCCACGCTCCATCATTGTCCAATTGCTAGCATGATCATGTAGTTGACATCGTATTTGTGGCAAAGCCACTGTTCATAATTCTTTCATACATGTCACTCTTGATTCATTGCATATCCCGACACACGGAGGCATTCATATAGAGTCATACTTTGTTCTAAGAATCGAGTTGTAATTGTTGAGTTGTAAGAAAAATAAAAGTGTGATGATCATCATTCTTTAGAGCATTGTCCCAAGTGAGGAAAGGATGATGGAGACCATGATTCCCCCACAAGTCGGGATGAGACTCCGGATGAAAAATAAAAAAAAGAAAAATGAAAAAAAGAGGCCATAAAAGAAGAAGAGAAAAGGCCCAAATACAAAATGAGAGAAAAAGAGAGAAGGGACAATGCTACTATCCTTTTACCACACTTGTGCTTCAAAGTAGCACCAAGATCTTCATGATAGAGAGTCTCTCATTTTGTCACTTTCATATACTAGTGGGAATTTTTCATTATAGAAATTGGCTTGTATATTCCAATGATGGGCTTCCTCAAATGCCCTAGGTCTTCGTGAGCAAGCAAGTTGGATGCACACCCACTTAGTTTCTTTTGTTGAGCTTTCATATACTTATAGCTCTAGTGCATCCGTTGCATGGCAATCCCTACTCACTCACATTGATATCTATTGATGGGCATCTCCATAGCCCGTTGATATGCCTAGTTGATGTGAGACTATCTTCTCCCTTTTGTCTTCTCCACAACCACCATCCTATTCCACATATAGTGCTATATCCATGGCTCACGCTCATGTATTGCGTGAAGATTGAAAAAGTTCTGAAAATGTTAAAGCATGAAACAATTGCTTGGCTTGTCATCGGGGTTGTGCATGACTTAAATATTTTGTGTGGGGAAGATGGAGCATAGCCAGACTATATGATTTTGTAGGGATAACTTTCTTTGGCCATGTTATTTTGAGAAGACATAATTGCTTAGTTAGTATGTGATACGTCTCCAACGTATCTATAATTTTTGATTGCTCCATGCTATATTATCTACTGTTTTGGGCAATATTGGGCTTTATTATCCACTTTTATAGTATTTTTGGGACTAACCTATTAACCAGAGGCCCAACCCAGATTTGCTGTTTTATGCCTATTTTAGTGTTTCGAGGAAAAGGAATATCAAACGGAGTCGAAACAGAACGAAATCAACTGGAGAAGTTATTTTTGGGAGGAAACCCGCCTGATGGACTTGGACCCCACGTCAGAAGATACGGGAGGTGCTCACGAGGGTGGGGGGCGCGCCCACCCCCCTAGGGCGCACACCCCCTGCTTCGTGGGGCCCCCGAAGCTCCACCGACGTACCCCTTGCACCCATATATACCTATGTATCGAAAAACTTCTAGAACAGAAGATAGATCGGGAGTTCCGCTGCCGCAAGCCTCTGTAGCCACCAAAAACCTCTTGGGAGCCCGTTCCGGCACCCTGCCGGATGGGGAACCCATCACCGGTGGCCATCTTCATCATCCCGACGCTATCCATGACGAGGAGGGAGTAGTTCACCCTCGGGGCTGAGGGTATGTACCAGTAGCTATGTGTTTGATCTCTCTCTCTCTCTCTCGTGTTCTCTCTCGTGTTCCCTCTATGGCACGATCTTGATGTATCCCGAGCTTTGCTATTGTAGTTGGATCTTATGATGTTTCTCCCCCTCTACTCTCTTGTGATGAATTGAGTTTCCCCTTTGAAGTTATCTTATCGGATTGAGTCTTTTATGAGAACACTTGATGTATGTCTTGCCGTGTTTATCTGTGGTGACAATGGGATATCACGTGCCACTTGATGTATGTTTTGGTGACCAACTTGCGGGTTCCGCCCATGAACCTATGCATAGGGGTTGGTACACGTTCTTGACTCTCCGGTAGAAACTTTGGGGCACTCTTTGAAGTACTTTGTGTTGGTTGGATGAATCTGAGATTGTGTGATGCATATCGCATAATCATGCCCACGGATACTTGAGGTGACAATGGATAGGGTTTTGGTTGATTTGTGTCTTAAGATGTTATTCTAGTATGAAATCTAGGGCTGTTTGTGACACTTATAGGAATATCCCAACGGATTGATTGGAAAGAATAACTTTGAGGTGGTATCGTACCCTACCATAATCTCTACGTTTGTTCTCCGCTATTAGTGGCTTTGGAGTGACTCTTTGTTGCATGTTGAGGGCTTGTTATATGATCTATCTATGTTATTATTGTTGAGAGAACTTGCACTAGTGAAAGTATGAACCCTAGGCCTGGTTTCCTATCATTGCAATACCGTTTCCCCTCACTTTTATCATTAGTTGCCTTGCTATTTTTATATTTTCATATTACAAATACCTATATCTACCATCCATATTGCACTTGTATCACCATCTCTTCGTGAACTAGTGCACCTATACAATTTACCATTGTATTGGGTGTGTTGGGGACACAAGAGACTCTTTGTTATTTGGTTGCAGGGGTTGTTTGAGAGAGACCATCTTCATCCTACACCTCCCTACGGATTGATAAACCTCAGGTCATCCACTTGAGGGAAATTTGCTACTGTCCTACAAACCTGTGCACTTGCAGGCCCAACAACGTCTACAAGAAGAAGGTTGCGTAGTAGACATCAAGCTCTTTTCTGGTGCCGTTGCCGGGGAGGCTAGGTAAGCGGCACTCACACCCCGTCAACTAAGCTCTTTTTTGGCGCCATTGCCGGGGAGGTGAGTGCTTGAAGGTATATCTTTAGATCTTGCAATCTAATCTTTTTGTTTCTTGTTTTAGTACTATTTTAGTTTATAAAAGAAAATTACAAAAAATGGAATTAAGTTTGCCTCATACGCTTCATCTTTTTAATATCTTTCGTGAGTATGATGGAAAGGAAAATTGTGCCAAATTGTTAGAAGAAGAATGCATTAAATTGTTTGGCACTAAATCTTTGAATGATGAGCATGATTGCAATGTTGTTAGTATGAATTCCTTGAATAGCCATGATGCTAATGATATGCAAAGCCACAAGCTTGGGGAAGCTATGCTTAATGAAGATGATATTTTTTGTCCCCCAAGCTTTGATGAGAAAATTTACTATGATGAAAGCATGCCTCCTATCTATGATGATTATTGTGATGACACATGTGCTTTAAAGAATAATGATAACCATGCAACTTGTCATCTTGATCTTAATTTTCAATCACATGATAGTTATTTTGTTGAGTTTGCTCCCACTACTATTGATGAGAATATATTTGCTTATGTGGAGAGTAATAAAAAAATATATGCTTGTAGATCATGAAAAGAATGATTTAGGTGCTGGTTATATTGTTTAATTCATTCATGATTCTACTGAAAATTATTATGAGGGAGGAACATATGCTTGTAGGAATTGCAATAATGTCAAGTTTCCTCTCTATGTGTTGAAAATCTTGAAGCTATGCTTGTGTTACCCTCCTATGCTAGTTGATTATTGTTTTCATAAGTTGTTTGCTCACAAAATCCCTATGCATAGGAAGTGGGTTAGACTTAAATGTGCTAGTCATATTCTTCATGATGCTCTTTTTATGTTTCAATTCTTATCTTTTATGTGAGCATCATTGAAATCATCATGCCTAGCTAGGGGCGTTAAACGATAGCGCTTGTTGGGAGGCAACCCAATTTTATTTTAGTTTCTTGCTTTTTGTTTCCGTTTAGTAATAAATAATCCATCTAGCCTCCGGTTAGATGTGTTTTCATGTTTTAATTAGTGTTTGTGCCAAGTAGAACCTTTGGGAAGACTTGGGTGAAGTCTTTATGATCATGCTGTAAAAAATAGAAACTTTAGCACTCACGAGATTAGCTAGAACTTTTTACTGGAGAGTGATATTTAGTTGATTCTTTTTGCAGATGATTACTAGACAAATTAGTCAGGTTCACCAATTTATTTTATAATTTTTGGAGTTCCATAAGTTTGCGTTAGTTACAGATTACTACAGACTGTTCTGTTTTTGTCAGATTCTGTTTTCATTGTGTTGTTTGCTTATTTTGATGAATCTATGGCTAGTAAAATAGTTTATAAACCATAGAGAAGTTGGAATACAGTAGGTTTAACACCAATATAAATAAAGAATGAGTTCATTACAGTACCTTGAATTGGTGTTTTGTTTTCTTTCGCTAACGGAGCTTACGAGTTTTCTGTTAAATTTTGTGTTGTGGAGTTTTCATGTTTTGGGTAAAGATTCGATGGACTATGGAATAAGGAGTGGAAAGAGCCTAAGATTGGGGATGCCCAAGGCACCCCAAGGTAATATTCAAGAGTAGCCAAAATCCCAAGCTTGGGGATGCCCCGGAATGCATCCCCTCTTTCGTCTTCGTTCATCGGTAACTTTACTTGGAGCTATATTTTTATTCACCACATGATATGTGTTTTGCTTGGAGCGTCATTTTCTCTTTTTATTTTTTTCTTGCTGTTAATTAGATGAATGTTTTGCATCTTTAGTTTCAATAAAAAAGTCAAGGATAGCCTTTACCATGCTTATTTTGCTACTATACATGTTGCTGTTTGAAAACAGAAAGTTTACAGCTGTTGCAAAAATTCTATAGAAAATTCAGAGAGTGGTATAATGTTGAATATTTTTGCATATTGAGCTCTGATAAATTTATTACAGTGGGAATTTTAGTTCATAATTTTTGGAGTTAGGGAAGTATTGATACTCTTGCATTCTTTATAGACTGTACTGTTTTGGCAGATTGCTGTTATGTTTGCATTGTTTGCATATGTTTGCTTGTTTAATGATTCTATTTAAGGATAGGAGTATTAAATATGCAGAGGAATTTAGTATTCAATGTTGAATAATAATGTTAGTGATTTGTTACAGTAGAAAATGATAAGGTTTTGCATTGGTTTATACTAACCTATCTCACGAGTTCTTGTTGAGTTTGTTGTGAATGAAGCATTTGATAAAAAGAGAAACCATGATATGAGAGGAATTAAGGAGACACAAAAGTTCAAGCTTGGGGATGCACAAGGCACCCCAAGATAATATTTCAAGAAGTCTCAAGAAACAAAGCTTGGTGATGACACGGTAGGCATCCCACCTTTCTTCTTCAACAACTATCGGTTAGTATCGGTTGAGCCTAAGTTTTTGCTTCTTCACATGAGTTGTGCTATCCTTGCAATGTCATTTTATTTTGTTTTGCTTGCTGTTTGAATACAATACCAAGATCTGAAATTCCTTAATGTTAGAGAGTCTTCACATAGTTGTATAATTATTCGACTACTCATTGATCTTCACTTATATCTTTCGGAGTAGTTTGTCATTTGCTCTAGTACTTCACTTATATCTTTTAGAGCACGGTGGTGGTTTTATTTTGAAGAAATAGATGAACTCTCATGCTTCACTTATATTATTTTGAGAGTCTTAAATAGCATGGTAATTTTCTTAAATAATCTTAATATGCTAGGTATTCAAAAATAGTAAAAACTTTCTTATGAGTGCGTTGAATACTAAGAAAAGTTTGATGCTTGATAATTGTTTTGAGATATGAAGATGGTGATATTAGAGTCATGCTAGTTGAGTAGTTGTGAATTTGAGAAATACTTGTGTTAAAGTTTGTGATTCCCGTAGCATGCACGTATGGTGAACCGTTATGTGATGAAGTCGGAGCATGATTTATTTATTGATTGTCTTCCTTATGAGTGGCGGTCGGGGACGACGATGGTATTTTCCTACCAATCTATCCCCCTAGGAGCATGCTGCGTAATACTTTGCTTTGATAACTTCTAGATTTTTGCAATAAGTATATGAGTTCTTTATGACTAATGTTGAGTCCATGGATTATACGCACCCTTCTTCCTTCCACCATTGCTAGCCTCTCTAATACCGCGCACTTTTCGCCGGTATCATACACCCACCATATATCTTCCTCAAAACAGCCACCATAATTACCTATCATGGCATTTCCATAGCCATTCCGAGATATATTGCCATGCAACTTTCCACCGTTCCGTTTATTATGACACGCTTCATCATTGTCATATTGCTTAGCATGATCTTGTAGTTGACATCGTATTTGTGGCAAAGCCACCATTCATAATTCTTTCATACATGTCACTTATGAATCATTGCATATCCCGGTACACCGCTGGAGGCATTCATATAGAGTCATATTTTGTTCTAAGTATCGAGTTGTAATTGTTGAGTTGTAAGAAAATAAAAGTGTGATGATCATCATTATTAGAGCATTGTCCCAGTGAGGAAAGGATGATGGAGACTATGATTCCCCCACAAGTCGGGATGAGACCCCGGACGAAAAATAAAATAAAAATAAAAAAGAGAGAGAAAAAAAGAGGCCATAAAAAAGAGAAAAGGCCCAAACAAAAAAAATAAAAAATAAAAAAATGAGAGAAAAAGAGAGAAGGGACAATGCTACTATCCTTTTACCACTTGTGCTTCAAAGTAGCATAGTGATCTTCATGATAGAGAGTCTCCTATGATATCACTTTCATATACTAGTGGGAATTTTTCACTATAGAACTTGGCTTGTATATTCCAATGATGGGCTTCCTCAAAATGCCCTAGGTCTTCGTGAGCAACGTATCTATAATTTTTGATTGCTCCATGCTACTTTATCTACTGTTTTGGACTATATTGGGCTTTATTTTCCACTTTTATATTATTTTTGGGACTAACCTATTAACCGGAGGCCCAGCCCAGAATTGCTGTTTTTTTTGCCTATTTTTGTATTTCGAAGAAACGGAATATCAAACGGAGTCCAAACGGAATGAAACCTTCGGGAATGTGGTTTTCTCACCGAATGTGATCCAGGAGACTTGGACCCTACTCCAAGAAGTAACAGAGGCGGTCACGAGGGTGGGGGGCGCCCCCCCCTAGGGCATGCCCCACTGCCTCGTGGGCCCCCTGTTGCTCCACTGACGTACCCCTTCCTCCTATATATACCTACGTACCCCAAACGATCAGAATAGGAGCCAAAAACCTAATTCCACCACCGCAACTTCCTGTATCCATGAGATCCCATCTTGGGGCCTGTTAGGAGCTCACATGGGAAGGGCATCCACCATGGAGGGCTTCTACATCATCACCATAGCCCTTCTGATGAAGTGTGAGTAGTTTACTTCAGACCTTCGGGTCCATAGCTAGTAGCTAGATGGTTTCTTCTCTCCTTTTGGATCTCAATACAATGTTCTCCCCCTCTCTCGCGTAGATCTATTCGATGTAATCTTCTTTTTGCGGTGTGTTTGTTGAGACCGATGAATTGTGGGTTTATGATCAGGATTATCTATGAACAATATTTGAATCTTCTCTGAATTCTTTTATGTATGATTGGTTATCTTTGCAAGTCTCTTGAATTATCCGTTTGGTTTGGCCAACTAGATTGGTAGTTCTTGCAATGGGAGAAGTGCTTAGCTTTGGGTTCAATCTTGCGGTGTCCTTTCCCGATGTGAGAAGGGCAGCAAGGCACGTATTGTATTGTTGCCATCGAGGATAACAAGATAGGGTTTTATCATATTGCATGAATTTATCCCTCTACATCATGTCATATTGCTTAAGGCGTTACTCTGTTTTTAACTTAATACTCTAGATGCATCTTTGGATAGCGGTCGATGAGTGGAGTAATAGTAGTAGATGCAGGCAGGAGTCGGTCTACTTGTCTCGGACGTGATGCCTATATACATGATCATACCTAGATATTCTCATAACTATGCTCAATTCTCTCAATTGCTGAACAGTAATTTGTTCACCCACCGTAGAATACTTATGCTCTTTAGAGAAGCCACTAGTGAAACCTATGGCCCCCGAGTCTATTCTCATCATATCAATCTCCATTACTTTAATACTTGCTTTGTTTTTTTACTTTGCCTTTTACTTTTCACTTTGCATCTCTATATCAAAAATACCAAAATATTATTTATCATCTCTATCTGATCTCACTCTCGTAAGTGACCGTGAAGGGATTGACAACCCCTAATCGCGTTGGTTGCGAGGAGCTATTGTTTTGTGCAGGTACGAGGGACTTGTGTGTAGCCTCCTACTGGAATGATACTTTGGTTCTCAAAAACTGAGGGAAATACTTACGCTACTTTGCTGCATCATCCTCTCCTCTTCGGGGAAATCCAACCCAGTGCTCAAGAGGTAGCAGTTCATACTTTTTAAAGCGTTTTAGCTTTTTCAACTCTGACGCAATACATGAGCGCAAGCCATGGATATAGCACTATATGTGGAATGAGATGGTGGTTGTGAAGAGGACAAAAAAAAGGAGAAGATAGTCTCACATCAACTAGGCATATCAAAGGGCTATGGAGATGCCCATTAATAGATACCAATGTGAGTGAGTAGGGATTGCCATGCAATGGATGCACTAGAGGAATAAATATATGAAAGCTCAACAAAAGAAACTAAGTGGGTGTGCATCCAACTTGCTTGCTCACAAAGACCTAGGGCATTTTGAGGAAGCCCTTCATTGGAATATACAAGCCAAGTTCTATAACGAAAAATTCCCACTAGTATATGAAAGTGACAACATAAGAGACTCTCTATCATGAAGATCATGGTGCTACTTTGAAGCATAAGTGTGGAAAAGGATAGTAACATTGTCCCTTCTCTCTTTTCTCTCATTTTTGGTGGGCTTCTTTGGCCTCTTTTTTTATTTGGGCTTCTTTGGCCTCTTTTATATTTTTTTATAAACTCCAAAGTCTCATCCCGACTTGTGGGGGAATCATATTCTTCATCATCCTTTCCTCACTTGGGACAATGCTCTAATAATGAAGATCATCACACTTTTATTGATTTACAACTCAAGAATTACAACTCAATACTTAGAACAAAATATGACTCTATGTGAATGCCTCCGGCGGTGTACCGGGATATGCAATGAATCAAGAGTGACATGTATGAAAGAATTATGAAGGTGGCCTTGCCACAAATATGATGTCAACTACATGATCATGCAAAAGCAATATGACAATGAGGGAGCGTGTCATAATAAACGGAACAGTGGAAAGTTGCATGGCAATATATCTCAGAATGGCTATGGAAATGCCATAATAGGTAGGTATGGTTGCTGTTTTGAGGAACGTAAATGGTGGGTGTATAATACCGGCGAAAGTTGCACGACATAAGAGAGGCTAGCAATGGTGGAAGGGTGAGAGTGCGTATAATCCATGGACTCACATTAGTCATAAAGAACTCATATACTTATTGCAAAAGTGTACTAGCCCTCGAAGCAAAGTACTACTACGCATGCTCCTAGGGGAAGGGTTGGTAGGAGTTAACCATCGTGCGATACCGACCTCCACACATAAGGAAGGCAATCAAAAGAGCACCCCATGCAACAAATTTGTTACACAACTTTTACCATACGTGGATGCTACGGGACTTGCCAACTTTAACACAAGTATTTCTCAATTTCATAATTTCCCCACTAGCATGACTCTAACATTACCACCTTTATATCTCAAAAAAATCATCAAGTATCAAATTGATCATAGTGTTTAATGCACTTTCTATGATAGTTTTTATTATACCCAACTTGGATGCCCATCATTCTAGGACCAATTTTATAACCATAGAAAATACCATGCTGTTCTAAAAGACTCTCAAAATAATATAAGTGAAGCATGAGAGATCAATAATTTCTACAAAATAAAGCCACCGACGTGCTCTAAAAAGATATAAGTGAAGCACTAGAGCAAAACTGTCTAGCTCAAAAGATATAAGTGAAGCACATAGAGTATTCTAATAAATTCCGGATCATGTGTGTCTCTCCCAAAAGGTGTGTACATCAAGGATGATTGTGGTAAACTAAAAAGCAAAGACTCATATCATACAAGACGCTCCAAGCAAAACACATATCATGTGGTGAATAAAAATATAGCTCCAAGTAAAGTTACCGATAAACGAAGACGAAAGAGGGGATGCCTTCCGGGGCATCCCCAAGCTTAGGCATTTGGTTGTCCTTGGATTATGTTGGGGTTCCATGGGAATCCCCAAGCTTAGGCTCTTGCCACTCCTTATTCCATAGTCCATCAAATCTTTACCCAAAACTTGAAAACTTCACAACACAAAACTCAACAGGAAATCTCATAAGCTCCGTTAGTGCAAGAAAGAAAAACCACCACATAAGGTACTGTAATGAACTCATCCTTTATTTATATTGGCGTTAAACCTACTGTATTCCAATTTCTCTATGGTTCATACCCCCGATACTAGCCATAGATGCATCAAAATAAGCAAACAACACACGAAAAACATAATCTGACAAAAACAGAACAGTCTGTAGCAATCTGTAACTTTCGAATATTTATGGAACTCTAAAAATCCTAAAACAAATAGAAAGTCCTGGGCAATTTGTCTATTGATCTACTGCGAAAATAATCAGCTAAAAATCACGTTTCTGTGATTTATTAAAATTATTCTCGTGCGTGCAAAAGTTTCTGTTTTTCAGCAGAATGAAATTAACTATCACTGTAGGTTATCCTATAGGTTCTACTTGGCACAAACACTAATTAAAACATAAAACCACATCTAAACAAAAGCTAGATGATTTATTTATTACTAAACAGAAGCAAAAACTAAGGAACAAAATAAAATTGGGTTGCCTCCCAACAAGCGCTATCGCTTAACGCCCCTTGCTAGGCATAAAAGCGAGAATAGATCTAAGTATTGCCGTATTTGGTATTCAATTCATAAGTGGCTCGCATAATAGATTCATTAGGTAATTTGACTTTATTTCTAGGAAAGTGTTCCATGCCTTTCCTTAATGGAAATTGGAATCTAATAATCCCTTCCTTCATATCAATAATTGCACCAATCGTTCTAAGGAAAGGTCTACCAAGAATAATAGGACCTGAAAAAATGCAGTCTATATCAAGAATGATAAAATCTACGGGCACATAATTCCTATTTGCAACAATAATAACATCATTAATCCTTCCCATAGGTTTCTTAATAGTGGAATCCGCAATGTGCAAGTTTAAAGAGCAATCATCAAATTCACGGAAACCTAGCACATCACATAAAGTTTTTGGAATCGTGGAAACACTAGCACCCAAATCACACAAATCATAGCATTCATGATCTTTAATTTTAATTTTTATAGTACTTTCCCACTCATCATAAAGTTTTCTAGGTATAGAAACTTCCAACTCAAGTTTTCTTCATAAGATTGCATCAAAGCATCAACGATATGTTTGGTAAAAGCTTTATTTTGAATATTAGCATGAGGAGAATGCAACACGGATTGCAACAAGGAAATACAATCTATTAAAGAACAATTATCATAATTAAATTCCTTGTAATCCAAAATAGTGGGTTCCTTGCTATGTAAAGTTTTGACCTCTCCAATCCCACTTTTACCAAATTTAGCATCAAGATCTAAAAACTCCGAATCATTGGGACGCCTTTTAACTAAAGTTGACTCATCTCTAGTCCCATCATTATCAAGATTCATATTGCAAAACAAAGATTTAATAGGGGACACATCAATAACTTTCAGATCTTCATCATTATTTTCCCCTAACTCTTCTGGTTTGGCAGCCATCTTATTATCTAAGGTGGCTTGCTTATCAGAAATTTGGGCTATTGATTTTTCAAGACGAGCAATCTGAGAATTCAAACCATAAAATTCTTTAGACATATCATCAAGCTCTCTATTCATGTACTCCATAAAGCTTTTTTGTTCTTTAAGCTTGTTTCTAAGAAATTATTATTCTCAAATTGTAAAGTCATAAAGCTTCTAATGTTTAATTCAATCTCTTCCAACCTTCTAAGATGAAGGTCAGTGTTCTTAGGCAAAGCCATAAGGGCAACATGGACACAAGAGGCAAGCGAAAGAGAGGAGGCGAACGAGAAAGAGAGGGCGAATAAAACGGCAAGGGTGAAGTGGGGGAGAGGAAAACGAGAGGCAAATGGCAAATAACGTAATGCGAGGGACATGAGTTTGTGATGGGTACTTGGTATGTGTTGACTTGAGCGAAGACCTCCCCGGCAATGGCGCCAGAAATCCTTCTTGCTACCTCTTGAGCACTGCCTTGGTTTTCGCTTGAAGAGGAAAGGGTGATGCAGCAAAGTAGCGTAAGTATTTCCCTAAGTTTTTGAGAACCAAGGTATCAATCTAGTAGGAGGCTCCACACACGTCCCTCGTATCTACACAAACAAACAAGAACCTCGCAACCAACGCGATAAAGGGGTTGTCAATCCCTTCATGGTAACTTGCAAAAGTGAGATCTGATAGAGATAATAAGATAAATATTTTTGGTATTTTTATGATATAGATTAAAAACTAAAGATTGCAGAATAAAGTAGATTCAAAACTTATGTGATAAAAGATAGACCCGGGGGCCATAGGTTTCACTAGTGGCTTCTCTCAAGATAGCATAAGTATTACGGTGGGTGAACAAATTACTGTCGAGCAATTGATAGAAAAGTGCATAGTTATGAGATTATCTAGGCATGATCATGTATATAGGCATCACGTCCGCGACAAGTAGATCGAAATGATTCTGCATCTACTACTATTACTCCACACATCGACCGCTATCCAGCATGCATCTAGAGTATTAAGTTCATAAGAACAGAGTAACACATTAGGCAAGATGACATGACGTAGAGGGATAAACTCAAGCAATATGATATAAACCCCATATTTTTATCCTCGATGGCAACAATACAATACGTGCCTTGCTGCCCCTGCTGTCACTGGGAAAGGAAACCGAAAGATTGAACCCAAAGCTAAGCACTTCTCCCATTGCAAGAAAGATCAATCTAGTAGGCCAAACCAAACTGATATTCGAAGAGACTTGCAAAGATAACAAATCATACATAAAAGAATTCAGAGGAGATTCAAATATTTATTATAGATAAACTTGGTCATAAACCCACAATTCATCGGATCTCGACAAACACACCGCATAAAGAGTTACATCGAATAATCTCCAAGAAGATCAAGGAGAACTTTGTATTGAGATTCAAAGAGAGAGAAGAAGCCATCTAGCTAATAACTATGGACCCGAAGGTCTGTGGTAAACTACTCACAACTCATAGGAGAAGCCTTGGCGATGATGTAGAGGCCCTCTGGGATCGATTCCCCCTCCGGCGGAGCGCCGGAAAAGGCCCCAAGATGGGATCTCGCGGGAACAGAAGGTTGCGGCGGTGGAATTAGGGTTTCGTGGTGCTCCTCGATGTTTTCAGGGTATGGAGGTATATATAGGCGAAGGAGGTCAGTCGGGGGAGCCATAATGGGCCCACGAGGGTGGGTGGCGCGCCCACCCCCTAGGGCGTGCCCTGCACCCTCGTGGTCGCCTCGGCTGCTTCTTGAAGTCCACTCCAGGTCTCCTGGATTGCTTTTTGTTCCAAAAAGATCGCTCCTGAAGGTTTCATTCTGTTTGGACTTCGTTTGATATTCCGTTTCTTCGAAACACTAAAATAGACAAAAAAACAACAATTTGGGCTAGGCCTCCGGTTAGTAGGTTAGTCCCAAAAATGATATAAAAGTGTAGAGTAAAGCCCATAAACATCCAAAACGGGTAATATAATAGCATGGAACAATAAAAACTACGTATCAGGTAGTACCACGGGTCATCGCGGTAGTATTCCCGGGGCAGAAGTACCGCACACAGGGCGGTAGTACCGCTCTTCCAGCGGCAGTAAAATATTAATGCCGCGATGGAAGTAGTAGTACCGTGCCGTGGGCGCAGCTATGCAAGCACAAAAGCCACCCATCTCCAACAGTAGTACCGTGGCTTGCCACGGTAGTACCGCAAACCCAAGAAAGTGCATGTTTCAACAAAAACAGAAAACACGGCCGTTGCAATGCAAACTTCAAGCAACCGGACACGCAAACGAACACACACGAGGCAACTCAAACACAAACACGGCTGAAAAGAAGGCAAAAAACAATGAGGACCAAACATGAACCAAAACCTCTCAGAGAGAGAGAGAGAGAGAGAGAGAGAGAGAGAGAGCAGTGGTCGGAGCCACCTATGGTTGAGCCAATTGGTATGGCACCGCGAAGAATTATCCTTGGGCCCATGACCAAAACTCGTCTTTGAAGCACAAGTACCATAAAAAATGGCTAATGTGAAAGAGTTGATCAATTTATGCATAATGGGGGAGGGAGAGTTAATTGAGAGAACAACACTCCCCCTATGTCCATGCCTACACCTAAACACGACATCAAGATGAGTATGGTGGGGTGTGCAAAGGTTCAAGCCACATTTCTCAAATCAATGATATTTAGCTCATGCCTTAACTCGCGAAATCTTGCTTCATCCAAGGGCTTCGTGAAAATATCAGCAAGGTTATCATGAGTGTTGACATAGTTGAGCTCGATCTCCCCTCGCCTAATGTGATCCCAAATGAAGTGATACGAATCTCAATATGCTTCGTCTTGAAGTGTTGCACCGGGTTGAGAGAAATCTTGATGGCACTTTCATTGTCACATAAAAGAGGCACTTTGTCACAAATGACACTGTAATCCTTTAAAGTTTGCCTCATCCATAGAAGTCGAGCACAACAACTACCGGTGGCCACATACTCCGCTTCGGTGGACGAGAGAGACACACAACTTTGTTTCTTAGAAGACCAACTTACCAAAGAGCAACCAAGAAATTGGCACCCTCCAGAGGTTGACTTCCTATCCACTTTGTCTCCCGCCCAATCCGAGTCCGAATAGCCCATAAGGTTGAAGTTAGCTCCTCTTGGATACCATAAGCCAATGTTTGGGGTATGAGCCAAATATCGAAAGATTCGCTTGACCTCCACATAGTGGCTTTCCTTAGGTGCGGCTTAAAACCATTCACAAATTCCCACACTCAACATGATATCCGGTCTAGATGCACAAAGGTAAAGCAAGGAGCCAATCATGGAACGATATACCTTTTGATCCACCGCTTTACCATTGGGATCAATGTCAAGTTGGCATTTGACGGGCATTGGAGTCGAAGCCGGCTTGACATCACTTAGCTTGAATCTCTTGAGCATGTCTTGAGTGTATTTGGCTTGGTTGATGAAGGTGCCTTCTCTTCTTTGTTTGATTTCGAACCCGAGAAACTCTCCCATCATGGACATCTTGAACTTCGAGGTCATGAGAGCGGCAAACTCCTCATTGAGAGCTTTGTTAGGAGAACCAAAGATAATATCATCAACATATAGTTGGCATACAAACAACTCCCCTTTGACCTTCTTAGTAAAAAGAGTGGGGTCGATTTTCCCAATTTCAAACCCACGGTCTTGCAACAACTCGGTAAGGTGCTCATACCACGCACGTGGGGCTTGTTTAAGGCCATAGAGTGCCTTATCGAGTTGGTACACATGATTGGGGAACTTGGGATCCTCAAACCCCGGGGGTTGTTTGACATACACCAATTCATTAATAGGACCATTAAGAAAAGCACTCTTCAAATCCATTTGTTGCAACTTGAAGTTATGATGAGAAGCATAAGCAATCAACAAACAAATAGATTCAAGACGAGCAACGGGAGCAAAGGTTTCACCGTAGTCGATACCCTCGACTTGGGAGTAGCCTTGTGCTACCAAACGAGCCTTGTTGCAAACGATAATCCCATAATCATCTTGCTTGTTCTTGAATATCCACTTGGTTCCAACGACATTATGGTTCCCCTTTGGCCTCGGCACCAATCTCCACACCTTGTTTTGCTCGAAGTTGTTGAGTTCTTCATGCATGGCATTGAGCCAATCCGGATCCTCGAGCGCCTCATAGACCTTTCGGGGTTCAACAAAAGAAACAAACGCGTGATGTTCACAATATTTTACTAATTGTCTACGAGGGCTTACCCCCTTTCTTAAGCTTCCAACCACATTCTTCATGAGATGAGCTTTGGTAGTAAGCTTGGATGCAATCTTGGCGGCACGACGCTCCAATTCCTCCTCAAGAGAGAGTTGAGGAGCGGTAACTTGATCATCTTGAGCGTCGTCATGAGATTTTTCTTGATATTGAGCTTGCTCTTGATATTGAACTTGCTCGAGGGGAAGAACTTGACCTTGGGCATCACTTGGTGGTTCACCACCATCTTGAGATTGATCTTTTCCTTGATCTTGTTCACTTGGTTGAGGGCCTTCACTTTGTTCTTCGAAAGCGTGTTGGTCTTGGGTTGGTGATGGTTCCACTTGAGTGGAACATTGTCCTTCTCCTTCGGCCACAAGGGGTTCCTCAATGGGTAGTATATGACCGACACCCATTCTTCTTATGGCTTGGGGAGGAATTTCATCACCTACATCACAAGTACCACTTTGCTCCACTTGGGAGCCGTTATTCTCGTCAAACTCCACGTTACACGTCTCCTCAATGAGTCCCGTGAACTTGTTGAGGACACAGTAAGCATGAGAGTTTGTAGCATAACCAACAAATATGCCGTCATGAGCTCTAGCCTCAAATTTAGACAGACGAACACCTTTCTTGAGAATTAAACACTTACAACCGAACACCCGGAAGTACTTGAGGTTGGGCTTTTACCGGTGAGTATCTCATACGGAGTCTTGTTCAAGCCTTTGCGGAGATAGACCCGATTGGATGCATGAAAATCAGTGTTGATGGCTTCGCCCCAAAAGTTTTAGGGAGACTTGAAGTCCGCCAGCATGGTCCTTGCCGCGTCCATCAATGTCCGGTTCTTCCTCTCTGCTACACCATTTTTGTTGAGGGGCGTAAGGTGCGGACTATTGATGCTTGATCCCCTCATCACTAAGAAACTCATCCAAGGTGTAGCTCTTGAACTCGGTGCCGTTTTCACTTCTTATTGTCAAGATCTTTGCATTGTGTTGACGTTGAGCTTCATTTGCAAATTCGATGATGGTTTGTTGGGTCTCACTCTTCCTCTTGAAGAAATATACCCAAGTGTATCTTGAGTAATCATCCACAATCACGAAGCAATACTTTCTACCCCCAAGACTATCAAAGGATGGAGGCCCAAAGAGATCCAAGTGAAGGAGCTCCAAGGGCCTCTTCGAGTAGATGATAGTCGTGGGATGGTGAGCCTTCTCATGTAGCTTTCCTTTGATACAAGAACTGCAAGCACGATCTTTGGCAAAACTAACATTTGTTAGTCCACGGACATGGTCCCCCTTGAGAAGACTTTGCAAATATCTCATATTGACGTATTAAACGGCGATGCCAAAGCCATCCCACATCAACTTTAGCCATTAGGAATGTCGCGGTCTTAGTGGGTTGCTCCAAAAAGTTAATCACATAAAGACCGTTCTCGACATGCCCAACAAAGGCTACTTTAAGAGTCTTGCTCCACAAGAGGGCCATGGTATCAATATCAAAGAAAGTGGCAAAGCCCATGTGACGCCCCCGATTCAATTGTACACTAATCATGCACGCAAATGTGTACGTTCAAGATCCGGGTCTCACGGGAAGATATCACAACACAACTCTACAAATAAAATAAGTCATACAAGCATCATAATACAAGCCAGGGGCCTCGAGGGCTCGAATACAAGTGCTCGATCATAGGCAGTCAGCCGGAAGCAACAATATCTGAGTACGTACATAAGTTAAACAAGTTTGCCTTAAGAAGGCTAGCACAACCGGGATACAGATCGAAAGAGGCGCATGCCTCCGCTCGATCCTCCTAACTACTCCTGGTCGTCGTCAGTGGGCTGCACGTAGTAGTAGGCGCCTCCAGTGTAGTAGCCGTCATCAACGGTGGCGTCTGGCTCCTGGGCTCCATCGTCTGGTTACAGCAAACGAGTAAAGAAAGGGGGAAAAGGGGGAACAAGGCAACCGTGAGTACTCATCCAAAGTACTCGCAAGGAAGGAGCTACACTACATATGCGTGGATATATGTGTAAAGGGCCATATCAGTGGACTGAACTGCAGAATGCCAGAATAAGAGGGGGATAGCTAGTCTTATCGAAGACTACGCTTTTGGTCACCTTCGTCTTGCAACAGGTAGAAGAGGGTAGGTTGAAGTCCTCCAAGTAACATCACATAGCAATAATCCTACCCGGCGATCCCCTCCTCGTATCCCTGAGAGAGAGCGACCACCGTTGTATCCGCACTTGGAAGGGTGTGTTTTATTAAGTATCCGGTTCTAGTTGTCATAAGGTCAAGGTACAACTCCAAGTCGTCCTGTTACCGAAGATCACGGCTATTCGAATAGATTAACTTCCCTGCAGGGGTGCACCAACTTACCCAACACGCTTGATCCCATTTGGCCGGACACACTTTCCTGGGTCATGCCCGGCCGCGGAAGATCAACACGTCGCAGCCCCACCTAGGCTCAACAGAGAGGCCAGCACGCCGGTCTAAACCTAAGCGCGCAGGGGTCTGGGCCCATCGCCTGAAAGCACACCAAGACGCTATGCGTCTGACGCCGGAAGCAGACCTAGCCTAGTGGCGTTCCAGTCCAATCCGGCGCGCGCCGCTCAGTCGCTGATGTCACGAAGTGCTTCGGCTGATACCACGACGCCGGGATACCCATAACTACTCCCACGTAGATGGTTAGTGCGTATAGGCTCGTAGCCGGCTCAGATCAAATACCAAGAACTCGTTAAGCGTGTTAAGTATCCGCGAACACCGACCAGGCCAGCCCACCTCTCTCCTAGGTGGTCTCAACCTGCCCTGCCGCCTCCGCCACAAAGTAATAGTCTGGGGCCGTCAGAACCCGTGCCCACCTCTACCGGATGGAGCCACCTGTCCTTTCAGCCCCATCTCCGAACAAGATTGCTGTAATGTAACGATTGTAAAGTATATAGTATATGCCCGTGATCACCTCCCAAGTGATCACAGCCCAAGAGTATAGCATGGCGCACGGACAAGAATGTAGGGCCATCGACGGAACACTAGCATCCTATACTAAGCGAGAGGATAAAGGTAAAGGTAACAACAAAGAGTAGCAAGGACAAGGCTATGCAAAGTATAGGATTAATCGAAAGCAAGAACATGCTACACTACTCTAATGCAAGCAAGATAGAGAAGAGTAGGCGATATCACGGTGATCAAAGGGGGGGCTTGCCTGGTTGCTCTGGCAAGAAGGAGGGGTCGTCAACTCCGTAGTCGTACTGGGTAGCAGCGGCGTCGGTCTCGGTGTCTAGCGAGAGAAGAGGGGGAAGAAACAATAAATATTTAAGCAAGAAGATGCATAGCGATGCATGACATAACAAGTTTGATTGCTAGAGGTGCCCTAACGCGGTATGAGGTGATATCAGGTGAAGGGAAACATCCGGGAAAGTATCCCCGGTGTTTCGCGTTTTCGGGCAGAGGAGCCGGAGGGAGAAAGTTGCAAGTTCGATAGGTTAGGGGGGTGTGGCGGACGAACGGGTTGCGTATCCGGAATGGCCTCGTCGTTCTGAGCAACTTTGATGTAGAAAGTTTTTCAATCCGAGCAATGGTTTAATTTCTATGATTTTTCGAAGTTTTAAAGACATTCTGCAATTTAATTTAAACGAAAATAACTTTACTGCATCAGCATGACGTCATCATGATGTCAGCAGGGTCAACAGTCAACTCTGACCGGGTTGACTGGTCAAAAAATGTGGGGCCCATCTGTCATCGACACTACAGCTAACCTAACAGTTTAGTTAAGACTAATTATGTGGTTAGGTTAATTAAGCAAGGTTAATTTAAGTTAATTAATTAACTATTTAATTATTTAACTAATTAATTAATTTTTTATATTTATTATTTATTTATTCTTTTTATTATTTTTTTAACAGGGGCCGAGCCCAATGATCGGGCCTAATGGGGACAATCAGGCGGCAAGGCGAAAGCGAGGGGCGGGCGCCACTTATAGCCATGGGCGTCGGTATTTGGAAGCGCACCGGCAACCACGGCAGGGTTTCGCCGGCCGCTTCCGGCGGCGAAAACCGGTCTGCGGCGAAGTAGGCGTTAGTATGGCGGGCGGGAGGCGGTTATGCGTCACGGTCGAAAGCGGCGTCGGGGAAAGTAGTGGGCGACGCAGCCATCGATGGGCTCGGCGGAGCGGACAAGGGCGCTGGTGGCGGCGGGTGCGCGCTGGGCACGTCGAGGAGCGGCGTACGGCGGGGAATGCGTCCGTCTTGGAAACATGGCGCCGGCGCGTCTGGGCGGTGACCACAAGAGGTGGCCGGAGCGAAGTGCGGGAGGCGACCCTCGTCGACCGGATCACAGGGAACGGAGCAAAGACGGGACGAGGCCTCACCGGGCCTGTAGTTGTGCAAAAGTCGGCTCGGGGAGGGGCCGATGCGTTCCGGCGACGAGGACGTTGGTCGGCGACGAGGCAGAGGCCTCAAAGCGGGCGAAGCGCGACAGAGAAGAAGGGCAAGGAGGCGACGGGATGGGCGCCGGCTTGGGCGCCACGGTGACGAGGCACTCGAGTGGCAGCGTCATGGCGAGGGCGACGGAGGTGTTGGGGCCGAATCCCGCCTCAGATCGGGCGGGGCGTGTCACGAGCGAGAGAGGTGGGGGTCACATGGGCTCTCTGGCGGCGCTGGAGGAGAGGGTGGAGATCGTGGGGAGTGGGGGTGAAGTGGGGATCGTGGGGGCTGGGTTAGGGTTTGCGTGGGGTAACGAGGCCATATAGGCCAGGGGGTTGGGGTGGGCCGGCCTGGCTGCATGGACCATTCGGCCCAGGGAGGGGGATTTCTTCCTCTCTTTTCTTTTTAGCTATGTTTTCTGTTTTTTGTGTGTTCCTTTTTCTTTTATTTATTACTCTTTTCTGTTTTAATTCATTTTGAAATATTTAGGCACTTTCTAAAACTACGTTTTCTTTACTATAATTACCCTTGTAATATTCGGCACTCACCGAACATTTTTGTTTCAACTTTTGAAAACTTTTGTTGTTTGACATATTTTGAATTTAAATTTTGAAAGGGTTTTGAATCATTGTGAGGTTAGCAATAGTAAGAGAGGTGACGTGGCATCCTTAACGTGGGCTTACTGTAGCATGATTATCCGGGCGTCACAATTCTCCTCCACTACAAGAAATCTCGTCCCGAGATTTAAGAAGTAGAGAAGGGGGAGGTCTAGTTACGAAATTCTAACAGATCTTCTCGTTCTTGGTTGCTCTTCTCGAAGTGGTTGATCCATTATATTGATGTCTTCATTTTTTTTGCTTCAAGTCATCATGATGAAGTCGGCATCCTTTCTTTGGGAACTCCATCGTATTTACGAAAGAATAAAGGGTGGGCATACAGGGAGAACAGACCTGCAAGTTTAACTATCTGGTCGATAGGATCGGGAAGGTGGCGGAAAGTAACTCTCGAATTGAAACTTAACGAAATATCGAGAGCAAAGTAAGAAAGTACCATGAGAAGTTTCAAGCGGGTAGGCAATCGCTCGATGCACATTACGGCTTGAAAGGGATCAAAGCAACGAAATAATTATTGTGTCTGATGCCAGAATTGATGATCTCATCGGTAGGTGGCTCATGAATTTCATACGAGTCCACGCGCGAGGAATAACTTTGCAAACCCGGGTGTACAGGAGAGTCAGGTTCGATCCTATGGAACTAAGGGTTACGGGCCCACCATGTGGGTTAAAAGTAGAAAGGGCGGTAATGTCTCGCACGATCAGGTAAGCAAGACATGTCAGAGGATAGCCTGTCAGTTATGTCGGCAACAACATCGGTACCAAGGGCGAGGGACAAAGAGAACCATTTTCCTGCTCGTTGAACGAGGCGGACCAGTAGGCAAAGTTCTCTTCCATCGGTGGTTACCGAAATGTCATCAACAAAAGTATGTGGTCTCATCGGGCAGAGTTGTACACCGAGGTGTTTACGTAAGAAGTGAATTATTACTGCTTAGGCTATATACATCACAAGAAAGGTCAAACAAACCAATGGAAAGGAAAATGTGATCATCAGGTTAAACAGAACAATGGAAAGGAAAAATGTGTTTAAACACATATTTAAAGGGTATATCCTTCCCAAGGACAAGCAGAGCATGATATCCGTGACAAGATATAATGTAGAAAACCCTTTAGGTAAGGTGAGAGAAATTTCATGACATTACCCATACAATAGTGTTTGGATAATTGAGCGAGAAACATTTAGCATTGGGCTTCAAATGTTACGTTGAAAATCGGATAACCACAGACATGCTTTAGGATAGCAATCGACATGGTCTTCAAGCAAAAGGTCGACTGGATACACGAAGGATTCATCAGGAACAACTTATAGAATAAGTCTTACCATTTCCTCATGGAAGAATAGATAACCTTGCTAAAAAGGAAACTATAACACTAGGTCCTCCGGCCAGGTGTGCTAGGCATGACATCACCTTACCGAGTCATAAGAGGACCAATGTTATAACTCTTGAAAGTATGTTCCAACCATCATATCTGACCGAGATTCAGATCTGGTTGGTGTGAGGATACCTCGTGCCTGTGGATGCCTGAGAAGACAAGGTGCGACAAAATGACGAGAAGACATTATAAGATTCTCGGGAAGTGAACTATGGAACCAAGTTCCGAAACAAGAGTTCATCAGTAAACCAAGGAGAGGATGAGGAGGTGGTTGATGGACTCAGCGACAAATCATCGAGATTTCCAAAGGATGGATTTCCACAATTATGTGAACTATGAGATAGCATTTGTCAGATCAAATGATAAAATGAGGTATGCTCGAGGAAAACATACTCAATTAAACATTGGTGGAAAGGTGCGCCCGAAATATGGGTTGGGTTGCACGACCAATGTTATAATGGTGATTCGACAACCAATGGTCTAATAATGAAATGTCGACCATTAACTTCAAAGCAATAGGGTTGCTAGAAGGAAAGCATCCAAACGACTCATTCACTTGTTGGATTCAAGACAGGGACAAAGAAAAATGGTGATGGTGATAAGTATCACAATACCAAGAATTCTCAAGAGGTGGTGAAATTCTCACGACATTCTTGACATAAAGGATGGTAATACTCCAAGGTAAAGAAGAGCAATTGCTGGATAGCAAGGAACTCAAGGTATAACACAAAACACAAACAAGTTTGTGTTGGAGGGAAGGCAGTAGAGTGGCCGATGATAACACTAATCATCAAGGGCAAGGATGGTATTACCCATCATGAATTCAATTGAATTCCTGGAAGAGCTCATAAGGTTGATGATGATAGCGACACAATTGTCGAGAGATCTCATGCAGATGTAATCAATCAGCGATGACATCAAGTCAAAGGAATGATGAAGCAAGAGGTTATTGGAACCACAGTTACGACACAAACTCGAACTCAAGCTTGTTGTTTAAGGTGAAAGGGTATGACGGGGAAAATCGACGTAAGCTTAGTTTTCGTCGCAAATTGGTGCTCCGAGAATAAGGACCAGGTAGCACAGTTAGAATCGTCGCGGCAATGATATAGCCAAACAGGCTAGGAATGGCGTGATCGGGTACAAACTCGTACTTATAGAAGCTTACTGAAGAGTGGTTGAACCGTAGAGCGGACTTGGTTCAGTTATCGGTGTCTTTGAGTGTTTAATAACTCAGAGCCCGTGAAAAATTGGAATCAGTGGGAAGGTAGCACTTGATGAAGGACTCATAAGAAGTTATGCAGTTCCATGATAACCTCGAGATACCAGGGGGTAATACTCGACACAAGATCAAAGTAAAGGTTGGACTGGTGTATTGATCCATAGGAGACAATTGTTTTAACTTGTCCGAGAAATGGAATCAAAGAAGATCAATCATGGTCGGAACCACGGTTGCAAGGGATCAATTCACATATACCATATGTTAGTTATCAAGGAAATAGTTATTATTACAAGAAGCTTCCATGATAAGTTCCACATCAGGTCCATGGGCATGAACTCAGAGTTCAAGGTCGACTCCCACTTCTCCAATGCATACCCTTTCATTCACTTCTCGCTTTCGATGAAGTTATAGCGTTGAAATTTTATCCGCAAAATACCGTAAGAGTACGACTCGTGAAAACTTTCGAGTTCACACATATTAAGGAAGGCATAGGTTCAACCCATCGGGCATCTTAGAATCATATACCGTAATCTTTAGAAGTAATTAACTCAAGCTCAAGGCGAGCATGGTTGAGAAAGCGTATCGATACAATTTACCAAAGGCATTATGTATCGCAGAAAAGGCTCACAAGGTTATTGAATATGAAGGGCGTTGTCGATAAAATCCAACAAAGGATCCGTGGTCCACAAGGGATCCGACGTGAGCATCGGTACTCAACTAGAGGAAGCAGATTATAGAAACAATCGACTAACTCAATTGTCAAATGCAAAGGAATTATGATTTAAATCAAGGGATCAAGCAATGCTCGATTAGGTGGATAAGTTGAATAGCCTTAGGGTACAATCAAAGACAATTGGATTGGTCAAGAACCAATTCCAGCTTAAAAGAATGGCAGCTCAGCCGAAAAGTAATTTATAAGGATCAATGATGATTGCGTGTATTCATGAGACGTATTGAGTCAACAGACTCAAAATGATAATGACAATGATTGTTAATATGACCACGATACTTATGGGATTAACCATAATGCAAGCATGCAAGAATTTCAAGAGCAAAAGGCCCCAAAGGATTTTGGTAAGATCGAATATTATTTTGAAGACTTTCGTGAAACACATGAACAATCGATGAGCGAATACTCGACAAGTGCGAGGATTTATTTGAAGGGGTATTCATGTGGCAAAAGAACTGCTAGGCAGTAGGCACAAAGTATTTTCAAACAATAAAGAAAACTTCGGGTATCTTGTAATAACAAGATCAATGGGGATGATCGTATGAATGGCAAGTGTAAGTAGTTATCCATACGGATTTATCGGTGGTCGTGAATAGCAAAAGTGATGGGCACAAAGTCTCGAGAGAACATCGAGAGTATCTTCAAATCTTCCGATGTAGCAAAGCGATCATCTCAAGTGAGGGCTCTCCGGGAGAAAGTACTTGCGAGAACCTAAAGTTAGTTTTGTTTTTAGCAAAATCGCTTAACCCGAATAGAAGAGAGTTCGTAATCCCGCAGTAAAGGTCGAGGAGTAAAGATCCTAATACCACCCAATGGCGACGTGGGCCCATGGGTCGCACAACCATGTTAGTAAAAGTTTTGTAAAGTCTAGACTCAACTTCGGCCAAGGAGTTGGAAAGGGGGATTCCTACAGGCAGTCGGCTCTGATACCAACTTGTGACGCCCCCGATTCAATCGTACACTAATCATGCACGCAAATGTGTACGATCAAGATCCGGTCTCACGGAAGATATCACAACACAACTCTACAAATAAAATAAGTCATACAAGCATCATAATACAAGCCGTGGGCCTCGAGGGCTCGGCGGAAGCAACAATATCTCGAGTACGCATATAAGTTAAACAAGTTTGCCTTAAGAAGGCTAGCACAAACCGGGATACAGATCGAAGAGGCGCAGGCCTCCTGCTCGATCCTCCTAACTACTCCTGGTCGTCGTCGGCCGGGCTGCACGTAGTAGTAGGCGCCTCCGATTAAGTAGCCGCCATCAACGGTGGCGTCGCTCTGGGCTCCATCATCCGGTTGCAGCAATCGAGTAAAGAAAGGGGAAAAGGGGAACAAGGCAACCGTGAGTACTCATCCAAAGTACTACTTAAGCAAGGAGCTACACTACATATGCATGGATATATGTGTAAAGGGCCATATCAAGGACTGAATCGCAGAATGCCGGAATAAGAGGGGATAGCTAGTCTTATCGAAGACTACACTTCGGTCACCTTCGTCTTGCAAATGTAGAAGAGGGTAGGTTGAAGTCCTCCAAGTAACATCACATAGCAATAATCCTACCCGCGATCCCTCCTCGTATCCACGAGAGAGAGCGACCACCGGTTGTATCCGCACTTGGAAGGGTGTGTTTTATTAAGTATCCGGTTCTAGTTGTCATAAGGTCAAGGTACAACTCCAAGTCGCCCCTGCTATCAAGATCACGGCTATTCGAATAGATTAACTTCACTGCAGGGTGCACCAACTTACCCAACACGCTTGATCCCATTTGGCCGGACACACTTTCTGGGTCATGCCCGTCATGAAGATCAACACGCCGCAGCCCCACCTAGGCTCATCAGAGAGGCCAAGACGCCGGTCTAAACCTAAGCGCCGCAGGGTCTGAGCCCATCGCCTCGAAAGCACATCTCGCACGTTGCGTGACGCTGCCGAAGCAGACCTAGCCTAGTGGCGTTCCAGTCCAATCCGGCCAAGGCGCCCGCCGACGCCACGAAGTGCTTCGGCTGATACCGCGACGCCGGGATACCCATAACTACTCCCACGTAGATGGCTAGTGCGTATAGGCTCGTAGCCGGCTCAGATCAAATACCAAGAACTCGTTAAGCATGTTAAGTATCCGCGAACGCCAACCAGGGCCAGGCCCACCTCTCTCCTAGGTGGTCTCAACCTGCCGTATCGCTCCGCCACAAAGTAACAGTCGGGGGCCGTCGGGAACCCAGGCCCACCTCTACCGGGATGGAGCCACCGTCCTTTCACCCCATCTCCTAACAAAGATCACGGTGTAATGTAACAAAGGTAAAGTATATAGTATATGCCCGTGATCACCTCCAAGTGATCACAGCCCAAAGAGTATAGCATGGCGCATTTTGACAAGAATGTAGGGCCACCGACGGAACACTAGCATCCTATACTAAGCGAGAGGATAGCGTGTAAAGGTAACAACAAAGAAGAGGCAAGGACATGCTATGCAGCAAAGATAGGATTAATTGAAAGCGATAACATGCTACACTACTCTAATGCAAGCGTATAGAGAAGAGTAGGCGATATCCGGTGATCAAAGGGGCTTGCCTGGTTGCTCCGGCAAGAAGGAGGGTCGTCAACTCCGTAGTCGTCGGGTAGCAAAAGGCTTGGTCTCGGTGTCTAGCGAGAGAAGAGGGGGAAGAAACAATAAATATTTAAGCAAGAAGATGCATAGCGATGCATGACATAACAAGTTTCGGTGCTAGAGGTGCCCTAACGCGGTATGAGGTGATACTGGTGAAGGGGGGAAACATCCGGGAAAGTATCCCCGGTGTTTCGCGTTTTCGGGCAAAGGAGCCGGAGGGAGAAAGTTGCCAGCTCGATAGGTTAGGGGGGTGTGGCGGACGAACGGGTTGCGTATCTGGAATGGCCTCGTCGTTCTGAGCAACTTTGATGTAGAAAGTTTTTCAATCCGAGCAATGGTTTAATTTCTATGATTTTTCGAAGTTTTAAAGACATTCTCGCAATTTAATTTAAAACGAAAATAAGTTTATCAGATCAAGATGACATCATCATGATGTCAAGAGGGTCAACAATCAACTCTGACCGGGTTGATCGTCAAAAGGGCCTGTGGGGCCCATCTGTCATTGACACTACAGCTAACCTAACAGTTTAGTTAAGACTAATTATGTGGTTAGGTTAATTAAGCAACGTTAATTTAAGTTAATTAATTAACTATTTAATTATTTAACTAATTAATTATTTTTTTTATTTATTATTTATTTATTCTTTTTATTATTATTTTTTAACAGGGGGCCAGGCCCAGCGGTCAGTGGCCTAATGGGGCCAATCGGGCGACAGGCGAAAGCGAGGGATCGCCCGCCTATGGCCATGGGCGTGGGCCGGAGCGCACCGACGCCACGCGAGGTTTGCCGTCGCGGCCGTTCGGCGACAGAAACCGGTCTTGCGGGCGCGTTAGTAGCGGCGGGAGGCGGTTGCGATGCGGTCAGCGGCGTCGGGGAAAGTAGTGGGCGACGCAGCCATCGATGGGTTTCGGGCGGGAGCGACAAGGCGCGGGTGGCGGCGGTGCGCGCGCTGGGCACGCCCAGAGGCGGCGTGCACGGCCGGGTGCGTCCGATGCGAAAGCATGGCCGCCGAAGCGCGTCTTGGCGGTGACCACAAGAGGTGGCGGAGCGAAGTGCGGAGGCGACCTACGTCGGACCGGATCACGAGGGAACGGAGCAAAGACGGGACGAGGCCTCACCGGGCCTGTGGTTGTGCAAAAGTCGGCGAGGAAGGGTCGGGATGCGTTTCCCATGACGAGGACGTTGGTCGGCGACGGCGAGGCAGAGGCCTCAGGCGGGCGTAGCGCGACGGAGAAGAAGGGGCAAGGAGGCGACGGGGATGGGCGCCAGCGTCGGGGGCGCCACGGTGACGAGGCACTCGAGTGGCAGCGTCATGGCGAGGGCGACGGGAGGTGTTGGGGCCGAATCCCGCCTCAGATCGGGCGTGTCGTGAGCGAGAGAGGTGGGGGTCACATGGGCTCTCTCGGCGGCACTGGAGGAGAGGGTGGAGATCGTGGGGAGTGGGGGTGAAGTGGGGATCGTGGGGCTGGGTTAGGGTTTATGGGGTAACGAGGCCATATAGGCCGGGGGTTGGGGTGGGCGGCTGGCTGCATGGACCATTCGCCTGTGAGGGGGCATTTCTTCCTCTCTTTTCTTTTTAGCTATGTTTTCTGTTTTTTTTGTGTTCCTTTTTCTTTTATTTATTACTCTTTTCTGTTTTACTTCATTTTGAAATATTTAGGCACTTTCTAAAACTACGTTTTCTTTACTATAATTACCCTTGTAATATTCGGCACTCACCGAACATTTTTGTTTCAACTTTTGAAAACTTTTGTTGTTTGACATATTTTGAATTTAAATTTTGAAAGGGTTTCGAATCATTGTGAGGTTAGCAATAGTAAGAGAGGTGACGTGGCATCGTTAACGTGGGATTACTGTAGCATGATTATCCGGGCGTCACAATTCTCCTCCACTACAAGAAATCTCGTCCCGAGATTTAAGATGTAGAGAAGGGGAGGTCTAGTTACTTAAATTCTAACAGATCTTCTCATTCTTGGTTGCTCTTCTCGAAGTGGTTGATCCATTATATTGATGTCTTCATTTTTTTTGCTTCAAGTCATCATGATGAAGTCGGCATCCTTTCTTTGGGAACTCCATCGTATTTACGAAAGAATAAAGGGTGGGCATACAGGGAGAACAGACCTCTGCAAGTTTAACTATCTGGTCGATAGGATCGGGGAAGGTGGCGGAAAGTAACTCTCGAATTGAAACTTAACGAAATATCGAGAGCAAAGTAAGAAAGTACCATGAGAAGTTTCAAGCGGGTAGGCAATCGTTCGATGCCTGTTACCGGGCTTGAAAGGGGATCAAAGCAACGAAATAATTATTGTGTCTGATGCCAGAATTGATGATCTCATCGGTAGGTGGCTCATGAATTTCATACGAGTCCACGCGCGAGGAATAACTTTGCAAACCCGGGTGTACAGGAGAGTCGGGTTCGATCCTATGGAACTAAGGGTTACGGCCCACCATGTGGGTTAAAAGTAGAAAGGGCGGTAATGTCTCGCACGATCGTGTAAGCAAGACATGTCGAGAGGATAGCCTGTCAGGTTATGTCGGCAACAACATCGGTACCAAGGGCGAGGACAAAGAGAACCATTTTCCTGCCGTTGAACGAGGCGGACCAGAGGGCAAAGTTCTCGGCCCATCGGTGGTTACCGAAATGTCATCAACAAAAGTAACAGGGTCTCACTGGCAGAGTTGTACACCGAGGTGTTTACGTAAGAAGTGAATTATTACTGCTTAGGCTATATAGATCACAAGAAAGGTCAAACAAACCAATGGAAAGGAAAATGTGATCATCAGGTTAAATGTAACAATGGAAAGGAAAAATGTGTTTAAACACATATTTAAAGGGTATATCCTTCCCAAGGACAAGCAGAGCATGATATCCAGGACAAGATATAATGTAGAAAATCCTTTAGGTAAGGTGAGAGAAATTTCATGACATTACCCATACAATAGTGTTTGGATAATTGAGCGAGAAACATTTAGCATTTGGCTTCAAATGTTCTGGTTGAAAATCGGATAACCACAGACATGCTTTAGGATAGCACTGACATGGTCTTCAAGCAAAAGGTCTGACTCTGGATACACGAAGGATTCATCAGGGACAACTTATAGAATAAGTCTTACCATTTCCTCATGGAAGAATAGATAACCTTGCTAAAGGAAACTATAACACTAGGTCCTCCGGCCAGGTGTGCTAGGCATGACATCACCTTACCGAGTCATAAGAGGACCAATGTTATAACTCTTGAAAGTATGTTCCAACCATCATATCTCACCGAGATTCAGATCTGATTGGTGTGAGGATACCTCAGGCTCAGGATGCCTGAGAAGACAAGGTGCGACAAAATGACGAGAAGACATTATAAGATTCTCGGGAAGTGAACTATGGAACCAAGTTCCGAAACAAGAGTTCATCAGTAAACCAAGGAGAGGATGAGGAGGTGGTTGATGGACTCAGCGACAAATCATCGAGATTTCCAAAGGATGGATTTCCACAATTATGTGAACAAGGAGATAGCATTTGTCAGATCAAATGATAAAATGAGGTATGCTCGAGGAAAACATACTCAATTAAACATTGGTGGAAAGGTGCGCCCGAAATATGGGTTGGGTTGCACGACCAATGTTATAATGGTGATTCGATAACCAATGGTCTAATAATGAAATGTCGACCATTAACTTCAAAGCAATAGGGTTGCTAGAAGGAAAGCATCCAAACGACTCCGTCCACTTGTTGGATTCAAGACAGGGACAAAGAAAAATGGTGATGGTGAGAAGTATCACAATACCAAGAATTCTCAGGAGGTGGTGAAATTCTCACGACATTCTTGACATAAAGGATGGTAATACTCCAAGGTAAAGAAGAGCAATTGCTGGATAGCAAGGAACTCAAGGTATAACACAAAACACAAACAAGTTTGTGTTGGAGGGAAGGCAGTAGAGTGGCCGATGATAACACTAATCATCGAGGGCAAGGATGGTATTACCCATCATGAATTCAATTGAATTCCTGGAAGAGCTCATAAGGTTGATGATGATCACGACACAATTGTCGAGAGATCTCATGCAGATGTAATCAATCAGCGACGACATCAAGTCAAAGGAATGATGAAGCAAGAGGTTATTGGAACCACAGTTACGACACAAACTCGAACTCAAGCTTGTTGTTTAAGGTGAAAGGGTATGACGGGAAAATCGACGTAAGCTTAGTTTTTAAATGCCGCAAATTGGTGCTCCGAGAATAAGGACCAGGTAGCACAGTTAGAATCGTCACGGCAATGATATAGCCAAACAGGCTAGGAATGGCGTGATCGGGTACAAAATCGTACTTATAGAAGCTTACTGAAGAGTGGTTGAACCGTAGAGCGGACTTGGTTCGCTTATCGGTGTCTTTGAGTGTTTAATAACTCGAGCCCGTGAAAAATTGGAATCGATGGGAAGGTAGCACTTGATGAAGGACTCATAAGAAGTTATGCAGTTCCATGATAACCTCGAGATACCAGGGGGTAATACTCGACACAAGATCAAAGTAAAGGTTGGACTGGTGTATTGATCCATAGGAGACAATTGTTTTAACTTGTCCGAGAAATGGAATCAAAGAAGATCAATCATGGTCGGAACCACGGTTGCAAGGGATCAATTCACGATACCATATGTTAGTTATCAAGGAAATAGTTATTATTACAAGAAGCTTCCATGATAAGTTCCACATCAGGTCCATGGGCATGAACTCAGAGTTCAAGGTCGACTCCACTTCTCCAATGCATACCCTTTCATTCACTTCTCGCTTTCGATGAAGTTATAGCGTTGAAATTTTATCCGCAAAATACCGTAAGAGTACGACTCGTGAAAACTTTCGAAGTTCACACATATTAAGGAAGGCATAGGTTCAACCCATCGGGCATCTTAGAATCATATACCGTAATCTTTAGAAGTAATTAACTCAAGCTCAAGGCGAGCATGGTTGAGAAAGCGAACGATACAATTTACCAAAGGCATTATGTATCAGAGAAAAGGCTCACAAGGTTATTGAATATGAAGGGCGTTGTCAGATAAAATCCAACAAAGGATCTGGTGGTCCACAAGGGATCTGACGTGAGCATCGGTACTCAACTAGAGGAAGCAGATTATAGAAACAATCGACTAACTCAATTGTCAAATGCAAAGGAATTATGATTTCCAAATCAAGGGATCAAGCAATGCTCGATTAGGGGTGGATAAGTTGAATAGCCTTAGGGTACAATCAAAGACAATTGGATTGGTCAAGAACCAATTCCGATTAAAAGAATGGCAGCTCAAATGAAAAGTAATTTATAAGGATCAATGATGATTGCGTGTATTCGCAGACGTATTGAGTCAACAGACTCAAAATGATAATGACAAGGAATGTCAATATGACCACGAGACTTATGGGATTAACCATAATGCAAGCAAGCAAGAATTTCAAGAGCCAAAGGCCCCAAAGGATTTTCTAAGATCGAATATTATTTTGAAGACTTTTGTGAAACACATGAACAAGCTGGGGATGAGCGGATACTCGACAAGTGCGAGGATTTATTTGAAGGGGTATTCATGTGGCAAAGAACTGCTAGGCAAGAGGCACAAAGTATTTTCAAACAATAAAGAAAACTTGAGGTATCTTGTAATAACAAGATCAATGGGGATGATCGTATGAATGGCAAGTGTAAGTAGTTATCCATACGGATTTATCGGTGGTCAGAATAGCAAAAGTGATGGGCACAAAGTCTCGAGAGAACATCGAGAGTATCTTCTAATCTTCCGATGTAGCAAAGCGATCATCTGAAGTGAGGGGCTCTCGGGAGAAAGTACTTGCGAGAACCTAAAGTTAGTTTTGTTTTTAGCAAAATCGCTTAACCCGAATAGAAGAGAGTTCGTAATCCCGTAAAGGTCGAGGAGTAAAGATCCTAATACCACCCAATGGCGACGTGGGCCCATGGGTCGCACCACCATGTTAGTAACAGTTTTGTAAAGTCTAGACTCAACTTCGGCCAAGGAGTTGGAAAGGGGGATTCCTACAGGCAGTCGGCTCTGATACCAACTTGTGACGCCCCCGATTCAATCGTACACTAATCATGCACGCAAATGTGTACGATCAAGATCCGGGTCTCACGGGAAGATATCACAACACAACTCTACAAATAAAATAAGTCATACAAGCATCATAATACAAGCCAGGGGCCTCGAGGGCTCGAGCGGAAGCAACAATATCTGAGTACAGACATAAGTTAAACAAGTTTGCCTTAAGAAGGCTAGCACAAACTGGGATACAGATCGAAAGAGGCGCATGCCTCCTGCCTGGGATCCTCCTAACTACTCCTGGTCGTCGTCAGCGGGCTGCACGTAGTAGTAGGCGCCTCCAGTGTAGTAGCCGTCATCAACGGTGGCGTCTGGCTCCTGGGCTCCATCGTCTGGTTGCAGCAATCGAGTAAAGAAAGGGGGAAAAGGGGGAACAAGGCAACCGTGAGTACTCATCCAAAGTACTCGCAAGCAAGGAGCTACACTACATATGCATGGATATATGTGTAAAGGGCCATATCAATGGACTGAACTGCAGAATGCCAGAATAAGAGGGGGATAGCTAGTCTTAGCGAAGACTACACTTCTGGTCACCTTCGTCTTTGCAACAGTAGAAGAGGGTAGGTTGAAGTCCTCCAAGTAACATCACATAGCAATAATCCTACCGTGATCCCTCCTCGTATCCACGAGAGAGAGCGACCACGGTTGTATCCGCACTTGGAAGGGTGTGTTTTATTAAGTATCCGGTTCTAGTTGTCATAAGGTCAAGGTACAACTCCAAGTCGTCCTGTTATCAAGATCACGGCTATTCGGATAGATTAACTTCACTGCAGGGTTGCACCAACTTACCCAACACGCTTGATCCCATTTGGCCGGACACACTTTCCTGGGTCATGCCCGGCCGCGGAAGATCAACACGTCGCAGCCCCACCTAGGCTCAACAGAGAGGCCAGCACGCCGGTCTAAACCTAAGCGCGCAGGGGTCTGAGCCCATCGCCCTGAACACAACTGCACGTTGCGTACGCGGCCGGAAGCAGACCTAGCCTAGTGGCGTTCCAGTCCAATCTGGCGCCGCCGCCGCCGACGTCACGGCGTTTGGCTGATACCACGACGCCGGGATACCCATAACTACTCCCACGTAGATGGTTAGTGCGTATAGGCTCGTGGCGGCTCAGATCAAATACCAAGAACTCGTTAAGCGTGTTAAGTATCCATGACGCCGACCAGGCCAGGCCCACCTCTCTCCTAGGTGGTCTCAACCTGCCCTCGCTCCGCCTACAAAGTAACGATCGGGGCCGTCGGGAACCCAGGCCCACCTCTCTTTGGGATGGAGCCACCTGTCCTTTCAGCCCCCATCTCCGAACAGTATCACAGGTAATGTAATAGTGTAAAGTATATAGTATATGCCCGTGATCACCTCCCGAAGTGATCACAGCCCAGTAGTATAGCATGGCAGACAGACAAGAATGTAGGGCCACTGATGGAACACTAGCATCCTATACTAAGCAGTAGGATAGCAGGTAAAGGTAACAACAGTAGTAGCAAGGACAGGCTATGCAGCAGTATAGGATTAATTGAAAGCAGTAACATGCTACACTACTCTAATGCAAACGGTATAGAGAAGAGTTGGCGATATCTGGTGATCAAAGGGGGCTTGCTGGTTGCTCTGGCAAGAAGGAGGGTCGTCAACTCCGTGAGTCGTCTTGAGTAGCAATGGCGTCGGTCTCGGTGTCTAGCGAGAGAAGAGGGGGAAGAAACAATAAATATTTAAGCAAGAAGATGCATAGCGATGCATGACATAACAATTTTCGGTGCTAGAGGTGCCCTAACGCGGTATGAGGTGATACTGGTGAAGGGGGGAAACATCCGGGAAAGTATCCCCGGTGTTTCGCGTTTCCGGGCAGAGGAGCCGGAGGGAGAAAGTTGCGAGTTCGATAGGTTAGGGGGGTGTGGCGGACGAACGGGTTGCCTATCCAGAATGGCCTCGTCGTTCTGAGCAACTTTGATGTAGAAAGTTTTTCAATCCGAGCAATGGTTTAATTTCTATGATTTTTCGATGTTTTAAAGACATTCTGCAATTTAATTTAAACGAAAATAACTTTACTGCATCAGCATGACGTCATCATGATGTCAGCAGGGTCAACAGTCAACTCTGACCGGGTTGACTGGTCAAAAGGGCCTGTGGGGCCCATCTGTCATTGACACTACAACTAACCTAACTGTTTAGTTAAGACTAATTATGTGGTTAGGTTAATTAAGCAAGGTTAATTTAAGTTAATTAATTAACTATTTAATTATTTAACTAATTAATTAATTTTTTTACATTTATTATTTATTTATTCTTTTTATTATTATTTTATAACAGGGGCCAGCCCGGGTCGATGGCCTAATGGGGCCAATGTCAGGCGACAGCGAACAGGACGGGCGCCTACCGCATGGTCATGGGCATGCAGTATTTGGAGCGCACCGATGGCCTGGCAGGCTCGTCGGCCGGCCGTTTCAGCGAAACCGGTCTGTGGGCGCGTTAGAAGCGGCGGGAGGCGGTTGCGATCACGGTCAGCGGCGTCGGGGAAAGCGATGGCGACGCAGCCATCGATGGGCTCGGGCGCGAGCGACGATGGCGCGGGCGGCGGCGGTGCGCTGAGCACGTCTAAGGAAGCGGCGTGCAAGGCGAGTGCGTCAATCGCGAAAGCATACGCCCGGCGCGTGTGGGCGGTGACCACAAGAGGTGGCGGGCGAAGTGCGGGGAGGCGACCCTCGCCGATCGGATCACGAGGGAACGGAGCAAAGACGGACGAGGCCTCACGGGGCCTGTAGTTGTGCAAAAGTCGGCTCGAGGAGGGGCGAGGATGCGTTCGGCGACGAGGACGTTGGCCGGTGACGGCGAGGCAGAGGCCTCAGGCGGGCGTAGCGCGACGGAGAAGAAGGGGCAAGGAGGCGACGGGGATGGGCGCCAGCGTCGGGGGCGCCACGGTGATGAGGCACTCGAGTGGCAGCGTCATGGCGAGGGCGACGGGAGGTGTTGGGGCCGAACCCCAGTTCGGTCGGGCGTGTCGTGAGCGAGAGAGGTGGGGGGGTCACATGGGCTCTCGGGCGGCTGGAGGAGAGGGTGGAGATCGTGGGGAGTGGGGGTGAAGTGGGGATCGTGGGGGTTGGGTTAGGGTTTATGGGGTAACGAGGCCATATAGGCCGGGGGTTGGGGTGGGCGGCTGGCTGCATGGACCATTCGCCCAGGGGAGGGGGGATTTCTTCCTCTCTTTTCTTTTTAGCTATGTTTTCTGTTTTTTTTTGTGTTCCTTTTTCTTTTATTTATTACTCTTTTCTGTTTTAATTCATTTTGAAATATTTAGGCACTTTCTAAAACTACGTTTTCTTTACTATAATTACCCTTGTAATATTCGGCACTCACCGAACATTTTTGTTTCAACTTTTGAAAACTTTTG
Organism: Aegilops bicornis; assembly: GCA_021605145.1. Classification (NCBI taxonomy): domain Eukaryota; kingdom Viridiplantae; phylum Streptophyta; class Magnoliopsida; order Poales; family Poaceae; genus Aegilops; species Aegilops bicornis. The sequence goes on from CM038675.1 coordinate 710,197,103, forward strand.
TTGTTTGACATATTTTGAATTTAAATTTTGAAAGGGTTTCGAATCATTGTGAGGTTAGCAATAGTAAGAGAGGTGACGTGGCATCGTTAATGTGGGCTTACTGTAGCATGATTATCCGGGCGTCACAGCCCATTAGTGCAAGTTGACGAACGGAAAGTAAGTTGTATGCAAGGGACTCAACAAGCATGACTTGCTCGATCGTGAGATCATGAGAAATGACAACCTTGCCAAGACCCAATACCTTAGAAGATGAAGCATCACCCCATTAGACATTGGTGGGCATAGATGAAACTTTATGCAAGTCCACCACCAAGTCCTTGCTTCCGGTCATATGATTTGTGGCTCCACTATCAAGCAACCATGATCCCCCACCGGAAGCAAACACCTACAAGAGATCAATGCTTGGTTTTAGGTACCCATTGGGTCCTTTGATGTTAGCAACAAGGGTCATGGGAACCCAAATAGACCATTCAATGTACGCATAAGAAGAACCGACAAATTTGGCATAAACATGCCCATCACTAGCATGGCATAACACATAAGAAGGGTTAAAATCCCCGGCTTTATTGGAAGGAGTGGCATTGCCCTTATTGACACCACCACCTTTCGTGTTGTTCTTCTTCTCCTTAGGAGTATCCTCTCCCTCCTTCACAAAGTTTTGCTTGAGAGGAGGAGGTTGTGTGGTCTTGTCATTCTTCTTCTTCTTCTTCTTCTTGGACTTGGGTGCAAACCCTGTCCCCTCCTTGGCCACAACTTCCTTTTGATTGCTCAAATGGTCGTTGAGGTTCTTCTCTCCTTGTATGCACGACACAAGGCCTTTCTCAAGTTGCTCCTTCAACTCGACATTCTCCTCCACAAGATGCACATGCTCACAACATGGGTTAGTACCATTTGCATTATCAATTAAAACCATATGAGGAAATGTGGCTTTCTCCTTGGTTGGCTTCACTTGGAGTTGATCATGAGACTCTTTGAGGCTTGCATGAGCACTCTTTAAGGCCTTGTGAGCCTTGTCAAGTATATCAAACTCCTCCTTGAGTCTAGCATGGTCAACCCCAAGTTTAGCCTTCTCGGAATTGAGCACATGAGATACAACAAGAGCATGATCAAGATATTTCTTTAATTTAGCATGATCATTGTTGTGTGACTCCTCAAGAGCCAAACTATGACCACGCTCTTCCTCAAGCGCATTAGAGAGATCCGATATCTCATCGGCATAGTCACGACTATACCCTTCCATCTTAGAGATGGTTTCTTCGTGGGCCTCGATCATGTCATTGGCTTCACCAAGTTGTTCCAAGAGAGCAATGATACGTCTTCAACGTATCTATAATTTATGAAGCATTGATGCTATTTTATTATCTGTTTTGAATGATTACAGGCTTTATTATACACTTCTATATTACTTTTGGGACTAACCTACTAACCGGAGGCCCAGCCCATATTGCTGTTTTTTGCCTGTTTCAGTATTTCGAAGAAAAGGAATATCAAACGGAGTCCAAATGGAATGAAACCTTCGGGAGCGTGATTTTTTGAACGAACATGATCCGGGAGACTTGGAGTACAAGTCAGGGAAGCTTCAAGGAGGCCAGGAGATAGGAGGGCACGCCCACTCCCCTAGGCGCGCCCCCTGTCTCATGGGCCCCTTGTAGCTCCCCCGACCGACTTCTTTCGCCTATATACTCCCATATACCCTAAAACCATCGGAACGAAAATAGATCGGGAGTTCCGCCGCCGCAAGCCTCTGTAGCCACCAAAAACCTCTTGGGAGCCCGTTCTGGCATCCTTCCGGAGGGGGGAACCCATCATCGGTGGCCATCTTCGTCATCCCGGCGCTCTTCATGACGAGGCGGGAGTAGTTCACCCTCGGGGCTGAGGGTATGTACCAGTAGCTATGTGTTTGATCTCTCTCTCTCTCTCTCTCTCTCTCTCTCTCTCTCTCTCGTGTTCTCTCTATGGCATGATCTTGATGTATCGCGAGCTTTGCTATTATAGTTGGATCTTATGATGTTTCTCCCCCTCTACTCTCTTGTGATGAATTGAGTTTTCCTCTTGAAGTTATCTTATCGGATTGAATCTTTAATGATTTGAGAACACTTGATGTATGTCTTGCCATGCTTATCTGCGGTGACAATGGGATATCACGTGATCCACTTGATGTATGTTTTGGTGATCAACTTGCGGTCCGCCCATGAACCTATGCATAGGGGTTGGCACACGTTTTCGTCTTAACTCTCCGGTAGAAACTTTGGGGCACTCTTTGAAGTACTTGGTGTTGGTTGAATAGATGAATCTGAGATTGTTTGATGCATATCGTATAGTCACGCCCATGGATACTTGAGGTGACAATGGAGTATCTAGATGACATTAGGGTTTTGGTTGATTTGTGTCTTAAGGTGTTATTCTAGTACGGACTCTATGATAGATTGAATGGAAAGAATAGCTTCATGTTATTTTACTACGGACTCTTGAATAGATAGATCAGAAAGGATAACTTTGAGTGGTTTCGTACCCTACCATAATCTCTTCGTTTGTTCTCCGCTATTAGTGGCTTTGGAGTGACTCTTTGTTGCATGTTGAGGGATAGTTATATGATCCAGTTATGTTATTATTGTTGAGAGAACTTGCACTAGTGAAAGTATGAACCCTATGCCTTGTTTCCTAGCATTACAATACCGTTTACGCTCACTTTTATCATTAGTTACCTTTGCTGTTTTTATATTTTCAGATTACAAATACCTATATCTACCATCCATATTGCACTTGTATCACCATCTCTTCGCTGAACTAGTGCACCTATACAATTTACCATTGTATTAGGTGTGTTTGGGACACAAGAGACTCTTTGTTATTTGGTTGCAGGGTTGCTTGAGAGAGACCATCTTCATCCTACGCCTCCCACGAATTGATAAACCTTAGGTCATCCACTTGAGGGAAATTTGCTAATGTCCTACATGCACTGCACTTGCAGGCCCAACAACGTCTACAAGAAGAAGGTTGTGTAGTAGACATCAAGCTCTTTTCTGGCGCCGTTGCCGGGAGGTTAGGTAGCGGCACTCACACCCCGTCAACTAAGCTCTTTTCTGGCGCCGTTGCCGGGGAGGTGAATGCTTGAAGGTATATCTTTGGATCTTGCAATCGAATATTTTTGTTTCTTGTTTTATCACTAGTTTAGTTTGTAAAAGAAAATTAAAAAAAGGAGTTAAGTTTGTCTCATACGTTTCATCTTTTTAATATCTTTCATGAGTATGATGAAAAAGAAAATTGTGCTCAAGTGCTAGGAGAAGAATTACATAGAATGCTTGGCATGAAATATGTGAATGATGAGCACGATTTCAATGTTGTTAGTATGAATTCCTTGAATATCCATAATGCTAATGATATGCAAAGCCACAAGCTTGGGGATGCTATGTTTGATGAAGATGATATTTTTTCCCCCAAGTTTTGATGAGCAAATTTATTATGATGAAAGCATGCCTCCTATTTATGATGATTATATTGATGAAAGTGGGTTTGGAAGAGTGTCAACTATAGGAAGTAGTGATCCCACTATTATGGAGAATGTTGAATCTTATTGTGATGAACATGAAAGTGGATTTGGAAGAGTGTCAACTTTATTTAGTGATGATTCCACTATTTTGGAAGAGGTTCCAATTGATTATGAGAGCAAAGTTGCTATCTATGATGACTATTGTGATGACTTGTATGCTATTAGGAATAATGATAACCATGAAACTTGTCATCATGATTTTAGTTTTCAATTGGATTATGCCTCACATGATAATTATTTTGTTGAGTTTGCTCCCACTACTATTCATGAGAAATTTTTTGCTTATGTGGAGAGTAGTAAATTTTCTATGAAAGTAGATAATGAAAAGAATGCTTTAGGTGCTGGTTATATTGTTGAATTCATTCATGATGCTACTGAAAATTGTTATGAGGGAGGAATATATGCTTGTAGGAATTGCAATAATATCAAGTTTCCTCTCTATGTGCTTAAAGTTTTGAAGTTATGCTTGTTTTGCCTTCCTATGCTAGTTGATTATTGTTCCCATAAGTTGTTTGCTCACAAAATCCCTATGCATAGGAAGTGGGTTAGGCTTAAATGTGTTAGTCATATTCTTCATGATGCTCTCTTTATGTTTCAATTCTGATCTTTATGTGAGCATCATTGAAATCATCATGCCTAGCTAGGGGCGTTAAACGTAAGCGCTTGTTGGGAGGCAACCCAATTTTATTTTTGTTTCTTGCTTTTTGGTTCCGTTTAGTAATAAATAAATCATCTAGCCGCTATTTAGATGTGTTTTTATGTTTTAATTAGTGTTTGTGCCAAGTAAGACCTATAGGATCTTCTTGGATGATAGTTATTTGATCTTGCTGAAAATTCCAGAAACTTTCTGTTCACGAAGACAATTGTTTCAAATCACACGAATGTGATAAAATACTGATTCCAATTGCAGCAGATCAATAATCAAATTATCTAGGTCGTCCTATTTTGGTATAATTTTTGGAGTTCCAGAAGTTTGCGTTAGTTACAGATTACTACAGACTGTTCTGTTTTTGACAGATTCTGCTTTTCGTGTGTTGTTTGCTTATTTTGATGAATCTATGGCTACTAAAATAGTTTATAAACCATAGATAAGTTGGAGTACATTAGGTTTAAAACCAATATAAATAAATAATGAGTTCATTACAATACCTTGAAGTGGTGTTTTGTTTTCTTTCGCTAACGGAGCTTACGAGTTTTCTGTTGAGTTTTGTGTTGTGAAGTTTTCAAGTTTTGGATAAAGATTCGATGGACTATGGAATAAGGAGTGGCAAGATCCTAAGCTTGGGGATGCCCAAGGCACCCCAAGGTAATATTCAAGTAAAACCAAGAGCCTAAGCTTGGGGATGCCCCGGAAGGCATCCCCTCTTTAAATCTTCGCTCATCGGTAACTTTACTTGGAGCTATATTTTTATTCACCACACGATATGTTTTTTGCTTGGAGCGTCATTTTATTTTGTTAGTATTTTCTTGTTGTTATTTAGAATAATGTTTTGCATCTTTAGTTTCAATAAAAATGTCAAGGATAGCCTTTGCCATGCTTATTTTGCTAGTATACATGTTGCTGTTTGAAAACAGAAAGTTTACCATTGTTGCAAAAATTCCCTAGAAAAGTCAGAGAATTTTATAATGTTGAAACATTTTGCATAATAAGATATGATAAATTTACTACAGTGGGAATTTTCTCTCATAATTTTTGGAGTTAGGAAAGTATTGATACTCTTGCATTCTTTAAAGACTATACTGTTTTGGCAGATTGCTGTTATGGTTGCATTGTTTGCATATGTTTGCTTGTTTAATGATTATATTTGAGGATAGGGGTATAAAATATGCAGAGGAATTTAGTATGCAATGTTGAATAATAATTTTAGTGATTTGTTACAGTAGAAAATGATAAGGTTTTGCATTGGTTTATACTAACCTATCTCACGAGTTCTTGTTGAGTTTGTTGTGAATGAAGCTTTTGATAAAAAGAGAAACCATGATATGAGAGGAATTAAGGAGACACAAAGTTCAAGCTTGGGGATGACCAAGGCACCCCAAGATAATATTTCAAGAAGTCTCAAGCATCTAAGCTTGGGGATGCCCCGGTAGGCATCCCCCCTTTCTTCTTCAACAACTATCGGTTAGTATCGGTTGAGCCTTAGTTTTTGCTTCTTCACATGAGTTGTGCTATCCTTGCAATGTCATTTTATTTTGTTTTTCTTGCTGTTTGAATACAATACCAAGATCTGAAATTCCTTAATGTTAGAGAGTCTTCACATAGTTGTATAATTATTCGACTACTCATTGATCTTCACTTATATCTTTCAGAGTAGTTTGTCATTTGCTCTAGTACTTCACTTATATACTATGAGTAAATGGTTGAATGAGTTGAATGTCATAAAATCTGAAATTATATATGTTTGATTTGCTTATCCCTTGGGGAGTAATGACTTCACATCTAAGAAGTAGAGGTTGTAAATTTATTGAAGGTTAGCAAGCATAGTATTGGTCATTTGAACAATTCATGAAAGAATATTGAAGGAAGAGAGATTTCACATATAAATATACTATCCTAGACATCTTTTATAATTGTGAGCACTCATTAAGTATGACATGCTAAAGAGTTTATGTTGGACAAGGAAGACAACATAATGGGTTATGTTTTCTCACATCTCAGTTAAAATATATTGTCATGGATCATTCAAACATGTTGAGCTTGCCTTTCCCCCTCATGCTAGCAAAATTCCTTGCACCAAGTAGAGATACTACTTGTGGTTCCAAATATCCTTAAACCAAGTTTTTCCATGAGAGTCCACCATACCTACCTATATGCGGTATTTACCTGCCATTCCAAGTAAATTTGCATGTGCCAAACTCTAAACCTTCAAATAATAATCTGTTTTGTATGCCCGAATCGCTCATGTAGCGACTAGGGGCTGTCATTATCTTCCATGCTAGGTGGGTTATTCTCAAGATGAGTGGACTCCGCTCATCATTCACGAGGAAATGGCTGGTAACCGGGATGCCCAGTCCCATGATCAAAAGATCAAAATCAAATAAAAAATAATTGCAAACAAAACTCCCCCAGGATTGATGTTAGTTGGAGGCACCCGTTGTTTCGGGCAAGCCATGGATTGATGATTGTTGGTGGAGGGGGGTAAAAACTTTTACCATTCTATTTGGGAACCGCCTATAATGTATGTAGTATGGAAGATATTGGGAAGTCTTGGTTGTTATGTTGACAATGAGATCATACCTCTCAAAATTATTTATCTCTCTTTCAAAATCGAGCTCTGGCACCTCTGCAAATCCCTGCTTCCCTCTGCAAAGGGCCTATCTTTTACTTTATGTATTTTACTTTATCCAAGAGTCAAGGTGATCTTCACCTTTCCCTTTTTCATTTTATCCTTTGGCAAGCACCTCGTGTTGGAAAGATCCTGATATATATATATATATATATATATATATATATATATATATATATATATATATATATATATATATATATATATATCAATTGGATGTAAGTTAGCATGAACTATTATTGTTGACATCACCCAAAGGTGAATACGTTGGGAGGCGAAACTATAAGCCCCTATATTTCTCAGTGTCCGATTAAACTCCATAACCATAAGTATTGCGTGAGTGTTAGCAATTGTAGAAGACTATATGATAGTTGAGTATGTGGAGTTTGCTAAATCAAAGCTCTAACATAGACCCTTCCTGAAAATAAGATGAATTGCAATTGTTTGATGACTGAGAATGAAGTTTGCTAGTTTTCAAGAAAGTTTATGGTCTATGCTTTAACATGTGAATAGCTTGTTACTTGATCTTGAGAAGTTTTATGAGATGAACTACTGTTATGAGATATAATCATGCTAGAAAAGGTGATTGAAATTATCATTGATCAAACTTGTGCACCTTCTAGCATTCACACTTCATAAATTCTTTCTTTTATCATTTACCTACTCGAGGACGAGCAGGAATTAAGCTTGGGGATGGTGATACGTCTCCAACGTATCTATAATTTATGAAGCATTCATGCTATTTTATTATCTATTTTGAATGATTACGAGCTTTATTATACACGTTTATATTACTTTTGGGACTAACCTACTAACTGGAGGCCCAGCCCATATTGCTGTTTTATTGCCTATTTCAGTATTTCGAAGAAAAGGAATATCAAACGGAGTCCAAACAGAATGAAACCTTCGGGAGCGTGATTTTTGGAACGAACATGATCCGGGAGACTTGGAGTACAAGCCAGGGAAGCTTCGAGGAGGGCAGGAGATAGGAGGGCGCACCCCCTGTCTCGTGGGCCCCTCGTGGCTCCCCCGACTGACTTCTTTCGCCTATATATTCCCATATACCCTAAAACCATCGGAACAAAGATAGATCGGGAGTTCTGCCGCCGCAAGCCTCTGTAGCCACCAAAAACCTCTCGGGAGCTCGTTCCGGCGTCCTTCCAGAGGGGGGAACCCATCATCGATGGCCATCTTCATCATCCCGGTGCTCTCCATGACGAGGAGGCAGTAGTTCACCCTCGGGGCTGAGGGTATGTACCAGTAGCTATGTGTTTGATCTCTCTCTCTCTCTCTCTCTCTCTCTCGTGGTCTCTCTATGGCACGATCTTGATGTATCGCGAGCTGTGCTATTATAGTTGGATCTTATGATGTTTCTCCCCCTCTACTCTCTTGTGATGAATTGAGTTTTCCTCTTGAAGTTATCTTATCGGATTGAGTCTTTAATGATTTGAGAACACTTGATGTATGTCTTGCCGTGCTTATCTGCGGTGACAATGGGATATCACGTGATCCACTTGATGTATGTTTTGGTGATCAACTTGCGGGTTCCACCCATGAACCTATGCATAGGGGTTGGCACACGTTTTCATCTTGACTCTCCGGTAGAAACTTTGGGGCACTCTTTGAAGTACTTTGTGTTGGTTGAATAGATGAATCTGAGATTATGTGATGCATATCGTATAATCATGCCCACGGATACTTGAGGTGACAATGGAGTATCTAGGTGACATTAGGGTTTTGGTTGATTTGTGTCTTAAGGTGTTATTCTAGTACGAACTCTATGATAGATTGAACGGAAATAATAGCTTCATGTTATTTTACTACGCACTCTTGAATAGATAGATCGTAAAGGATAACTTTGAAGTGGTTTCGCACCTACCTTAATCTCTTCGTTTGGTCTCCGCTATTAGTGCCTTTGGAGTGACTCTTTGTTGCATGTTGAGGGATAGTTATATGATACAATTATGTTATTATTGTTGAGAGAACTTGCACTAGTGAAAGTATGAACCCTATGCCTTGTTTCCTAGCATTGCAATACCGTTTACGCTCACTTTTATCATTAGTTACCTTGCTGTTTTTATATTTTCAGATTACAAATACCTATTTCTACCATCCATATTGCACTTGTATCACCATCTCTTCGCCGAACTAGTGCACCTATACAATTTACCATTGTATTAGGTGTGTTGGGGACACAAGAGACTCTTTGTTATTTGGTTGCAGGGTTGCTTGAGAGAGACCATCTTCATCCTACGCCTCCAACGGATTGATAAACCTTAGGTCATCCAATTGAGGGAAATTTGCTACTGACCTACAAACCTGTGCACTTTCAGGCCCAACAACGTCTACAAGAAGAAGGTTGTGTAGTAGACATCAAGCAACGAAGTGCTTCTTGGATTTACCCTTGAGCTTACTCATAAAAGACTCAAATTCATTTTCTTGCTCCTTCGACCGCTCACTTTCATCAATGCAATCCATCAAGGAAGGATTAGTTGTGATGGTGGTTTTGATGTTGGGGGTTGCCTTGTTAGTGGCTTTATCCATGAGGCCCTTGGCGGTGATGTTCTCGTTGGGTGAGTCGAAGAGGGACACCCGTGGAGTTGTTGCAATGGCAACAGAGGTCATGGCAACCGTCTCACCGTCTTCATCATCATCATCATCATCCTCATTGTACTCTTCTTGTGCCACCAACCCCTTGGGAGGAGTCTTCTTGGTGAAGTTGTTCTTGTTGGGGAAGGACTTGGCCTTGTCTTTTCGGATAAGCTTGCCCCCATTGTCTTCCCTCTTCTCGTATGGGCATTTCGCAACAAAGTGGCTCACATTGCCACAATTATAGCATGTCCTGACACGTTGCTTGCCCTTGGTGCCACTTGAGTTGTTCTTCTTGAAGTTGGGCCTTGTGTTCTTCTTGCTCCAAAATTACTGTGACGCGAGAGCCATGTGCTCATGATAAGCATACTTGGTATCTCCGGGGCAACATTCCTCTTCTTCCTCTTCACTCTATTCTTCCACACTAGCATTCGCCGTCAAAGCAAGGTTGGGATTCTTTGATCGTTGAGAACGCAACACCGCATTGTCGGCGGTCTTGTCCAAGATCCTCATAGCAACAAACTCATCCAACACTTCACTTGTGGACAAGGCGTGAGAGTCCGGCCTTTGGCGGATGAAAGAGGACATGGCCTTGTGGTAGGGCATCATGGCCTTGAGAAACTTGCGCTTGATCCAATTGTCATCTGTATTCTTGCTCCCATGATCTCGGAGTGAGACCGCGAGAGTGGTTAATCTCCGGTAAACCTCATGAGGTTCTTCATCTTCATTCATCGCAAACTCATCGTCTTCATCTTGTACCACTTCAAAGTTGGAGCGTTGGATGCTTGCGCTTCCCTTGTAAATGGAAACAACATCTTGCCATGCTTCCTTGGCCACAGTGAAGGGTCGGAGGTGTGCAATATCTTCGGGAGGAATTGCTTCTTGGAGAATGAAGAGAGTGGACTCGTTGAATTGATGGTCTGCGGCTTCTCTAGGAGTGAAGTTCCTTGGGTGGTGCGGGTAGAAACCTTGCTCAATAATTCTCCAAAGATTAGTAGAACTATGAAAAAATGACGTTTAAAGTGATACACCCAAGAAGCAAAATCCTCATTTTTCACAAGCTTAGGAGGAGGACCAACATGATTCATATGCGTGGAGGGAACCGGTCCTCCATAAGTAAGTGGAGGTTCAACATGGGCAAAGATGCCGCTCCCACTCCTACCACTAGCCAAAGGAGCTTGCTCACTACTAGCTTCCCCCTTTTATGAGTTAGCATCCGCCACCTTGTTAGCGAGATCAACCACTTCCAACGGTTCAGTGGATAATTTAAGCCCATCAAGAAACTCCTTAAACATGCCTTTAACCTCGGCCGTCATGGAGGTTTTCAATGTGTCCAAAGCCGCATTGAACTCCTCACGAGAGACCGAGGATCCCCCATCGGCCGCAGACAAAGTGGGATTCGCACCGGGGTGATCCTCCACCTCGTCCGTGGTGTCAACCATACTCTTCGGACGGCAAAGTCCTTAATAAAGAGATGAGGCTCTGATACCAATTGAAAGGATTGGTACGGTTAACTAGAGGGGGGATGAATAGGCAACTAACATTTTTTAGCTTTTCTTGACCAAATTAAACTTAGCAACAAAGTAGGTTGTCTAGATGTGCAACTAGGTGAACAACCTATATGATGCAACAACAACAAGCACACAAGCAAGCAAGGGATACAACACAATATAAGCTTGCACAAGTAAAGGTGAGAGATAACAAGAGTGGAGTCGGTGGAGACGAGGATGTGTTACCGAAGTTCCTTCCCTTTGAGAGGAAGTATGTCTCCGTTGGAGCGTGTGGAGGCACAATGCTCCCCAAGAAGCCACTAGGGCCACCGTATTCTCCTCACGCCCTCACACAATGCGAGATGCCATGATTCCACTATTGGTGCCCTTGAAGGCGGCGACCGAACCTTTACAAACAAGGTTGGGGCTATCTCCATAACTTAATTGGAGGCTCGCAACGACACCATGAAGCTTCACCACAATGGAATATGGCTCCGCGCTGACCTCAACCGTCTAGGGTGCTCAAACACCCAACAGTAACAAGAGCCGCAAGGGATTAGTGGGGGGAATCAAATTTCTCTTGGTGGAAGTGTAGGTCGGGAAATTCTCAACCAATCCCGAGAAAATCAACAAGTTTGATTGGCTAGGGAGAGAGATCGGGCGAAAATGGAGCTTTGAGCAACAAGTGAGCTTGAGGAGGGAAGAGGTGGTCTTCTTGGGGAAGAAGACCCCATTTATATAGTGGGGATGAAGATCCAACCGTTACCCACTTACTCAGCCCGCGGGACGCGGTACTACCACACACGCTCACGGTACTACCGCAAGGCTCTAGGGTACTACCGCATCACGTTGCGGTACTACCGCTTGTGCAGTAGAGGCCAGGTGAGGTCCTGTTGCACTAGGCAACGAGCAGTAGAACCACCGGAGTGGTACTACCGCGCCCCCCTGCAGTACTATCGCAAGGCAGGGGCTCAACAGGGCTGTAAAAGGCACAAACTAAATAAATTACGTCGGTGACTACTTCCGCTAAGATTGGGACGTGCGAAAATCCGGCATGGTACTACCGCTCGCAGGGAGCGGTACTACCGCGTAGGGGCAGAAGTAAAAAATTACTTACGCGCCTATTTCCGTGCGTGACATCGTTCTGGGCTAGAGGCAGCGGTACTACCGCTCGCTAGGAACGGTATTACCGCACGGCGCGGTACTACCACTTCCCTGAGCAGTACTACCGCAGGCCCCTGCGGTACTACTGCTCCCTTGAGCAGTACTACCGCACGCCACATAAGCTATAGCACTTGAAAGCCTTCATCTCGCAGCGACAAGGATAAACAGACGATGTTCCAAAGAAGTGAAGGAAAGGGGGTGCAAAGAAACAAATGTTTATGTGTTGATTCCACCCTACCTTTCCGAGCGGACCTCCTCTTAATAGTACGACTTTTCTACGACTCAAATCCACCGAAAAGAAACATAGAGAACCGTCATCTTCGATAGGCTCCGAGGGGCAACAAATCGTCTTGTGCCTAAACATGAGATATCTGAAATGCTCAATGCACACGATTAGTCCGCAAATGCACTATCATCAATCACCAAAACCACATAGGGAGAAAGATGCCCTTATACCGGCGGATCTATCTTTGGTGGATTTGCTCAGATCTCGTTGGTGTTCATCTACGTTCGTGTGTCTTCGGATTCGATCCTTTTGATCTACTTTATCCTTCATCTGTGGTGGTTGATGTTCTGGTGCGCTGATCCTATGGGGCCTTAGCACGATGACTTCCCGACTGACTACTACAACAAGTTGTGCCCGACTCTGACAATGGGGGGGGGAGGGGGGGGGGGATGACGGCGGCACGCCTTCGGCTCGCTTCAGTTCTTGTAGTCGTCGCTAGGTGGTCTACGGATCTGGATGTAACTTTTATTATTTATGGTATTCGTTATACTGCCATGATTGAAGATGAATAGGTCGGAAGATTGCCCGCAAAAAGAACACTAAGATTGGCATGGCCCATGTGCATGGTTCCAATCCCATTTGCTGCCAAACCTCACCACGAAGATATTGTTGCCTATGTCCTTGAACTTCGCATCGCGGTGCATGCCCCAAACCCTTGCATAGCCCTTTCAAGGGCACAAATTTATACGGGCGCGGCGAGAGCATGTAACCCGCCGCTGCCCATTTCAAGGATTTAGTGTGACCCTTCTCTGGATCCTCGAAGATGAGCCCAATTGTCTCATTTTCAGTCAAAACAGGACCCAGAAGTCGAGCCAAGAGACTAGTTGATTCGTCTGGTTGTTTTGCATGGAGCATCTCTAATCGATCCCTTATATTTCATTAAAGGAGGATAAATTCACCTTTTCTCCTCTAAACTGCACCTAGTTGAACCCTAAAAACCGTTAGTGGAGGATATTCACTCCACGGAGACCGCCCACCCCGGAGTAAAACTTCCCCCACACCACACTTCCCCTCCTCTTCCATTCCGCTGCCGCACGAGCCCTGTCGGCGCGCCCCCATCCACTCCTCCGCCGCCAAAATGGCCGGATCCAGCCGCTCCCCACCGCCCACCTGCAGCATGGATCAACATTGCCACAAGCCGTCCTAAGCCCATTATGCGGCGACGCTTCCTCCTCCCACAAAGGCACTTCTCGCTTCCTCGACCTCCCAGCGTCGTCGCTGCCACATAGGAAATACCTCGGCATGCGGCATAGGCGGTGGGGGATGTGGTTTGCGGAGATCACCAACCGTGAAACACATGAGAATATGGATTTGATCTTTCCACTTTACAGTGCAGGAGGCATGGGCATACGACATAATTCGGTGCGCCTCTAAGGCGCCAACGCCCAACAGAACTTCAGCGATGGCCTGGCACCCTTGGTGGCCACCACACACGAGAGATGCGGGAAGACTGGGAGGCCCGCGAGCGCCTCGAGGTAGAGCAAGTTGATGAGGCGTACGAGGTTGAGGTCCGCCGCCTATACTCGGAGCATGCCGAGGAGGTGCGCCGGTTGTACGAGATGTACACGTCCATGGTGATGGAGGCCATCGACCTTTACTCCGACGATGACTCTGGCTTCGGTGACGATGGAGCAAGGCAGGGTGGTAGCGGTGGCAGAGCGGGCGAGGAGGCCATGACCGAATCAGACTGGGAGAGGTTGCTGAACGAGAGTGATAGTGAGTAGTTTTTTTTAGTTTTATGCAATCTAATTTAAATTTTGATTTTTTTTGAAATGGAGGTATACCCCCGGCCTCTGCATCATAATGATGCATGCAGCCATCTTATTAAAAGTTCGCAAAGTAACACAAAGTCGTCAAAGTATTACAGCTCGCAAGTGGAGCGAAAAAAGAACAGAAACAAAGTTCATGCCGACAAACATAACCGGAATGGCAAAAAGAAGGATAAGCTCCCTAGACTCCTATCCTGTTATGCGACCGCCATCCGAACCGGTTGAATAAAGCCCGTGCTACCATCTCCCAGTGGTTGCACCCAAGAATGGCTCCCTGGATTCCATAGGAGTGAGTAAAGACCACGTACGGATCCAAGCAGTAGCTCTGAAGATGACCTGCAAGAAAGATACATTGTTTTGTCTGTTAAATATCAAATCGTTCCTGCAATTCCATATAGCCCACAAAAGCGCACATATTCCGATCCGAATACAGGCCGTCGTAGTATGTTCAACCCCAGTTAACCATGTTCCAAACAACGCTATAATGTCAACTGGAGGAGTAATGTTAAAGGCTATATGAATCGATCTCCACAATAATTTGGCGAGTGGGCATTCAAGAAATAAATGTTGTATTGTTTCATCAAGATCACAAAAACAACATCGTGGACTACCTACCCATCTCCTCTTGATTAAGTTGTCCTTTGTAAGAATTACTTGTTTGTGGACAAACCACATAAAGATTTTAATGCGCAAAGGAACCTTAATCTTGCAAATATGCAACGATCTCGAGATTGGGCCAGAATTAACCAGATCCATATAAAAAGATTTTACCGTAAAAACTCCATTCCAAGCTAGTTTCCATTGCGTCGAATCTGGTTGGTCGGAGAGTTGAACATCTATCAATCTCCGAACCAAGTGCATCCATGCATTCCAACGCTCACCAACTAACGCTCGTCTGAACTGGATATTCAATGGACTCGTATGTAGAACGGTGCCTACGTAATCCTCCTTACGTTGCACTATGTTATACAGGGTGGGATACTGGATGGCCAGGGGTGTCTCTCCTAACCATGTATCCTCCCAAAACCTTGTTGACATCCCATTGCCCACTAGGAATTTGACCCTTCGAAAGAACAAGTCCTTCACTCTCATGAGCCCTTTCCAGAATGGCGAGTCGGTTGGTCTCATGGTAACCTGAGCTAGTGTTTTCATTGTAGGTACTTATTACGCAAAATCTGTGCCCACATGCCCTCCGGCTCAGTCTCTAACCGGTAGAGCCATTTGCTCATAAGGCATTTGTTCTTGATCTCTAAGTTCTCAATACCGAGCCCGCCCTGGTCTTTTGGTCGACAAAGAATGTCCTATCGCGTGAGACGGTATTTGCTCTTGGCCTCATCTGACTGCCAGAAGAATCGAGATCTGAAGAAATCAAGTCGTTTCCGTACCCCTTTTGGAATTTTGAAGAACGACAGTGGGAACATCGGCATACTAGTCAGTACTGAGTTAATCAGCACTAGACGACCTCCATAAGACATGAGCTTACCCTTCCAGCAGCTCATCTTTTTCTCTATTCGATCTTCGATACATTTCCATTCTTTGTTAGATAACTTACGGTGATAGATCGGTATGCCCAAATAACTAAAAGGTAAAGAACCCAATTCACATCCAAACAATTGTCTATATGTATCTTGTTCGTCTTTGGCCTTCCCAAAGCAGAACAATTCACTTTTGTGGAAGTTTATCTTTAAGCCGCATAACCGCTCGAATAGGCATAAAATAAGTTTCATATTATGTGCCTTAGCAATGTCGTGATCCATAAATAAGATAGTGTCGCCAAGACATCGTAGAATGGATACTCCTCCATCAACCAGATGAGGAACTAACCCCTCCACTTGCCCATGCTGATTGGCCCTACCAATGAGAATGGCTAACATATCAGCCACTATATTAAACAGGAGAGGAGACATAGAATCTCCTTGTCTCAAACCCTTGTGTGTCTGAAAATAATGACCGATATCATCATTAACCTTGATTCCGACACTACCCTTCTGGACTTGAGAACCCACTTGGTTCCGCCAGACCTCGCTAAATCCTTTCATGCACATTGCCTGTTGTAGGAAGGACCACTTTACTTTATCATACGCCTTCTCAAAATCCACTTTGAAAATAACCCCATCAAGCTTCTTCGAATGGATTTCATGTAACGTTTCATGCAAAACGACCACCCCTTCCAGTATATGTCGCCCTGGCATGAACGCTGTTTGGCTCGGTTGTACGACTGAATGCGCGATTTGTGTCAATCTATTGGTCCCTACCTTTGTGAAGATTTTGAAAATCACGTTAAGAAGGCAAATTGGCCTGAACTGTTCAATCCGAACTGCCTCTTCTTTCTTTGGCAGTAACATAATCATACCAAAGTTAAGATGAAACAACTCTAAATGACCGTTAAAGAAATCATGAAACATAGGCATAAGATCATCTTTAATAATGTGCCAACATTTCTTATAGAATTCAGCTGGAAACCCATCTGGTCCCGGTGCTTTATTCGATTTCATTTGTGAGATTGCATCCGTAATCTCCTTCTCAAGAACGGTGCAGCTAAAATATCGTTCTCTTCTACCTGGAGTTGAGGAATATCTCCATTAACAGTTTCGTTGAAGGTCACCGTACTAGCTTTCGGATGGCCAAACAGTTGTTTATAATAGTTAGAGATATAAGCTTTCAGATTCTCATGCCCCAAAATTGTCCCCTCGTCTTGTTCAAGCTGAATGATTTTCTTCTTCCTATGTTTGCCATTCGCAATCATATGGAAAAATTGTGTATTATCATCCCCTTGGACAACTTTAAGCACTTTGGCACGCAGTGCCCATTTGAGCTCCTCCTCTCTAAGAAGAGCTCGTAGGCCTTGCTCAGCTTCGGACTTGGAACTTTGCTCATTTACCATAAGCAGATTAGTTTCAGCTTTTAAATCTAAAGCTTCGATCAAACGAGTAAAATTGTCCCCTCATTTAAGTTATGTAAAATATTTTATGCAACTGGTTGAATTGAGTTTGAATCAAGTTTGATGAAGTTGTTTGGATCAAATTTGCACCGAATTTGTGTTCATTTTTTTGATGAGTTAAGTTTAGGAATTCGTAGAAACGACATTGTTTTAGAGGAGCAGATATACTCCTCTAAAGGATACTCTGTCGCCGTTTGCTCCTCTGAATTATAGGGGGTCGAAGAGATGCTCTCACCTGGCGCAAGATTGGTCTCTGGTCGCCATCTCTCTTTCCTGCCTCCTAGTCGGAGTCGCCATACTCCACACCTCCTATGAGTTGATGAGCACATAATCACAGGCCGAGGAGAGAACACCAATCCAACCCCCAGGGAGGACCATGCCGCAACAACCGCCACCGTTGCCGAAGATCAGACGCACCCCGAAGGAAGAAACCTTAGACCCTGGGGTTGTCTGCCAATCGTTTTCACAATCGCCTCTATAGGGAAACGCCCGCTTGTGGTAGACCCTCTGTGCTAGTTTGCTCAACATCCTTCTGGTGGCACTAGGAGTGTGCTTTTCCTTGTTCCTTTTGTCACTAAACTTTTATCAGATTATTTTTTCTCATTTTGTGTCCTTATACATGTGGGCTATATATGCATCTCCGATGCCGAGGTGGAATTTTTTTGTGCTTGCATCATATATATACATGCCTCCTAAAATGGTACATGCGCAGAAATTTATAAAAGCTTCTACGAGAAAAAAAAAACTATAGTTCTCTCAGTAGGATTCCTATATAGTAGTACTAAGTGAAACATATAACAACTATAAAAAATTTCTCTTGTTTTTTTTTGGAAAAGGGATTTACCCCAGTCTCTGCATCAGAACTATAAAAAATTTCTCTTGTAAGAAGCAAGATAGCTAGCACATGGCCAGCAAAATATTCCATAAGAAAAACACCAGGAGCAGTAATCCTTGCACGTACTACGAAGGTCCAGTTTGCTTATTTTACAGAAGTAGAAAACAAACGTCTTCTTTAAGCCCTGTCTTTTGAGCATCTGCGTGTTGTGGAGGCGTGTAATCTATCTATCTATTATCTATCTATCTATCTATCTATCTATCTTCTATCTATCTTCTATTATCTATCTATCTATCTATCTATCTTCTATCTATCTATCTATCTATCTATCTATCTATCTATCTATCTTCTATCTATCTATTATATTATTAAAACGATAGAAAACTAACGGCTTAGATCTAACAATTGAAAAAGAGTTTAAAAGAACGGCTGTGATTTGCAACAAAGAAGTAAAAAAAATAGGCAGCCTCTCACGGTATTGGAATCGGCCGGACAAGCAAAACACGATGGAAAAAAGTAAAGCTGGAGTCCGAACTCAATACTATACGTGTAAAGTAAAGCTGGAGTCCGAACTCAATACTATACGTGTATTGGAATCGGCCAGACAATCAAAACACGATGAAAAAAGGAAAAAAAACTGGAGTCCGGACTAAATATGTTACATATACAAATAGTGCAATGTGTCACGTCCAAATAAGTATACGTGTGGAACAGAGCCGAACAAGTTGAGAGGGAAAAAAAAAGGAGCAGTCTGATTAGCACATGTTCATAGGCATTAGGCACCATCGGCAGCGTGGTGCAATCCGTTTTGTATTGGCATCCATGTGCAAACGATGATATCGCCTGCCGTTATCTAATTAATAGTATTTTATTTTGCATCACGTAGGAAATCATGTACAAGCGTTTTGTATTTTAAAAAAGTTATACAATGTTTTTTCAGGGAAAATGTATAGAATGTTGCTACAGTAAAAGCAAAAAAAGGCTGATATATGAAAAACCCACAATGAATAACGAAATCACTATTTTAGTATTAGAAAACATTTGTAACATGGAAATATAGATAATTAAAAAATTAAGGTGTCTACAATCTTATAAAATTTGCAAAAAATTATTATAAAAATAGAACGTACAATAATAACCATGTAGACAGTTTCTTAATCTTCAGCTTGACAGTTTCTTAATCTGATTAGGAAGTTTAAGAAGGAAAACAAAAATATTGGCTAGGAACGTACGTAGGCTTCGAAGATGATGCATCGGTTCCCATGGAGACCATAGCTATCGGGATTGAGGGCAAAGTATGACACTGCTGGCCAACTTAATCGGAGAGATCGTTGTTATGAATTCTTGATGCTTAACGCCGGCGGCGATGGAAGGCAAAAGAGCAGCGACCCATCATATTTGTCACAAAATCCAATACATCTCAGTTCAAAGTATTAAGTTTCACATATAAACTCATATCAGCTGGCACCTGCCAGGCTATACTAAACCGTGTGCACGCGACGAAGACAACACTACAATGATATGATCACTAGCCTGCCTAACATTGTATAAAATACCACGGAGCATCATCGTCGGTCCAGCTTTTTGAGCACGCTGCAACCCTTTGGATCAGGCTGGAGTAGATCACTGTGACACATTGTCGGTGCTAATCAGCAAGGTGTGTCAAATCTATCAATGCATTTAAATTTACCAATTTTTCTCTTAGGCTCTTTCTGTAAGGGTAGATTTTTGTGCTCTACAAAGTTAAGCTCATGGTTAAGCTTAAATATCATGGAGCAAAAAAACGACCAAATCAAAATACGCATGATTTTACAAGAACACGTAAATAATTTTGAACTACCCTTATAGTTGTTTTATTAAGAGCCTTTCCTAATGATCTTATCGAGCATACAACAGTTCCAATTGTCTTTTGCAAAAACTAAGAAGAAAATAAATAGACGAACAACTTGAACTTGGGATTCGGCTATATAAGTATGTATTATCTTCGGCCCAAGTAAATAACTGCATGCTTTCTTCATGGACATGAGAAACCAACAACCGAAACTGACATGCGAGCGAACGTTGGCATCAAAACAGACAAACAAAATTTCATACTTACACATTATATTGCAACTACCAAAGTGTTTCACTAATAAACACATATGTTAGTATATTAAATGTACTTATATATAATGCCTATTCATGATATCATATTTAATCAAGCCACAAGATTCCATTTTTCTAAGAAAGTAAATAGGAATATCCAAATTTGTGGGCAAATTCACAATAATAATGCCAAAATTAACCAATGATTTCAGTTCGAAGAGAGAACACAAGTTGGAATGAGAAGAACACGGTAAATAAAAGAACTCGCTAAATGGAAAACACGCAAATTATTTCCTTCCCACATAGGTCGGGTCCTATTAACATCGTTAGACATAGCCAAGTGTAGCAAAATTTATCATGTAGTCAATATATATAGCTCACTCAACCTCAAATGGAACCTACATCCACCTAAAAGAGTTTGGGTTGGAAACAAAATTACGTTCTTGGAAATTTTTGAGTTGTTGGTTTGAGGCAATGATTGAGAAACAAATTCAATCACAAAAAAAAAGAGAAACAAATGCAATCATTTTTTTTAAAATTTCAATGAAATTACTTTCAATTGAAGGAACTTGACCTAGACGGCGCCAAATGTCTAATGATCCAAGAGAGGAGCGAAAAGACTAAGAAACACATGAGATGTTTTGTGAATAATAAATTTTCTATGGCAAGACAAAAATCATATGGTGCATCGGGTCAATAGAGAAAAATAGGAGAAAGTTACACTAAGATGATGAGCATACTCCTCCGACTTTGGATCGTTAGCAAAAAAATCATAAGAACAAATTAACCACTTTTTGATGTGATGATATAGATTTGGTGTGATAATTATTTATGTAATACAAATAAATACGTAAACAACTATTTCAACAAAAAAGGTGTCCACTAAGCGATAGAAATTGTATAAGAACCAATGATTATTTAATTAATTGAACTACATGGAACGTTACTCATATTAAAATGATTCTTGCATCTCAAATGTGGAAGAAGTCCACTAAGCATTGAAAATATTGAACTTAAAATTCTAGCATAATCCATAAGCCAATCCATTTTGTTGACGCAACATGAAATATACTATAATTTAAGTACCACATATAATTGAAATGATAAAAGGAATAACTACAATAGTCTAGCCGCGCAAATGCGCGGGTGGCCCTGCTAGTTCTGTATTGTTACGCAACCAGAATGGGTACATCGTTTGAATCAATAAAGAACCTTTTCCTTTGTATGAATCTATATTATTTTTTTCTAATTTCTTCCCGAAACTTCTTAAGAAAAATCTTAAATTGGATCCAAAATTGACGGGTTTTCTTCTCTCTTAGGGGCGGTGATCCAGCAAGAGAACTGGATATAGCTGACGCGGTGAATCACAATGTTGCATTTAGGTATCACATAATAAATCTCACATCTTAATTTGTCCAAGCATCAATAGTATTCCTCTCCAGAAATTCTTCAGCTGTATATGTACAGAGCTGGTATACCTTTCCAACCACGTATGTCCACACACATATTTACAGAGGTGAAGCATATCTATATGTACAGAGCTGGTATACCTTTCTACAATATGTACACTAGCTACGTTGACCACGTATGTCCACACACATATTTACAGAGGTGAAGCATATCCATATGTACAGAGCTGGTATACCTTTTAGTTTCTACAATATGTACACAACGTTGACCACGTATGTCTGTCCACACACATGTTTACACGGAAAATAAAGGAGGAGTCTAGGGAAGTAACGAGGAACTACAAAGGCATCAACCTGTAGATATAGGTCGCTGGTAAACCGAAATGACGAACGGATGATCAGAGGCTAAAACCAGAGCCTCAGCTCCAAGTCCACCTCGTCGTTGCTCTTGCCCCCGGGACCTGCCTTCTGCGACCCACCGGCGCGGCCACCGTCGACTTGAGCGCCAGCCGGCGGTTCCTCGGCCTCGCGGCGGCGGTGGACGTTCATGTGCCCTCCCAGCGCCTGGGCGGTGGTGAAGCCTCTCTTGCAGATGCGGCACAGGTGAGACTCCTGAGCCCGCCTCGCTGCGCTGTCCTCCGGGGAGCCCACCTTGCCGACGCCACCTCCCTCCATTGAACTCCAACCTAGCTAGCCCAGAAGCTGATTGTGTGTGAGTAGCAAGTGTGGTGGATGGGACTTGTTGTGGTTGGATCCTTGGATGGATCTTAGGAAAGCAACAATGGCGGTATATATAGCCGTAGAGGCTGTGTGGTGTATGTACTGCTGGGGGCAGTGTGCATGCTGGTTGCTAGCTTCAGGGAGCGGAAGACTGCCGAGGCCGGTAGCCATTGCCGGCCTAGTTGGCAAATATAGCGTGGCGGTGAGGTGTGCCGGTGCTGATGGGCTGGGAGAGGCTGGTGTATATATATAGCTCTACCGGCCACCTGGATTTGATCATAGCGTACTCTGTGTACGTACATGCATATTGCTTCCCTGCATCCAATTCCTTTTCCAAGTAAAATCCTTTGTTCGACGCAAAAGAAAAGTAAAATCCTTTGAATACGTGACGAGGCACGCATGGACGCATTTTTATTTGTTATTTATTTGTGTTGTGATTCATGAATAAACAAAATAAATAAATTATTATAGGTCTGTCTAGGACACATCTAGATGTGACATAATTATGTCACATCTAAGCTGATTTTCACTCTATTTATGATCTATTTTTATCCTATTTTTTTGTTTCTGATTGCTGCATTATATATTTGTGGGAGTTTAGATGTGACATCCTTAAAAAACATTTAGATGTCAATTACACAAACTGAATTATTATTTGTGCAAGAAAAACAATTAACTAATTGCATGAACACGCACCGCCTAACCTATCCGTCGATTGACATGAGTACGGAATTCTACGACGTACGACATTGTCTGCCGCACGCAAGGATGAAATGTGTTCTTTTCTTCTGGTTAATCATGTTTTCGCTGCATTGCTAAAAATTATATCTCGGCATGGAGATGAGATTAAGAATTATATTTCCACATGATATGACATTCATAAAATGTATCTTTCACTAAAGAAAGTGTTTATAGAGGATGGTAGAAGCACACAAGAGTTTAACCCACCACATTTACATATTAAGGGCATGTTTGGTAGTTGGCTAGCTTTCAGGTCCGCTAAATCTGCGGTGGAGCTGGGCTGAACACTTAATTTTGCTCCAGGAAGTTAGCTTCCTAGATCTGAGAAGGATGTAGGAGTATATACAAAAAGCGGAAGCAGCGTTTCTGGCAACCTCAGAAATCAGGAGTTAGACTAAACTACGGAAGAATGTCACCGCCAAGTGACTCGATGGGTCATGTACTGGTTTGCTCATGCGGGTTGGCCCGCTGGGCCGTGCGAAAAGCTGGATCGAACAAGCCGAACACTTTTCCATTGATCGTAACTCGTGGAAGAAGCTGGCATCGGGAAATAGAAACGAGATTTGCAGATCCAATGAAGTTGGAGGACATCCGAACATGCCCTAAGATACGTATAGAAAAAATAAAGTGATATCCAAAGGTTCACAACCCAAATAGAACAATAGTCATGTGGACAAAGGAAAAAGGAAATTAAAAGTATATCCAAGTCAATGGGGATGTCATTGTCTTCTTCCTTCTGCATCCACCGGCACTGTGCTATGGGTAGAATTCGGTGCCACCTATACACATCTAGATCACCATTAGAGCCGGGATAACACTCTTGTAGCGGTCGGGGAGGAAACACACAAACCAGAATTCCATAGAGATCCTATATAACAGCCCAGTCCGTCCAAGTGGAATTGGGGAACACAAACCTCACATGCCCCCCCCCCCCCCCCAAACAAGGCCGAGGATGGCAACCTTCGCCAATCGGAGCTGCAGTTCGAGGAGTAAGATGCCTTGTTTCCTGCTCCACAAGACAACGCCTCCGAGCAAAACCTGCAGAAAGAAAATCCAGATTAGGGGATAGACCACCCCCCTTCCTCGTAGTGATGCCAATAAGCACCACTGGAACGACGACGAAGTCAGAATGACATATTCAATGACAACGGCGACGCCATCGTCTCTCCATGGACCGCGGGAGGCCAAAATCTAAACTTAATCCTAGCCCTACCACCATTGAATTGAAACAGCTAGCGGGGTCCTTGTCCCCCTCCCCCTAGCGCCAAAGCAGTGAGTGGTAGGAGAAGTGGGGAGAGGGTAGATCAGTGTTGTCACCCTGTCTTCTAGGGTATCGCGGGAGTCGTTGTTTGGCCAAGCAGCCTGGATTCATCCGCCAGACATGAACATAGCATGCAAGACATACATATTGTTGTAACAATTTCACAGCGCAACATGGCACACTAAGCTCAATGAGATAGTTCAACGGTACTCCGCCTATGAAAAATACAATAGAGAAACAAGAAACCAACCAAGTGTATGGCCAACAAACAAACAACATAAACAAAATGACGTAGCAAGGCACATTTCTACTTTTAGTATAGTACTAAAAAGAGTCAAACATAAGTGTTCCCTTGAATTGGACACAAATGGGCTTAGGTTCACTCGCACGGAATTCAAATGGATGTGTTCAGGATAATCAAAGAAAGGAGTTGGTTACTAGACAAGGCTTGGGCTTTGGTGACCTACGTTTGGGTCTCATATGTATCTTACAAAAACAAATTGAGCCAAAAAATTGACACTACTCAATAGCCTCAACATTTTTATGACATATGGGCCAAATACTATAAGTTGCTCAAGAAGTTATGCCCACAACACCATGTGGCTGGGCCGGAGCCACTAAAATTGAGAGCTACGGCAGAGATTCCCAACCATTAGTGGTTATGCACTTAAGTTTAATGCAATTTGTGCAAACCATAATGTTGTCTGAAAATTGCGCTAATATATACTTATTTTGGCATATTGTCAAACAATGCTAATTTTGTGAAAACTGTGTGCACTTTTTTAATCATTATTTTACTCTAATCTTATTTTTAATACTTCTCTTCTTTAGGGCATTACCAATGCCCTTAATCCATTCTACCTTAGAAAATATGTTTGTTTTTGTTCTTTTTTTGTATACTAGTTAAATTTTGTGTGTTGCTATGGGAGAATGCCTGTAAAAAAATCTTACATATGATTAAGTGAATAATGGTTGATTTGGACATACACTTCACATCGCAAATTTATCATACATCAATCACATATTAGCCACTTGATCAAAAAATCAATGAACAATTATTTAATACCATAATGATATAATTTCTCCTTCACCTAAAGGTCCACGGGAAGAGGAACCACCGTCTCCTCTATCATTTTCTTGACCAAATCAATCAGATCTAACATTCCTAGAAAAGATGAATATGCATGAAAATCAAGGTGATTGTACAAATTTATCGTTTACTCATGGCTTAACCCCTTTACAGCCAGACTGCCTCACTAGACATTGAGCTTCACAATTGCCCCAATGATCGTCCTCAATGTGTTTGCTATGTTCCTCGACTATGATTGTGTGAAGCTTCTAGAACATGGACTTTAAAAATGATATTGAACATGAGAATTGATGAAAGGGAACCGTTACAACAAGACATGCTCTAGACTTTGGACACAACTTCACTTTCTTCCCATGCCACCTCACTAGGTGTCTTCCCCCTTTCTCTTTGCTCCATCACCTCCCCCTCCTTCCTCATCCTCCCTTCTTTATCCTTCCCATGTCGCATGTCTACCATGCTTGCAGCTCTGTAGCCGTAATCAGTTCCCTGCATGTGTGGAACTTAATCACAGAAAAAAATGGTGGATTGGACGAAAAAACTTAAACATTAATTTTATGCTATATCTAACATAGGGACAAGGAAGTAGATTCAATCGACACACATGAAGGTTGCAACTGCACACAATATCTATGCAAATGCCTAATATGAATAAATGTCATTGCTCAGACGCAAACCAAAAACCACAACCACCATCAAGCATCACCATAGAAGGGGAAAATGCCTACACTTCAAGAGATAGATATATGCATCGCAAAAAGAATTTGGTAGAATTTGCCTAGTCTTTTTTCTGTTTAAAGTTGGTAGGATTTGTGATTTTTATTACTCATTGATGTGATTAGAATTTATAGAAGATACCATCGAATTACAGGGAAAGGTAGGATTTGATCCATAACAGCTGGATCATAACCATAGCCTAGTCTAAGATTCCTAACCGCATGAATCAAATGCATGCTTGTAGACGTGTTGCACACCTAAGTCTCTGCATTTAAAACTTGACAAAAAAGACACACCGAGAATAACCAAGTCTAATTTTGTGGTTTTTATGGTTTATGGTTTTTGGTTTTTAGTACAGTATGAAATATGAAAACCATTTATTTCTAGGGCATGCAAACTGCATACTTAGCTTTATAGAAGGCATAAGGTACATACAAGAAATGCAGACAAACTTCCACTGCATCCCGGTGAGTAGCAAACCTCACTCGATGCACACAAAACAACACAACCCCAAAGGGTATGTCCTAAACTTACTAAAAAAGTGTGTCTCGACCAACACCGGTCACCTCCAAAGAAGAATAACCCCAACTAGACTTTCCTTGTCGATGCACCAACCAAAATTGGAGACCTAAATGAGTCGGCGAGTGGATGGCGGGACTCGGTCAGCCCCAAGAAAGTCGGCATCTTGGACTCACCCGTGATAGCTACATTGTGCCCCTGAAGATCAATCCAGAACATCGGCAAACACCACACTACGCAACATAGAACCTCCAAGTTGTGCCTTCACATGATGCTCCTAACAGAGGAACGACATTGGAATGGCGCCACCGCCGGTCCGGATCCTAACCTAGGCTTTCGCCCGAAGACAACAATCTAAGTGAGAGAGAGTGAGATGTTGATACAGCACAACGACGCCTCCAAGGAGGGGGGAAAACACCCATGGGCGCCATCGCTTCTAGCACCGACTAAAGAAGGGTAAGACTTTCATCTGTCTCGTCGCATAGCTGCATCCATGTCCACCGGAATGTGACAACACTGTCCATGTTTGTCCACTCCGTAGCCGCTACAGCACCTCCTGAACATTGTCCCACCGCACCAAGCACAACAAGGAGTCAAAGGCTAGAGCAGCCATGCCGCCATCACGTGCACCATGCAGAGTTGATCAGCCGAGCAGCCCAAACACCCGACAATCGACATTGACCCCTAGTCGCCATCTCTCTTTCCTTCTACTCGGGGTCTCCATACTCCACACCTCCTATAAGCACATAATCATGCGACGAGGAGAGAACACCAATCCAGCCCCCGAGGAGGATCACGCCATCAGAACTGCCACCGCTGTCAGAAGATCAGGCTCCCTCGAGCGAAGAAACCCTAGACCATGGCATTGTCTGCCGATCGCTTTCACGATCACCTTTATAGCGAAATGCTCGCTCATGGTAGACCCTCTGTGTTAGACTGTATATGTATACGTAGATTTATGTATATGTCTTGTACTTGTACTTATACCCTTTGGTACTTATATATAATGAGATAGCCGCACCCTCCAAGGGTGTCGAGCAGTTGCCCCAATATCCTGGTTTTACATGGTATCAGACTAGGGTTTCCCGTCTTCCGCTGCACCCCTTGCGCCGCCGATCACTGCCGCCGCCTCGCCCGATGGCCTTCGCTAACTCCGCCGCCGCCTCGGCTTCCTCCCCTGCTGGCGCGCCGGTCGCCCCCTCGTCGCCCTTCCTCGCGTCCCCCCCGCTCATCACGCTGCAGGGCGGGCAGGGCGGGCAGGAGCAGGGCGGGCCGGGCCTTCCCCAGCCGCCGATCGCTGCTGGCGGCGCCTCGCCCTCGACCTTCGCCTTTGCGCCGCCACCTCTTCGCGCCTCTGCACAGTCCGCCTACGGGGTGGCTCCCCCCCAACCCTACGGAGCCCCTCCGCCCTACTATGGCGCGACCCAGCCCTACGCTCCGTGGTATGGCGCCCCTGCACCAACCTACGACGCCGCGCCACCGATGCCTTCCGCCTGGCCGACGCCTCCGTCATCACAGATGGCGTCGTCACCTATGGCGCGCTTCACGGTGCCGCCGCCCGTGTCTTCGGTGGCCCCGCCTGGTCCGGTCGATGCCCCTGCTGGTCCTGGCTACGAGGCGTCCTTGGCCCTTGCTCCCCATGATGTGCAGAACAAGGGTCCCCATGCGGGTTATGCTCCGGCGCCATCGCCGTTCTACTTCTCGCATCTCCTTCCGGTGAAGCTTACACCGGACAACTACCTGTCCTGGCGGGCACAGGTGCTACCTCTCCTACGGAGTCGCTACTTGAGGGCTATGTTGATGGCTCCATCCTGCCCGCCCGCCCGTATCACCCGGCTCATCATGTGTGGGTGGCTCAAGACCAGGCGATACTTTCGGCCATTCAGTCCTCGCTAACTCCGAGCGTGTCGTCACTTGTCATCTTTGCCGCGACATCTCGGGAGGCTTGGTCTGCACTTCACAGCAGTTTCGCCTCTCAGTCTCAGGCGCGTGCTCACTCTATCCGCACTGAGTTGGGGGAGACCAAGCTTGGTGGCCTCACCATCACGGAATACTTCAACAAGATGTCAGGGCTTGTAGACACGCTGACCTCCATTGGCCAGCCCCTTGGAGATGAGGACTTCACCACTCATGTGCTCAATGTCCTCGATGATGACTATGACAATCTCATTGAGAACGTCCATGGGCGCGAGGCGCCTCTCCCGCCGCGGGAACTGTATGCGCGGCTCCTTGGTCACGAACAGCGCATCAAAGCGCGTCGATCCACTCCGAGTTTTGCCTCTGCTAACGCCGCAACCCGTGGCAAATCGCAGGTTGCCGCCCCTGCCAAGCCGGCGGTTCCATCTCAGCCCTCACGGGGCGCCGCGCCGTCCATCACAGCCGGATCACAGCCGGTGGCTTGCTGCCCCAGTTGTGGTGCTCAGCAGGCATGCCAACTGTGTGGGATTGAGCGCCACGTAGCTTCTCGCTGTCATCGCCGCTACAAGCAAGATTTCCTTGGCCTCGGCAAGAATGGCAAGGGGAATGAAAAACAGGCAGCCGCTGCGGCGGTGGGTCATGAACACGGGCGTACTCCATCCTACTCAATTGATCCCTCGTGGTACATGGACACGGGAGCTACCAACCACCTCACCAACGACATGAGCAAGCTTTCAGTCCAGGAGCCATATCGTGGTCATGATTAGGTGCACACCGCCAATGGAGCAGGTATGCGCATCTCCCATGTTGATCAGGCATCCCTTCTTGCCCACAATTCAAGAAAACTGCATCTTTCTAACATCCTTCGTATTCCCACTGCTTCGCGTAGTTTGTTGTCTGTTCCACAACTTACTCGTGACAATAATGTCCTTGCTGAATTTCACCCTTTTCGTTTCTTTATCAAGGATCGGGACACGAGGGCCGTTCTGCTTAGCGGTCGTCTTCACCGTGGCTTGTATGCACTTGACGCGCCAACCGCACCGCCATGCAGTTTTCTCCTCAGGCGTTCAGTGGTGTTCGTGTCTCACCTACACATTGGCACGCGCGACTTGGTCATCCTGCCGCTCCCATAGTCCGTCATGTGTTGCATCGTCATGAGCTACCAGTTGTGTCAAATAAAACTGCTGAAACTATTTGTGATGCCTGTCAAGAGGGCAAGAGTCACCAACTCCCGTTTTGAGTCTAGTCGTGTTGTGAAACATCCTCTTGAGCTTATTTTTTCCGATGTATGGGGTCATGCCCAAACGTCTGTTAGTGGCCACAATTATTATGTCAGTTTCATTGATGCTTACAGTCGGTTTACCTGGCTCTATCTTATTAAGAAAAAATCTGATGTGTTTGATGTGTTTATCCAGTTTCAAGCACATGTTGAGCGTCTCCTTCGCCAGAAAATTATTCATGTCCAAAGCGACTGGGGGGGGGGGTGAATATCACAACCTCAACTCATTCTTTAACAAGCTTGGGATTGCACACCGTGTGTCTTGCCCTCATACGCATCAGCAGAATGGAACGTAAGCATCGTCACCTTGTAGAAACTGGCATCACCTTATTAGCTCATGCCTCCGTACCTTTTAGGTTCTGGAGTGATGCTTTCTCCACTGCCTGTTTTTTGATCAATAGGCTGCCTTCACGACTACTGAATATGAAAACTCCACTTGAACTCTTGCTCAATGAAATCCCAGACTACACCTTTCTCAAAGTCTTCGGGTGTGCCTGTTGGCCTCATTTGCATCCATATAATAAACATAAGCTAGAGTTTCGGTCGAAACAGTGCGTCTTTCTTGGGTATAGTTCCCTTCACAAAGGGTAAAAATGCCTACATGTTCCCACCAATCGTGTTTACATTTCTCGTGATGTTGTTTTTGATGAGAATGTGTTTCCATTTCGTGCACTTCCGAATACCTCTATCACTCTTATGCCAGACGCTTCTTCTACCACACCTGTGCCTGATCAATTTGTGGATGTTGCATATGCTCCTGTGTTGCTCCCTAACCATGCTGCAGGTGTTGGCCGTGGCGCTCGTCTCGAGCTTCTTGAGGAACAGGCACCGGTCAAGGCCCAGAGGATTTATCGCATGCATGGGGCATGCATACTGGCGGTACTCCGCAACCCATGAGTTGTGCCCGCAGCTGCCTCAAGGGCATCACCCGACGCTGCCTCATGAAGGCCGCCTCGCCCGCCTCGTGGGGTCGCCCGAGACGGCCTCGCGGAGGTCGCCTGGCCGGCCACGCCAGGCTCGCATGGGCCGGCTTCGGCTCACGATGGGCCGGCCACCCCAGGCTCGCCCGCTCCTTCAGCACCCAGTGGCTCTAGCGTGGGCCTGGGCGACGTGGCCGTGTCGGGCGCCACACCGCCCGCCTCTCCGACTCCCAGTGGCTCTGGCGTGAGCCTTGGCGACTCGGGGTCGCCTCTTTCGTCGCCTGCATCAAGCCCTGCGTCGCCACCACAACCTGCTGCTCTTGGACATCGTGACGCCGCAATGTATGTGTGTTTTTCAGCCTAAGATCCGGACCGATGGGACTGTCGCGTGGCTCGCCGTGTGCATGGCTCATGCTGCTGAGGATCCCACTGCTGAGCCTCGCCATTTTCAGGCTGCACTAGGCATTCCCCACTGGCGTGCCGTGATGGAACAGGAGTTTCAAGCGTTGCTGAAGAATTACACCTGGCAGCTTGTTCGTCCAGTATCTGGGGTCAATATCATTGACTCTAAGTGGGTGTTTAAAGTTAAACGGCATGCTGATGGCTCCATTGAACGATACAAGGCAAGGCTAGTGGCTAAGGGCTTCGCATGCAGGTATGGTCATGACTATGAAGACACGTTCAGTCCAGCTTATCAAGCTTCCACTACCATTCGCCCGCTACTATCCCTTGTTGTTACTCGAGGATGGTTTCTCCGTCAGCTTGATGTGCGTAACGCTTTGCATGGAGTTACGAGGAGGAGGTTTATATGCGTCACCACCGTGGTTTGTTGATCCTGCACGCCCCTAATCATCTCTGCTGCCTTTTTAAGGCGCTCTATGTGCTCAAGCAGGCTCCCAGTGCCTGGCATGCACGTCTTGGTTCAGTTTTGCGAGCACTTGGGTTCATTCCCCATCACGACACATCACTGTTTCTTCTTCAACGCCCCGAGGTTACGATGTATTTACTGGTCTATGTTGATGATATTATTCTCATCAGTTCCTCAGTTGTTGCGGCAGATTGTCTTGTGGCTGCGTTGAGTGGTGATTTTGCTGTCAAGGATCTCGGTGCTCTGCACTTCTTCCTTTGTTTGGAGGTTTCACGGTCTTCTGCTGGAGTCACTCTTACTCAGAAGAAGTACGCTCTGGATTTGTTGCGTCGTGCTGGTATGATGCAGTGTAAACCTGTCACTACTCCTATGTCTGCCACTGATCGGTTGTCTGCTTTTGATGGAGACCCTCTCTCCCCTGATGATGCCACTGAGTACCGCAGTCTTGTTGGAGGCCTGCAGTATCTTACTATCACCAGACCAGATGTCTCTTATGCAGTCAATCGTGTCTGTCAGTTTCTTCATGCGCCCACAACATCCCATGCGCTCACTTCATCTCATGGTTTGCTCCTCTAGCGTGTGCCGTCTTATGAGATCTCAGCCTTCTCAGATGCAGACTGGGCTGGTAGTCCTGATGACCGGCGATCCACGGGGGGGTATGCAGTGTTTCTTGGCCCCAACTTAATTGCCTGGAATGCTCGCAAGCAGGCTACGGTGTCTCGCAGCAGCACGGAAGCTGAGTACAAAGCAGTTGCTGATGCGACAGCTGAGATCATTTGGGTTCAGTCCTTGCTGAGAGAGTTGCGAGTCCCTTCGGTTCATTCTCCAGTGCTTTGGTGTGATAACATTGGTGCTACATACTTGTCATCTAATACAGTGTTTCATGCTCGGACAAAACATATTGAGGTTGATTATCACTTTGTTCGAGAGCGTGTTCCACATAAGCTGCTTAGCATCAAGTTCATATCATCAAAGGATCAACTTGCTGACATCTTCACGAAGCCTCTTCCACAACCACAGTTTGTAGGCTGCAGGCGCAATCTTAACTTAGTTTGTACTTCAGGCCACAGTTAAGATTGAGGAAGGGTGTTAGACTGTATATGTATACATAGACTTGTGTATACGTCTTGTACTTGTACTTGTACTCTTTGGTACTTATATATAATGAGATAGCCGCACCCCCCAAGGGTGTCGAGCTGTTGCCCCAATATCCTGGTTTTACACTCTGTGTCGGTTCACTCGGCATCCTTGTGGTGGCACTAGGAGTGTTTTTTTATTGTTCCTTTTGTAACTAATTTTTTTATCAGGTTTGTTCTCATTTTGCATGCTTGTACACGTGGGCTATATATGCATCTCTAAGGCGGAGGTGGGTTATTTTGTGCTTTTGTCATATACAGTATATACATGCCCCCTAAAATAAAAATATGTACAGACCCAAGAATTTATAAAAGCTTCTATGAGAAAAATCTATTATTCTTTCTGTAGGATTCTTATAGTAGTCCCATGTGAAGCATACCAACTCAAAAAAAATCCTCTTGTATGGAAGCAGGTCGGCAAGCTATTCGATGACAAGGAACTCCGCGACACTAATGGTTGCACGCACTACGAAGGTTTGGTTCGCTTATTACACAAAAGTAGAAGACAAACGTCGTCTGAATTTCGTTCGTAATTTTTCACAATTAGTATGGGTTTCTTTTCTCTTAGGAGTGGCGCTCCAGCAAGTGAGCCGAATATAGCCGATGCCGTGAATATATAACCATTCTGCATGTAGGAATCAGATCATAATTCCCACGTATTAATTTCCAAGTATCAATAGCATTCCTACTCAGGAGGCGAGACGGCGGTGGCTCCCTGAAGATGGAATAAAGGTCTCCCCGCCTAGCCCCCGTTCCGGCGGTGCGTCTAGCATCGTTTGTGGGCGTGTGAAGGTGTATCTCCGGCAGATCTATCGTTGGTGGATTTGCTCGGATCTCGTCGTTGTTCGTCTACGTTCGTGTGTCTTCGGTTTGGATCCTTTCGATCTACGTTATTTTTCATCGGCGGCGGTTGCTGTTCTGTGGTGCTGGTCATATGGGGCCTTAGCACGACGACTTCCCGACTATCTACTATAATAAGTTGTGCCCGGCTCCGACGATGGAGGGGCGATGACGGCGGCGCGCCTTTGGCTCGCTTCGGTGCTTGTAGTCGTCGCTAGGTGGTCTACGAATCTGGATGTAATTTTTATTTCTGGTATTCGTTATACTGCCATGATTGAAGATGAATAGATTGAAAGTTTTTCCGCCAAAAAAAAAGTATCAATAGCATTCCTCTGGAGAAATTCTTCAGCTATATAATATGTATCACACACATGCTTGGCAGATCCATCTTACATATTGGAGAGGAGAGGAGAAGCATATCTATATGTACAGAGCAAGTATATATACCTTTCTACATGTATATAAGTTTTTTTTTTTTGACGTCGTACACTTCGTACGTTGACCACGTATGCCCACACACATATTTACACGAAAGATAAAGAAGGATTGCTAAGGCATCAACCGGGAGAGACGCTGGTAAACGAAATGACGAATGGATGATCAGACGCTAAAACTAGAGCCTCAGCTCCAAGTCCAGCTCGTCGTTGCCCACGAGACCCGCTGCCTTCTGCGGCCCACCGGCGCGGCCACCGTCGACTTGACCGCCAGCCGGCGGCTCCTCGGCCTCGGGGCGGCGGCGGTGGACGTTCATGTGCCCTCCGAGCGCCTGTGCGGTGGTGAAGCCCCTCTTGCAGATGCGGCACAGGTGAGACTCCCGAGCCCGCCTCGCCTCCTCCGGCGAGCCCGCCCTGCTGGCGCCACCTCCCTCCATTGAACTCCAACCTAGCTAGCTAGCCGGAAGCTGATTTGTGTGTGATGTGAGTAGCAAGTGTGGTGGATGGGACTTCTTGTAGTTGGATACTTGGATGGATCTTAGGAACGCAGCAATGGCGGTATATATAGCGGTAGAGGCTGTGTGCGTTGTGTGTGCTGCTGGGGGAGTGCGCATGCTGGTCGGCGGCCATTGCCTAGCTTCAGGGAGCGGAAGATTATCCAGGCCGGCGGCCATTGCCGGCCTAGTCGGCAAATATAGCGTGGCGGTGAGTATGCCGGTGCAGATGGGCTGGCTGTGAGAGGCTGGTGTCTATATATAGATCTACCGGCCACCTGGATTTGATCATAGCGTACGTGCGTGCATTGCTTGCCTGTATCCAATTTCTTTTCCAAGCACGCTTGGACGCATTGTTTGTTTCTTATTTATTATGTACGAAACTACATTTTTGCAAGAAAAAGAATTAACTAATTGCATGAACACGCGCCGTTAACCTATCACGTCGATCGACATGCATGAGTGCGGCCTTCTATGACTTGCAACGTTCTCTGCCACACCCAAGGAAGAAATGTGTTCTTTTCTTCTGGTCAATAATTTTTTTCCTAATGCAATGTTAAGAATTTCATTTCCACATGGAGAAGAAATTTAGAACATGTATCTTCCAGTAAAGAAAGGGTTTATAGAGGATGGTAGCAGCACACAAGAGTTTAACCCTCGTGTTTGCATCACTAAGCTCCCTAATTTTAAAAAGCCCATATTCAATAAGGTCTTCAATTAGAATTGGATCATCCGATTGTGACCGGGTCAACAATATCCCAAAACACGCTCATTCAATTCTTTTATACTATACACTGTTCTTTCTAATTTTTAACGTCTCACAATTAATTAAGGTATTCAATTTAGAATTAGGTAATCCGATTTTGACCAGGCCAACAATTTCTCAAGCTCTCACATTCAATTCTTTTAATTCACTATGTCCTCTAAATTTGAAGCTCTTTCAGTGAATTGAGGTATTCAATTTTGGATTTGGTTTACGATTTTGACTGGGCCAATGATTTTTCAAATCAATTAGCAGTAACCGGCCTATAAAAACATATCAATCCCGTGCACCCTCTCGCCACCTAAAAAAAAGAAACGCCACCATGTGATATTGTGGCACGAATATAGTATATGCAACCATCGACACGGAAATTTCCCCCACGTAAATATAGGTTGGTTAGCAGATAACACGGAATCATACCACGAAAGGCCTACCAAATCAACGCATTATAAATAAAATAAAATAAAGTTCATTTACTCCCCTGAACAAAGTGGTTGGTTCACATAACCCCCTGGACTATTTATCTACTCTCTTAACCCCCTAAACTATCCTGTACCGTTGAAAAATCATCTGGGTAGGTTTGTATAGGTGGTTTGCTGACGTGGATGAGGTCAAGTGGTATATGAACAATAGGCCCCCCTCGTCGGCCGCAACCCGTGTCTCCTCATGTACATCGAGAGCGTCGTTGCCTCGATCTCTTGCTCTGGCGACCCCCACTTCTCCGCTGCTTCCCATGCATCGTAGAGCTCTGCCCGTTTTGCCAAGCTCCGCCGCCCATTTTTGCCGTCGAACACAATGCCCACGAGTTCCTTTGACCTCACCGTGTTTCCAACTAAGTAGATGACGATGGGGAGGGGATATGAACCCACTGTGTCGGCTGCCTACCTGCCTAGACCTTTACCATGTTTCCTTTCCCCTCTCGTTCTTGCAATCCCTAAGCCCCCGAGAGCGCCATGGACATCGGTGTCGTCTTTGTGGCCAACGGCCTCCCCTCGCCAAACCAACACGCTACAGAGCTCTGCTTGATCCCCTTGACAGCCAAGGCAAAGGAATAGGCTCCGGTTGCCCCGAGCCGGGCGAGTTGGGTCGTCTTCCCCAACTGCGGCTGTTGTACGCCATCACCAAATTTGCTGCCTGTGTGCTTCCCAGACCTCTCTGTCTACATTGGAAGAACCATTGTGAGCTCCCGATCATCCCCCATCTCCTCTTCTGATCGATATAGTGACGTAGCTACTGCCCCCGCACTACAAGAAATATGTCAACTAGTGACCTTCTGTCAGTGACCCTGGAAGAATTGGTCATAGATCTATGACAATTTCAGACCAATTGGTCAAAAGCTGTGCGGGGGGCTCCAAACCCTAAACTAAAACGACCATTTTGGTCAGAAAGGTCGTAATTTCCTTACACGAAATGGTCATAAAGCAGATAGCACTTGTCCGCTGCCTTATTTATAGCTGATCATGACCAATATAGATGGTCATAATCTTGTAAATTGTGGTGGGTTGCTATGACTAGGCGCCACCTCATCAGTTTTGCCTATGTGTCATGTCCATGTGACAGTTTTTGGCCTAGGTTGTGCAGCAACCTATATTTCTGTCATTCCCAAAATTCCCAAAAAAACCTCATAAATTCTTTGGGTCATATCTTCGTCAAATATGTAAAAAACCTTCCTTGCCTACTTCAAAAATAATTCAAAAATATTCATTTTCCCATTCTGTTCAGAAAAGCACTTTGTAAAGGAAGTACCACTTTGGCATGTCCAAATGGTATCCATTTTCTACAGTGCTTTCCTATGCCCAAATAACCATCCTCCACCAAATGCAGCTCAATCCATTCATTATTCTGAGCCCAACTTCAACATTCGTATTTATGTCCAGTGTGGTACTTTGCAAAGCAAGTACCACCTAGGCTCCTCCTTTTGAGCTAAAAATTTGTGAATACGGTCTTCTTAGTAACTAATCATCCTCAGCCAAAACTCACGCCCATTAGCCATGTGCATTTCCCATACCGCTAATCAAACACTTGGTTGCTTATTCATGTTTGAGCATCGATCGGTCTCCTCATGAGAATCTTATGTTGTGATTTTCTTCCTAGCACCTACCTGGGGAGTGCCCAACCCACTAGACATGCTTAGGCCGCCCATAAAACATGGCAACGCCACGGTCACGCGGTGACCACGCGGCGGGCATGCGAGTTTACGCGCTCTAGAGTTGGGGCCATCGGCCACCGTCCAAACCTCGACGTATCGCCACCAAACCATGTATTTATGATTAAATAAGTACTTATGTAACTATAAATGTTTTTTGGAATAAGTAGCAAACTATGAGGCAGCTGTAGTTCAAATTTGACCCGCTTCCTAATGAATCGGCGGGAATTTGTCTTTTTCACTAGAGGTGGATCAAAACTTTTGACACCCAACCATTTTGTCAATTGTGCATTTAATATGACCTAGTATTTTAGAAAATTGATTTGGTCCAATTTTGCAACAAATATATGGTAGGTCCTTCATAAAAAAAACTCATTTTAGGCACCTGGAAAATGGAAAATGAATTTTCCGTGCAAAAAAAAATGATAACTCCCTTAGGCAACATTGTTTGGAATTCCAAGATGCACCCTTGTGAACGATATGAGATCATTTGAACAAACTATGCCATGTATGTGGCCATAAGATTGATCATTTGGCTTGAAAGCCATGAATCTTCACGCATGATAGCTCATTTTTGAGAACATTTTTTAAAAATAATTTCCATATTACAAGTTTATTATTTTTCCTGGAAACTTGGTCACATATAATGACACAATGCGAAGGTTTTCCAAATTTTTTTTCAATTTTTTATGCCCGTTTCAAAATGCGGTCAAAACGGCGGGCTTGACCGTTCCTAGCTAGTGGTTGAATCTTGGAAAACTTTTGATGTTTCTCTGATTAAATAGATACTTATGTACCTAGAAATGATTTTTGAAAAAAATAAAGATCAAACTATGAGGCAGTTGCAGTTCAAATTTGACCCGCTTCCTACTAAATCGGCGGGAATTTGTCTTTTTCACCAGAGGTGGATCAAAACTTTGGACACCCAACCATTTTATGAATTGTGCAATAAATATGGACTAGTATTTTATAAAATTGATTAGGTCCAATTTCGCAATAAATATGTGGTAGGTCCTTCACAAAAAAACTCATTTCTGGCACTCGGAAAATGGGAAATGAATTTTCCGTGCAAAGAAAATGAAACTCCCTTAGGCAACATTGTTTGGAATTCTAAGATGCACCCTTGTGCACAATATGAGATCATTTGAACAAACTATGCCATGAATGTGGCCATCAGATTGATCATTTGGCTTGAAAGCCATGAATCTTCACGCATGATAGCTCATTTCTGAGAACACTTTTTTAAAATAATTTCCATATTACAAGTTTATTGTTTTTCCTGAAACTTGGTCACATATAATGACACAATGCAAAGTTTTTCCAATTTTTTGATTTTTTTTGAATTTTTTATGCCTGTTTCAAAATGCGGTCAAAACGGCGGGTTTGACTGTTCCTAGCTAGTGGTTGAATCTTGGAAAACTTTTGATGTTTCTATGATTAAATAGATACTTGCGTACCTAGAAATTATTTTTGGAAAAAATAAAGAGCAAACTACGAGGCAACTGCAGTTCAAATTTGACCCGCTTCCTTCTGAATCGGCGGGAATTTGTTTTTTTCACCAGAGGTGGATCAGAACTTTTGACACCCAACCATTTTGTCAATTGTGCATTAAATATGGCCTAGTATTTTATAAAATTGATTTGATCCAATTTTGCAACAAATATATGGTAGGTCCTTCACAAAAAAACTCATTTCAGGCACTCGGAAAATGGAAAATGAATTTTCCGTGCAAAGAAACTGAAAACTCCCTTAGGCAACATTGTTTAGAATTCCAAGATGCACCCTTGTGCACAATATGAGATCATTTGAACGAACTATGCCATGAATGTGGCCATAAGATTGATCATTTGGCTTGAAAGCCATGAATCTTCACGCATGATAGCTCGTTTCTGAGAACACTTTTTTTAAATAATTTCCATATTACAAGTATATTATTTTTCCTGGAAACTTGGTCACATATAATGACACAATGCGAAGGTTTTCCAATTTTTAGATTTTTTTTGAATTTTTTATGCCCGTTTCAAAATGCGGTCAAAACAGCAGGCTTAACCGTTCCTAGCTAGTGGTTGAATCTTGGAAATTTTTTGATGTTTCTTTGATAAAATAGATAGTTTTGTACCTAGAAATGATTTTTGGAAAAAAATAAAGAGCAAACTATGAGGCAGCTGCAGTTCAAATTTGACCCGCTTCCTTCTGAATCGGCGGGAATTTGTCTTTTTCACCAGAGGTGGATCAAAACTTTTAACACCCAACCATTTGGCCAATTGTGCATTAAATATGGCCTAATATTTTAGAAAATTGATTTGGTCCAATTTTGTAACAAATATTTGGTAGCCCCTTCACAAAAAATCTCAGTTTGAACACTTGAAAAAGATTAAAAATAGCTAGAAAGATCAGAAATGCATACAAATTGGTGCTCTCCCCTGCATCCGCGCCGTCATCCATCCCCGAGGTACCCCGCCCGACCGCACCCAGTCAATTCTCTTCTCCGTGGCTGGATCAACGCGATACGTTCCTGGAATTTTTTCTCTCCGTCTCTGTGGTTGGGCAGATGGAGAGGGTGCTCAAGGATGATGCCATCCAGGAGAAGGGCGAGCGCGCCAGGATGGTAACCACCCCCTCCCATCTGATCTGCTTGTTTTCCTTCTTGGTCTCACTGGGTCAGTTTGTTCGTCCGTTGGTTCGATGGCGCTGCTGCAATTGTGTGCAATTAGTTTATACTGATCTCATTTAGACTGCAAAATCCATAGATTGTTAGTTCAACAAGTACAAGACGAACAACCTGACTGTCGGCTTCGCTTAGTAGGATATGTAGGTAACCGCGGCACACACACACACACACACGCACACTGATGCTGTATTGCTATTGCATAATGTGTTTTTGCAACTGTGCGCAATGAGTTTACGGGTCTCCCTTGACCGCGGAAGCTGAATATCACTCCCTCCGTTCATAAATAAGTGATGTGCAAAGAGGTTGCCTTCAATTTACTTTCTGCCTGTAGAGTTACTGTGTTAAATCTTGAATGAAGCATTCGGGTCGTTGCATCTCTTGGGTCAAGTGTTTCTCAGATGCTTGTATGTATCTTGGCTCACTAAATCGATTTGGCCCACATGATTTTGTGGGGCTTTGGTACCAGACTAGAGGTAGAGGCTGACGATTTCTTGCTGTTTCAGTCAAGTGCTTGATAGATATCTGTCTCAATCCACAAGAAAACCCATCAAACCTATATATGTCATCTGATTTAGATCACTTAATTTCATACATGGA
This sequence comes from Aegilops bicornis, assembly GCA_021605145.1. Lineage (NCBI taxonomy): Eukaryota > Viridiplantae > Streptophyta > Magnoliopsida > Poales > Poaceae > Aegilops > Aegilops bicornis. Next base: position 710,237,618 of record CM038675.1, read on the forward strand.
TTGCTGAGGTTTTTTTATCTTGCAGGTCGCGGCGACCACCAAGAAGACACCCAACTCCCGCATCCCGAACTACCCGAACCTGCCGTCAAGAATTGCTGTGTCAAGTCCACAACATCACCATGCATGTAGGTGTACTTGCTTCATATTCAGGTTCAGGTATGGGGGTTAGTGGCCTTAAGCATTAACCATTTAATCCTGATGAATGCTGCTTGTTTTGCACAGGCTGACAAGGACGCTGACGAGGTCTACGCACAGATGACTCTGCAACCAGTAAACTCTGTAAGTACTGTCGGAAACGGAGCTTGGTGAAGATATTCAGAACATGCTGAACTGCATTTTCTCTACTTGTGCTTTTATCGTTTTGCATGCTGCATGTTTGATGTTTTGCCTGAGCTGGGGACGAAATGGTACAGAATGCTTGAAACTAACATTACCAGTGTTCAGTTTAAGTGTACATTTTGAGATCAGTGCCAGTGTTTATAAACGCACAAAATCTGTACAGTATTTCTTAGATTAACGTGTGCTTACTGTATAATTTAGGAAAGTTCTAATAATACTACAACATATGCTAATTAAATAAGGAAGTGAAGCACTACCAAACGTACCGTATACAATGTTCAGTTCAAGTTTAATTTTCAGTTTAGTGCGAGAGTTTATCATCAAGCCAAAAAATATATATCTGATTTTCACATTGACGAGTACTACTGCTTACTTCTCCCATTCCTTGGCCGAAGACTCTGTTTTGAACCGAGCTTTGCAGCAAGGAGGGAATGGTTGCGTCTGTTTTGTGCTTGGACGCCTTCTCTTAGTTGTGCTAAAATTGAGGTGCATGTTTAATTGACAAGCACCTTTCATCCCCACTATGACAGTAATGCATTGAGGTGCCTCTGGACTGTAGTGTATGTTGATACAATTGAGGTGTTCCTAGCTAGTGTCTCAGACTTCAGATGTTTTTGATGTGAAACACTTATGCATGACTAATTGTTAAGTTGATACAATTTCTTTGGTAGACAAGCATGGAAATATGTACTAACTTTCCTGAAAATTGAGCTTTTCTTAACTAATCAAGAACTCCCCTCATTATGTGAAACACCTATGCATATGACTAATTTTGCACGGCAATTCTGTTCAATTCTGATTTCGTTGGTAGTCAATTCTGTTCAACTATGAAACACCTATGCATATGACTGAAAGCATGTCTACATCAGTACAACTTTGCATGCATATTTTATTGACTAGATATATATGTGTTGACTGTTCGTCTGTTCCTATGTACCGCATATTGTGTAATGGAGTTTGCTTGTATGGTGTTAGTGAAAATGTTTGTATGAAAATAATTGACATTGGCGACAGCTTACATGGCCATTAGAAACGCGGAAGCGTACAGCGGCCACGACCGCCCACGCCCTGCTTCTCCTGGTCTTTGTGTACCCCGCCTCTTTGCATCTGTTTGTGATTTGTTCTAGCAAGTTTCTGTTCATGAGAAATAACTTTCCAGGATTCACCAGACCAACAACTACTTGTTCTAGCATGTTTATTTCAAGCAATTTGTGATTCATGCTGTTTGATGAACCAGTACCCATGTCGGGATACTAGCAGAACTTGCAAACTTCAGTTTTCTCACCAGTAGTCACTTATCCTGCTGTTCATGTCCGTACATCATTTGTATTGGTTCTATGTTATAGCTGATGCAAACAATTTATTAATGTGTGATGTGGCTCTATGTCTAGTTCTGTTTCTCTTTTAAAGAAATCCCATCTGCCTCTTGTGTGCAACAAGTTGATTGTTTTGTCTCTGTATTATTGTGCAGATTGGCCAAGTGTTAGTCGATCCGCAAGCCAGTTTAAGAGCTGGATTGGCCGGTCCAATTCAACACGGAGCTGAGTGTATGTTTAAACTTTTCGTCCATCAAGCGCCGCCTCCGGCCGCCCCGACGACGCCCTCGCCTCCGCCAACCTCCACTCCTCCATGAGATACGCATGCATTTCCGTTGCTATTGCTCTCACTTTGTTCCTGGTGTGTTCCTTTGACTAATGAACCTAGCAGCATCAAAGTCCAGAATATCCACACCAAAAATGCCTTGGCTTGCTGAACCCTTGTGCTGGTTAGAAATGCAGAATTGTGATATTGTGCTGGGAGCACTCTTGCTACAGTCACCAGTTAGATTTCAGCTTTGCATCTTTTCAGGTTTAACTGTTGGTTTACATTGAAACTGTTAAGCAAGTATCAAATTGAGTGCATAGTGTGAAATTTGTGTTTAGTAATCTAGTAGCTCATAAGCATCAGACCATATGCTTTCTTATAAGCAAACTATATTGATGGTTGAAATATTTTATATGCTTTTGATGCGTGATCCTTCTAATGCTAGGTGATTTGTTTCTTGGAATTTGGAAGAGGAAGACGATGAAGCGTGGTGGTTATCTATCAATATGCCTTGTGTTCTGGTTGTACTTCATAGCTAGTTACATTGTATTCGTGACCGTCTGGTTGTATGAACACTATGTAAAGATTGTAATAGGCTAATTTTGGCTATCATTTCAAGTATATAGTTACATTTCATTTGAAATATTTGTCATTTGTGTACTGTGAAAATGTGAGAAATAGAAAGTTGATGAGTTGGACCTACTTATTGGTAGAGGCCAAGGCCCAAAACGTGAATAGCATGCAAAAAGGCTGAGGCCCAAAAAAAGTCAACTTTTAAAAGGCCGAGGCCCAAAAATAAATGGACCATAAAGTTTTGTGTCTTAGAAACCAAAAAGGTCGAATTGCTGGCCTTGGCCCATGTAGCTAGCGTAAATTGATATGAAAAAAATATATAAAATGCTGAATTAATGGGCTAGGCCCATGTAAAACACTCAATCAGACCGAGCAGATTCTTGTCAGTGACCTTTTCAATTGGTCGTAGTTTTGCCATGTCAGATTGCCACGTCGGATCCGACGTGGCCTAGGCAGACAGCAGTGACCAAAACAAAAGGTCATGGGTTCAATGACCTTCTGTTTTGGTCATAAACATCTACGACCTTCTCACGTAGAAGGTCATTAATTCAGTTCTGTTGTCGACTTTTGACCTTCTATTTTTGGTCACAAAAAGGTCGCAAATGAAAAACAATGACCTTTCAGTGACCAATAGTCAAGGTCACAAGTTGACATATTTCTTGTAGTGCCACAAGCTTCAGTGCCGCCTACTGCAGTTGGGTGTGACCATGAGGTCGTCGAATGGGGGCGGCGGAGGGGAGGGGGGTCGGAGGGAAGGCAAGGCAGTGGCAGAGCGCAACGAGTTGATTAGGCATGCATAGGGGAGGTACATGGCGATGGCTCTGCCGGGCGAGGGCACGGTGGGGCGAAGAAGACATGGCGGCAACAACGAACCACTGAACGAGGAGGCCCAATGGTCAAATACCGCTTTGACTAGCTCCACGTCATCAAAACATATGGGCAAACCCACCTAGCACAATTAGTGAACGGTATCAGACAGCTCAGGGGGTTAAGAGAGCAGAAAAATAGTTCAGGGGTCATGTGAACCAGCCACTTTGTTCAGGGGAGTAAAATGGATTTTTCCTAAATAAAAATAAAACACACTCTATCATCTTCCCCACCCGCCAAACTAAATATTTCATTAGTTCCAAAATATAAGGGGTCTTAGATTTTAGAAAACAAAATTTCTTTTAACTTTGACCAAGTTCAGAGCAACAATATTGACATCCACAATATTAACAAAAAAGGTATAGAAATTTATTTCATGATCAGTCTAAAAATATTGATTTGATATTATGGATTTTGATATATTTCTCCACAAATTTGATCAAATTTATAATATTTGCCTTTTTAGAAAAGTAATACATATTATATTTTGAAACAAGGTGATTTAAAAAAACCAACAACACCAATGGCGCAGCGAAGCGCGCCCAACCCTTCTAGTACAAGATTATGCATAAACAAAAGAAAGTGATATCCAAAGGTTCAAAACACAAATAGAAGTGATTATGGACAGAGGAAAAATTAATTAAAAGTACATCCAAGTTAATGGGGATGTCGATGTGTTCTTCCTGCTGCATCCATCATCACCATCTTGTGGGTAGAACTTGGTGCCACCTATGGACATCTGGATCACCATCGGAGTCGGGATAACATTGTTGTAGCAGTCGAGATGTCGCTGATGTAGACCACTAGATGCCGATGGTCACGATCTATTAAGAAAATCGCCATCCGAGAGATGGAAAATCTATAGAGATCCTAAAGAACACACAAGCTCGGCCATACAGAGTCGGGGAACACTAACCTCGGACGCTGCCCAACAAGGCCGAGTCTAGCAACCTTCACCGGTCACAACTGGAGCTGAAGGAGCAAGACATGGAATTGTGTCGTTTGCTCTGCAAGGCAGCATCAATGAGACAAACATATAGAAGAAAAATCTAGATTTAGGGATAAACCACCCCCGCCCACACACCTGAATGAATTATTTCATGCCAGCGGCGACGCCATTTTCTTGTCACCGAAGACAGTAGGCCAAAAGCTAAATTAAACCCCAACTCTACTACCATCGAACTGGGACAGTGGGGTCCATGTCTCCTCCCGCTGTCGAAGCGGCGAACAGAGGGAGAGCAGGCCGTGGAGAGGGTAGATTAGCATTGCTACATTGGCTCCTAGGATACCATGGGAGCCGGTGTTTGGTCGAGCCAACTGGGTCCATCCGCTTGACATGACCTCAACACGTAAGACATACATAACAATTTAACGGCGTAGCAAAGCAATACAATAGAGACACAAGAAACGCCCCAATTATATGGCCAACAAATAAACGATATAAAGAAAACAATGTTGCAAGGCACTTCCCTAATTCTAGTGTAGTAGTAGAAAGGGTCAAACACAAGTACTTCCTTGATTCGACAACAAATGGGCTTAGGTTCACGCGCAGGGAATTCAAATAGATACATTGAAGATCATCAAAGAAACAAGTTAGTTACTGGGCCAGGGTTAGGCCTGAACCTAGTGCTTTGGTGACCTAGGTTTGAATCTCATATCTCACAATAAATTTTCTCAAACCACCCCACTTTGAGAGGTTTTCATTAGCGGAATGAGACCCATTTTTCAAAGCCAAAAAATTGCCACAACTCTATTGCCTCAATTTTTTTGTGACATATGGAACAAATCCTATATACTAAGTGATGGTGTCCTAGACTAGGGGGTAGTCACCACGTCGTCTCCCGATCAGTTAGATTGGGCCGTGGACCCCCATGCCCGTATACTCGTGGGCCAGTTCGGACAGCTGATGCATACACGAGGAAGATTCCATAAGACTTGGTGATCAAGACAAGGACTCCTCCTCACCGGGCGTGTTTATTAGGACTCTTGTTATCCTAGGCCTCTCGGTACATTATATAAAACCGAGGCTAGGCTAGTCAATAGATATGCTAGATCATTATGACATTACTCATCATACCTCTAGGGTTTAGACCACAACATATGATCTCGAGGTAGATCAACTCTTGTAACCCTATATTCATCAAGATCAATCAAGCAGGAAGTAGGGGTATTACCTCGATAGAGAGGGCCCGAACCTGGGTAAACATCGTGTCCCTTGTCTCCTGTTAACCATCGATCCATGACACACAGCTTGTTACCCCCTATCAGAGATCTGCCAGTTTTGACACCGACAATGGTGCTTTCATTGAGAGTTCCGATGTGTGATCGGCAAAGGATCAATGGCTCGACTGCAGATCAACTGCGACGTCGGCTTCTTCGTCACCGGCTCGACTGGTCACCTTGGCTTGACCGAGGACTGCGCCCTACCTCCGATCGTCACGTTCGGATGAGGGCCTTCATCAACATCAACTCCAATCTCTATCAAGATCATGGAGGAATCATCCATGAAGCTCGGGGCTCAACACCAACATTGCCCTCGGGCATCAACGCTGTTTTTCTGGATAGCGAACTTGTATCCGCCGCCACCGCCTCCTCAAGTTTCGTTTTAACGATTGCTTCGGTGGAATTGTGCAAAATTGAGTCTACAACAACCCTGCAAAATTTCGTCGAGTTCCGATGGAGGAATCTCTAGCAATCTACGATATACCGGAGCCATGTCAAATCTGGACGGGAATCTGGACGAGTTTAGGGCGTGATCTCTAGAGCCCAGCTTGAAGGTCCTTTGGAAGACCCAACCGTTCATCTGCTGCGGAATTCCATATCTACCACTCCTCAAAATTTCAGCTCGATCCGACCGTCCAAACTCCGGAAACCTTCGGATTAGTGCATCACTTTTCAGATCTGTTTTCTGCGTGAGAACAAATCCGACCCAAGTTCATCTTTTTTATGAACGGGATTTCGGACATCCTTTTTAAAGGACGTTTTGTATGGGGTATTGTGTTTTGTTCTCAAACACATCCCATTAATTTTAAAGTCTTTTCCGATATGATCATCAACGCGCCGGTGTCAAACCAGCCCGACAACATTGCTCCACGGCTACCGACCTGCGCTAGACACGTCATCGCTTTGCTGAGCCGATCTCAGCTTCTCCGGATCATCATCTCGGCAAGCCGAACAAGAGTTCGGCATCACGAAGGATAAATCATCACCAACGTCGCCGCTCCACGGATTACACGGAGCAGGCACACCGGCATCGCTGCACGGTCACTTCATCAAGCCGGCATTGACCGCGTCACAAGTTACTATCTGCGCCGGCATGGCCGCACTGTTGCTTCTTCAAGCCGATGTCCGTCACGCTGAATTGCTTCAATACCTCGGCTGACATGGCAGCTGCAATGTTTCCTTACCGAACTGCTCCGTCACCTCGGCTAGACCGGGGGCTTCGCCATCCCTTCTTCAACCTACTCCAGAGACTTCGACGTCATCAGCCGACCAGCTTCGTCACGTTAGCTGGACCGGAAGCTTTGCCTTGGGAGCCAAGCTTTACTAGCATCGCCATGCCGTCGCTTCAACGCCCATCAGGCAATGGGTGTGCGGATCGATTCCCAATTTTGGGAGTCACTTTTCTTCGGACTGCTACAACAAATAAACTAGGTGCTATTAATCCTAGCAATTTTTGCTTGTTGAGTTTATTTCTTAAGGAATTGTTACTCTGGTTTGTTCCATCATCTGTACACAGGTCTATCAAATGGCGGCCATATTAACGACGGTCGCGTGGTGGTTCGGTCAGTTTCCGTACATAGTTCGGTGAACGCCGCATCCGGAACCCGGACCGCCCTGCAGATTTAGTCTTTGTCACGCCTTCACTGCGTCACGCCGATGCCCTGCATCGACATTGGCTTCGGCGCCAGGCCACATCTCTTTAAATAAATTATTTTTGCGTAAGGCAATTATGCAAGGATTATTATATATATATATAGGGTAACACTATTCTGATCCTGAGATCAGAATAGTTATTCTGGTCATAGCGGCCCTATATAGGCTCGATCGACAACTCCCGAACCAGCAAGAACTCACAAAAAAACTTCCATCTCTCCCCACCTCCCGACCCACGCCCGCCAGCCTCCCCCCCAGACCCCGTGCGGCGAGCTCGACCCACCATGTTGGCCTCCCCCAGACCCGCGTGCCCTGCCACCAACCACCTCCCACCTCCCACCGGCGGCCACCGGCCCCAACGCCTCACCCGTCGCCGCCACCCCCTCTCCCCGGCCCAACGCGCCTCCTTGCGCCGCCGAACCCCCGCACCATCGCGCGCCACCAGATCCCCGGAGTCCTGCCAACCGCCAGATCCTTGAGTCCCAGGTCACCGAGACCCGACATCCCAGCTGCTGCTACCGCGATTTGGTTCGGTCCTGACGAGTTTTCTTGGTTGCCGTCATAGTGGTGGTGAGCGGCTTCCTCTCCAATGCGGCGTCGGCGGTGTTGAAGCAGATGTGGTCGCTCAAATCGACGGTCAAGACAGGTGACTGCTGGAATCCCTCTCTTCGCCTGCGCGCTTTCCAGGTTTCTTGTATTCGGGTTTTCGTCAAACAATGTTGGTTTCTCTCTGTGTGGGGAGCAGCGAGTGGAGCCAAGTCCATGGTCAAGTACGAGGGCGGCTACACCGTGGAGACGGTCTTCGACGACAGCAAGCTGGGGATCGAGCCGTACGCCGTGGAGGTCACCCAGGGTGATGAGCTGCTCGTCATGGATTCCATGAACAACAACATCTACCAGATCACGCTGGCGCTGTCCTGATGTGAGCCCCCTTTCTTTTCTTTCTAGTGCTCCCTAAATTTGGCGTATCTAGTTAGTGCCTAGTGAGATTCTACTAATCAGATGTATGCCAAGTGATTGGTCAGGGTTGGAGTTTAACTGCTGATGCTGTGGGTTGGTTGGGATCATGAATTCTGCTTTGGCCTATCTCTTGATTGCGATGTATTTGTTAGTTAGCCGTGCGAAATTGTAACGTTTTTCATCTGTTCTTATTGCCTGGTTTGTTTCATTTCAGGAAGTAATTTGCACATGTAAAAGTGGGCAATTGGGTCTACAATTTGTAAGGTGTTCGATCCAATTGCGGACAGGAGGAGCTGGAGTACGCGGAGCAGAATAGCCTCTCCTTCCTAGAGACGTTAGCAAAGATGGAGAAGAAGTCAGAGGATCCCGGTTGCCAAGCCGGTGTAATTTTTCTGTGAAAATCGAAGTTAGTATGGCTCAAAAAGAAGGAGTACGTGTTAACTTCATTTGGCACTTTCAATTCTCAGTACAAAAGACCGTTTAGAAAAGAAGAAGAAATTGCCGGTTGCTCCTCTTGTTTGATGTTCAGGTGTTTAGTTGTTTGGTGCTTTTTTCTCACTATTTTGCTCAAAAGTTTGTGTCTGCAGAGACCTATGTGCTGCTGGTGCTCGCTACCCGCGTGAACATAGGAATGAAGGTCACCATCAGGCAGGGGAGAAGATCACATGATGTGTAGAAAGAAGGTCAGAGTTCAGAACGATGTGTGTGATCTTTGTGCTTTTTGGGGGGTGCATTTCCACATGGGTTTGTGATCTCACTTCCGATTTATGTTTTCATCGCGTGTGTCCGACCACAGGTAAAACTGCAGGGGACAACCGGTCCTCGCCCGTGCCATTGGTGTGGTTATCTCCCCTGAATGAGCATTAGTGCTCGCATGTAGCTCTCCCTCTATGGTTCTTTATCCCCTGATTGTGTTTATGCTTAACCTTGTAAACAAATCAATGTATGAACTGTACCTCTATTCCTCATGCGTGTACAATGCCTGCTAGATGAAGCTCAATGTGCGAAAAATATGGTTTTTGTTTATGTGGACCTCACCTGTTTTGGTTTTGTGCATATGAGACATGATTTTTTTTGTTTGTGTTAAATTTACTAGAACAATTATCCGAGGAAAAAAGAACAGTTGTCTCTTGTTGTTACAGAGTATGCAAACATATGTGCTTAATGTTAGAAGTTCTAGTTCATCGCGTGCCATGGTTTGGAAAACATGTTTTTTCAGGGAGCTAAAAACCTATGTCTTTTTCTAATAAAAATGCCCAAGTAATTCACATATGAAAATCTCGAGAATTTTGATGGAGAAAAAAAATGGTAACACAAATAGAACATAACATTTTTATCAGAAAAACCAGTACAATTCACACGAGAAGTTAGTCTTTCAAAAAGGAAAAAGTTCACGACGAGAACAAAGGGAAGAAAAGTATAACACAATAAGCTAAAGAGGTTCACGGCATGAAACGTAGTAAGTTCGGACAATAAAACAACATAATATTTCCTTTTGAGTAAGATTAACTGTTGAACCTAAAATAGGTTTAATGAAAATAAAAGTACATAAAAAAGAGATTATGTGCTTCTAAATAAAAACCCCCAGAAAATCACATTTAAATAACGGAGCAGTTCCATGTTTATTAGAAAATTAGGATTTCTTCCATTACTAAAAATAAGCAAACCTTAATTTTTCTTGTTACTAAAGAATAAAAGAACTTCAAATTAAAACAATCAAACAGTTGAAAAAATATTATAGAAAATGATTTTCCCCATTTTTATAAAAACCGAGAAGTTCAAACTAAAATAACAAAATGGTTCGATGTTTATTAAAAAATATATAATTTTATTAATGAACACAACCATGAAGTTCAAAATTAAAAAACGGGTCAATTCGATGATTATTTTAAAATCAAAGAAAATATTTACATAAAAAATAAAAATAAGAAGTTCAAATTAAAAAGAAACAGAAGTTCAAATTTTAGTAATCCCAAGAAGTTTGAATTGAAACAAACATAACAATTCAAAGAATGGAATTTCCCCACTTCAAAAATAACCACAAGTTCAAATTTAATATAATGGAAATGTTTGATGCTTATTAAAAAATTAGGAATTACTAAATAATAAACCAAGAAGTGCAAATTCAAAATATACAGTACAAAATTTATAGTGAAGATCGATTTTCACAGTTTCAAAAAACCTAGAGGTTCAGATTTAAATAACATAGATGTTCAATGTTTAAAGAAACCAAGAAGGTCAAATTTGAAAATTGAACTGTTCAAAAAGTTTATAAAAAACCTAGAATTTCAAATTTGAATAACGGAACAGTTCAAGTTTTATAACAAACTTGGTTTTTTCCCGTTACTTAAGAATAAAACCAATAAGTTCAATTCGAAATAACGAAGAAGTTCACTGTTTCTAACAAAAACTCTAAATTTCACATTTCTAAAAATACAAAAAGAAGTTCAAATAAAAAAATTTAGAGCGGTTTGATGTAATGGAAAACTTGGATTTTTTTTCCCGTTGCTAAAGAGAAACGGAGAGAAGTTCAAATTGATAACAACCAGAAGTTCATGTACTGTATGGTGTGTGGTTAATCTAAGAAAAAGAGTAAAAAGGTGAAGTCCAAATTTTTTGTTGCTAGAAGTTCAACTGCTCTTCCCTCGGAAGTTCAAATATTCATGCAAGAGAGGCTCAACGTGTGTTTATATGTTCAAAAAACACACACAAAAAGTTGTGTCTCAATTTCCGTTACTAGAAAAAATTCAGATATTACAAGAAAACTAGGATTTTTCCGTTACTACAAGGAAATAAACCAAGAAGTCCAAATTACGAAAATAGAGAAGTTCGATATTTATCAAAAAAACTCAGATTTTTCCTCCTTATTAAAGAATAAAAATGATGAACTCCAAATAAAAATAGAGGAGTACTTCGATGTATACGGGAAAACTCAAATTATAATAACATTTCTAACAAAAGAAAACTATGAAGGTCAATTTACAAAAAAATGTTTGATGCTTATTTAATAACATATTTACTTTTCTAAGAATATGACTAAGAAGTTGAAATTAAAATAACAGAGAAGTTTGAAGTATATAAAAAACTCAGATTTGTTACAAGAAGTTCACGTGCACCTCCATGCACGGTTCAGAATTTATATTGCGGGGCGTCCGACCCCCAATTACATGTTTTAAAATGGCAAAAAAGGACGTTCGACCTTCAGTTGCGTGTAATTCGATGTATGCACAAAAATGCGACAGAAATTCATAGTGAAAACAACGAGAAGTTCAAGTACTGCAAGGAATGCATTTCAAGTGAGAATAAAAGTATAGAAAAATAAAAGTTCAAAAGGTTTGTTGAAAGAAGCTCAAGTGCTCTTTCCGGGGAAGTTCAAAATTTTTTTGCGAGAGAGGTACACCTTGTATTTCCATGTTCGATTTTTTCCGTATAAAAATCGAATACAATTTTTACTCAAAATATAAAAAGGTGAAGTTCAAATTGAAATAACAGAGAAGTTTGAAGTTTATTAAAACCTAGGATTTACCTGTTGAAAAAATAAAAAACAAGGCACCATTTTTTGCACTTTTAAAAACAACTCATAAATGAAAATAATGGTTGATAGAAGTTCAATTGCTCAGCGAGGAAAAGTTCAAAAAATTCTTGTGAGAGAGGTTCACCGTGTATTTAGATGTCCAAAATACATAAAAAATATGTTATTTTTTGTGTTTTAAAATAATTCTCTCAAACCAGAGAGAAGTTCAAAGTGATAACAACCAGAAGTTCACGTACTACATGGTGTCTATTTCATATAAGAAAATAATACAAAAAAAATGAAACAGGGTGAAGTTCAAACAGAGATGCCCCAGAAGTTCAATTACTTCACGTAGTGCAAAAAACACCACGTAAAAAATCAGCACGTCAAAAACAGAGTGAAGTTCGAACAAACACGTCCTAGAAGTTCAACTACTTCACGCAGTGCAAAAAACAACTCGTTAAAAACAGTGTGAAGTTCGAAAAGACATGCACTAGAAGTTCAACTACTTCACGCAGTGTATTTCCATTCGCGATGAAGGCAGAAATCATGACCTCGTCATTTTCTAATTTTCTTCAAAACAGTAGGAAATCATTTGTGTAAGTTCAAGTCCTCGGTCGAACAAAGTTAAAAAATTTATTGTGAGAGCGGTTTCTACAAAAGAAATATCATCTGTGTGACATTGACGAATGTATGAGAAAATTACGAACGAAAATACGTCACGGAAGTTCAACGTACAAACAGCTGGAAGTTCAACTACTACACTGAATGAATTTCAGATGAAATTTTTTTAAAACTGTTGCGTGTATGAAAAAATGATCAACACGGGAAAGTTGCGTGTCTACATCAGCTTTCCATCGGTATATCACTTGCTCAAATCCGATGAGTGTTCCGGTGCGTGGATGTAGAGCCACGGGACAAAAAAGCACGTGAAAAACAGAGTGAAGTTCAATGTTTCATACCGAGAAGTTCAGGTACTTCGCGCGGAAGTCCGATGAATTTTTTTAACCCTATGCATTTTTCATCGGAAATACGAACTCGGTGAAACTTGTACCATTTTCTAAATCACTTTTAAACCGTTCAAAATTAGAAAAAACTTTCTACATGAAAAAGTAGCGCATTTTCATAAGCTTTCCAACGCCATACCATGTGCCTCAATTGGTTGAGCCGTTTAGAAATGACATCAAAAATACGAACTCGGCTCTTCGGTTTGTGAAATTTTACGATTTTCTAAATTACTCTTTAACCGTAGGAAATTAGAGAAAACTTTCAACATGTGGAAGGAGCGGTTTTGCAGCAGCTTTCCAAAGCCATATTACTTGCCTCATTCCGATAAACGGTTTAGAAATGGGATCGAAATTATGATTCACGTTTTTTGTGTGAAGAAAAAACAGTTTTCAAAACTGCTCTTAAACCTCTTACATTTTGCGAAAAATTTAACTTGGGTCATGATACTCGTGTCCATAGCTTTCCAACGGTATATAGCAAGCCCTATTTGGGCAATGTTGCGGGAGTTCAACTTAGTTCACAGAGAAGGTCAGGCACGTTACTCAGGAAGTAAAATCGCAAAAAACGCGAGTTCTTCACGACCCGAGTGCAAAACCCGCCTATGAGCGAGATTCCTATCTAAAACGAGTATTTAGTTACTAAACGGTTTAGAAATGCAATCGAAAATATGATCCACGTTTTTTGTATGAAGAAAAAACGGTTTTCAAAAATTCCGATAAAGGTCGGGTTAAATGCAGAGGGAAGTTCAGCGTGTACAAACAAAAATACGTCACAGAAGTTCAACGTGAAAATAGCATGAATTTCAACTACTACGCTGAATGAATTTCAGATGAAAAACTTCCAAAATCGTCGCGAGTATGAAAAAATGATCAACACGGGAAAGTTGCGTGTTTACAGCAGCTTTCCATCGGTATATCACCCGCTCAATTCCCGTGAGTGGGATGGAGAGCTACGAGCATTGGATGAAGATCTCTGAGCAAAAAATCACGTGAAAAACAGAGTGAAGTTCAGTACACGCCGAGAAGTTCGGGTTCTTCACTCGGTGCATTTTCGAAGAATCATTTTGTAGAGGCGAGCGAATGATCCTGCCGTTTTGAATTACTTGAAAACCGCTAGAATCGGAGAAAACCATCAACATGAAAAGTTTTGCATTTTCCGTAGCTTTTCAGCGGTATATTATTTGCCCAATTCCGATAAAGTTAAGTAGAAATTACGAAAAATCGTTTTTCGCCATTTTCGAAACTGACTTAAAACCGTAAAGAATTGGCAGAAACAATACATACCAAAAAGTTTCATATTTGTTCAAGATTTCCAACGCCATATCATTTGCTGCATTCGGACGCACGGTTCAAAAATTAGCTCGAAAATACGAACTCGGCAGGACTTGGACCATTTTCTAAATTACTATTAAACGGTTCAAAATTAGAAAAAAACTTTCAAGATGAAAAAGTAGCGCATTTTCATAAGCTTTCCAACGCCATAGCATATACCTCCATTGGATTAGCCGTTTAGAAATGACATCGAAAAAACGAACTCAGCTGTTCGGTTTACGAAATTTTACGTTTTTCCAAATTACTCTTTAACCATAGGGAATTAGAAAAAACTTTCAACATGTGGAAGGAGCGGTTTTGCAGCAGCTTTCCAATGCCATATTATATGCCTCATTTTAATCATCGGTTTAGAAATGCGATCGAAAATACGATTCATGTTTTCTGTGCGAAGAAAAAACGGTTTTTAAAACTGCTCTTAAACCGCTTATATTTTGCCAAAAATTTAAGTTGGATCATGATATTGGTGTCCATAGCTTTCCAACGATATATAGCAATCCCCTATATGGGCAATGTTGCGGGTTACTCAGGCAGTTCAAGTTGTGATCAGAATATTATTTTGATCCCGTGATCAGAATAGTGTTTATGTATCCCGAGTAACGCGCCTGACCTTCCCCGAGTACAAGGTTGAACTTCAGCTAAAAAGTGTCGAAATGGGGCTTGCGATATACCGTTAGAAAGCTATGAACACCAGTATAATGAACCAAGTTGAATTTTTGGCAAAATGTAAGCGGTTTAAGAACAGTTTTGAAAATCATTTTTCCTTCATACAAAAAATGTGAATCATATCTTCGATCACATTTCTAAACCATTTATCGGAATGACGCAAATAATATGGCGTTGGAAAGCTGCTGCAAAACCGCTCCTTCCACATGTTGGAAGTTTTTTCTAATTCCTCATGGTTAAAGAGTAATTTGGAAAATCGTAAAATTTCGCAAACCTAATAAAATGAAGTTCAGATTTTCGATGGCATTTCTAAACGGCTAATCCAATTGAGGCAAGTAATATGGAGTTGGAAAGCTTATGAAAATGCACTACTTTTTCATGTTGAAAGTTTTTTCTAATTTTGAATGGTTTCGAAGAAATTTAGAAAACAATACAAGTTCTAGCGAATTTGTATTTTCGAGCTAATTTTTAACAGTATGTCCGAATGTAGCAAATGATATGGCGTTGGAAAGCTTGAGGAAATGCGAAACTTTTTTGTATATATTGTTTTTCCCAATTCTTTATGGTTTTAAGTCAGTTTCGAAAATGGCGAAAAACATATTTTCGCCGTATTTTCTACAAATTTTAACGGAATGGCGCAAATAATATACCGTTGAAAAGATACGGAAAATGCGAAACTTTTTCATTTTGATGGTTTTCTCTGATTCTTAGCCGTTTTCAAGTAATTGCCAAAATGGCGGGATCATACGTTCTGCATTTATCGCGAAACTGATTCTTCGAAAATGTACCGCGGAAGACTTGAACTTCTCGGCATGTCTACTTGAACTTCACTCTGTTTTTCACATGCTTTTTTTGACCGTAGCTCTCCATCCACTCAGCGAAACACTCACTGGAATTGAGCAAGTGTCATACTAGTGGAAAGCTACTGTGAACACACAACTTTCCCGTGTTGATCGTTTTTTCATACTCGCGGCGGTTTTTTAAGTTTTTCATGTGAAATTCATTCAGTGTAGTAGTTGAACTTCTTGCTTTTTTCACGTTGAACTTCTGTGACGTATTTTCGTTTGTAATTTTCCTCATCCATTCGTTAGTGTTACATAAATGATTTTCCTTTTGTACAAACCCTTCTCACAATAATTTTTTTTAACTTTCTCCGACCGCGGACTTGAACTTACACAAACGATATTCCTGTCATTTTGAAGTAAATTAGAAAATGACAAGACCATTTTTTAACTTTTGTGTAACTTCTCGCAGTTATTAATCTGAATTTCTCTCGGTTACGTGAGAATATCTGAATTTCTTAATCATTTTTTGAATTTTGAAGCACTCTATTTTTTAAAAGTTGAACTTCTTGTTATTTTATTTTTAAACTTCTTGTTTCCATTCTTTAATAATAAGGAAAATCTGAGTTTTCCATAATCATCGAACTTCTCAGTCTTTTTAATATGGACTTCCTGGTTTTTTTCTTAATCTTTTTTATGAAATTTTGAAGCGCTCTATTTTTAAAAGTTGAACCTTTTGTTATTTCATTTTTGAACTTCTTGTTTCCATTCTTTAATAACGAGGAAAATCTGAGTTTTCTATAATCATCGAATTTCTCCGTCTTTTTAATATGGACTTCCTGGTTTTATTTATTTTAGTAACGGGAAAAATCCTGAACTTCCTGAGTTACACAACCTGAACTCCCTCAGTAGGAACTCGACCTTCGGGCTATCTTCACAACCATGTCTCCCCGCGCGAATTATTCTGGTCAGTAGTGTTCTATGTGATGTAAGTGTAACCTGGAAACGGGTTTTAGCAATTAAATGCCCGTTTTAAATAGGAATCTCGCTCATTGGCGGATTTGCTCTCTGGTCATGATGAACGTGTGATGAGAATAATATTCTAATAATTACATAACCCGCCGCAACAGTAGCACTTGAACTTCCCCAAGTGCTAGGTTGAACTTCCGCAAACATTGCCCAGATGGGGCTTGCGATATACCGTTGGAAAGCTATGGACACGAGTATCATGACCCAAGTTATATTTTTGGCAAGATGTACACGATTTAAGAGCAGTTTTTAAAACCGTTTTCTTCATACAAAAAAATGTGAGTCGCATTTTCGAGTCTATTTTTAAATTGTTTACCAGAATGAGGCAAATGAGATGGCGTTGGAAAGCTGCTGCAAATCCGCTCCTTCCCCATGTAGAAACTTTTTCCAAATTCTCTACTGTTAAATAGGAATTGTTTTTAGTGGATCCTTACCATATTCGGTGCCCTGAGGTGCAAGGTGGTGACATGGGAAAGCTTATGTATAGAAAATTGGGTTATTTGAATTTTGAACTACTCTACAATTATAAAGTGAACTTCTTGTATTATTCTTTAGTAACGGGAGAAATCTGATTTTTGTAGAAAAAACATCAACCCACTCTACTATTATAAATTGAACTTCTTGGGTTTACTGTTTTAGTAAGGAGGAAAATCTGAGTTTTTTATATACATTGAACTACTCCGTTATTTTAGTTTGGACTTATTGGTTTTATTCTTTGAATAGAGCATACAATATACCCCTTTTGGAAAGTTGTTGAATAGAAAAGAACTTTTTCATGTAGAGTATTTTTGTTCCAAATTTGTAATGGATTGGGAGAATTTTTGAACTTCCCCGGCAGAGCACTTGAACTTCTTTCAACAAACCTTTTAAGCTTTTATTGTTTTATGCTTTTACTCTCACCTGAAATGCATTCCTTGCAGTACTTGAACTTCTCGTTGTTTTCACTATGAACTTCTGTCACATTTTTGTGTGTACGTCAAATCTATTATATACTTAAAACGATAGAAAACGAACGGTGCTGATTTGACACTTTAAAAGCTAAGATGTATCGACGGTCGAGATTAGGCAAGTATTACAAGTAAAAAAACTAAAACAGATTGATTTCGGTAGCAATTGAGAAGAAAACGCCTAGACATGTAAAAGATGGAAAACCGGATATGTCCAACAATGGGACAGAGAACTGGACGACACACGCAGCCTAAAGAAAGTGATCAGAAACACACATGGACTCTTTACTCTTTCCTTGCAAAAGCAAAATAGGGCACAAACTCTTCTATGAAAAAAAAAATTACACGGTCTCACCAAACAAGAAACTTTGCAATCATTGGGTTGCAAGGACCATGGCGACCTTTGCGACTAGGTTATTGATACATGTACTAATTTTTTTCCTTGCAATTAATACACGCATCGATTATACTTGCTATATTCTAAATAAATGCATGATCTATTAGCATGGCCATTGCACACACGTGGCAGTAGAACTTAAGCTTGCAATCTAAACTTTAATCTTTTGCTCAATGGAATTGTGATTTTTTTTGCAAAGCGGAAGTATGATATGACCAAACAAAAGTCCAACTGCAATATGATTAATGGTGAGATGGTGAAATAGATTCTAGAACATAACATTAACGTATGCACCACTAATTTTGATATATAATCCTGCATGAAAATTTCTGTTTCGTGATGGATGTGAGAAGGAATATTATAGGACGGAATATGAAATCTTAATCATCAAATTAGAAAACATATATACACACACACGTGCATGCATCACGATCATGCGTGTAAAGAGAATACATGGTTAAGGTTCTGATTACAACGGTTGAAATTATGGACGCGAAAGATAAATCGTGCGGAAAAGAGTCAAGCAAAACACCCAGTAAAACAAGAACGACAATGAAAGGCATCCCATGAGATAGTTAAATTATATGCAAAAATGCCCCCTATACATACAAATTTTACTGAATGGATAAAATGCACCGCTCCTTTTAAGTTCATCGAATATTACTTTATTTATGTAAGAAAAATGGATTACCCTGCAAAAAAGATAAAAGAAAATTTGGAGTAAAAAGTTAGCAATAGTTAATTGTACATGACAAGCTAACTTATATGGTCGTCTGTGATTAAATTTGTTTTGTTTTGTAAAATCTCTCTACTGGGCTGATGAATAAATATATTGTTTAACTAAGTGTGTATTGAGAATTCTCATTTGGTAGACAAAGCAAAAAAAAAATCTGCGCATACATGAAATTTTGTATAAGACTTATTAGGAAATATAATTTTATTTTTTATCCACTGTATAAACAGAATATCTCTATTTATATTCACAATTTTAAAATTTTCACAAAATGCAATTTAAATTATCTGTTCATAAACCCTGAGAAAGACGCAGCCTACATGCAGACCAAGATGTTCATTTTGTGTTGTTTAATTACACATTGATAGTCAAGTGTAGAAGTTAGACACGATCTCAAGAGAACTGCCACATGGCATACATGCTGAGAAATCAAAATTTGAAACAGTAAAATTTCGTAAGAATAAGCCGCATGAAAGAAATGTGTTCCATTTCAAATAACGACTATCAAGGTCTATTTTAGGCTTTCTAAAATCAATAAGCAATTTTAATAATGCAATGACAATATTTGTGTACAGTTAATCTATATTTAGATTTAAATCTTATCCATAAACATTTAAAAAGCAAGGTAAGGGTCGATAGAATGGGATGAAAATGTGTGAAAGAGAGGGAAAACTAGACCTTTTGTTAAAAGACTATAGTTTTGCATTGTGAGACCCATACCAATTTATGCGTTTTAGGGACCAAAGCCACCTACAATGTCATCTCAGTACATTCGTTTACCCTCTTTTAGTAGTTGAAGATACTGGTCATCGCTCCAACAACAAAACTCAGAAATAGTGAAACATTTTTTTGAGACGTAAATACTCAAACTTTTCGACCATCTATATGAGGGAATTCATAAAATAAATTGGATTTTAAATTTACAGAAATCACAGGATTATTTACGGAAGGACAAACATTGATCCTAAAATCAAGCACAACTAATGTAGATACTAAAAGCTCATGCATATATGAAGCGCAAAAATATTAATTTTACACTCAATAAATGTGAATTATAATGTGACAAATATAAAAACATGAAATAATTCTAGGCGCGCAAATGCGCGGGTCACCCTGCTAGTTACACATAATTGAAGGTTGGGCGTCATTTTTTGCCATTTTTAAACATGTAATTGGAAGTCGGACGTCCCGCAATATACGTTCTGAACCATGCACAGAGGTGCACGTGAACTTCTTACAACAAATCTGAGTTTTTTATTTTAATTTCAACTTCTTAGTCATATTCTTAGAAAGGAAACATGTTTTTAATTAAGCATCAAACATGTTTTTTTGTAAATTGAACTTCATAGTTTTATTTTTCTTAAAAACGGTAATAATTTGAGTTTCCGTATACATCGAACTACTCCTCTTTTTTAATTTGAACTTCGTCATTTTTATTCTTGGGACATTTACATTTGTGCCCCTAACTCGAACCCACTACTCATATTTGCCCCTAATTTTGAAGCATGCTCAAATTTTCCCCTCCGCCGTTAAGTCACTACTCAGAAATGCTCTTCCGCATGCAGATCTTGTAGCACTTTCCGTCTAATATCTTGCACTTTCCGTCTCACAGTACACATGGGCCTTTGACGGTCAAAGGCCTTTGACTAGACGGAAGGGCATTTCTGAGTAGTGACATAACGATAGAGGGGCAAATTTGAGCATGCTTTGAAATTAGGGGCAAATCTGAGTAGGTGGTTCGAGTTAGGGGCAGAAATGCAAATGACCCTTTATTCTTTAGTAACAAGGAAAATCTAATTTTTTTTTTATAAATATTGAACTTCTCTATTTTTGTAATTTGGACTAGGTTTAGTAACTGAGAAATCCCAGGTCTGTCATAAATATTGAACATGTCCGTTATTTAAATTTGAACTTTTAGAGTTTTTTTAGAAATGATCATAATCCCATCGTTATGATTTTTGAACTGTTCTATCTTTAAAATTCGAACTTCTTATTTTCTATATATTAGAAACAGTGAAATATCCACTTCAAAGTGCTCTCTTATTTTTGTACTACTGTGTTTTTATTGAACTTTTGTTCTTCCGTCAACGGGTTCAGATTTTGCCATTTTTTATACATCGAACTACTGCTTTATTTTATTTTGAACTTATTGTTTCCATCCTTTAATAACGAGGGTTTATATAATCATAGAACTGCTCCATCTTTTTAATTTGGACTTCTTAGTTTTATTTCTAATTAACAGAAAAATCCTAGTCTTGTAATAAACATTGAATGCTTCGTTTCTTTATTTTTAAATTAACTCTTTATATATTTTTAAGAAAATTAGTGTTTTGTTTTTGTAACTTGGAAAACAATTAGTACCCCCTTTTATTTCCCTCAACTTTACCAAACTGGAACACTCTGTAGTCCTTGGTCTCTCATTTTTTTCCTACAACACAACAGAGCATGGGACCATGAAACTGCAATTAAAAAAACAATGTGATACTTAGTGAGGGATGACACACAAAAGTGTGTACCTAGTGAGAAATAGTTAGCGCCACTACTTTTCCGTTTTTATTTAAATTCGATGTAAATTCTTTTTTTAGTCAACATTGAACTAGCCTATTATTTTAATTGAACTTCTATGGTTTTTTAGACATGGGGAACTCTATTTTTTCAAATGTTAACCACTCACTGGCGAGCGTGCGCTGAAGTTCAAATGAACACATGAACGCAAAATCAAATGTTTCCCAGGAGATGTTGGATCTATAAAATGACAAGTGCAGAAGACTAAACACAACAAATATTAATTCAGTGCATTAACACATAGTATCATCAAGCACATAGTTGTGCCAGACTCCTCCACCTTGACCGTACATCAACACAAAAGGCTGAAGAGGAAAATGAATGTACTCATTGGCATACTAACAAGCACGTACATCGTAGCAGACCTGAAATATTATAGTTTCCCATGTAGAATTGCCGCAGTTTTTTTTGTTAAACTGCTACTGAATGACAACATAATAGGCTTACATTTGATGGGCAGCTGACAAGATGCCACAACCGCTTTTACATCCCCGGCGGATTTGTGGACGGAACAACGGCGGCTCGCTGCTTGCAGGGCTCGTCGTTGCAGGATGTGAAACATGCCAAAAACAAATGTTTTTTGTTTCAGGATCCCTGGTGACAACAAGTGAATTTTGTGATCTTGACAACATGAACTTCAGACGCACAATATAACAGGCATCCATTGAACAACACTAGTTCATAAAATATAGAATACAAATACCAGATCCAAACGGATAATGAAATTAACAAATATACTAATATGAACAACCCGCGTGTAGGTATCTTAGAATTTTTCTCAGACCCGAGCCATCCAAACTTCTGAACTATACCGTATTGTGTTATGTGAGCTTCGAGGCTTTGACAATGTGAACTTCAAAAAAATACAATTAATTGTACAATAATATGAACTTTTTCCCAGAAGAGTTGCAAAATGAACTTGCTCTGTATAGGTATTCTGACATAGGAACTTATATATTACACACGTAAGATTTTTTGTTGCTTGCAAAAATTTGGTCAAAGGATAAAAGCTGACGTTAGCTACCATAGACATAACCACAAACATGTTGAGAGCACCAAATTGGCACTAAATACATGTACTATTTTTAGGTTTCCTATGGTCTTCTCTGCACCAAAATCTGTACAAACACAATACAACTTTCACCAAACTCATACAAAAAAATCTCCAAAGAAACATGGAACTAGGGATTAGCGGCTAGACATGCAGCAATCACAGGGGTGGATCCACAGAAAGGGCAGAACCTGAACATCGACTAGTAGTCCACTGCAAGCGCATGCATTCCTCAATGTAGTTGGACTGATTGCACGCACACGGGGATGGTGCTGGCCTGGCTCCCCGCTCAGGACCTGGAAAGGAGGTAGCTCGTAGCAGCAAGTCATGCAAATCGAGCGACCGGGTGTATAGCCATAGTCGGAATTGGCATATGGTTGTTGTAGAAGTTCATGGAACGTCTCTGAACGTCTCAAAATTAGCTCAATGGTTGTAAAAGGGGAAAACGAGAAAATTTACAGTAAATCACACATAGGCGTCCCTACAGTTTGGTCAAGATTGTGAAGTTCAATTAACACATTTTTCACATGAGCAACACATCCGTATGTTGGAGCATGTTCGTCAGCTAGTTCAAAGAGAAAAACCTGCTAAAAAAATTTACCATATTAGTTGGATGGCATAGCTTTGCACACATGAGAAGATTTTCATGGGAGCACTACTCACGACTGTTTTCAGAGAGGAACCTGGGATGCCACGAAGCACCGTGCACTTCAGCTGGTAGAGGTGCAGGGAATGTCAGATAGAGTTGACAGGGAAGGTCGGAGAGAGTTGATGGGGAGGGACGATGCTCACCATGGCTGGCTTCTAGCGACACGGGAAGAGAAGAACTCGGGGGGAGGAGCACGGGAGATCAAACGCTGACAGGTAGTGTGCCTCTAGCTTGGATCTTGGCATGGCACCGGCGCTCAGGTGGTCAAGGCCGACGGTGCACAGGTGGTCAGCGCCGACGGTGCACAGGGAGACAGGCGGCGGTGTGCAGGTGGTTGGGGCGGCTCCACGCAGGTGGTCAGAGTCTGCAGCGCGCACGGAGCCAGGCCGGCGGCGGGCATGTGGTCGGGGCGGAGCCGCGCACGTGGTCGTGGCGGCAGCACTCAGGGAGCCAGGCGGCGGCGTGCGGGTGGTCAGGGCAGCGGCGCGCAGGGAGCCAGGCGGTGGTGGGGCGGGGCACCTCCGGCAGGGGGTGGGGTTCGAGGCGGGGCGGAGCCGAGCACTGGCGGCGGGTGGGGAAGGGGGTCGCGGGTTGGGGATCGAGGCGAGGGAGGTGGGGATCGAGGCACGGGAGGTACGGGAGACACCATCGTTTTTTTGGTGGAGTTCGGGAACATCACCGCGGCTCCTATATATAGGGCGCTGTGATCCAAATAACTATTCTAATCCTGGGATTAGAATACTGTTATCCTATTACCAAATATATATTACTATTTTTTGGTACGATACTGTTTTATGTGTGCAGGTAATCGATTTCAACCGCGTTACACGGTCACTACTCCGGAGTGTCGAACTCCTTGCTCGGACACCTCGGGCTTGGGGGCCGGGACCTCGGCCATGCCAAGGACTGCGAACCTTGTCGGATCTGTCACAGATCAATGGGCATCTTTGTCCCGCCACAAGCCCGAATCGCGTCATCAACACCGAGCACATTAACCAGCTAAGTCGCTTTCATGCTCAAAAAATTTCAGTTTTAAATTTTGTTCGGTTCGACCAAGCATTATACTTTTTGGCAAAAAGTTGTTTGTGACAAAATTCCTTGTCAGAACTTTGTTCGTGGCACACAAATTCAAATACCTCGTTTATTTGGCGGCTTCCTTTATGAAGCCCTTCCTCTTGCATACGATTATACTTGTATGGCTTCGTTCCTTGTTCGTGTATTACGCCACAATATGCACCATATTGACATAAGTGTTCCGCAAGCTGGGTTGCCTTGCTCCTGTGTTTACCCCTACGTTCCTGATTGTTCGGCTAGGGAGTAAAGGGAGCACCTCCGCGATTGTCACGATCGGGTCATCCGAGCTCGGACCTCAGACTGGGTGAAGCCGAAAGCTAGCGCTCTTACTGTTTTCAATCATGGTCGGCACACAACGGAACTCATGAGTACCAAAAATCTATTGCACAAGTCTCATAGTAACAATGAGAAACTGAAGAAAGGTATCGGTGGGGGTACTATTTTCTTCGAACATGCTTCTTACACTTCGCCGGTAATATAGCATAAGTTCCCTGAGCGTGCTTTGTCTGTTATAGCCTTATGGCCTGATTGTCTGGTTATTGGAAACACCATCGATATTCTCGACAGGTGGAGTACATAACTCTTTTCGGCCCTTGACCGAAGAGGGAGAAGCCGACGGTCGGTTAGGACGCGTTTAAAGTCCGGGTGAACACAGATATGATATAAGTACTTCAGTACATACAATCATTATAAATAAAATTCTTTTACCCAAGTCACTTGGGGGCTCTTAAAATTTATTTGAGCTGGTTTATAGTAAATGTGTTTTCTTCTTGGTTGTTGCATAGCCTTTTTCTACCGCTCCTTTTTCGACTCGAGTGTATGGTCAATAGCCGGATAGCATGTCTTCTCTCTAAAAGCCGCTCGAGTTTAGTTTGCTAAACTGCCTTCGGAGAAGTACTCCGCCTTTTGGATAAGGAGCTTGAAGCCGTAGGCTGACCCGCGTGAAGTTTTGAGATCGGATGTGTCATGTTAAAGCACGACAGAAGCACAATTTTTTCCCAATTTTCGGATTGGCGCCGAACACTTGATCTTGTTCGGACGTCAAGTTTTCACTAATGTTTTTTCGTTTTCCAAGCTTATGGCACTTTACAACTATTTGTGTGTTTCCAGCATTAGTCTCGCAGTGCAACACCGGACACCTTTAGAAATTCGGCAAAAACATTCTTGAACATTGCTATATATGCATCGGTTTCGAATTTGTGTCTTCGGTCAATAGTTGGGTTGCCCGGCTCCTGTGCTTGCCTCCTATGTTCCACTTTGTTCGGCTAGGTGTGCAAAGGGAGAACCACTGCGATTGTGCTTCCAGCTCGCATGGTTAAGCGCCTCAGTGGAGAAAGCCGAAAGCTGACTGTCACAATAAGCGTAAATTGGTCAGCAATCCGATGACTGTGTTAAATTATAAGATCGATGGAGGTCACCCCGTGTTAAGCGACGGGCCATTCATAATATTGGCTGAAGTGTTAATGGCTTGACCTCGGCTGTCGCCGAACACTAATCGGGGGCTAGTAGCTGGCCTCCCAACTTTAAGCTCCTATGACTAAGTGAAAGTTATAAAGCCCGCATATCTGATTGCCTCGTCTCCCTAACATAACACAACCTCCTTCGAGCATCGAGACGTCGGCTAAGGTTGTTTTGTTATTACGGAAACAACATGCGTAGCATCTACAAGGGGGTGGAAGCCGACGATGGGCCACTTTCAACTGATAAACGGTCGCAACGGAGTCAAAATAAACATATCATCAGCGTTTGTATTTAATATACGAGGGCTGCCTTCCGTAATCCTTGTTATAAAGCCATAAATATGGATCAATTTGATCTAAGATTTTGGCCAAGCTCTGTTGCCTGCCTCATGTGCTTACCCCTACGTTACCGATTGTTCGGCTAGGCGGTAAAGGGAGCACCTTTGTGATTGTTACTACCGGGTCATCTGAGTTAGTACCTCAGACTGGGTGAAGCCGAAAGCTAGCGATCTTAAAGGATATAATTGGTCGGCAACGACGGAAGTGAAAATTTAGGTTCTTTAAAGATCACATAGTTCGGCAACTTTCCCCAAACTAAATCTTCAATATTTTGCTCCCACATGGATCGGAGCTGGGATTTCATGATCATGCTTAGCATGACAACCCCAAGAAAGGAACCGACAGCGGGACTATTTTCTTTGGAAGATGTTTCTTACGTTAAAAAGTAATATAACATATCTCTCCGCGTACCTTTGTTTATAAAACTGTATGGCCAGATTTCCTTGTTTGCCGTAAATCTTTGCCCTTATAAAGGCTTTATAAAGTAGGACAAACACTCCTCGGCTGCTGGCCGAGGAGGTTGAAGCCGATGGTCGGTCAACAAAGTTTTGTACAATGCGGATCCGATCATAAATGATGTAGAGTACTTGGATACATAGAATCATTACACATAACTTGTGATTTTACTTCGGATATCGAGCCTTAATTCAGCCAGCCGTGACCACATTAAGGCTCGAGGGCTACTGGGCTTCGTTCTTGTTATTTACAAATATTAAAGGGGTACATCGATCCTCTGATCTAGTGTTGCCACCCGACCAGTGTCTCGGGGTCTACTGCATTGCCTATTCAATGCGGCAAATTCAACGTGCTTAGTATTCGGCTTGACCGAACTATGGGCAAACACGTCTTCGGACAACAATAGGTACCATCTGGACCTATCTAGCGTCAAGCTAATATACTGCGACAACTTCTCAAGACCCTCTCTCAAGGGCGCGTTCACCGATCACTATTATCTCTAATATATTATACTATTCCTACGTATGCTGTCGAGCTAGGAGTTGATCCTCAGGCCGATTTCGCGCATCGACCTGAGTCTCAGGGGCTACTAGGATCAGCGGTTTCATGTTTTCCTTCATGTGCATCTTGGGTTTTAGACTGACACACACCTTGAAGGCTACTGGATGTGCATATACCGGCTATATATCTCGGCAGAGAACAAATTGCACCAGTCAAAAATATTCACAAAAAATCAGCCCGCGGTCGGGGTGGTGCACCACCTCGGAAGCAGTCCGACATAAAGCTCGGGCGCCAGTGGCTAGCTCCATAGAGGGCATTTCCTGCATTAAGCTCGGCTAAACTCCTTCAACTTTTTTGAACCAAGGTGATCTATGACACCTCGGATATAGTCCAACATTGGAGCTCGGATACAATCCGGTGTTGGAGCTTGGACACAGTCCGGCGTTGGAGCTCGGATACATTCCAGCGTTGGAGCTCGGAAGCAGTCCGACGTTGGTGCTTGGCTGCAAAAGATACCTCGAATGCAGTCCGGCGTTGGCGCTCGGATGCAAGAGGGCACCGCCGCACGGGAACAACTTCAAACCCGAGGTGTGGCGTAAAAAATAACAAGACATTGATAAAGGCCGAGAACTTAAAGGGGCTCCTCTGATACCCGATGTGTAAACTCTTCGGATTCACTTTCGGCGATCCTCAAGATCGTAGATGAGATGATTTGTTGGACCAGTTTTCAAGAACGACGACCGAAGACGAAGAACAGTTTGGAAGAATCGAGGAGCGTCCCCAACTTGAAGACCGGTTCAGGGGGCTACTACTACGTCTCGAGCTTGCGTTGGATTTCCCTGAAGAGGAGAGGATGATGCAGCACAGTAGAGTAAGTATTTCCCTCAGTTTTTGAGAACCAAGGTATCAATCCAGTAGGAGACCACGCGCAAGTCCCTCGTACCTGCACAAAACAATAGCTACTCGCAACCAACGGTTAGGTGTTGTCAATCCCTTCACGCTCACTTACGAGGGTGAGATCTGATAGAGATAAAAATTTTGGTATAAAGATACAAAGTGAAAAGTAAAAGCAAAGCAAGTAAATAAAGTGATGGAGATTGATATGATGAGAATAGACCCGGGGGCCATAGGTTTCACTAGTGGCTTCTCTCAAGAGCATAAGTATTCTACGGTGGGTGAACAAATTACTGTTGAGCAATTGATGAAATTGAGCATAGTTATGAGGTTATCCAGCAATGATCATGTATATAGGCATCACGACCGTGACAAGTAGACCGGGCGATTCTGCATCTACTACTATTACTCCACTCATCGACCGCTATCCAGATGCATCTAGAGTATTAAGTTAAAACAGAGTAACGCTTTAAGCAAGATGACATGATGTAGAGGAATAAATTCATGCAATATGATAAATACCCCATCTTGTTATCCTCGATGGCAACAATACAATACGTGCCTTGCAACCCTTTACATCCTTTGGGTAAGGACACCGCAAGATTGAACCCAAAGCTAAGCACTTCTCCCATTGCAAGAACTACCAATCTAGTTGGCCAAACCAAACGGATAATTCGAAGAGACTTGCAAAGATAACTTAGTCATACATAAAAGAATTCAGAGAAAACTAAAATATTTTCCATAGATAAGCTGGATCATAAACCCACAATTCATCGGTCTCAACAAACACACCGCAAAAAGAAGATTACATCGAATAGATCTCCACGAGAGAGGGGGAGAACATTGTATTGAGATCCAAAAAGAGAGAAGAAGCCATCTAGCTACTAACTATGGACCCGAAGGTCTGAAGTAAACTACTCACACTTCATCGGAAGGGCTATGGTGATGATGTAGAAGCCCTCCGTGGTGGATGCCCCCTCCGGCAGAGCTCCGGAACAGGCCCCAAGATGGGATCTCGTGGATACAGGAAGGTACGTCGGTGGAATTAGGTTTTTGGCTCCGTCCACGATCTTTTGGGGGTACGTAGGTATATATAGGTGGAAGGAGTATGTCGGTGGAGCGTCAGGGGGCCCACGAGGCAGGGGGCGCGCCCAGGGGGAGGGCGCGCCCCCACCCTCGTGACCGCCTCTGGCACTCCTTGGAGTATGGTCCAAGTCTCTTGGATCACGTTCGGTGAGAAAATCACGTTCCCGAAGGTTTCATTCCGTTTGGACTCCGTTTAATATTCCGTTTCTTCGAAATACTGAAATAGGAAAAAAAACAGCAATTCTGGGTTGGGCCTCCGGTTAATAGGTTAGTCCCAAAAATAATATAAAGGTGGAAAATAAAGCCCATTATAGTCCAAAACAATAGATAAAGTAGCATGGAGCAATCAAAAATTATAGATACGTTGGAGACGTATCAGGCATCCCCAAGCTTAATTCCTGCTCGTCCTCGAGTAGGTAAATGATAAAAAGAGAATTTTTGATGCGGAGTGATACTTTGGCATAATTTCAATGTAAATCTTCTTAATTGTGATATGAATATTCAGATCCGAAAGATTCAAGACAAAAGTTCATATTGACATAAAAATAATAATACTTCAAGCATACTAATCAAAATAATTATGTCTTCTCAACATAACATGGCCAAAGAAAGTTCATCCCTACAAAATCATATAGTTAGGCTATGCTTCATTTTCGTCACACAAAGATGTTCCCAACTTCTATACCCCCGATGACAAGCCAAGCAATTGTTTCATACTTCAATAATCTCAAACTTTTTCAACCTTCACGCAATACATGAGCGTGAGCCATGGATATAGCACTATGGGTGCAATAGAGTATGATGATGGGGATTGTGTGGAGAAGACAAAAAAGGAGAAAGTCTCACATTGACGAGGATAATCAACGGGCTATGGAGATTCCCATCAATTGATGTCAACATGAGGAGTAGGGATTGCCATGCAACGGACGCACTGGAGCTATAAATGAATCCTCAACAAAAGAAAACTAGTGGGTGTGCATCCAACTTGCTTGCTCATGAAGACCTAGGGAATTTGAGGAAGCCCATCATAGGAATATACAAGCCAAGTTCTACAACGAAAAATTCCCACTAGTATGAACAAGACAACTTATGAGACTCACTATATGAAAAACATGGTGCTACTTTGAAGCACAATATATGAGACTCACTACATGAAGAACATGGTGCTACTTTGAAGCACAAGTGTGGAAAAAGAGATAGTAGCATTGCCCTTTTCTTTTCTATTTATGGGCCTTTCTCTTATTTTTATTTGGGCAATGCTCTAATAATGATGATCATCACACTTCTATTGATTACAACATGAGGATTACAACTCGAAACTAGAACAAGGTATGACTCTATATGAATGCCTCCGGTGGTGTACCGGGATGGTGCAATGAATCAAGAGTGACATGTATGAAAAATAATGCATGGTGGCTTTGCCACAAATACGATGTCAACTACATGATCATGCAATGGAAATATGACAAAAGTAAAGTATGTCATGATGATGATGATGGAAGTTGCATGGCAATATATCATCGGAATGGCTATGGAAATGCCATAAATAGGTAGGTATGGTGGCTGTTTTGAGGAAGATATAATGAGGCTTATGTGTGATAGAGCGTATCGTATCATGGGGTTTGGATGCACCGGCGAAGTTTTCACCAACTCTCAAGGTGAGAAAGGGCAATGCACGGTACCGAAGAGGCTAGCAATGGCGGAAAGGTAAAAGTGCGTATAATCCATGGACTCAACATTAGTCAAAAGAACTCATATACTTATTGCAAAAATTTAGAAGTCATCAAAAATCAAGTACTATGCGCATGCTCCTAGGGGGATAGATTGGTAGGAAAAGACCATCGCTCGTCCCCGACAGCCACTCATAAGGATGCACAAGCCAGGTACACTTCATGCTTCAAATTTGTTACACAACTTTAACCATACGTGCATGCTACGGGACTTGCAAACTTCAACACAAGCATTTATCAAAATCACAACTACTCAACTAGCACGACTTTGATATTATTACCTCCATATCTCAAAACAATTATCAAGCATCAAACTTATCTTAGTATTCAACGCACTCAAAAGAAAGTTTCACATATCTTGAACACCAAGTATATTAACATTAAGCAAATTACCATGCTATTAACGACTCTCAAAATAATCTAAGTGAAGCATGAGAGATCAAGTTTATTTAAAACAATACCACCACCATGCTCTAAAACATCTAAGTGAAGCACTAGAGCAAAAATTATCACGCTCAAAAAGATATAAGTGAAGCACTATGAGCAAACTATCAAGCTCAAAAGATATAAGTGAAGCACATAGAGTATTCTATCAAATTCCAATTCATGTATGGCTCTCTCAAAAGGTGTGTACAACAAGGATGATTGTGGTAAATAACAAGCAAAGACTCAAATGATACAAGACGCTCCAAGCAAAACACATATCAAGTTGGTGAATAAAAATATAGCTCCAAGTAAATTACCGATGGAAGTGGACAAAAGAGGGGATGCCTTCCGGGGCATCCCCAAGCTTTGACTTTTTGGTGTACTTGGACCATCTTGGGGGTGCCATGGGCATCCCCAAGCTTAGGCTCTTGCCACTCCTTGTACCATAATCCATCAAAAGAATTCACCCAAAACTTGAAAACTTCACAACACAAAACTCAATAGAAATCTCGTGAGCTCCGTTAGAGAAAGAAATCAAAAGACTACTTTAAGGTAATGTAATGAACTCATTATTTATTTATATTGGTGTTAAACCTACTTTATTCCAACTTCTCTATGGATTATAAACTATTTTACTAACCATAGATTCATCAAAATAAGCAAACAACACACGCAAAACAGAATCTGTCAAAAACAGAACAGTCTGTAGTAATCTATAACTAACGCAAACTTCTGGAACCCAAACAATTCTACAAAAATTAGACAACCTGGAAAATTTGTTTATTGATCAGAAGCAATTGGAATCAGTATTTTATCTCGTTCTGGTGATTTTTAACAATTCGGGCACTGAGCACAAAGATTCTGGAAATTACAGCAAGATCAAATAACTATCATCCAAGAAGATCCAATAGGTCCAACTTGGCACAAGCACTAATTAAAACATAAAACCACATCTAAACAGAGGCTAGATGGATTATTTATTCCTAACCAGAACCAAAAACAAAAAGCACAAAATAAAATTGGGTTGCCTCCCAACAAGCGCTTTTCTTTAAAGCCTTTTTAGCTAGGCATTGAGATTCAATGATGCTCACAAGAAAGACAAGAATTGAGGCACAAAGAGAGCATCATAAAACATGTGAAAAACACACTTAAGTCTAACATACTTCCTATGCATAGGCATATTATAGGCAAACAAATTATCGTAGCAAGAAAAAACTAGCATATGCAAGGAAGCTCAAAGGAACAATAGCAATCTCAACATAACGAGAGGTAATTTGGTAACATGAAAATTTGTATAACCATATTTTCCTCTCTCATAATAATTATTTGTGGGATCATAAGCAAATTCAACAAAATAGCTATCACATAAAATATTTTCAACATGATCCACATGCATGCAAAGTTGACACTCTTCCAAGATAGTGGGATTAACATTAACTAAAGTCATGACCTCTCCAAACCCACTTTTATTAAAAATTTCATAAGATTGAATATTCTCCAAATATGCAGGATCTAAAGTTGACACTCTTCCAAACCCACTTTCAATATTATTGAAAACACTATTATCAATCTCATATTCATCACGGGGCTGAAATAAATTTTCAAGATCAAAAGAAGAATCACCCCAATCATGATCATTGCAACAAGTAGTAGACATAGCAAAACTAGCATCCCCAAGCTTAGGGTTTTGCATATTATTAGCATGATTGACATCAAGAGAATTTATAGTAAAATCATTAGAATCATGCTTTTCATCGAAGGAACTACCAAGTATGGATGCAATAGCAACGATCTCATGTTTAACATAAGGAACTATAGCAAATTCATCTTCATAAATATTGGCATCATGGCCACTAGAATAGCAAGCATCATGTTCATCAAGGGATATTTCAATCAAATCATCGGAATCATCATTATCTATAGATTCATGCATATCATTATTTCCTTCCAAAGCAACGGTCATTCTCTCAATAAATTCTTTGACATAGACATTATGAGCATAGTTTTCATAGCAATATTTAAGTATGTCAAAATTTTCAGATTCGTAGAGAGTAATATCATACTTTTCAATCAATGAAGCAACTTCATAAGCACCCTTAAAAGCAACAAATTCTTCAATTTGTTCGATATCATAGTAACTATAAACACCCTTTGCATAAGAAGATAAGATTTCGTTTTCATTAAACTCACATAGGTAAGGAAGGTGTTTTTAGGGTTCTTAGAGCAACAAGTAAAATCATAAATTTCACAAAGATTCCAAGCATAACACATCAATCTGTTTATTTGACTCCATAAGAGTCTCCTTTTTCGCACAAATGGTGACGCACATAATGAGCATGCTCATCTAAAGATTTCCCATCAACTAGGCTAGTTGGGGTTTCAGCACGAGCGCATAAGGATCGAAGATGATCCAAGTAGAACACTTTAACTGGATCCATATCAATAGATTTTTAGCAAGCAAAGATGCAAGCAAATAGAAGGCACATGGAAACACAAACAAAAATACATACAGGAAGAAGGCGAAGAAAGGGCGAATAAACGGCAAGGGTGAAGTGGGGGAGAGGAAAACGAGAGGCAAATGGCAAATAATGTAATGCGAGAGATAGGGATTGTGATGGGTACTTGGTTTGTTGACTTTATGTAAGCCTCCCCGACAACGGGCGCCAGAAATTCTTCTTGCTACGTCTCGAGCTTGCGTTGGATTTCCCCGAAGAGGAGAGGATGATGCAGACAAGATGGCGTAAGTATTTCCCCTCAGTTTTTGAGAACCAAGGTATCAATCCAGAGGAGACCACGCGCAAGTCCCTCGTACCTGCACAAAATGATAGCTACTCGCAACCAACGCTTAGGGGTTGTCAATCCCTTCATGGTCACTTACGAGGGTGAGATCTGATAGAGATAATATTTTTGGTATTTTTGGTATAAAGATACAAAGTGAAAAGTAAAATCAAAGCAAGTAAATAAAGTGATGGAGATTGATATGATGAGAATAGACCCGGGGGCCATAGGTTTCACTAGTGGCTTCTCTCAAGAGCATAAGTATTCTACGGTGGGTGAACAAATTCTTGTTGAGCAATTGATGTAATTGAGCATAGTTATGAGGTTATCCAGGCAATGATCATGTATATAGGCATCACGTCCGTGACAAGTAGACTGAAACGATTCTGCATCTACTACTATTACTCCACTCATCGACCGCTATCCAGCATGCATCTAGAGTATTAAGTTAAAAATAGAGTAACGCTTTAAGCAAGATGACATGATGTAGAGGAATAAATTCATGCAATATGATAAATACCCCATCTTGTTATCCTCGATGGCAACAATAAAATACGTGCCTTGCAACCCTTTCTGTCACTGGGTAAGGACACCGCAAGATTGAACCCAAAGCTAAGCACTTCTCCCATTGCAAGAACTACCAATCTAGTTGGCCAAACCAAACGAATAATTCAAAGAGACTTGCAAAGATAACTTAATCATACATAACAGAATTCAGAGAAGAATCAAATATTTTCCATAGATAAGCTGGATCATAAACCCACAATTCATCGGTCTCAACAAACACACCGCAAAAAGAAGATTACATCGAATAGATCTCCACGAGAGGGGGGGAGAACATTGTATTGAGATCCAAAAAGAGAGAAGAAGCCATCTAGCTACTAACTATGGACCCGAAGGTCTGAATTAAACTACTCACACTTCATTGGAGGGGCTATGGTGATGATGTAGAAGCCCTCCATGGTGGATGCCCCCTCCGGCGGAGCTCCGGAACAGGCCACAAGATGGGATCTCGTGGATACAGGAAGGTACGGCGGTGGAATTAGGTTTTTGGCTCCGTCCCCGTTCTGTTGAGGGTACGTAGGTATATATAGGAGGAAGGAGTACGTCGGTGGAGCGTCAGGGGGCCCACGAGGCAGGGGGCGCGCCCAGGGGGGAGGGCGCGCCCCCCACCCTCGTGACCACCTCTGGCACTCCTTGGAGTAGGGTCCAAGTCTCCTGGATCACGTTCGGTGAGAAAATCACGTTCCCGAAGGTTTCATTCCGTTTGGACTCCGTTTGATATTCCGTATCTTCGAAACACTGAAATAGGCAAAAAAACAGCAATTCTGGGCTGGGCCTCCGGTTAATATGTTAGTCCCAAAAATAATATAAAGGTGGAAAATAAAGCCCATTATAGTCCAAAACAATAGATAAAGTAGCATGGAGCAATCAAAAATTATAGATACGTTGGAGACGTATCAGCTACTGACGGTGTCCTGGACTAGGGGGTACTCACCATGTCATCTCCCCATCAGTTAGATTGGGCCGAGGACCCCCATGGCCGTATACTCATGGGCTAGTTCGGACAGTTGATGCATGCACGAGGAAGATTCCACAAGACTTGGTGATCAAGAAAAAAACTCCTCCCCACCGGCGTATTCGGCTAGGAATCTTGTTATCCTAGGCCTCTGGTACATTATATAAACCGAGGCTAGGCTAGTCAATAGATAGGCTAGATCATTATGACATTACTCATCATACCTCTAGGGTTTAGACCACAACATATGATCTCGAGGTAGATCAACTCTTGTAACCCTATATTCATCAAGATCAATCAAGCAGGAAGTAGGGTATTACCTCAATAGAGAGGGTCCGAACCTGGGCAAACATCGTGTCCCCTGTCTCCTGTTAACCATCGATTCATGACACACAGCTTGGGACCCCCTACCCAAGATCTGCCGGTTTTGACACCGACACCAAGTGACCCCCATTATTTATAATTATGTCAACATGCAACATTCATTAGTGCATAGTGTATTTTAAATCACATTCCATTTAATTGTGATGTGCATAATTTTTCATGTTAATATTTTTTGTTATGTAGATATTTCACTTGTAATGAAAAATGTAAAGACTAAATTAGTATTTTACACAATATTTCGAAAATAAACATATCAAATTCCGTGGCAACCCGTGAGGTATCGTCTAGTTCTATATGTTGATCATGACGCGATGCCACATCACCATGTACCTCGGTTGGGCCCAATAAAATCGATAACATTTTCGCTTTTTCTTTGTTCACTTTGTATTTCTTTTTTATGTTTTTATGTTTCTTTTTTGTTTGCTTTCTTTATTTTCTTTTTCACCTATTTTTGTTTTTTATTGGGCCGGGGGGCTAGGGTATGGTATGTAGATATATTTTTTTTCAAAAATATATTAACATACATTCTTACCCACCACATGAGCAACTATTCTCAAATGCATGAACTTATTTTCTAAATGTTATGAGTATTTTTCTATATGTAATGAAACTGTTAAAATGCGAGATGAACATTTTTATCCGAGTATATGAACAATCATTTTTAGACACATGAACCATTTTTATAAATGCATTTTTTCTAATTTTCTATAATACTTAAAAAAAATTGAATAAAAAGTTTTCAAAATATTTTTCATAAAGAATATAAAAATATAGGTATTTTTATTTCTGTGCCCTTGGTTCCTTAGTTCTACTCATTCATCCCCACGATCTTAACTTTTGCTCACTTTTCCCCACTCCCTTGGCTGAAACCCTCAGAACTGGTCATAGCGGACGTTTGCCGTTGGGTCAATTGCTTGACCGTTAACTCTGACGAGTGGGGCCGCGTAGGGCCGAGTCGACATTTTGACCATTACGTTCTAACCAGTGGGGCCGTGAAACTGACGCTCTCTGTAGGTTCCCCTCACTCTAACTGAATCAGATCGAGTCACTTCCGCACCGCCCCCTCCGCCGCCGTCGTGCCGCCTCTATCTCCGTCGTTCCGCCTCCGTTGCCTCTACCCTCTCTCCCCATCTAGGATTAGGAAGCGATGTCGGGGCACCCCGTCCGGCCCATCGACCGTGGAGATGATTGGGTCGAATCAGAGGTGGATAATTCATGGATTCCACCTGAGTAAGCATCATTTTGCTCTCAAATTGATTAGGAGATCTGTAAATTAGGCTGTATTTGACCACCGTTAGCGTGAACCAGTGCAATTTATCTAAATTTTCGGCCTAACTACGCCCTTTATCTTATTTCAATCGAATAGGGTTGATCCTGCACTTGCTTTTCGGCCGGTAGTTAGAATGGATACTAGCAAGCTGCATGGAACTAAACCGTGTCTGATTTCTGGGTTTTTCTATCCTAAAGTGGTAGAAACCAGCGTTTTGTTCACAGATTTCCGCGAGGCACTCTGTTGTGAGTATCCATGGAACCCTACTGATGCTGTTGAACTGAGATATTTCGACAGTACCGAGCAGAGATCTGTCCCATTAACTTGTGATGAGCATCTGGGATTGCTATTTAGTTTGAATCTTGTGACCGCTTTGGTAAAATCCATAACGGTGTGCTTCAAGCACGCAAACAACGTATCCCGAAGGGGAAGGGTGTTCAGATATCATCTGTCTCTGCTAATAGCGAGCGTCCTCGCACTCCTTGTAGGTCGAGACCAAGTAAACCTAGTGGTTCTGAAAGCCACAACAAGTCAGCTGCCGCTAATTCTGCCACTTCTCCACTGCATTCTGCACCTGATGTAGAAATAGATGCAGAGCCTGACGAGTAAGTGCCTCGACATGATGACGAGGATGAGATTCTATTCCCTGAACTGGTAGATAGAGTTAGTCAACATGCAGTGGAAGATGAATATGCAGAGGATCCTAGCAGCCGTGCTAGATTTGATGACACTGACGATGAAGAGAGGGAGGAGAACATCGACTCCTTAGTTTTACAACAATATGATGGTGAGGACATGCCAACAATTGAGTGGAATAGGGAGAATCCTGAGCTTACTCCAGGAACTGTATTCAAATCGATGGTGGACTGTCGTAATCAGTGACTACATATTGCATTCTCACTGAAAACTCCTATGAGGTTGATATAGGAGTGAGCCAAGAAAATTCACTGTTCATTGCAGTTATGATAGGTGTAGGTGGAGGTTGCTTGCATCCACAATGCTAAAGAGCAAATTGATTCAGGTATTACAACTGAATCTTTTTATCAGATTATTTGTCCATTCTATATTCAGATCATGTGTACTGTTTCTTAATTGTATTTGACATCATTTTTCATTTTGTTTCAGATAAAAAGAAACCCACACGGGCACACCTGCCCACCTGGAGGGGGAGGGGGAAAAGACAAATCAAAGCTTGCAAAGACTAGGTGGGTGGCAAATGCAATCTTGGATTGGGGGCGGGAAGCACCAACAATTGGTCCAACAACACTCCATGGGAAGCTATTTGAGAAGTACAAGATTAATATACCTTACATGAGGATTTTCTATGCTAAGGAAAGGGCTCTTGATAGGATTAATGGTCCATGGAATGAGATTTTTCAATTGCTTTACACCTTCAAAGCTGAAGTTGAGACGGCTAGTCCAGGGAGTGTTGTAGAGATTAACAAGCATACAATTAAGTACAAAATAAAAGGGAAGGCACTTGAGAAGGAGTGCTTCAGGAGGGCTTTTTTTTGTTTCAAGGCTTGCTGGCAGGGGTTTCTGAATGGTTGTAGGCCCTATTTGGCTGTCGATGCAACTGCTTTGAATGGAAGATGGAGAGGCCAGCTAGCAGCAGCTTCTGCAGTTGCTGGACACAACTGGCTATTCCTAGTTGCATTTGGTGTGTTGGAGGTAGAATCCGAGGAGAGTTGGGTCTGGTTTCTGCAGCAGTTGCGCAACATTATAGGTACACCCTCAGGTTTAGTTATACACAGATATGCTTGCAAGGGGTTAGAAACTACAGTAGAAATTGTATTCCCTGGAGTGGAACATAGGGAATGTATGCGACACCTAGCGCATAATTTTAAAAAGAAATTCAGAGGCAAAGTTTATGATGAGAACCTATGGCCAGCATCATACACATGCAGCTTCAGGAAGCATGAGCACCATTTGAGAGTGCTGTATGCTCACAATCCTTTGGTGAAGGATTAGATGGATGAACATCATGGAAAGTTGTGGTCAAGAAGCAAATTCAATGAAATCTTCAAAGTAGACTATGTGACCAATAACCTCGCTGAGTGTTTCAATGCAAAGTTCAAGTCAGTGAAAGGGCTTTTTGTTGTGGCAAGCATTTGATAAGATCAGGCAGATGATCATGATAAAGATGGCTCTTGGTAAAAGAATTGCAGAAACACAATATGTTGGCCATCTTATGCTCCCATCTCTGATTAAGGCATTGCATGCCAAGGCAAGAGGACTAAGGATGAAATGCATTCGACCGTCGACATACAAGGTTGAGGTGACATACACAAACACTAAAAATAGGGAATGGAGATATCCAGTGAACCTTGCAACTAATGAATGCAGTTGTAGGCAATGGTAGATCCACAGGAAGCCGTGCATACATGCCCTACATCTCATGACTGTTATTGGAGGAGAAGATGGTGAAGTTGATCAGTATTGCTCTGAATATTTCTCTGTTGCCAAATTCAGGGCTGCTTATGCTGAAAATGTGCATGCACTCTTCGGAAAAGACCAATGGAACATAGTAGACCCAGGGTACAAACTCTGTTTTCCTGTACTGACTAGACCACCAGGAAGACCAAGGAAAAACATGATAAGAGCTGGTGAAGAGTTCCGCATAAAAAACAAGGTAAGTGCAAAAGATGTGGTATCCTAGGGCATATTGCTAGGCGTTGTAACAATCCAGTTGATGCATCATTTGGAAAAGAGGAACAATGGGCAGCAGCAAATGCAGAGGAGAATGCAGAAGCAGAAGAGAATGGAGCAAGTTTAGAGGAGAATGTAGCAGCAGAGGAGAATGCAGCAGCAGAGTTGAATGAAGCAACTGAAGTAGCAGCGAGGTATGTGTGCAACATTTCCCTTTTTTGCATTTGTTCTTTTTTTTATCGATGACTAAGCTCAATTTGACCCAGGTCTAGGTTAATTAGAGGCACATGACAGAAAAGACCAAGAGAGGAAGAAACTTCATCGGTTGAACCATCATCTGATGCAGAATTTGAAACCATGGCTTATGAAGGTTTTGAAGCTATAAGAGAGGAGGAAGTTATTTTGTCTGAAGTTCCTTTAAGGATGAGTGAACCCACAGATGACCGTCAATTGTTCATCACTTGCTCGGTCAGTCAAAGCTCAACAAAACCGCCACCACCAGAATTGAAGATCAGAAGCAACAAGACAAGGCTTTCAAAAGCACAAAATATCCCAGCC
The DNA here is from genome assembly GCA_021605145.1 of Aegilops bicornis. Taxonomy (NCBI): domain Eukaryota; kingdom Viridiplantae; phylum Streptophyta; class Magnoliopsida; order Poales; family Poaceae; genus Aegilops; species Aegilops bicornis. The sequence continues at coordinate 710,277,610 of CM038675.1, forward strand.
AGGGAAACCAGAAGCAAGACGGTTAACCCATCCTGGAGCACAATGAGCAAGGCAAAGATTTGAATTTGAACTTGAATGGAAGTCATAAACTTTAAACTTTAAAGATTTGTAATAAGGGTGAAAACTTGTAAGTGTAATAATTCTATTTGTAATTTCATGTGAAATTTGAGGTAGAATTTGAATTTTAGGCAAACTTTGAATTTTAGGTAAACTTTGAATTTGAACCAACATGTCACACCCTAGCTAGTTCATGCATTAGAGTGTTGCATCATGTTTGCCCTTCATCAGAAACTGGAAACGGGGATGACAGAACCCCCAGCCCCCTCTGAAACCAACTAGGGTTTACTAAAAAATAATTTCAATGAACCTGAAATGCCCTTCTAAAATGTCCATCATTTTTGTCTTGGTCAGTAACCTCTGCCAAAAGTGGTTCACATTTTTCTAGGACACATAAGTTCACTGGATTAATTCCTTATCTATTTGCATTTGGGCATTTAAATGCTATAAAATAATTCAAATGCCCAAATAATTATGGATTTAAGTGAGGGCTGTTAGGAATAATCCCAACAGAGCCCACAATTATTTGCAGGATTTTTGGAAACGTTTTAGTATTTTTAATAAAGCCCAACATTTACAGAAAAATAGAAAAGCAAACTAAATGAAAAAGGAAAGAGAGAGAAAGGCCAGGAGGCCACTTCCCTGGCTGGGCCGGCCCACCTGGCCCGTGCCAGTCACCACCTACCTCTGCCAGTAGGCAGAGGAGGGACACCGCGACGCCGCCGAGCTCGCCACGCACCTCCCTGCCTGCCTGCCCTCGCCCGAGCCAGCGCGACACCTCGAAATGTCTCCACGGCGCCGCCCCGACCCCGTGGACACCTCACACGCCCCTGCCTCTCTCCCTCGCTCTCTCTCGCCATGGCCGAAGCAGCCGCCGCCGTCCCGCCGAAGTAGCCGCGCCCACCGACGTCCTCGCGCCGGTCCATCGTGTCCACAAGCTCCGCCTTCGTCCGCTACGCCGAGCCAGCCGAGCCCGAGCGCTCACACGCTCTGCACCGCCTCCAACGACCCCGTCTTCATCGATCACCGCCGGAGATCCACTTCGCCGTCGCCGCCGCAGCAGCTCGTCCCCGACCTCTCCGTCTGCTCCGTCGCAACCACCGTGAGCCTGGCCACCTCCCTATCCTCTCTGTTCTCCCTCTCGAGCCCCGTAGCGACTGCACGAAGCTCACCCGCACGCATCGCCGCCGAGCTTGTCGCTGACGAGGCTCCGACCATGCAACAGCCACGCCACCTTGCCCGCTAACCTCACCGCACTCCCAGGAGGCCGTAGCACTACTCCACGCGCCTCGCCGTGCCTCCTAGCGACGAGCCCGAGCTCACCCGAGCTCCGGCCGCCGCCAAACTCGTCGCCGGTGCCGTTTCCTGCGACTCCGAGCCCAACCACCACCAGCACTGGATGCGGCTCGCCTCCAGCATCACGTAGGTGCCCTCCGCCGCCTTTTTGGTCGCCGGAGCGCAAAACCCGCATCACCCCGCCGCGTTTGGCCTCGCCGGCGGCTAGCGCCGGCGAGTTTGACCCCGCTGACTCCGTTTGACCTCGGGTGGGCCCAGTTTGACCCTCCTCTGGGTCAATGATAGGTGGGGCCCAGCCCTGCTAATTAACTAGGATTAGTACTAACTAAAAATTAGTTAGACTAATGACACTGACACGCCGGACCCACTGGTCAGGTTTGACCTGGACCGTCCCCGCTGACCACTGACGTCACCCTGACGCAATGCTGACGCAGTAATACAATTACTGGAATTATTCTTATACAGGAAATTCCAGAAAATATTACAATCTTCAAAAATTCATAGAAACTAATCTATAGCTCCAAATGCAAAGTGTTATATATGAAAAATGATCAGAAAAATCCAGTCTATCCATCTATACTGGTTTCATGCATGGTTAAACAAGTTAACCTACTGTTTAGTGCAGAACAAGATAAAGCACTATTAAGGGCCATGTATGAGCTTGAAACTTGAATGTTTTATTCAAAATGGTTCAAACCCATCTGGTTTTAGTTGCATTAGCCCAATACACTCATTTTTCCATGTATCGTGCATGCATAATATTGTTGCACATTGTTTGGTGATGATTGTATATCGGTGCTCTCTGCGGCAGGTTCTGCCCCCGAGGAGTATCGCGAATACCCTAACGAAGAGCAATACCAGTCCACGGACCCACAAGGCAAGCAACCAACCATTTGATCATATCGATACAATCCCATGTTCTCGCCTCTGCACTTTTTACTGCATTAAGACAACGCAATTAAAACTGCTGTGTGCTACGGTAGTTGAACTCATTTCCTCTGCATGACCTATCATTGCCACAGTAACTAGATGAAACCCACTAGCATGTGTAGGAGTTGATTGAGCCATGTGTATGTGTTATTCCTACCTTGCTATGCCTGCTATGCTTAGAGTCATGTCAGGTTTGGTTCATCTGGGTGATGGGCTAGAGTGGAATGATCATGTCGATAATGAGAGTGATGTGTTGAACACGATTTGGTAAAGGTATCTGTAGGACCTTGAAGTAGGTCTAGAGGGGGGGTGATTAGACTACTTGACCAATTAAAAACTTAACCTTTTCCCAGTTTTAGGCTTTGGCAGATTTTAGCTATCTTTGCACAAGTCAAGCAATCTTCACACAATTCAAGCAAGCATGCAAAGACTATATAGGCAGCGGAAATTAAAGCATGCAACTTGCAAGAATGTAAAGGGAAGGGTTTGGAGGATTCAAACGCAATTGGAGACACGGATGTTTTTGTCATGGTTCCGATAGGTGATGCTATCGTACATCCACGTTGATGGAGACTTCAACCCACGAAGGGTAATGGTTGCGCGAGTCCACATAGAGCTCCACCCACGAAGGGTCCACGAAGAAGCAACCTTGTCTATCCCACCATGGCCGTCGCCCACGAAGGACTTGCCTCACTAGCGGTAGATCTTCACGAAGTAGGCGATCTCCTTGCCCTTACAAACTCCTTGGTTCAACTCCACAATCTTGTCGGAGGCTCCCAAGTAACACCTAGCTAATCTAGGAGACACCACTCTCTAAGAAGTAACAAATGGTGTGTTGATGATGAACTCCTTGCTCTTGTGCTTCAAATGATAGTCTCCCCAACACTCAACTCTCTCTCATAGGATTTGGATCTGGTGGAAAGAAGATTTGAGTGGAAAGCAACATGGGGAAGGCTAGAGATCAAGATTCATGTGGTTGGAATGGAATATCTTGGCCTCAACACATGAGTAGGTGGTTCTCTCTCAGAACTGGTAAGTTGGAAGTGTAGGTTTGTTTTGATGGCTCTCTCCACGAATGAAGAGGAGGTGGAGGGGTATATATAGCCTCCACACAAAATCTAACTGTTACACACAATTTACCAAACTCGGTGGGACCGAATCAACAAACTCGGTCGGACCGATTTAGTAAACCTAGTGACCGCTCGGGTTTTCGGTGGGACTGACATGCAACTCGGTAGGACCGATATGGTTAGGGTTAGGGCATAACTTAATCTCGGTGAGACCGATTGCACAAACTCGGTGAGACCGATTTTGGTAATTAGCTAACCAGAGAGTTGGTCAGGTAAACTCGGTGGGACCGATTCGCTCTTTCGGTAAGACCGAAAAGTTACCAAAGGGAAACAGAGAGTTTACATTGCAATCTCAGTGGGACCGATCGTTCACTTCGGTTAGACCGAAATGTTACGAAGGGAAACAGAGAGATTACAATCCCATCTCGGTGAGATCGAGATCCCTATCGGTGAAACCGATTTGCCTAGGGTTTGTGGCAGTGGCTATGACATTTGAACTCGGTGGCGCCGGATAGAATGAATCGATAGGACCAATTTTGACTTTAGGTTCAGGTCATATGTGGTTGTGAGAAAGTAGTTGAGGGTTTTGGAGCATATCACTAAGCACATGAAGCAAGAGGCTCATTAAGCAACACCTCATCCCTCCTTGATAGTATTGGCTTTTCCTATAGACTCAATGTGATCTTGGATCACTAAAATGTAAAACGTAGAGTCTTGAGCTTTTGAGCTTGAGCCAATCCTTTGTCCTTAATATTTTGAGGGATCCACTTTCATCATCCATGCCATGCCATTCATTGAGCTTTCCTGAAATATTTGTCTTGGAATAGCATTAGCTCAATGAGCTATATGTTGTTATGAATTACCAAAACCACCTAGGGATAGTTGCAATTTCAATCTCCCCCTTTTTGGTAATTGATGACAACATATAGATCAAAGCTTCGACAAATGATAATAAGATTGAAAATCATCGTCGCTTTGAGAAGTATGTGATAAGCAAGAGCTCCCCCTAAATTTGTGCATATTTTAAGATTTGCTTTGGACTTCATATGCACAAGGAATTAGGCTCATGGGTTACTCTTCCATGTCACATACATCTTTGTGGAGCGCTCAAAATAATAAAGATTGAATACATGCACTCATCACCAAGCACAGTGAATGATCATATAAGGATAAGTAAGATAATATCATCTAACAAGCATAAGTGTAGCTTATGATCAAACACATGATCATCAATGTCTCACAGATAATAGCATAGTATCTCAAGCAATCAAAGGCAAACATAGTTCAACCAAGAAGACAAGAGAGAACAAAAGCAAACTCTCTCTCGAAGCCCTATGATCTACACATTTTTCTCCCCCTTTGGTAACAAGTTACCAAAAAGTTCCTAGAAAATGCATAGGACTATATCGTCTCTCAGGCTTGGTCTTCATCTGGTGGCGTAGAGATGGCTCCTTGGACGAAGACTTCAGTTGATGTGGAAGGAGCTGAAGGAGTTGGTGATGGAGCTGGTCGCGCTGGAGCTGTAGCTGGAGCAGATTAAGTGATTCTGGTGTCTGTTACTGGCTCTGTAGCTGATCTCTGAGCTCGAGGCACTCTGGCAAATGCATCAGTTGTTGTCATGCCCTTCCTCTCCTGCATGTCATCCTGTAGCTGCTCCACAACTGACTGAATCTCAACTACTTTGACATCAAGATCATAGAATTTTTGTTCCATGATTCTTTCCAGGCTCTCCTGGTTCCGAGTTAGGGTGGCCAACCCCTTCTCAATCTGCAGAGTTGATGCTATCAAGTAACCAAGCTGGTCCTGCTTGCTCTTCAAAAAGTACTCAGATGCCTCTGCTAGAGTTGGCATCTTGGCAGCCTTCTCTTTCCTTGCTTTCTCCTTCTTTTCTTGAGCTTTACTGATGATGGTTCATTCTCGATCATGAAAACTTGATTGTCCTCAAAGTCGGGATAGAGAACAAAGTGTTCCTTATCCAATGATACTTCCCTGTGCCCATCTTTGAGTTAATCAACTCCTGAATTTGCGGGGCATATCCATAGCTTCTCTTTTGGTCTGCTGCTGTCCTCTTGATAGTTTCAACTATGAGGCTCATGACCTTGAATTTCTGAGGCACATCAAATATGTGAAGCAAATTAATTGCATGCCCTATGATCATGTAGTGGTCACCTGATTTGGGCAACAGAATGTGCCTTAGGATCCAGTTGATCGTTGGCAGCCCTGACAGAAGAAAATGAACTGATCCAAACTTGAAAGTCTCAAGTGCTTCATCTGGATCTCCTTGTACATCAGTGACATAGAGTTGTGATCCATCTTCTTCTTGGCATAAACGTCCAAGTCATCTTCACTCTCCTTTGGGGCATTGATCAGACTTGCCCATTCCTCAATGGTTGATTAGTATCTCGTTCCTTCAGACATCCAAACTATCCTGCCATCTGGATAGAAATGTCTTTGTGGAGTAGAATTGCATAATGATCTCATCATTCCAGTTTGTCAGCTTCTGCCCAACAAAATCTGCAACTCCACACGCACTAAAGCTGTCATACACTCCAGGATAGTGTTCTTCATTTTCCTGTATGTAGGTCCAGTCGATCCACCTCATATCACACACTATGGGTTTCTTGTCCAACAATATTGTCTCATAGAAGTCTTGTTGCTCCTTTGTGTGGAACCGGTAATCAACAGTAGTCCTTCTCCTGGTGGCATATAGATCTGACTCTCTCTATAGCCTTAACCCTGAATCTCTTCTGATCTTCATGTTCTCAGCCACAGGATGAGCATCGTTGTGGTCTGGAATCTTGGGTTTGAGCTTCCTTAGGACTTGTCCTTCATCATCTTCCTCAGCAGCAACATCGAACCTTTGGGGCCTTGTTCTTTTCAGCAGCTGGTATACTCCTGGTATTCCTCTTAGGTGCACTCTTGGGCTTGGAGGCATCTTTGGGTGCTTCTTTGGGCTTTGAAGTTGCAGCCCTGACTTTATAGCATCACCCATCAGCTTTTGTGCCTTGGGTGCTGGTGCAGCAACCTCTTCTTCTTCCTCTTCTTCCATCATGGAAGGCTTTCCAATCACTCTGGCCATGGTCTTCTTGACCCTTTCCTTCCTTTTCTTTCCTTCTGCAGCAGGCTCTTTGGGTTGGGGTTCCAAAGATGCTTGAGTGGAGACTCTAGCTTTAGACATTGGTTGTCTCCCTGCAGGCCTTTTGATCTTCATTCCTGGCTTTACTGCAGTTGAGCTGTACTCCTTCTTGAGCACTTTCTTCTTTGAACTAGCCTCATCCTCAACTGCCACATAATCCTCATCCTCAGACTCTGAGGTCTTCTTCTTCCTTGTCCTTGTGGCAGCTTTGGGCAAATTCTTTGGGAGTGCTTCGCTTCCCTCATCTGAGCTGCTAGAGGGACTAGTGCCCTCACTCATGTGAATCTGCTCTTCTTCCACTGCTCGCCGTCACTTTGGTCTCGACATGCTGCTCACACCGACTTCTTGACTGTGAATAGTTATAGATGAGGTAGAGTGGATGAGCATCACAAAATGTAGAGATTTTTGCAAAAGAATGATTCAAAAAAACTTAGTTTTCGTTTTCCACAGAAAGCATTTCGGATCAACCTATTTTCAAACTCGGTGATACCGAAGCAGTTCTGGAACCTAAACTAGTAAACTCGGTCAGACCGAGTCACAGTTCGGTGGCACCGAGACTGCTAGGGTTTCACAAAGTTCTAAAATCGGTCACACAGATTAGCAATTCTCGGTCAGACCGAGAGTTACTAGTACAATGGCGTTAGCCGAATCGGTGGGACCGAGTTTTTCAACTCGTTGGGTCCGAGATGGTTTCGACGGAAACCTAACCCTAAATTTTCAAATCACATCTATTCTAAGGATTGTTTTGACTGGATAGAGGTGTTTAAATCGTGGCAAGAAGCATTATGAACACAATGTGCTGAGAATCAGACGAGGATAGCACTGTGATCGAGTTCATACCCTAGTTCGGCGGGGAACTCGCTATGGAGGCAACGGCGGAGATGAAATCCGTTGACGGCGGCGGAGACCAGCGACAGGAGGCGGCTGGCGACGAAGTCGACGATCCGGAGACCTAGTAGGCAGAGCGAGCTATGCGCGGGCGAAGAGTTTCGGAGAAAGTTTTCCAAATTTGCCCGTGAGAATATATAGCTCGACACTGTCGGTGTGACCGAGTGGAACAACTCGGTGGCACCGAGATGCATAACTGTTAACTGTTACAGCAACTCGGTGTGACCGAAAAGTTCAAATCGGTTGCACCGAGATGAAAACCTAGATCGACTTAGTGGTATGACCGAAATGGAGGAATTGGTCAGACCGAAAATCACAAAGAAGTTTTGGAAGTTTAAGTCTATGCCGAATCGGGGACTCCGAGTGCTCCTCACACAGAGTGGTTCGAATCTGACTTGATCAAATTTTGTGATGTAGCATGAATAGAGTTTGAGACGAGAAAAGCATAGATAGCTAGAGAAGGTTCTTAGGCATTCTTGTCCATCCACTTGGCCAAAGAAAAAGAACCATTCAATCAAAACAACAAGTGGATGTCCTCGAATGAGTAAAATATGCAACCAACATGCTCACACAATAAAATGACAAATGAAATATGTGACAAAGCATGCACAACCAATTCTAGCATCTATCAAACAATTGGCGATGACTAGGTCGCCTATATATGAGTATATTGACTTAGGAGTTAAATGAGAACATTTGATCATAGGTCATACTCATCATTTAAGCTCAAGTGGGGTTACCACTTTTACATAAAGCATTTATGTGTTCACATCATTAGAGTTGCTTTGTCTCAATTCTTAGAGTTAAGCTCCCCCTAGATGTGAGATCCCCCTTAGAGGGATTAACTAACCTTGGGTTTTGTCGATGATGACTTCATGTAGGTGTTGAAGATGTGGATGCTCAATGTTGATGTAGATCTTTTGGAGCAAACCTTTGGAGTGAGTTGCACTTTCAATTCCTACATGGGTTAGTCCCACAAGGAACAAACAAGTATATCCATAGACATAGAGTGATGCGCACACAAAATGATGTCCATGAAAACATTAGGTTACCTTGTCCCTTGCCTTACCAACATGAGGGTTTGTGACTCCTTGAACTAGTGCAAGATATGGAAGATGATTGCACTTGTCCTTGCCATAATGATATGAGTGAAGAATATTGGCGGAGTCACCCTCAAGAACTCTCTAGTTCTTCTTCTTCGGGATCCACATCATCTTGATGGGGATCCTTGGTGTAGTACTTGTACTTGATGAAGTAGAACTTGACGTAGTCTTGGGAACCCACTTGACCAAGGCCTTAGGTGCTTTTTCAAATGCATCAATCTCCTCTTGAAGCTTGTCCTTGCCTTTGTTCTTGTGGTCTTGTGGTGGAAGTACATCTTGTGCTTGTGTTCCCTTGAAGGAAGTAGGATCATACTTCTCTTGTTGGGGAACAAACTTTGTCTTGGGGTATTGATCTTCTTCCCACTCTACTCCATTGACATTGAACTTTCGTTCAAAACCAACACCTTGATTCTTCTGGTGCCTTCCTTGCTTGCGTACAATTTCCTCGAATTGCTTACTCCCGGCAAGGCTCTTGTATACACCTTTCTCTATAATTCCCTTCAATAAGCTATTTTCTTGCTCAAGAGTAACTTGGCTAAGAGAATCATTAGTGGAATCAAGAGAGCTACTAGAAGCAACAATATTGGATTTAGCATTGTTATTGTTACTACTAGAGGAAGAATCTTTCTTGTTCTTGTTACCAGTCTTGACTTGAGGCATGTAAGTAGATAAGAGTAAACGCTTGGCAATGTAAGAAGAACTTTTCTTACATAGATCATCATTGATTGCTTTTAGGAACTCATGCTCTTGCTCAAGATTGAGCTTTTCAAAGCGTAACTTCTCATGAGCCCTTAAAAGTTCTCAATGATCTTCGAAGATAGTTTCATGAGCTAACTTAAGACTGTTTAGTTCTTTAGTTAGTATCTCAATCTTCTCCTTATCATTGTCATTCATTTCATCTTGATTAGCATGATTTATTGACGTTTCATCATAGTATTCATCACTAGAGTTGTCAACAAGTAAATCATCATCACCTAACAAGTCATCTTCATCACTATTAAAATCAACATATTCAGGGTGTGTTACCTTAGGACCTTTGCCATGAAGCATCTTACAATTCCTTCATTTGGTGAATCAAATATGTCGTAGGAGTCGGTTGACACAAGTGCTAGACTGGCAACACCTTCATCTTGAGTGTATTCGGAGTCGGAGTGATAGCTTCTCTCGGAGTGATTGTCGGAGTCGGAGTCGGATACCCATTCACCAACATGAGCTTGATGTCTTTGTTTTGTGTAGCTCTTTGATGACTTGTCCTTCCTTTCCGAATCCTTGCTTCTCCGTGAGGGTCTTCGTTCATAACGATCATCTCTACTCCTTCTCTCTCTTGGTGGTGATTCTTATCTTCTACTTCTTCTCTTTGGAGAATCTTCTTTTCTTTTGTAGGGTGCCGTACACTCATTGGAATAGTGTCCGGGTCTCCCACAATTGTAGCAATTGCGCTCTCGACTAGAAGATCTTTTGTCATTGTAGGACCTTGACTTAGAGCTTCTTTCTTTGCTTCTACTCTTGTAGAATTTGTTGAAGTTCTTCACCATTAAGCTCAATTCTTCATTGAAGGTTTGTTTCTCACTTGATGATGTGGCGGCTTCACATGAGGCTTTGTAAGCACCACTTGACTTGTTGTGAAGTTCCTCCTTATCCTTGAGTGACATCTCATGAGCAACAATTCTTCCAATGACTTCCGTTGGCTTGAGATCTTTGTAATTTGGCATCATTTGGACCAATGTGCACACGGTATCATATTTTCCATCCAATGCTCTTAGGATCTTCTTGATGATGAATCATCGGTCATCTCTTCACTTCCTAAGCCGGCAATCTCATTTGTGATAAGAGCAAGCCTAGAGTACATTTCAGTGACACCTTCACCATCCTTCATTTTGAACTTGTCAAACTGACTTTGGAGCACATCCAACTTGGATTCCTTGACGGAGTCGGTACCTTCATGCATATCAATCAAAGTATCCCAAATTTCCTTTGCATTCTCAAGATGGCTGATTTTGTTGAATTCTTCGGGGCACAAGCCATTGAAGAGGATATCACAAGCTTGAGCGTTGTATTGCAGCATCTTCAACTCATCCGCGTTAGCTTCACGGTTCAATTCTCTCCCATCAAAGAATTCACCTTGCAAGCCAATACACACAATAGCCCAAACGGCGGGGTTATGTCCGAGAATATGCATTTTCATCTTATGCTTCCAACTAGCAAAATTAGTGTCATCAAAGTAAGGACCTCTACGGTGATAATTTCCCTCGCTAGACGCCATACTCTCCTAGGTTGTGAAACCAAGGCTATGACCACCAAAAGCTATGGAAATCAAAGCAAATGGAGACCAAAGCTCGATACCACTTGTAGGACCTTAAAGTATGTCTAGAGGGGGTGATTAGACTACTTGACCAATTAAAAACTTAACCTTTTCCCAATTTTAGGCTTTGGCAGATTTTAGCTATCTTTGCACAAGTCAAGCAATCTTCACACAATTCAAGCAAGCATGCAAAGAGTATATAGGCAGCGGAAATTAAAGCATGCAACTTGCAAGAATGTAAAGGGAAGGGTTTGGAGGATTCAAACGCAATTGGAGACACGGATGTTTTTGTCGTGGTTCCGATAGGTGGTGCTATCGTACATCCACGTTGATGGAGACTTCAACCCACGATGGGTAGCAGTTACTTGTGAGTCCACGGAGGGCTCCACCCACGAAGGGTCCACGAAGAAGCAACCTTGTCTATCCCGCCATGGCCGTCACCCACGAAGGACTTGCCTCACTAGCGGTAGATCTTCACGAAGTAGGTGATCTCCTTGCCCTTACAAACTCCTTGGTTCAACTCCACAATCTTGTCGGAGGCTCCCAAGTGACACCTAGCCAATCTAGGAGACACCACTCTCCAACAAGTAACAAATGGTGTGTTGATGATGAACTCCTTGCTCTTGTGCTTCAAATGATAGTCTCCCCAACAGTCAACTCTCTCTCATAGGATTTGGATCTGGTGGAAAGAAGATTTGAGTGGAAAGCAACTTGGGGAAGGCTAGAGATCAAGATTCATGTGGTTGGAATGGAATATCTTGGCCTCAACACATGAGTAGGTGGTTCTCTCAGAATTGGTAATTGGAAGTGTAGGTTTGTTCTGATGGCTCTCTCCACGAATGAAGAGGAGGTGGAGGGGTATATATAGCCTCCACACAAAATCTAACCGTTACACACAATTTACCAAACTCGGTGGGACCGAATCAACAAACTCGGTCTGACCGATTGAGTAAACCTAGTGACCGTTAGGGTTTTCGGTGGGACTGACGTGCAACTCGGTAGGACCGATATGGTTAGAGTTAGGGCATAACGTAATCTCGGAGAGACCGATTACACAAACTCGGTGAGACCGATTTTGGTAATTAGCTAACCAGAGAGTTGGGCAGGTAAACTTGATGGGACCGATTCGCTCTTTCGGTAAGACCGAAAAGTTACGAAAGGGAAACAAAGAGTTTACATTGCAATCTCGGTGGGATCGATCGCTCACTTCGGTTAGACCGAAACGTTACAAAGGGAAACAGAGAGATTACAATCCCATCTCGGAGAGACCGAGATCCCTATCGGTGAAACCGATTTGCCTAGGGTTTGTGGCAGTGGCTATGACATTTGAACTCGGTGGCGCCGGATAGAAAGAATCGGTAGGACCGATTTTGACTTTAGGTTTAGGTCATATGTGGATGTGAGAAAGTAGTTGAGGGTTTTGGAGCATATCACTAAGCACATGAAGCAAGAGGCTCATTAAGCAACACCTCATCCCTCCTTGATAGTATTGGCTTTTCCTATAGACTCAATGTGATCTTGGATCACTAAAATGCAAAATGTAGAGTCTTGAGCTTTTGAGCTTGAGCCAATCCTTTGTCCTTAATATTTTGAGGGATCCACTTTCATCATCCATGCCATGCCATTCATTGAGCTTTCCTGAAATATTTGTCTTGGAATAGCATTAGCTCAATGAGCTATATGTTGTTATGAATTACCAAAACCACCTAGGGATAGTTGCACTTTCAGTATCGATGAGAGGCCATGTAGGAGTACATGGTGGGTTGTTTCATTGGAACCATCCTTAAGCACCGAGATATGTATATGTGATTTAAGAATCAGCTACTACCATACATTGGGATCCTTAATTGACTCGCTCGACTTCTTATCCACCCTAGTCCTCTGTCCAGGAGTTGCAAGTAGTTTCTGGTGTTTGTAGCTTACTGGAGGCCGTGGGCAGCGCTGACCCGCGGGGTGGGCTGTGATGCGGTAGGTACATGGCCGGGTATACCGGGCACCCGTTAGGTGTCTCGAAACCCTGTACACATCGTCTGGGGCCGTATGTGGAAACCTCGGCCGGACTCCCTGCGGATGGAACCTGGATAGGAGATAAACCTGGACTAGAGACTTAGGTGTTTAGGTAGGTCGTGGTCTACACCCACGTCGGCTTTCACTTGAAGTCTGCCGAGCACATGTCGTGTGCAGACGCTAAGTGGTGGAACATGTATGAAGAAGTACACCCATGCAGGGTTAACATCATCTATTCGAATAGCCGCGTCCGCGGTAAAGGACTACTTGGTTGCCTATACAGTTCATAGACAAGCAAATGGATACTACTAAAAGCCTCAAGATAAGCGTTAGTGCCGAGGATGGCTCTTCCGTAGGATGACGGAGGTGGATCCTCGGTAGTGTATTGAAGTGGTGAGTAGTGGACTCGAGTGCGCAAAACCATTTCAAGTTGGAGTCTCGTAAGATAGCTTAGCCAAGAGTCAAAGCTGGCTTGCTGCAACAACCCCACCATCCCTTCTTTATAATGTGCATGTATGTAGGATCTGATGTAAGTCTTGCTGAGTACCTTTGTACTCATGTTGCTTAATTTACGTTTTACAGAAGACCATGCAACCCCTTCTGATGGGTTCTTCATAGACGTCGATGTCGACGAGTAGGCTGAAGCCCAGGTGGTGATCCTGAGCTAACGATGGACCGTGTAGTATAGTCAGGTTTTCCCAAGCCTCTTTTATTTCCTAGTTGTCTGTACTCAGACAAGTTACTTCCGCTGTTGGCTTGTATGTTTGTATGACTTGAATGCTCGGTCGTGTGACCCGTACTTGTGTGTATGATATGTATGGCTTTCCGAGCCTTTAAATAAAGTACTTTGAGTTGTAGAGTTTTGTTGTGATGCCATGTTGTATTTACACATATCGAGCATATTGTGTGTATGATTGAAATGATTGGTATGTGTGGGATCCGACAATCTAGTTGTTTATCCTTGGCAGCCTCTCTTATGGGGAAATGTAGTCTAGTGCTTCCATGAGCCATAGTAGTCCGCTACAGCCCAGTTCACCAGAGTCCTGCTAGCCTAGCACTACTGCTCCGGAACACTTGACTGGCCGGCATGTGTTTCACTTCGTTCCTGTGTCTGTCCCTTCGGGGAAATGTCACGCGGTGGCATCCGGAATCCTGCCTAGCCTGCTACAGCCCGGATTCTCGGAGTCCTGTTAGCCCAGTGCTACAGCCCGGATTCACACACTGCTGACTGACACGCTCGATGTTGATTCATGTATGCCTGTCCCCGTAAGTTAGTGCCGCTTTGGGTTCACGACTAGCCATGTCGGCCCGGGTTCTCTGTCATATGGATGCTAGCTACACTGTCATATACGTGAGCTAAAAGGCGCAAACGGTCCCCGTCCATGGTAAGGCGACACCCGTGGGAATACCGTGCGTGAGGCCGCAAAGTTATATGAGGTGTTACAGGCTAGATCGGTGTGACTTAGAATCGGGGTCCTGACAGCGTTGGTATCAGAGCCGGACTGCCTGTAGGTTCTCCAAGCCAAACTGGTCGATGTTGAGTCTAGAAATGCTTTAGTTATATGTAGGGGAATTGGTTGTGGGATGGAACGTAAGGCTCTTTTTACTCCTTTACCTCGTGGCATTCTGATCTGAGTCGGTCTATTTTTCCACCGGGGGTTAAGGACTAGGATCTCTTCTCTCTATCAGGTTCACGTGTTACTAATCAGTAGTACCTTATAGGTTTGATGGACACAAGCCTAGTTCAGTTCTACTACCCCATTATGTTGATAAGTTGGACCTAGAACCTTCACATGATGTTGTTGAGTGTCCATGCAATCCTTTGCAAAGTGTCTCAAAATCTTTTTTGAGCATTTACAGCCGTTATGCTGTCCAATTTCTGCTAGAAATTCTAATGCCTTTGCATTATATCGTGTTTCAGATGGCCTCCCGCACCCAGAATCAAGTTGTTCGTCTAACTCGATGCCTCGATGTACCTGGCCATACTGCTATGTTGGTCCGCGTAATGATTGAGGCTAGGTACCGTTGGTATCCCGAGTACACCGTTGAGGAGCAGTATAGAGACTTCAATCAAAGCCAATACCTCTGCACCGTCAGGATAGTCCCTTCCTATCCTGGGTCCACTGAATCCCTCCATTGTTCATATGGACTTGGGGTTACCATCGAGATGTCCGTGCAGGATGCTGCATATTCGATGATGACTATTATGCAGGCTAGGACTTCCTTGCTTCGCAACACTGACTTCCGCTATATGCTAGCGTCCCTCCCTGGGGCAGAAGGTTACTTCACAGCTATTTACACCGACTCTTCTCATGAGGATTCGCTACTCCGCACTACCACACAGATTCTTGAGGATAAGGACCGTGAAAATCGTGCCTTGTGATTGGAGCTTTTCAACTCCCGGTCTGATCATTGGGCCACTTTGACCCGGTTTGCACCTGCTGTGCAGGCAAGGTATATGGATATGCGAGATATGTACCCCGTGCGGTCTAGTCTGCCGGATCGTATGGATTGGCGTGATGTAGGGGGCATCACTCCTCCCCGTGGACCTCGTCTGCCGCCGTTTGTTGGACCCAGGCCACATCCGTGCACCTATGGACCGCAGGCTCCACAGGATCGACTGTTTCCAGATGATCACGTCCAGCTTCCAGGACATGGTGGTAACCTCTATGAATATTACTACGGAGATGTCTGAGCTGATGGTAGCACCACTAGTATTGTAACAGTTATATCGTGCACCGTCCTACGTGACTCGTGGGATATGACTTAGTGTGTACCACTTTTCCGGAGGTGTATAAAAATAATGTATAGGAGCTTGGGATGTCTCCAATGAGATGTAATCTTCCTTTCACCGCATTCTGTGACATGCCTTTCACCATGGAAATTTCTACTCCTGGTTCTAGATGGCAAACCTCTAGAGTAAGCCATGGGAATGAAATCCAAGTTTACAGACTTGTTTGCCTTGCATCATTGATAGCTCTCAAATCTTCGAATATTAATATCTTCTTGGGTATGAATTGGATGTCAGCCCATCATGCCAAGAATGATTGCTTCTCTAGGACTGTTCAACTTACCCATCCATCGGGCGAGATAGTCAATGTCTTGACCCGAGTAGCTAAGTGACAGCTATACTCTCTTAATGTCAGTCCTTTGCCAGACCTCGAAGACATTCCGGTAGTCTGTGACTTTTCGGATGTCTTTCCAGAAGAATTGCCATGTGTTCCACCTGACAGAGATGTCGAGTTCGTGATAGATCTTGTTCCAGGAACTGTCCCAATCTCTAGGAGACCCTACAAGATGGCACCACTAGAACTAGCCAAGCTTAAGAAACAACTCGATGAGTCCTCGAAAAAGGGTTTCATCCGTCCTAGTTCGTCTCCATGGGCTTGTCCCGTCCTCTTCGTCAAGAAGAAGGATGGTACGGATCGGATGGTTGTAGATTATCGACCCGTTAACTTGGTCACAATAAAGAACAAGTATCCGCTCCCCAGGATCAACGACCTGTATGATCAGCTCGCTGGATCCTCAGTCTTCTCCAAGATGGATTTGAGGTTGGGCTACCATCAAATCAAAATTAGGAACGGGGACATTCCCAAAACGGCCTTTGTTACTCGTTATGGCCAATACGAGTACACCGTCATGTCCTTCGGTTTAACCAACGCCCCAGCCACTTTCTCTCGGTTAATGAACTCAATCTTCATGGAGTACTTGGGTAAATTCGTTGTGGTATACTTCGATGATATACTCATCTACTCCAAGAATGAGGAAGAACATGCCGAGCATCTAAGGCTTGTGTTGATGAAACTTTGTGAGCATCGCCTTTATGCCAAATTTTCTAAATGTGAATTTTGGTTGCCAGAAGTGACCTATCTAGGCCATGTAATCTCTGGTAAGGGTATTGCTGTCAATCCCGAGCGATTTCAAGCCGTTCTTAATTGGACTCCACCTGAATCGGTCAAGCAAGTTCGGAGCTTCCTTGGCTTAGCGAGCTATTGTCGCTGATTTGTCGAGAACTTCTCCAAAGTTGCTAAACCACTAACTGAAATCCTCAAGAAAGATAAAAAGTTCGAGTGGATCCCACAGTGTGAGCACAACTTTCAGGAACTGAAAAGACGCCTGACATCTGATCCCGTACTGGTACCACAAGACTTCTCCAAGGACTTTGTTATCTATTGCGACGCCTCGCGACAAGGACTAGGTTGCATTCTCATGCAAGATCGTCATGTAATTGCTTATGCTTCACAGCAATTGCACCCACATGAGGAAAATTATCCTACACATGATCTAGAGCTTGCAGCTGTAGTCCATGCAATCAAAACCTGGTGACATTACCTCCTAGGTAATCGTTGCGAAATCTTCACCGATCACCAAAGTCTGAAGTATATTCACCCAACCGGATTTGAATCTCAGGCAAAGACGTTGGGTTGAGTTGATCACAGATTTCGACTTAGGGATAACTTACACCCCAGGAAAAGCCAATGTTATGGCTGATGCACTAAGTCGTAAATCTTATTGTAACAGTCTGATGTTACAACAAAGTCAACCGCTTCTCCATGAGGAATTTTGGAATCTTAACCTTCACATTGTTCCTCAAGGATTCCTTTTCCACCTTGGTGGCGAAACCTACCCTTACGGGTCATATCATAACCGCCCAGCGGTATGACAAGGGGATATCTCGGATAAAGGAGAACATGGCTAGCAGAGTTGCTACATGTTTCTCCATGAATGATCAAGGTGTCGTGTACTTCGGAAACCGCTTAGTGGTTCCTAAGAAGCGGCAACTACGACAGTTGATCCTTAAGGAAGCTCATGAGTCTCCTCTCACCATTCATCCCGGTAGCACTAAAATTTATCAGGACCTACGCCAGAGGTTCTGGTGGACTATGATGAAGAGAGACATTGCTCAGTTTGTTGCTAATTGCGACGTCTGCCGTTGTGTAAAAGCAGAGCATCAATGGCCTGCTGGCACCCTTCAACCTTTAGCTATTCCTGAAGGGAAATGGGATAAAATTGGTATGGATTTCATCACCGGTTTTCCCAGGACCAAGAAAGGGAATAACGCTATCTTTGTCGTTATCGATTGTCTTTCCAAAGTGGCCCATTTCTTGACCGTTTGCGAGAGTATAACTGCTAGCCAACTAGCAGACCTATATATCTCCCGAATAGTGTCCCTCCGTGGTGTCCCTTTGGAAATTAACTCGGATCGAGGAAGTCTCTTCACCTCTCGATTTTGGGAAAGTTTCCAAAATGCTATGGGAACCCGCCTTTCCATTAACACCGCTTTTCACCCTCAATCAAGTGGTCAAGTAGAATGCGTCAACCAGATTCTAGAAGACATGCTTCGAGCTTCTCTTATCTCATTCGGAATGGATTGGGAGAAATGCCTTCCATTTGCTGAATTTGCTTATAATAACAGCTCTCAATCTAGCTTGGGTAAAGCCCCTTTTGAAGTTCTATATGGACGAAGGTGTCGAACGCCTCTTAACTTGTCAGAAACCAGGGAAAGACAATTCTTTGGCCCGGATATGATCCAGGAAGCAGAAGAGCAAGTTCGCATCGTTCGTGAAAAGTTGAAAACAGCCCAGTCTCATCAAAAGAGCCAATATGACCGAAAACATAAGGCTATGACTTTTGAGGTTGACGAGAAGGCTTACCTTCAGGTTACTCCTCTGAAGGGAACCCATCGCTTCGGTATCAAAGGCAAATTGGCTCCTCGCTACATTGGACCCTTTCGCATTCTTGACAAACGAGGAGAAGCTGCCTACCAATTTGAACTACCTCCGCATCTCTCCAGAGTCCATGATGTCTTCCACATTTCCAGGCGTTGCTTCTCTGATCCTTTCCGTGGAGTGGACCACGAAACGCTTGATCTTCAAGATAATCTCACGTATCGAGAGTACCCCGTTCGTACCTTCGATCAAGCCGAGCGTACAACTCGACTTCATAATATAAAGTTTCTCAAGGTTCAATGGTCGCACCATTCTGAGAAAGAAGCAACCTGGGAAAGGGAGGATCGTCTTTGACTCGAGTATCCCGCCTTCTTTCCGGAGGACCCTAAATCTCGGGATGAGATTTTTCTGAGTGGGGGTGAGTTGTCACACCCTAGCTAGTTCATGCATTAGAGTGTTGCATCATGTTTACCCTTCATCAGAAACTGGAAATGGGGATGACAGAACCCCCAGCCCCCTCTGAAACCAACTAGGGTTTACTAAAAAATAATTTCAATGAACCTGAAATGCCCTTCTAAAGTGTCCATCATTTTTGTCTTGGTCCAGAACCTCTGCCAAAAGTGGTTCACATTTTTCTAGGACACATAAGTTCACTGGATTAATTCCTTATCTATTTGCATTTGGGCATTTAAATGCTATAAAATAATTCAAATGCCCAAATAATTCTGGATTTAAGTGAGGGTTGTTAGGAATAATCCCAACAGAGCCCACAATTATTTGCAGGATTTTTGGAAAACGTTTTAGTATTTTGAATAAAGCCCAACATTTACAGAAAAATAGAAAAGCAAACTAAATGAAAAAGGAAAGAGAGAGAAAGGTCAGGAGGCCACTTACCTGGCTGGGCCGGCCCACCTGGCCCGTGCCAGTCACCACCTACCTCTGCCAGTAGGTAGAGGAGGGACACCGCGACGCCGTCGAGCTTGCCACGCACCTCCCTTCCTGTCTGCCCTCGCCCGAGCCAGCGCGACGCCTCGAAACGTCTCCGCGGCGCCGCCCCGGCCCCGTGGACACCTCACACGCCCCCTGCCTCTCTCCCTCGCTCTCTCTCGCCATGGCCGAAGCAGCCGCCACCGTCCCGCCGACGTAGCCGCGCCCACCGTCGTCCTCGTGCCGCTCCACCGTGTCCACAAGATCCGCCTTCGTCCGCTACGCCGAGCCAGCCGAGCCAGAGCGCTCGCACGCTCTGCACCGCCTCCACCGACCCCGTCTTCGTCGATCACAGCCGGAGATCCACTTCGCCGTCGCCGCCGCAGCAGCTCGTCCCCGACTTCGCCGTCTGCTCCGTCGCAACCACCGTGAGCCTAACCACCTCCCTATCCTCTCCGTTCTCCCTCTCGAGCCCCGTAGCGACTGCACGAAGCTCACCCGCACGCACCGCCGCCGAGCTCGTCGCCGACGAGGCTCCGGCCATGCAACGGCCACGCCACCTTGCCCGCTAACCTCACCGCACTCCCAGGATGTCGTAGCACTACTCCACACGCCTCGCCGTGCCTCCTAGCGACGAGCCCGAGCTCACCCAAGCTCCGGCCGCCGCCAAACTCGTCGCTGACGCCGTTTTCGGCGACTCCGAGCCCAACCACCACCACCACTGGATGCGGCTCTCCTCCAGCATCACGTAGGTGCCCTCCGCCGCCTTTTTGGTCGCCGGAGCGCAAAACCCGCATCACCCCGCCGCGTTTGGCCTCGCCGGCGGCTAAACGCCGGCGAGTTTGACCCCGCTGACCCCGTTTGACCTCGGGTGGGCCCAGTTTGACCCTCCCTTGGGTCAATGACAGGTGGGGCCCAGCCCTGCTAATTAACTAAGATTATTACTAACTAAAAATTAGTAATTCTAATGACACTCACACGCGGAACCCACTGGTCAGGTTTGACCTGGACCGTCCCCGCTGACCACTGACGTCACCCTGACACAATGTTGAAGCAGTAATTCAATTACTGGAATTATTCTTATACAGGAAATTCCAAAAAATATTACAAACTTCAAAAATTCATAGAAATTAATCTGTAGCTCCAAATGCAAAGTGTTATATATGAAAAATGATCAGAAAAATCCAATCTATCCATCTGTACTGGGTGCATGAATGGTTAAGCAAGTTAACCTGTTGTTTAGTGCAGAACAAGATAAAGCACTATTAAGGGCCATGTGTGAGGTTGAAACTTGAATCTTTGATTCAAAATGGTTCAAACCCATCTGGTTTTAGTTGCATTAGCCCAATACACTCATTTTTCCATGTCTCATGCATGCATCATATTGTTGCACATTGTTTGGTGATGATTGTATATCGATGCTCTCTGCGGCAGATTCTGCCCCCCAGGAGTATCGTGAATACCCTAACGAAGAGCAATACCAGTCCACGGACCCACAAGGCAAGCAATCAACCATTTGATCATATCGATACAATCCCATGTTCTCGCCTCTGCTCTCTTTTACTGTATTAAGACAACATGATTCAAACTGATGTGTGCTACGGTAGTTGAACCCATTTCCTCTGCATGACCTTTCATTGCCACAGTAACTAGATGAAACCCACTAGGATGTGTAGGAGTTGATTGAGCCAAGTGTATGTGTTATTCCTACCTTGCTATGCCTGATATGCTTAGAGTCGTGTCAGGTCTGGTTCATCTGGGTGATGGGCTAGAGTGAAATGATCATGTCGGTAATGAGAGTGATGTGTTGAACACGGTTTGGTAAAGGTATCAATGAGAGGCCATGTAGGAGTACATGGTGGGTTGTTTCATTGGAACCGTCCTTAAGCACCGAGATCTGTATATGTGATTTAAGAATCAGCTACTACCATACATTGGGATCCTTAATTGACTCGGTCGACTTCATATCCACCCTAGTCCTCTATCCAGGAGTTGCAAGTAGCTACTACCATACATTGGGATCCTTAATTGACTCAGTCGACTTCTTATCCACCCTAGTCCTCTGTCCAGGAGTTGCAAGTAGTTTCTGGTGTTTGTAGGTTACTGGAGGCCGTGGGCAGCGCTGACCCGCGGGGTGGGCTGTGATGCGGTAGGTACGTGGCCGGGTATATCGGGCACCCGTTAGGTCGGTCGGAACCCTGTACACATCGTCCGGGGCCGTATGTGGAAACCTCGGCCGGACTCCCTGCGGATGGAACCTGGATAGGCGATAAACCTGGACTAGAGACTTAGGTGTTTAGGTAGGTCGTGGTCTACACCCACATCGGCTTTCGCTTGAAGTCTGCCGAGCACATGTCGTGTGCAGACGCTAAGTGGTGGAATCATGTATGAAGAAGTACACCCATGCAGGGTTAACATCATCTATTCGAATAGCCGCGTCCACGGTGAAGGACTACTTGGTTGCCTATATAGTTCATAGACAAGCAAATGGATACTACTAAAAGCCTCAAGATAAGCACGAGTGCCGAGGATGGCTCTTCCGTAGGATGACGGAGGTGGATCCTCGGTAGTGTATCGAAGTGGTGAGTAGTGGACTCGAGTGCGCAAAACCATTTCAAGTTGGAGTCTCGTAAGATAGCTTAGCCAAGAGTCAAAGACGGCTTGCTGCAATAACCCCAGCATCCCTTCTTGATAATGTGCATGTATGTAGGAACTGATGTAAGTCTTGCTGAGTACCTTTGTACCCATGTTGCTTAATTTACGTTTTATAGAAGACGCTGCAACCCCTTCTGATGGGTTCTTCATAGACGTCGATGTCGACGAGTAGGCTGAAGCCCAGGTGGTGATCTTGAGCTCACGATGGACCGTGTACTATAGTCAGGTTTTCCCAAGCCTCTTTTATTTCCTAGTTGTTTGTACTCAGACAAGTTACTTCCGGTGTTGGCTTGTATGTTTGTATGACATGAATGTTTGGTCGTGTGACCCGTACTTGTGTGTATGATATGTATGGCTCTCTGAGCCTTTAAATAAAGTACTTTGAGTTGTAGAGTTTTGTTGTGATGCCATGTTGTATTTACACATATCGAGCATATTGTGTGTATGATTGAAATGATTGGTATGTGTGGGATCCGACAATCTAGTTGTTTATCCTTGGCAGCCTCTCTTATGGGGAAATGTAGTCTAGTGCTTCCATGAGACATAGTAGTCCGCTACAGCACGGTTCACCGGAGTCCTGCTAGCCTAGCACTACTGCTCCGGAACACTTGACTGGCCGGCATGTGTTTCACTTCATTCCTGTGTCTGTCCCTTCGGGGAAATGTCATGCGGTGGCATCCGGAGTCCTGCCTAGCCTGCTACAGCTCGGATTCCTGGAGTCCTGTTAGCCCAGTGCTACAGCTCAGATGCACACGCTGCTGACTGACACACTAAATGTTGATTCATGTATGCCTGTCCCCGTAAGTTAGTACCGCTTTGGGTTCACGACTAGCCATGTCGGCCCGGATTCTCTGTCATATGGATGCTAGCAACACTGTCATATACATGAGCCAAAAGGCGCAAACGGTCCCGGGCCATGGTTAGGCGACACCCGTTGGAATACCGTGAGTGAGGCCACAAAGTGATATGAGGTGTTACAGGCTAGATCAGTGTGACTTAGAATCGGGGTCCTGACACAACACTTGATGTCCATTCCCTTGTGGCGTGAGTTGCAAAGTTTGCTAAACTATTATAAACGTTAGGTGATCAATTCGATCTCTTTTGCATGGTAAAACTTGTAGTCATGAGAATGTGCTCCAAATGAGCTCCCAAGGTAGGAACAGCCCCATTTGTAATCAAGTTTTTTTTGGACCTACTCCAAATGAGCTGAATATTTTTTTATTAACACCTAGTCAATCTATATAGTGTAGGTTCGAAGAATCACTATTTACTGAATTAATCTTTCTATTTTTACATTTTTTGAAACAAATATACTTTAATAGAAAACCATGAAAAACACGTTTAAAATATGAAAATGGAAAAGTAAGTTCAGATCGTTCTTATTCACTTTGAAATCACGCTTTGGTGATTTTTTTGATTTTTTTTTAATTTTCAAAAACCGAAGGGAACCCTACCTCCTCTCCTTGGTCGCTATGAAACATTGTATGTGATAGCTCATATGTGTGAAGGTTTTTTCATGAAAATGTCCATAGACAAAGTTTATGATTTTTACTGGGTAACATATCACACAAGACAACATTGTGCGCATGTTTTTTTTGATTTTTTTAAATTAATGGTGCTCATTTGACCTCGATCGTGCTAGCTAGGTCTTTTTGTACATGTCCGTATACCAAGTTTAGTATTTTTCCTCGTTAGTGTGTCTTATAAAACGACGAACGATGAAGGTTTCATATTTTTTGATTTTTTTAAATTAGCTATGCTTAGTCAAAGCCTTGGAAACCCCGTTGACCAGCTCAAAACCCCTCTAAACCCTGCGGGGTTTCGCCTAACTCTAGCTCCGAACGTCAGCCGTCCGATCATACCCTAGCACCAAGCGACAGCCCTCAGATGTGGTCTTCTAGAAGGAATTCCGAGGGCAGGCTGCGTGCAGGTTCCGCGCTGTTGGATCACATGGACGGCTCCGCATCGTTGGATTGTGGGGCGATCCGTGAGAGGCAATCCGTGAGACTTGTTGGTTGTGCCTCCCCTTTCTTCTGCTGCTTATTCTGCGGCAACGAGAGGAGCCACTCCTCTACTTCTTCTTCTCCGGCGACGAGAGGAGCCACTCCTTTGCTTCTTCTTCTTCGACGACTATGGACAATATGTCGAGCTCCACTTCATCCTCCCGCCCCTCATGGATTTCCATGGAGCGATGTCCTAACTGCCCACGCAGCACGCCACTGATACGGTTGACTTCGAAGGAGGTCAAGAATGGCAACTATGGGCGCGGGTTCGTGAAATGCGAGAGTAAGCCAAAGGGGTAGGTTAGATCTCATGATTTTTCTCTGATTTCTTTTTCTATTTGCTTTTAATTATTTTTCGATCTGGGATTTAGGGTTCATGTTTTTGTTTCAGATCTTGAAGAAATGCATACATTTTGAATGGCTGGATGACTCTGTTAAGCGGATTCAATTCAATGGGGCCCCAACCAGGGAGCTCAATCTGCCGTCAGCACCAACGAATTTGGTCTCTTAAAGTGCTGTTGTGATAGTTGGGGATGCAGATCTGAAGGGGGAACTAAAGAAGATGAACAGGAACTTGAAGCAGATGATTCAATTGAACAAGCAGGCGAATCTGATAGCTTTAGGATTTTATCCCTTTTATTTTTGTGTAATTGCTCTAGGATTTGCTTACTTGTTGGTCATCACTCGTTAGAGATGTTATTAGTGTGGTGTCATGTGCTCTAGGATTTGGTTAAATTTGTGGATCATGTGCTATATGATTTGCTTAAATTTGTGGATCATGTGCTCTATGCTCTGTGTTTCTTAATTTGTGGATCATGTGCTCTATGCTCTATGTTTCTTAATTTGTGGGTCATGTCAGTTTTGTACACTTTTAGTTTCTTCTGTTTCGTCAGACAACACCGACCGCAGAAGAAAAAAATGTAGTTCTAGGGCCCAAATTGAAACCCTTGAAACTAAGCTCTGGTTGGGCCGTCTCATTGCGTTGAGTGCCGAAGGCCCACAAAGATAAAAGAGGCCTACAAAATAGTGCACGCGTTGGCTCTGTTTTTTTCCTTGATTATTGCCATGCCGAACATAAATAGTTCCTCCTTCTCAGTTTATAATACATGCACGTAGTTTTAGGTAAACAATTTAACTAGCTAAATATGTATTATATGTGATGAAAAATATATGTTTAGAAACTACATCCGCTTAAGTATATAGTGATATATTTTTGGTGACATATTACACATATTTAATTTGTTAAATCGATGACCTAGAACCACGCGCATGCCATGTAAACCGAGACAGAGGGAGTAGTGCATATGGTAAATTGATTTATTGTTGGACTTGCCCGTGTCAAATTTATTTGTACATATCGTGGCAATTTCCTTTTGTATATAGCCTATGACACAACACTTTGATTTTTCGGTCCCTTGATTTTTTGAGAGCATGTCAGACTTAATTATGTAGATCATGATATTCATCTGAAACCACGTCTAAAATAAAGTCTGGTGGCACCATTAGCCACCATATCCATCTAGAGAGCATGTCTAGGGATTGGCTACGACACCATATCCATCTACAGAGCATGTCTACGGTTCGGCTACGGCACCATATCCATCTACCGATATCTCATGTAGCAAGCATACATCCATAACATAGAAAGTAGCAATAATAGCATACTTATTACATAAAACATAGGGTGCCCTAACCCATAGCATAGGCCACAAACTATAAAAAAGTTAGCTTGTTTTTGTTCATACAATATACGGAATAGGGCCACCAACAATTCAAAAAATTAGCTGGTTTTCATTGAGGGATACCCTTTCATTGATTGATTTAGCAGAAGGGATCGTGTATAGCACCATATCCATCTAGCGATATCTCACGTCAAATAAGATAGAAATAGCAAGCAAAACACATATAACCAACGACATATCAAATAGGACCAAATAAGGGTAGCAAGCATAACAGAGTTCTTAGGGGATAACATGACAAAGATTAAAAGTTCACGGTACAACCAACGACATAATAAGATAGAAATATATAAAAGATAAATGCCCTAACACCCTAGGGCAAGACAAGCTCATGAGACCGGGCCTTTGATAACCGACAAGTGTAGGGGATCGCAACAGCTTTCGAGGGTGAAGTACAACCCAAATTTATTGATTCGACACAAGGGAAGCCAAAGAATATTCTTGAGTATTAGCAGTTGAGTTGTCAATTCAACCACACCTGGATAACTTAGTATCTGCAGCAAAGTATTTAGTAGCAAAAGTGGTATGATAATAAAGGTAACGGTAGCAAAAGTAAAGATAATTGTTTTTGGTTTTTTTTGTAGTAGTTGTAACAGTAGCAACGGAAAAGTAAATAAGCGAAGAACAATATATGAAAAGCTCGTAGGCAATGGATGAGTGATGGATAATTATGCCGGATGCGATCCTCATGTAATAGCTATAACATAGGGTGACACAGAACTAGCTCCAATTCCTCAATGTAATGTAGGCATGTATTCCGTAAATAGTCATACGTGCTTATGGAAAAGAACTTGCATGACATCTTTTGTCCTACCCTCCCGTGGCAGAGGGGTCCTAGCGGAAACTAAGGGATATTAAAGCCTCCTTTTAATAGAGAACCAGACCAAAGCATTAACACATAGTGAATACATGAACTCCTCAAACTACAGTCATCACCGAGAAGTATCCCGATTATTGTCACTTGAGGTTGTTGGATCATAACACATAATAGGTGACTATAGACTTGCAAGATAGGATCAAGAACACACATATATTCATGAAAACATAATAGGTTCAGATCTGAAATCATGACACTCAGGCCCTACTGACAAGCATTAAGCAAAGCAAAGTCATAGCAACATCAATCTCGTAACATAGTGGATACTAGGGATCAAACCACGACAAAACTAACTTGATTACATGGTAAATCTCATCCAACCCATCACCGTCCAACAAGCCTCACGATGGAATTACTCACGCATGGCGGTGAGCATGATGAAATTGGTGATGGAGGATGGTTGATGATGACGACGGCGATTTAATCCCCTCTCCGGAGCCCCGAACGGACTCCAGATCAGCCCTCCCGAGAGAGATTAGGGCTTGGCGGCGGGTCCGTGTCGTAAAACGCGATGAAACTTTCTCTCTTATTTTTCCCCCTGAACGTGAATATATGGAGTTGGAGTTGAGGTCGGTAGAGGTCCGGGGGCCACAAGATAGAGGCGCGCGGGCGCGCCTCGTCAGGCTGAGCCACAGGCCCCTGGTGAATTTCTTTCGCCCAATAATTCTTATATATTCCAAAAAGTGCCTCCGTGGATTTTCAGGACATTCCGAGAACTTTTCTTTTCTACACATAAAACAACATCATGGCAGTTCTGCTGAAAACAACGTCAGTCCGGGTTAGTTTCATTCAAATCATGCAAGTTAGTGTCCAAAACAAGGGAAAAAGTGTTTGGAAAAGTAGATACGTTGGAGACGTATCAACTCCCCCAAGCTTAAACCTTTGCTTGTCCTCAAGCAATTCAGTTGATAAACTGAAAGTGATAAAGAAAAACTTTTACGAACTCTGTTTGCTCTTGTTGTTGTAAACATGAAAAGCCAGCATTCAAGTTTCAGAAAATATTATGAACTAACCATACTCACAATAACACTTAGGTCTCACAATTACTCATATCAATAGCATAATCAGCTAGCGAGCTATAATAATAACCTCGGATGGCAACACTTTCTAAAAATAATTATAAAATGATATAGCAAAATGGTATCTCGCTATCTCTTTCTGAGACCGAAAAACATAAATGCAGAGCACCTTTAAAGATCAAGGACTGACTAAATATTGTAATTCATGGTAAAAGAGATCCAGTCAAGTCATACCCAATATAAACCAATAATAATGAATGCAAATGACAGTGTGCTCTCAATAGTGCTTTTTAATAAGAAGGGTAATGACTCAACATAAAAGTAAATAGATAGGCCCTTCGCAGAGGGAAGCAGGGATTTGTAGAGGTGCCAGAGCTCGATTTTAAAATAGAGATTGAATAACATTTTGAGCGGCATACTTCCGCTATCAACGCAACAACTATGAGATGGTTGTATCTTCCATACTACATGCATTATAGGCAGTTCCCAAACATAATGGTAAAGGTTTATACTCCCCCAACCACCAACAAGCATCAATCCATGGCTTGCTCGAAACAACGAGTACCTCCAACTAACAACAGCCATGGGGGAGTTTTGTTTAACTATTTTGATTTGCTTTGATCTTTTTGGATCATGGGACTGGGCATCCCGGTTACCGGCCCTTTCTCATGAATGAGGAGCGGAGTCCACTCCTCTTGAGAATAACCCACCTAGCATGGAAGATATAGGCAGCCCTAGTTGTAACACGAGCTGCTCGAGCATACAAAACAGAATTTCATTTGAAGGTTTGGAGTTTGGCACATACAAATTTACTTGGAACGGCGGGTAAATACCGCATATAGGAAGGTATAATGGACTCATATGGAACAACTTTGGGGTTTAAGGAGTTTGGATGCACAAGCAGTATTCCCGCTTAGTACAGGTGAAGGCTAGCAAAAGACTGGGAAGCGACCATCTGCGAGAGCGACAACAGTCGTAAACATGAATTAAAATTAATTTACACCGAGAACAAGCATGAGTAGGATATAATCCACCATGAACATAAATATCGTGAAGGCTATGTTGATTTGATTCAACTACATGCGTGAACATGGGCCAAGTTGAGTCACTCAATTCATTCAAAGGAGGATACCATCCCATCATACCACATCATAATCATTCTAATAGCATGTTGGCACGCAAGGTAAACCATTATAACTCATAGCTAATCAAGCATGGCACAAGCAACTATAATCTCTAAATGTCATTGCAAATATGTTTACCTCATAATAAGTCGACTCGTAAACAATGAACTCATCATATTTACAAAAACAAGAGAGGTCGAGTTCATACCAGCTTTTCTCATCCCAATAAGTCCATCATATATCGTCATTATTGCCTTTCACTTGCACAACCGAGCGATGTGTATAATAATAAGAGTGCACGTGCATTGGACTAAATTTGGAATCTGCAAGCATTCAACTCAAGAGAGAAGACAGGGTAATATGGGCTCTAAGTTAAATAAACAATCATGCATATGAGAGCCACTAAACATTTTCAATATGGTCTTCTCGACCCCAAAGGAAAGAAAAGAAAAATAAAACTATTTACACGGGAAAGCTCCCAACAAGTAAGAAGAAGAACTAGAAATCTTTTTGGGTTTTCATTTTAATTTCTACTATAAGCATGGAAATTAAACTAACTAATTTTTTTAGTTTTTCTCAAGGTTTATCAAACACACAAGAAAGCTAGAAAAAGAAATTTAAACTAGCATTGATAATACAATGAAAGAGTATGAGCACCGACGACTAGTGTGTGAACATGAATGTAAAGTCGGTGAGAAATACGTACTCCCCCAAGCTTAGGATTTTGGCCTAAGTTGGTCTAGTACCATGGACCGCCGCTACTCTCCCCGGTGTACTGGGAGGTGAAATCAGGATACCACTGGCTGGTCATCTCCGGATCCCACTAGACAGATGATGCACGATAAGTGTCCAGTTCAGGTTCCGGCTTAGGTTCGGGTTCTGGAGTAAAAGCTTGGGCTCGATGATTGTTCACCGCTTCCGGTGTGACAAGAAAATTTTCTGCAAGCAAATCGAACAATAGAGGCGCAGGCAAAATAATAATCTCAAAGTGTGTCTTATTAAATCTAAGTTTATACAAGAGCATCCTATCTTCGTTGTCAACTATAAACTTGTGTGCTACCATGCTCTTGTAATCTAAAATGTGAGGAGGCAATTTTGTCTCCTCTTTCTCATGGTGCCTAATGGGAATCTGAAAGTGTCTAGCAAGACGTGAAGCATAGATACCTCCAAATATGGGATCTTTTGTACGATTCAGGGCTAGCCGTTTAGCAACGGCGGTACCCATACTAAAAGTATTGTCTCCAAGCAAAGCATGTTGAAGAATGATAACATCGGGAACACTTAAGTGTCCACTATTTCCACGACCAATCAAGCATCTACTAGCAAATATGGCAAATTAGCGTAAAAGAGGAAAGTGTATGCTAGAGACTTTCGCCTCGGAACCCTTCTTTGGCTCCTCTACAGCGATAGTATTAACAAAGCCATCCACATCTTCACGATGGGGTTCCTCTAATTCTCCCTCATAAGGTATCCTACACACCGCGCAAAAATTACGTAAAGACATTTCTTTGAATTCATCATATAAATGAAATGATACTGCAGGCGGTGACTTCTTAGGATCATATTAATAAAAGTTCTGCATGAAAGTATTGGTGAGTAAGAGATACTGATCGGTCCGGTCGTTGATGAAACCGGTGAGGTGTAACATCCCAAAATTCTAAATTTTGGAATGTTATATTAGATAAATAACTATGCTTGTTGTCTGATTGTTTGTTTGATTGATTGAGTGAAATTGAGTGGAATTTGAAACTTTTGAAAGTTGGATGAGAGGGAATAAAATGACTTTCCCAAAACTATCCCCTTTGCCTTTTTTGGATCTCAATGAATTCAATTCCATTCCAACCCCAAAACCCTAGAGTGAAGATGAAATGACTTCTTCCATTTGAAATGAAAAGGGTTTTGAAAAGATTTGAATTTCATTTGAGAATATTTCAAATTCAAAGCTTTATGCAACTCAATGATTTTCATGAGGGAAGATAAAATGACTTCTTCAATTATATGAAATATGAGTTGGAAGTTAAAAGAATCAAATTGAAAGTCATTTGAAAGTGCCTTGAAAACCCCTTTCAAATTTGAGTTTTATTTGGAATTTTTGAAAAAAATGAATTTTTATAAAGTTTGGATTTTGCCTCTGGAAAAATGTTCAAATTGTAGGGAATATTCCCCTCATCATTTTGATATATATATGTCATATATAAAATATATATATTTAATATATTTTCTCTCTCTCTCTTTAATTAAAAAAAACAAAAAGGAAAAGAAACCCCGGGCGCCAGTAGGACCAACCCGGCCAGTAGGCGGCCCACCAGGCCAAGCCACGGGCAGGCGCAGCCACAGTATGACCAGCGCCCGACCGACCAAGCCGACCGAGCCGCCCGAACCCTTCCGCCTCGATCGCCCGACCGAGCGCCCCACCTCCCTCTTCCCCTCGCGCCGCCCGGCCAGCGCCGCCGCTCATGGGAGATCCGAGATCTCCGGGATCTCACCCGATCCCGTCCCAATCGCCTCGCGCCAAGTCGAGGCCCCGCCCTATAAATACCCCCCTCCCCCGACCCGTTTTCCCCCTCGCCCCTCGCCGACCCTCTCCTCCCTCCATACGCACTCACGGAGTACCCGAACGCCCGCCGCCATTAGCCACCCGAGCTCGCCCGGTCACCCCCGAGCTCGCCTGACTCCACCAAACCCACCCTCGCCCGTCGCACCGCCGGAGGTCCCTTGACGCCCCGACCACCGGAGTCGCCGGAGCACTCGCCGCCCGAGCCGCCGTCGCCGTCGCCGCCTCGGTACGTCGCCGGACACCTCGCCGCCGTTGGATCTAAACCCAACGGTTTAGATTAGATCCCCCCCCCCGAAGGGGTATGTTATTTAAAATAGACCGGTTTTATCCCGGTTAGTTCCGGTTTATTTTTAGTTAGGGTTTTTAGTTGAACCGGCCGATTCGTTTAAACCCTAGGCCCGTTTTAGTTATATTACGCCCGAAGCGCTAGATAGGCCCATTAGCCCGTTTTTTTTAGTTTTATTTTTTCGTTTTCTGTTTTAACAGAATAGTTTCAGATTTGAAAAATTCATATCTTTTAATTTACTTAATATTTTTAAGTGATTCTTTTTTTGTTTGTTTGCAAATTTCTTATAGTTTCTGTAGAAAATATAATTAACCATGTTAAAATTATTTAAAATTGCTTTAATTTAGATTTAGACAGAATAGTAATTCTGCTATAAAAGGAGTTAGGAATATTATTTTTTAGTGATTCTTTTTTTCACAACTTTGTTTTGACATTGCCTAACCGTAGGAATTTATTTGGGCATTTTAGAAATTTATAAAAAAATAGTTTTAATCAGAATCATGTTATTCTTAATTAATTAACTAGCTACTGTTTTCCTATTGTTTTACTTAGCAAATAAATTTATTTTTCATGAGAGATAGATTATTCTAGGTTAGTTTCTGTAACTTTAGAGCATGAACTTTTATTTATAACAAATAAAACTTTTATTTTATTTTTCTTATTAGAAATTGCTTTAGGCCTAATAGGAGTTTTATAATAGCTTTTAAGGTGTTTCTTTTTGCTCCTAGTTGCTTGATGAATTCTTTTCTGTTAGGTAGCATAAACCCATGCTTAGGTTCTGTTAAGAAATTTTTTTGTAGTGCAAAACTATTTTTAATTGTTGCTTGATGTAGGAAAACCTTGAATTGTTTTCTCCGAGTTTTTCTTTGGTAGTTTTGCTGTGTAGTTTTCCTTTGTTTTTATTTGGTGTCCCTTGATTTGCATTTTTATTTGTTGATTTTATTATGAGTGTTAGAATTGTTTGCTTATATGAATGCTATGACTATATAGATTTTCAACGGAGTGACGAATAGTTCTACCAAGTCATTATTCGAGAGTGTTGTTATCTTCATCAACTTACCAGGCAAGTTCACTTTGACCATGTTTTTCATACCTATGTGTTTTATTGCATCTAGTGTCATCTTCGCAACAATCCCTCCAGTAGTGATATTGAATTCTTGTAGTTGAGTGCATGAGGTAGGAACCCATCACCCTGTTACCAAGCCCGGGGACAATATTTTATTTTAATGCTACGCTATAGTAGACAGGGTTTGGTACGAGTGCACGAGAGTGGTGTGAAGAAGGAGGACTCTACGTCAATGACGACAACTCCATGATGGCATCTGCAAGGACTGCATCTTCAAGGCCTCAAGACTTCAAGACTCGAGACAAGAATTCAATACACACCATCTGGGTGAAGGATGGTTGACGGGCACCTGGAGAAACCAGTGGTTGGCCGGGATGCATGGAGAAGCGCCATGACATCTTATGGAAAGCTTCACCCAGACTCAAAGAGACGGAAGAATACTTCATGCCCGGAAGCTTACTGTGCAACCGCAAGTCAATATGGGCTCGCTTGGTTGACCTTAGTTGTGACTCTGGCTGGGACAGTGCTAGCAGATGTAGAACTACGGTAGGATTGGATGAGCACCGGACGTGGTCGAGGAACTCTTCGAAGACCATGTTTGATGCGTCTTGTTCTCAAACACCACGAAGTGCGAGAACGTAAAAGAGGATCGAATCTTGCGGGTAAAGTGTACAAACCTCTGCAGAGGGTTAAAACCTAATCGATTAGCCGTGTCCCCGATTACGGACAATTTGAGCATCTGGACTTGGATCTATCTCGGAACTCTCAACACCGGACTGATAACTTAATTGTGGGCAACTTATGATGATTTGGGCTATGAGACATCGGTTGGCGGAACCATGTCATGGTAGAAAACTCCATAGTACAGACTTCATTTATTCCTTTGATGTAGGGAAAATAAATCCGCTTACGCATAAACAAAACTCAGATACAGAGCCACAAAGCCATACCGCATATAGTATAGTTTATCATCTGTTTTCTCTTATTGTGATCTTGCCGGTACATTCAATGTAATCTTGACCTACACGGCTGCAACGTATCATGTTGCAGATATTTTTCTTCCGACGAGTAAGAGTACGCAGTGCGTTACGGTCTACACTCAACCTGCCGATGGCGTTGATGGGACTCCACACCCGACTATTTGTTTCCGCTGTGACTTATGAGGTATATATCAGTTTTACGTTAATTATACATGTGATTGCACTTTGATATATACATTGATGTACTGTGTGTGCCAACATACTGATCCAGGGATGGCACAGCAACACAGAGGCTTGACCGTCTGAGGTCGGGTCGCTACATGAGGCCTGCAGTCTCGATCAAAGAATAAAAATCTTCATGAATTCCAGCTTCTTTCAAGAAGTCATTGCATGGCCATTCACACGACCGTACTTCTGCTAAGTGAGGAAGATTATACTTGGCCTTTTCCTTCTCTTTGGCTTGTTTTTCCTGAGAGCTTTAGCTAGAAGAGCCCCTCAAAAACTTCCTTAACATTTTTCTGAAAATTTCTGAAATTTTAGTAACTTCAAAATAAAAGTGAATAAAACTAAACAAGATTGGTAGCAACTACTCCTAGAAGTGCCTAGAGCCTATATCATGCATTGGAATTGCTTGGGACCTCATAAATTTAACATGCAAGCTCAAGAACATGGTCACCTATGCAGAAAAAAATTGCAATGAATAAAGCACTAGAACAAAAACTAATTGGACCAATGGAGGAGTCACATACCAAGCAACAATCTACCAAAGCAGTTTTGTGAATGGAGCTTTGAGCAAGGGGATAGAAAATCGCAGCAAAATGAGCTAGAACTCATGCTTGAGCTGGATGGGGATTTTTTGGGTAGAAGATTAAGTGTGTGGGTGCTGGCATAAGTGGAGGGGGGGTCACCAGGGGCCCACGAGACAGGGGGCGTGCCCTATAGGGGGGCGCCCTCCACTCTCGTGGTTTGGTGCTTGTCCCTCCTGTAGTGATTTCAGTGCCTAAAATCCTCTAATATTCCAGAAAAAATCATACTAAATTTGCAGGGCATTCGGAGCACTTTAATTTTGGACTATTTTTTAATGCATGGATAAATCAGAAAACAGACAGATAATGCTATTTTTTCTTTATTTATTCTAAATAACAGAAATTAAAAAGTGGGTACAGAAGGTTGTGCCTTCTAGTTTCATCCATCTCATGATCATCAAAATGAATCCACTAACAAGGTTGATCAAGTCTTGTTAACAAACTCATTCCGAATAACACGGAACCGGACAAATTTCGAATAACACTGAGTTACCTCAACGGGGATATGAAAATCCCCAACAATAAGAATATCATTCTTTTTCTTGACAGTAGGGATAGGAAATTAAAAACCTCCAATAATAATAGTTGGAACTTTTCCAGTAGAATTTATGCTATGAACTTGAGATTGTTTCCTCAGAAAGTGTACCGTATGCTCATTACCATTAACATGAAAAGTGACATTGCCTTTGTTGCAATCAATAACAGCCCCTGCAATGTTCAAAAAAGGTCTACCAAGGATAATAGACATACTATCGTCCTCGGGAATATCAAGAATAACAAAGTCCGTTAAGACAGTGACATTTGCAACCACAACAGGCACATCCTCACAAATCTTGGCAGTGTATAGCGGTTGATTTATCGACCATTTGCATGGATATTTCAGTAGGTGTCAACTTATTCAATTCAAGTCTACGATATAAAGAGAGAGGCATAACACTAACACCGGCTCCGAGATCACATAAAGCAGTTCTAACATAATTTCTTTTAATGGAGCATGGTATAGTTGGTACACCCGGATCTCCAAGTTTCTTTGGTATTCCACCCTTAAAAGTGTAATTAGCAAGCATGGTGGAAATTCAGCTTCCGGTATCTTTCTTTTATTTGTAATGATATCCTTCATATACTTAGCATAAGGATTTACTTTCAGCATATCAGTTAAGCGCATACGTAACAAATAGGTCTAATCATTTCAGCAAAGCGCTCAAAATCCTCATCATCCTTTGTCTTGGATGGTTTAGGAGGAAAGGGGCATGGGTTTCTGAACCCATGGTTCTCTTTCTTTACCGTGATTCCTAGCAACAAAATCTCTCTTGTCATAACGTTGATTCTTTGATTGTGGGTTATCAAGATCAACAAGCAGTTCAATCTCTACATCATTGTTTTTGCTAGGTTGAGCATCAACATGAACATTATCATTAACATTATCACTAGGTTCATGTTCATCACCTGATTGAGTTTCAAAGATCGTAAATAGAAATATCATTGGGATTCTCGGTGTGTCTACAGTAGGTTCACTAGAAGCATGCAAAGTCCTATCGTTTTTGTTTTTCTTCTTTTTAGAAGAACTAGGTGCCTCTAAATTATTTCTCTGAGAATCTTGCTCGATTCTCTTAGGATGGCCTTCAGGATATAAAGGTTCCTGAGTCATT
Source organism: Aegilops bicornis (assembly GCA_021605145.1). Classification (NCBI taxonomy): domain Eukaryota; kingdom Viridiplantae; phylum Streptophyta; class Magnoliopsida; order Poales; family Poaceae; genus Aegilops; species Aegilops bicornis. The sequence continues at coordinate 710,313,756 of CM038675.1, forward strand.
CTACCAGTTCTAGTAGCCATTCTAACAGCAAAGTCATTTTTATTATTTAATTCATCAAGCAAATCATTTTGAGCTTTAAGTACTTGTTCAGCTTGAGTAGCAACCATAGAAGCATATTTGCTAACAAGTTGGAGTTCACCTCTAACTCTAGCCATGTTATCACTCACACGTCCTATCTCGAAAGCATTATTCTTTAACTCTCTACCAACATAGGCATTAAAACTTTCTTGTCTAGCCATAAAGCCAACAAATTCGTCTAAGCATGGGCTATGAAATTTAGTAGAGGGGATTTCAACTTTATCATATCTATAGAGAGAATTTACCTTTACTACATGTGTCGGGTTATCAAGACAATATGGTTCTTCAACAAAGTGTATATTAAGACCATGTATTTCTTCAATTGGTGGTAAATTCTTAACATCTTCAGCTTTTAATACCTTTTTCTTTCATTGATTTCTTTGCCTCTTGCATATCTTCAGATCGAGAAATAAAACACCTCTCTTCTTGAAGTGGGTTTAGGAATAGGCTCAGGAGTTGGCTCAATTGGTTCAGAATTGCTTGAGGAATTGGCTCAGAAGAGTCCAATTATTTTCATTACTCAACATATTATTCAATAGTATTTCAGCTTAAATCATTGTCCTTTCCCTGAAAACACAACCAGCACAACTATCCAAGTAGTCCTTGGAAGCATCGGTTAGTCCATTATAAAAGATATCAAGTACTTCATTTTTCTTCAGAGGATGATCAGGCAAAGCATTAAGTAACCGGAGAAGCCTCCCCCAAGCTTGTGGGAGACTCTTTTCTTTGATTTGCACAAAATTATATATTTCCCGCAAGGCAGCTTGTTTCTTATGAGCAGGGAAATATTTAGCAGAGAAGTAAAAAATCATATCCTGGGGAATACGCACGCAACCAGGAGCAAGAGAATTATACCAAGTCTTAGCATAACCCTTTAATGAGAACGGAAATATCTTAAGGATATAATAATAGCGAGACTTCTCATCATGAGTAAAAAGGGTAGCTATATCATTCAACTTGGTAAGATGTGCCACAACAGTTTCAGATTCAAGGCCATAAAAAGGATCAGATTCAACTAAGGTAATAATCTCAGGATCAACAGAGAATTCATAATCCTTATCAGTAACACAGATAGGTGAAGTAGCAAAAGCAGGGTTAGGTTTCATTCTAGCATTAAGAGACTGCTGCTTCCATTTAGCTAATAATTTCTTAAGATCATATCTATCATTGCAAGCAAAGATCTCCCTAGCAGCTTCTTCATTCATAACATAACCCTCAGGAACAACAGGTAATACATAATCATTGGGAGAACTTTCATCATCACTATCATAAATAATAGCATCTTTAATAATTTCATTCCCCCTAACTCTAGCAAGTTGTTCATCAAGAAATTCACCTAATGGCAAAGTAGTATCATGCACAGAAGTAGTTTCATCATGCATAGCAGAAGTGGCATCATCAATGACATGCGACATATCAGTATTCATAGCAGTAGCAGGTTTAGGTGTCGCAAGCTTACTAATAACGGAAGGAGAATCTAGTGCAGAACTAGATGGCAGTTCCTTACCTCCCCTCGTAGTTGAGGGAAAAATCGTAGTTCGGTCGTCTTTCAAGTTCTTCATAGTGATCAATAGATATAAATCCCAAGTGACTCGGAGAATAGAGCTATGCTCCGGCAACGGGCGCCGTAAATTAGTCTTGATGTCGGGACCCGATTCCAAATCACATCGACCTAGCCGGTAACACCTCATATCACTTTGCGGCCTCACGCACGGTATTCCACATGTGTCGCCTTACCATGGCCCGGGACCGTTTGCGTCTTTTGGCTCACGTATATGACGGTGTCGCTAGCATCCACATGATAAAGAACCCGGGCCGACATGGCTAGTCGTGAACCCAAAGCGGCGCTAACCTATGGGGACAGGCATACATGAATCACGTCGAGCATGTCGGTCATCAACGTATAAATTCGGGCTATAGCACTGGGCTAACAGGACTGCGGTATCCCGTGCTGTAGCAGGCTAGGCAGGACTCTGAATAACACCGCGTGACATTTCCCCGAAGGAACGGACATAAGGAACGAAGTGAAACACATGCCGCCAGTCAAGTGTCCAAGCCGTAGTCTTTGGGCTAGCGTGACTCCGGTGAACCGGCTGTAGCGGACTACTATCGCCGTAAGCACGAGACTACATTTCCCCATATGAGAGGCTGCCAAGGATAAACAACTAGTTTGTCGGATCCCACACATACCAAGCATTTCAAACATACACACAATATGCTCAATATGTGTAGATACAACATGGCATCACAACATAACTCTACGACTCAAATATTATTCATTAGGCTCCGAGGAGGCGAGATATTACAAACATGGGTCTCATGACCCAACACTCGAAACATACAAGTCAAAGCACAAGCGGATGCTAAACATGTCTCGAGTACGTATAACTATAAATGAAGAAGGCTGAGAAGCCTGACTATCTACCAGATCCTGCCGAGGGCACAAGATCGTAGCTGAGGTAACAAGCTAACCGTCGAAGTCCAAGCGGAACTACTATCGAGACTGACGTCTCTCTGCAAAACATAAAATAGGCAAACGTGAATACAAACGTACTCAGCAAGACTTACATCAAAACTAACTACATATGCATCATTATCAACAAAGGGGGTGGTGGAGTTTGACTGCAAGCCAGCTTTGACTCGGTGGCTATCTGAACTACGATTGCCAAGTAACTCTTTTGAGGTGGCGCTGCAGTCCACATATTCACCATATCAATACACCACTATGGACCCGCTCCGTCTCCCTACGAGAACGCCATCCATAGCACTCACGCTTATCTTGCGCATTTTAGAGTATCCACTTTCACTTGTCTATGAACTGATATAGGCAACCCGAAGTCCTTTCGTGGACACGGCTATTCGAATAGATCATATTAACCCTGCAGGGGTGTACTTCTTCACACACGCTCTCACCACTTACCGTTTACACGACATGTACTCGGCAACCTTCAAGCGGAAGCCCAGCGTGGGTGTCGGCCACGACCTACCTAAACACTCAAGTCCCTAGTCCGGGTTTATCGCCTATTCGGGTTCCATCCATGAGGAGTCCGGCCGAGGTTTCCCATACAGCCCCGAACGATGTGTGCGGGGTTCCCGAGACACCAAGCAGGCGAATCGGTACAGACCCCACGGTGCCTACCGCAACACAACCCACCCCTACGGTCAGCGTTGCGTGCGGCCCCCAGCATACTACAAACACTAGAAACTACTTGCAACTCCTGGACAGAGAACAAGGGTGGTTAAGAAGCCGAGAGGGTCCATTGGTTTGGGCCCAATGCGTGGTAGTAACTGTTTCATGGATCACAAACACGTAACTCAGTTCGAGGGCGGCTGCAATGAGACAACCCACCATGTACTCCTACATGGCCTCTCACCGCTACCTTTAACAAATCATGTTCACACACTTAGCTCACACACACGAGGGACATGTTCACACAACCATTCCAATTCATTCCCGATGAATCGGACCTGACTCAACTCTAAGAAGTAGCAGGCATGACAACAAGCATGAATGAGTAGGCACAACATGGCTCAAACAACTCCTACTCATGCTAGTGGGTTTCATCTAATTCTTGTGGAATGACAGGTCATCACGAGAGGATAAAGGGGTTCAGCTACATGACAAGTAACACATGAGTCGTTGTTGTCCTAATGCAGTAAAATAGAGTAGGAGCGAGAGAGTGGGATTATATCAGAATGGACAAGGGGGGTTTTGCTTGCCTGGCACTTCTGAAGATAATATAGTTCTTCATCGGTGTCATCGAATTCATCGTCGGTACGTCGTCTACTGAGAGGGGACAACTACCGGCAAACAAGAGAGAACACAATCAATGCAATGCACATTCACATGAATGACATGTCATGTTAAGGTACTGAATTCACCTAATGCAATGTCTATCCAGGTTAATTGAAGTGGAATTCAAACAAGGTTAAACTCCAACTCCAAATGCTAGTTCATAATTTACCCTAATCATGATTCATCCTATTCAGTGAGGTTAACTTGTTCAAACATGCATGATCATGGCATAAACAGATTCTTCATATTTTTCTGATCATTTTTCATATATAAATTATTTAATTTGGAGTTACAGATTAAAAGTTATGAATATTTGAAGTTTGGGGTATTTTTCCAAATTTCCTAAATTAAATTAAATCCAGAAAAAGGGTATTCTTTGCGTCGACTGGACGTCGATGTGGCGTAAGTGGTCAGCGGAACATGGTCCGGTCAAACCTGACAAAGGGTCCAGCGTCTCAAAGTATAATTAGCTTAACTAAAAATTAATTAAAACTAATCCTAAATAGTTAACGTGGCTGGGCCCCACTGTCATCGACTCGAGAGTCAACCAGGCCCACCCTGGTCAAAGTCAAAGTCGGCTGCGGCGTCTAGCCGCCAACAGCCCAACGCGCGGCGAGTGGTTTAGCCACTCCGTGACCAAATGGCCCATGGAGGGCATCTAGGAGGAGCCGAGGACGAGCCAAGCTCTTGGTGGAGTTAGCCGGTCGGGGTGCCGGAATCGGCGCCGGCGACGACCTAGGCGGCCGCCGGAGTTCGGCCGAGGTCGAACACGGCGCTAGGGAGCACGGCGAGGCGCGTGGGGTGGCGTTTTGCGCTCCTGCGAGTGCGGTGAGGGCGGTGGTGGGCTCGGAAGCGAGCGTGCGCGGTTGTGGCCACGGCTACGCCATGGCCGGCGGCGAGGAGCAATCGGCTCCGGTGGAATTTGGCGTTAGCGAGAGGAAAGGAGCCAGGGGAGAGAGGGGTTCGACGCAACAGCTCATAGCGCGTCCGATGGCGTCGTCGGCGAGGTCGGGGGCGGTCCGGAGCCGACGAATCGGGCGACGGCGACCGGCGGGTCCGCGGAGGGGAAAGCGACGGGGCGGCGCCTCGGGGCTTCTCCGGTCGTGTGTGACGGCGGGGAGGGCGAGGATGGAGTGGCGGAGCTTGTGGGCTAGTCGGGGAAGCGAGGGAGGGCCGGTGGTCGCGACAACGGCAGCGGCGCGGCGAAGCTCCGGCTCGGTGGGAGAGAGAGGAGCCAGAGGAGGGATGGTGGCGAGAGAGTGAACGAGGGGTTCCAGAAGTGCAGGGCGTCGCGGGAGGCGTCCAGAGCGTCGAGGGGGGGAGCGGCAAGCAGGAGGTGGCCGCGCGTGCGTCGGGCACACGCCCGCGTCCTCCTGGCGCGGTGGAGAAGACGACAGGAGGCGCCAGGTGGGCTGGGCCAGCGAGCTGGGCCGGCTACAGGTAGGTGGGCTAGGTAGTCCTCTCTCTCTCTCTTTTATTTATTTTAGTTTTCTATTTTTCTGTAGTCTTTAGGGTTTTATTAAAAATACTAGTACTACCCCAAAAATCATGAAACTTGCTCAGGCCCACTGTTTGGAAAATATCCAACAGCAAACATTTAAGTTTATGATTATTTGAGCATTTAAAATATTTTATAGTATTTAAATGCCCAAATGAAAATACCATATGATTTAATTCAGAGCCCAAATATGTCAAGGAAAATGTGCATCACCTCTGATTCTTTATTCTGACATTTCCCATAAATGATGAACATTTTTGAAGGCCATTTGGATTCTTGAAAATATTTTAGGTGAACCTAGTGCATTCCTTTAATGCTAGGGTTTAGGCAATCCCCATTTCAAGTTTCTTAAAATTTAAACATGATGCATGGATGCTAAAGCAAAAACAAACAAGGGCTGATCTGGGTCATGACAACTCACCCCCACTAAACAAGAATCTACCGAGATTCAAGACGTGAGGTAAGAGGAAAAGGGGAGTCACAAAACTATCACAATCTTCATGATCCAGTTGCCCTTCTCGAAGATGTTGATTCATTCCATCATCTTGGTCTTGACGTCTTTGCTTTCGAGATCTTCACTCGACATGACAACAGAAAGAGGGGGAAACCCTACAGGATTTAATCTTCTTGAAGATCGAGCAACTCAAGATCAGTTCATGGAGAAACGTAAGAACAACTCTTGAGTTAAGACACCAACACACATTAGGAATGATGGAGAAGAAATGGATGACGAAGGTTCAAATTGGTAGGCAACCATTCCACGCTTAAGTAAAATGGTGCATGTTTCAAAGTAACAAGGAGATGATTGCCATGATTCCATAACGGAACACCTTAGGAAAGGTGACGCAAAGAACTATTCCCTTAAGTGGCAAAAAGAATTACTTTTGATACAAGATCATTGAAACTCTTTATACCAGCCTACGGCAATCACGAACGATCGCTTGGTGGAGTGCAAAGGGATGGCATACCCAGACTAGGATGGATGATGTGGACTACCTTGTTGAAGACAACGCAATGGATGACTTTTGCTTATCACCGGAAATGGATGGGACCCATGGTAAGTCCACTTTTGAAGATTATATTGGACAGAAACTACCGAGAAAGGCAGCCCATGGGGAGTTGGCACAATAGGGTGCAAGCTGGGAACAAAATGCAAATGCTGGGAATGTTCTAACCATCATATCTGCCTGAGATTCAGATCTGGTTGGTGTTAGGATATTCCAGACTCATCGAGTCTAGAAGAAAAATGAAAGTTTGCAACACAAATCGACGAGAAGATGTTGCGAGATTCTCGGAATGAACTACGATAGCAAGCTCCAAAACATGAGCTGGTTCTCGCTACTAACATGTGAACATGTTGTCCAAGACAAGAATGACCACATAGTAGTCTTATCATAAGACACTACCGAAGTTCGGTGGGGAACCATCAACGAGGATATCAAGTCTTGTGCACGACCTAGGATTTGCACAACAACTCCTTTTCCTTGAACAAATCAATCGGTGGCTTGGTGTGCTATGGAATTCATATGGAATGAAGATGATCAGTCTATCGAACCACAGAATGCTTCATGCGTGCATGGTGACTTGGGATGATTCCAAAGGAAACAAAACAAACCCTTCTCAAATTCATGGCGGCAACTTACACCTAAAGCACATGAATTCGAGGAGGTCACTCTTTCCATCCAAGCATAAGCTTCATGAACGGAACACGAAGAAATGCTTACACAAGTTTCCAACACTAGGTTGATGTTCAACATGACTCATGGGGGAGACAAAATGTTGCTGATGGGTTCAACAACAACTCATCGGAATTTTCATATCACTGGACTTCCACCATCATGTGAACACGGTGATAGCGCTGGTCAGACCAAAAGATGTAATGGGGTAAGCTCGAGGGATCAACCATGAGTAAGACAACATTACGAATATCGTTGGTTCTGATTTGACTTAATAATAGCCCATACTCAAGTCAAAAGATTGATAAGACAATAGGTCCAGCAACTGATCACAGGGACCAATCGATGAAGATATCATCTTTCTTCAACACACACTACACAAGAATATCCCTTTGGAGCGAACTAAGTCGTGCAAGCTTTTATCTTCCAACTCTCCAAGTTGTTGTCTAGCTCAACCAACTAGTTCGTGGATATCCAACACGAGTCTTGGAGAATGGGTGGTTTACAGGAAACCAACTTGATCACGAGCTCAACATAACAGTCAGGAGACAACCCGGTAACACTTCCAAGAAGATATTTGGAAAGTCACGAACCACCGGTATGTTACTAAGCCCGAAATCAATCTTGCTTTTGAGGCCAAGACGATATGACCAAATGAGTGAGGACTTGACAAGATCCTAACTCATAGACCGAAGAGTGCACCAGAACTAAGGACTAGGTAGCACGATTAATCTTAGGATGATGATTTAATAACCAACACGCTAAGAATGATAATATTATCCATTTACTACCAAGCAACGAGGTTGCTAGGAGTATCGATTTCACACACCACAATTCACTAGTCGGCATTCCGGTTGCAACAACACGAGGACCGAGGAATGAATGATGATGGTGAGAAGTATCACTACGACAAGAGTTCATAAGAGAAGGTGCCATTCTCATGATGTTCCTGACATAAAGATGGTAACACTCCAAGGTAGAGCAGAATCAAAGCTGGATTGGCACTTTGATCTGCGGAATACAACTGCTTTGACCCAATCCTGGATATGGATGAGGTACTGGAGTTTGTTTCTCCTAGTCATTCCGGAATAGAATGGCTTGACGGACCACAAGAAAATGGGCATCGATGAGGACGAAAGCGCGACTACTCCGGACTATCAATTGATAGACGAGGGTCGGAATACAACTGAAGAGGGACAACTCAAAGGAACATATAACTTTTCGAGTTGTGGATGCATAGATTAGCATGTTGAACCAAGTTCAACAGGTTTCTTCCGGATAACCCATGCAGAGAGGTAGGACTGGCAGAGTCACAATTATAACTGGAGAACTCCTCAAGAGCACTCTTATTGTGATGTTTTGGTTCAACAAGGAACTTCTGCCATAAGCGGTTCGTAGTATTTGGAAGAAGGAAATACCACGGACCTCGAGGACTATCGCAAAGTTACTAATATCCTAAAGGAACTAGCAAATACTAACAACATGAAATAGGGTGAATCTCGGGTTCAAGAACCCAGGAATAGAATACCTACTACTAGGTGGCATCACGGGATGCTTTCGAGAATGATGGCCGGAATCATCACACCGGGGACACAAAGCATTGCTAAATTGCTAGATGACTTCCTAAACAACTAGGGTCATAATAATAGTTCCAACATATATGTTGAGGCAGCGGAGTACCTCAACATACTAATTTGTGTGATTAATCTGGCCCGGATGAACATTAGAAATGGAGGGGAGGGATTTGCAAACGCATCAGACTATTTAGAGACCTGGAATGACTCGGACAGCATAACGGCTGTAAATGCTCAAAATGATTTGAGACATCCTGCAAAAATGGTGGCATAACCACTCAACATCACAATTATCATACAGAGATAGTAGGAACTGAACTGAGGCTTAAAACCAACAATCTCAAAGGTCTATGGATTAGTAACACGTCATCCTGATAGATAGATGAGAAGCCTAATTCTTAAACCCCGTAGAAGAGAAGAGGTTGACTCGGATCGAAGGCCATGAGGTATAAGGAGTAAAAAGAGCCTTACATTCCTTCCACAATCAATTCCCTTACATAACTAAAGCATTTCTAGACACAACTTGACCAGTTTGGCTTGGTAAACCTCTGATGATCAGGCTCGATACCAACGCTGTCGGGACCCGATTCCAAATCACATCGACCTAGCCGGTAACACCTCATATCACTTTGCGGCCTCACGCACGGTATTCCCATGGGTGTCGCCTTACCATGGCCCGGGACCATTTGCGTCTTTTGGCTCACGTATATGACGGTGTCGCTAGCATCCACATGATAAATAACCCGGGCCGACATGGCTAGTCGTGAACCCAAAGCGGCGCTAACCTATGGGGACAGGCATACATGAATCACATCGAGCATGTCGTCATCAACGTATAAATTCGGGCTGTAGCACTGGGCTAACAGGACTCCGGTATCCCGGTAGCAGGCTAGGCAGGACTCCGAATAACACCAGCGTGACATTTCCCGAAGGGATGGACATATAGGAACGGCGAAACACATGCCGGCCGATCAAGTGTCCAAGCAGTAGTGCTGGGCTAGCGGGACTCCGGTGAACCGGTCAGAACGGACTACTATCGCCGAAGCACGAGACTACATTTCCCCATATGAGAGGCTGCCAAGGATAAACAACTAGTTTGTCGGATCCCACACATACCAAGCATTTCAAACATACACACAATATGCTCAATATGTGTAGATACAACATGGCATCACAACATAACTCTACGACTCAAATATTATTCATTAGGCTCCGAGGAGCGAGATATTACAAACATGGGTCTCATGACCCAACACTTAGAGCATACAAGTCAAAGCACAAGAGGAAGCTAAACATGTCTCGAGTACGCATAACTATAAATGAAGAAGGCCGAGAAGCCCGACTATCTACCGAGATCTGCCGAGGGCACAAGATCGTAGCTGAGGTAACAAGCTAACCGTCGAAGTCCAAGCGGAACTACTATCGAGACTGACGTCTCTCTGCAAAACATAAAATAGGCAAACGTGAATACAAACGTACTCAGCAAGACTTACATCAAAACTAACTACATATGCATCATTATCAACAAAGGGGGTGGTGGAGTTTGACTGCAGCAAGCCAGCTTTGACTCGGTGGCTATCCTGAACTACGACTGCAAGTAACTCTTTTGAGGTGGCGCTACGAGTCCACATATTCACCATATCAATACACCACTATGGACCCGCTCCCGCCTCCCTACGAGAACGCCATCCATAGCACTCACGCTTATCTTGCGCATTTTAGATTATCCACTTTCACTTGTCTATGAACCGATATAGGCAACCCAGAAGTCCTTCTCCGTGGACACGGCTATTCAATAGATCATATTAACCCTGCAGGGTGTACTTCTTCACACACGCTCTCACCACTTACCGCCGTTTACACGACATGTACTCGGCAACCTTCAGCGGAAGCCCAACGTGGGTGTCGGCCACGACCTACCTAAACACTCAAGTCCCTAGTCCAGGTTTATCGCCTATTCGGGTTCCATCCGCAGGAGTCCGGCCGAGGTTTCCCATACAGCCCGAACGATGTGTGCGGGGTTCCCGAGACACCAAAGCAGGCGAATCGGTACACCCCACGGTGCCTACCGCAACACAACCCACCCCTACGGTCAGCGTTGCGGCCCCAAAGATACTACAAACACGAAACTACTTGCAACTCCCGGACAGAGAACAAGGGTGGTTAAGAAGCCGAGAGGGTCCATTGGTTTCGGGCCCAATGCGTGGTAGTAATCTGTTTCATGGATCACAAACACGAACTCAGTTCACGAGGGCCGGCTGCAATGAGACAACCCACCATGTACTCCTACATGGCCTCTCACCGCTACCTTTACCAAATCATGTTCACACACTTAGCTCACACACGAGGGACATGTTCACACAACCATTCCATTTCATTCCCGATGAATCGGACCTGACTCAACTCTAAGCGATGGCAGTGCATGACAACAAGCATGAATGAGTAGGCACAACATGGCTCAAACAACTCCTACTCATGCTAGTGGGTTTCATCTAATTCGTGGAATGACAGTCATGCGCAGAGGATAAAGGGGTTCAGCTACCATGACAAGTAACACATGAGTCGTTGTTGTCCTAATGCAGTAAAATAGAGTAGGAGCGAGAGAGTGGGATTATATCGGAATGGACAAGGGGGTTTTTCTTGCTCGCACTTCAAGATAATATAGTTCTTCATCGGTGTCATCGAATTCATCGCTTCAGATGCGTCGTCTCTTGAGAGGGACAATTACCGGCAAACAAGAGAGAACACAATCAATGCAATGCACATTCACATGAATGACATGTCATGTTAAGGTACTGAATTCACCTAATGCAATGTCTAGCCAGGTTAATTGAAGTGGAATTCAAACAAGGTTAAACTCCAACTCCAAATGCTAGTTCATAATTTACCCTAATCATGATTCATCCTATTCAGTGAGGTTACCTTGTTCAAACATGCATGATCATGGCATAAACAGATTCTTCATATTTTCTCGATCATTTTCATATATAAATTATTTAATTTGGAGTTACAGATTAAAAGTTATGAATATTTGAAGTTTGGGGTATTTTCTAAAATTTCCTGAATTAAATTAAATCCAGAAAAGGGTATTACTCGTCGGCTGACGTCGATTAGACGTCGATGGTCAACGGAACATGGTCCGGGTCAAACCTGACGATGGGTCCCGCATGTCGAGATAATTAGCTTAACTAAAATTAATTAAAACTAATCCTAAATAGTTACTGTGGCTGGGCCCCACCTGTCATTGACTCACAGAGTCAACCAGGCCCACCCTCGGTCAAAGTCAAAGTCGGCTGTCGGCGTCAGTCATTGGCCGCCGTCGACGCCCGGCGGCGAGAGTGGTTTTGGCCACTCCGCGACCAAATGGCCCATGAGGGCATCTAGGAGGAGCCGAGGACGAGCCAAGCTCTTGGTGGAGTTAGCTGGGTCGGGTGGCGGAATCGGCGCCACGGCGACCTAGGCGGCCGCCGGAGTTCGGCCGAGGTCGAACACGGCGCTAGGGAGCACGGCGAGGCGTGTGGGGTGGCGTTTTGCGCTCCTGCGAGTGCGGTGAGGGTGGTGGTGGGCTCGAAAGCGAGCGTGCGCGGTTGTGGCCACGGCTACGCCATGGCCGGCGGCGAGGAGCAATCGGCTCCGGTGGGATTTGGCGTTAGCGAGAGGAAAGGAGCCAGGGGAGAGAGGGGTTCGATGCAACAGCTCACAGCGCGTCCGATGGCGTCGTCGGCGAGGTCGGGGGCGGTCCGGAGCCGACGACCAAGCGACGGCGACAAGTGGTCTGCTGGAGGGGAAAAGCGGCGGGCGGCGCCTCGGGCTTCTCGGTCGCGTGTGTGGCGGGAGGGCGAGGATGGAGTGGCGGAGCTTGTGGGCTAGTCGGGGAAGCGAGGGAGGGCGGTGGTCGCGGCAACGGCGGCGGCGGCAACTCCGCTTCGGTGGGAGAGAGAGGGAGCCAGAGGAGGGATGGGGGCGAGAGAGTGAACGAGGGGTTCCAGGGGTGCGTGGCGTCGCGGGAGGCGTCGAGGCGTCGAGGGGAGCGGCAAGCAGGAGGTGGCAGCAGCGTCGTCGAGCACGCCTGCCCCTCCTCTGGCAGTGGAGAAGATGACAGAGGCGCCCGGTGGGCTGGGCAGCAGCTGGGCCGGCTACAGGTAGGTGGGCTAGGTAGTCCTCTCTCTCTCTCTCTTTTATTTATTTTAGTTTTCTATTTTTCTGTAGTCTTTAGGGCTTTATTAAAAATACTAGTACTACCCCAAAAATCATGAAACTTGCTTAGGCCCACTGTTTGGAAAATATCCAACAGCAAACATTTAAGTTTATGATTATTTGAGCATTTAAAATATTTTATAGTATTTAAATGCCCAAATGAAAATACCATATGATTTAATTCAGAGCCCAAATATGTCAAGGAAAATGTGCATCACCTCTGGTTCTTTATTTGACATTTCCCATAAATGATGAACATTTAGAAGGCCATTTGGATTACTGAAAATATTTTAGGTGAACCTAGTGGATTCCTTTAATGCTAGGGTTTAGGCAATCCCCATTTCAAGTTTCTTAAAATTTAAACATGATGCATGGATGCTAAAGCAAAAACAAACAAGGGCTGATCTGGGGCTGTGACACTTGATAACCGACAAGTGTAGGGGATCGCAACAGCTTTCGAAGGTGAAGTACAACCCAAATTTATTGATTCGACACAAGGGGAGCCAAAGAATATTCTTGAGTATTAGCAGTTGAGTTGTCAATTCAACCACACCTGGATAACTTACTATCTGCAGCAAAGTACTTAGTAGCAAAAGTGGTATCATAATAAAGGTAACGGTAGCAAAAGTAAAGATAATTGTTTTTGGTTTTTCTTGTAGTAGTTGTAACAGTTGCAACGGAAAAGTAAATAAGCGAAGAACAATATATGAAAAGCTCGTAGGCAATGGATCAGTGATGGATAATTATGCCGGATGCAATTCCTCATGTAATAGATATAACATAGGGTGACACATAACTAGCTCCAATTCATCAATGTAATGTAGGCATGTATTTCGTAAATAGTCGTACGTGCTTGTGGAAAAGAACTTGCATGACATCTTTTGTCCTACCCTCCCGTGGCAGCAGGGTCCTAGCGGAAACTAAGGGATATTAAGGCCTCCTTTTAATAGAGAACTGGACCAAAGCATTAACACATAGTGAATACATGAACTCCTCAAACTATGGTCATCACCGAGAAGTATCCCGATTATTGTCACTTCGGGGTTGTCGGATCATAACACATAATAGGTGATTATAGACTTGCAAGATAGGATCAAGAAGACACATATATTCATGAAAACATAATAGGTTCAGATCTGAAATCATGGCATCGGGGCCCCGTGACAAGCATTAAGCATAGCAAAGTCATAGCGACATCAATCTCGTAACATAGTGGATACTAGGGATCAAACCCTAACAAAACTAACTTGATTACATGGTAAATCTCATCCAACACATCACCGTCCAGCAAGCCTACGATGGAATTACTCACGCACGGCGGTGAGCATCATGAAGTTGGTGATGGAGGATGGTTGATGATGACGACGGCGATGAATCCCCCTCTCCGGAGCCCTGAACGGACTCCAGATCAGCCCTCCCGAGAGAGATTAGGGCTTGGCAACGGCTCCGTGTCATAAAACGTGATGAAACTTTCTCTCTGGTTTTTCCCCCCGATCGTGAATATATGGAGTTGGAGTTGAGGTCGGTAGAGGTCCAGGGGGCCCACGAGATAGGGGGCGCGACCTACAGGGGGGGCGCGCCCCCCTGTCTCGTGGACAGGCCCTGGGCCCCCTGGTGAATTTCTTTCGCCCAATAATTCTTATATATTCCAAAAAGTGCCTCCGTGGATTTTCAGGACATTCCGAGAACTTTTCTTTTCTACACATAAAACAACATCATGGCAGTTCTGCTGAAAACAGCGTCAGTCCGGGTTAGTTTCATTCAAATCATGCAAGTTAGAGTCCAAAACAAGGGCAAAAGTGTTTGAAAAAGTAGATACATTGGAGACGTATCAGCCTTCACCACCATCTTCACTGCGCCTCCTCTTCACTGCTCCTCCTCTCCATGTCGTCCTGGCCGATGTAGTAGGGGAGGCTGTGCATACCGCCGCGGGTGGGGAAGATGCAGTCAAAGTTTGTGAAGATGTTGTGGGTTGTGAATGCGATGAATTCGCATCCACACCAAAACACCTTGCCGAGGAGGTAGTACGCATCAAATCTATTGGTGAAGGTGACGGTGAGCCCTATCGGCGGAGTCCTGGAGTTTGGACACGGTTCCTCCAGTCAGAACATCATCGGCGAGCCCGCCGGGAGGTGGGCGAAGCCCGCACGGAGGAACCACTCGGCAAACCCCCTTGCACCCCTCCAGTGTGAGAACGCCCACACGCGGAGCGTCCTCTCCACGACGACGCCAGTCGGATACCATCTCTCCGGCACGGTCGGTGGGAGCTCGAAGGTGGGGCCGTTGTACTGCATCCTCGCCTCGCTTTGAGAGTGCCCTGGGTTTGGGTGAAGAAGAGAAGGGGGCAGTGCAAATCGATGTGTTGAGAATAGGTCGAGGGGTGGTGGTTTAAATAGGGAAAGGGGAAGGGTAGGGGAGTGGCACCAGCTGCGCTTTGGATTTGCTACGTTCAAACGAGCCACGTCGATCGATATGCCACTTTAATTGCCAACAGGTTTTAATTGCCACGTCGAATAGATGGGAGTGGATCGAGAAGTGTGAAACAACGCTCTATATCGAGGAGACACGCGTGCGAGATATTACGAACCAGCGGCAGCAACCGTCCCTGCGTCCGTGCCGGCTCGCATGAAAAAAAGGCCGGTCAACGCATCATGGCGGTGGGCAGCAGCGCATGCAGGTAGGCTAGCTACGTGAGTGCGCATAACAGGCTTCTGTCGTTGCGGCGCGCGCACGGCCCAATAGTCTAACCACGACCAACGGGCTAACAGCGGCACCGTCCGCCGCGACCCCACTCATTAGGTCCAACGGGTGACACAGTCAGCGCGGCCCCACTCGTCAGAGTTAACAGTCAAAGCACTGACCCGACGGCATCCACCGTTTGTGACAAGTTCTGAGGGTTTCGGGCAAGGGAGTGGGGAAAAGTGAGCAAAAGTTAAGAGCGTGAGGATGAATGAGTATGGCTAAGGAACCAGGGGCACAGATGTAAAAAACCCAAAAATATATGGACACTAAGAAAATGTGAGGATTATAGCTTGTGCCCCACAGACCATTCGGTTAAATGATTGTGTGGTGACTGGCCCATACCGCCCCATACACAAACGACTCAACATTCTACTAGTTAGTGTTGAACATGACATATCTGTAATTATATCTAATTGTTCGTCATATGATCTCTAGCCTTATATAGCTTGACTCCTAGAGATATGGTAGGGTTAGTTGGCTTTTCATGATCACCTGCATATATTGTAACCGACTCCGATGAATACAATTGAGTTGCATCCTATAGTCTTCTGCATGATATCAGTTACCATCACGATCTCCAACGCTTCTGCTTTCTATAGCCGTCGCGCCTTCGCGGTTGCCGCTACCCTCCCCAAACCCTAAGCCGCTATCGCTCCTCCCAGTAGCCGTTGCCGCTCCTTCATCCCAAACCCTAGGCCGCCGTCGTCGCCCCTCTCTGTAGCCGTCGCCGCCTCTTCCTCCAAAACCCTTCCTACTAACCTGCCGTCACCGCTACTTCTTCCCCATCACAAGCCACCGCCGCATCCCACCATGTCTAGATCCAAAGATGATCTCTCGGACGCAAGCTCCTTCGTTGCCCCCGCTTTCACCTTCAATCATCTCAATGATCTCCCCATCAAAGACCACGTGCCCATCGTCCTTGAGCTCGATTCACCATACTACAATGCATGGCATACCTACTTCGTGCTATGTTCCGCTCCAACCGTCTCATTGAGCACATTGACGGGAGTGTCGACTTGCGCGACATGAAGGATGACGACGAGTGGTTGATCATCGACGCATGCATCGTCAAGTGGCTCTTCCTCACAATCTCGAGGGGCCTCTTCGACATGGTGAACACCCGCGACCCCTTGTCATACGCCATATGGACGCGGCTGTGCGACCTCTTCCTCGACAATCAACTCCAACGCCGCATCTTTCTTCAAGGAGAGTTCTTCGCGCTGCGACAAAATGATCTCTCGATCGATGACAATTGCACGCGGTTGAAGGTGCTCGCCGATGAGCTCCATGATGTCGGCATGACCATCGATGACTCCGTCCTCTCCACCAACCTCCTTCCGGGCCTCCAACCCGACCTCGGCCAGTCCGTCGCCAACCTCTCCCTCGTCACGCCGATGTACGCCGAGGCCGTCACCTATCTTCGGATGGAGGAGAAGTGCCTTCGACACTCCGCTAGGCAGGCAACCCACAAGGATCTTCATGTCGGCCATACTGGCGGCTACGGCGCGCCTCCACCCACCCCCCGCGCCCCTACCCTGGTCCCGCCACCCGCGCCCGCGCCCACTGGTGGACACAAATAGAAGGGTCCGGGGCCGCGATGTCCGGGCCCGTAAATCCAACCTCGTGCCGCGCCCCCCTGCGACCTCTGCTGCGGTGCCTACTCCTCCTTGGTTGTCGGGGTACAACCCATGGACAGGCGTCATGTAGGTGTACTCCATGCCCGTCCTGCGTCCTCCTGCTCCGGCCTCCTTGGTCCATGTTTGGTGTCTCACCAGGCCCTCTTGACCACGCCCGCCCCCGTCTCCTAGGTGCATAGCGGCGCCGCGGCATCCGGCGGTCCTCCAGCGTATAGCGCCCCCATGCCCTACGGTTGCCCTTCCATGTATGGTGGCGCTCCTGGTGGCTCATGGGACCACACACTTCTCACCGCTCTGTTAGGGAACGCAGTAATTTCAAAAAAATTCCTACGATCACGCAAGATCTATCTAGGTGATGCATAGCAACGAGAGAGGAGAGTGTGTCCATGTACCCTCGTAGACCAAAAGCAGAAGCGTTAAGTAACGCGGTTGATGTAGTCGAACGTCTTCGCGATCCAACTGATCAAGTACCGAACACACGGCACCTCCGTGATCTGCACACGTTCAGCTCGGTGACGTCCCTCGAACTCTTGAACCAGTTGAGTCCAAGGGAGAGTTCTGTCAGCACGACGGCGTGGTGACAGTGACGATGAAGTTACCGGCACAGGGCTTCGCCTAAGCACTACATCGATATGACCGAGGTGGAAAACTATGGAGGGGGGCACCACACACGGCTAAAGATCAACTTGTGTGTCTATGGGGTGCCCCCTGGCCACGTATATAAAGGAGGCGAGGGAAGAGGTGGCCAGCCCAAGGGGGCCGCGCCAGGTGTGGGGAATCCTACTAGGACTCCCCAGTCCAAGTAGGATTCCCCTCCTCTTTCCTATTCCTAGTAGGAGAAGGAGGGAAGGAGGAAGAGGGGAGAAGGAAGGAGGGGGGCGCCGCCCCCTCCTAGTCCAATTCGGACCAGCCCATGGGGGGGCACGCGGCCACCCCTTGAGGCCCTTCTCTCCTTTCTCGTATGGCCCATTAAGGCCCATTACTTCCCCCGGCGAATTCCCGTAACTCTCCGGTACTATGATAAATACCCGAATCACTCGGAACCTTTCCGATGTCCGAATATAGCCTTCCAATATATCGATCTTTACGTCTCGACCATTTCGAGACTCCTCGTCACATCCGTGATCTCATACGGGACTCCAAAAATCTTCGGTCATCAAATCACATAACTCATAATACAAATCATTATCGAACGTTAAGTGTGCGGACCCTATGGGTTCGAGAACTATGTAGACATGACCGAGACACATTTCCGGTCAATAACCAATAGTGGAAACTATATGCTCGTATTGGCTCTTACATATTCTACAAAGATCATTATCGGTCAAACTGCATAACAACATACGGTGTTCCCTTTGTCATCGGTATGTTACTTGCCCGAGATTCGACCGTCGGTATCATCATACCTAGTTCAATCTCATTACCGGCAAGTCTCTTTACTCGTTCCGTAATACTTCATCCCGCAACTAACTCATTAGTCACTATGCTTGTAAGGCTTATAGTGATGAGCATTACCGAGAGGGCCCAGAGATACCTCTCCAATACACGGAGTGACAAATCCTAATCTCGATCTATGCCAACCCAAAAAACACCTTCGGAGACACTTGTAGAGCATATTTATAATCATCCAGTTATGTTGTGACATTTGATAGCACACAAGGTGTCCTTCGGTATTCGGGAGTTGCATAATCTCATAGTCAGAGGAACATGTATAAGTCATGAAGAAAGCAGTAGCAATGAAATTGTAACGATCATAATGCTAAGCTAACGGATGGGTCTTGTCCATCACATCATTCTCCTAATGACGTTCATCAAATGACAACACATGTCTATGGTTAGGAAACATAACCATCTTTGATTAACGAGCTAGTCAAGTAGAGGCATACTAGGGACACTATGTTTTGTCTATGTATTCACACATGTACTAAGTTTCCGGTTAATACAATTCTAGCATGAATAATAAACATTTATCATGAAATAAGGAAATAAATAATAACTTTATTATTGCCTCTAGGGAATATTTCCTTCAGTCTCCCACTTGCACTAGAGTCAATAATCTAGTTCACATCGCCATGTGATTTAACACCAATACTTCACATCTGTATGTTATTAACACCCATAGTTCACATGCGATGTGACCAACACCCAAAGGGTTTACTAGAATCAATAATCTAGTTCACATCGCTATGTGATTAACATCCAAAAAGTACAAAGGTATGATCATGTTTTCCTCGTGAGAGAAGTTTAGTCAACGGGTTTGTCACATTCAGAGCCGTATGTATTTTGCAAATATTCTATGTCAACAATGCTCTGCATGGAGCTACTCTAGCTAATTTCTCCCACTTTCAATATGTATCCAGATTGAGACTTAGAGTCATCTGGATCAGTGTGAAAGCTTGCATCGACGTAACTCTTTACGAAGAACTCTTTATCACCCCCATAACCGAGAAACATTTCCTTAGTCCTCACTAAGGATAATTTTGACCGCTGTCCAGTGATCTACTCCTAGATCACCATTGTACCCCCTTGCCAAACTCATGCCAAGGTACACAATAGGTCTGGTACACAACATAGCATACTTTATAGAACCTATGACTGAGGCATAGGGAATGACTTTCATTCTCTTTCTATCTTCTACCGTGGTCGGGCTTTGAGTCTTAATCAACTCTACACCTTGTAACACAGGCAAGTACCCTTTCTTTGACTGATCCATTTTGAACCTTTTTCAAAAACTTTATCAAGGTATGTGCTTTGTGAAAGTCCAATTAAGTGTCTTGATCTATCTCTATAGATCTTGATGCCCAATATGTAAGCAGCTTCACCGAGGTCTTACATTGAAAAAACTCTTATTCAAGTATCCCTTTCTGCTATCCAGAAATTCTATATCATTTCCAATCAACAATATGTCATCCACATATAATATTAGAAATGCTACAGAGCTCCCACTAACTTTCTTGTAAATACAGGCTTCTCTAAAAGTCTGTATAAAACCATATGCTTTGGTCACACTGTCAAAGCTTATATTCCAACTCCGAGATGCTTGCACCAGTCCATAGATGGATCGCTGGAGCTTGCACACCTTGTTAGTACCTTTCGGATCGACAAAACCTTCTGATTTCATCATATACAACTCTTCTTTAGAAAATATCCATTTAAGGAATGCGGTTTTGACATCCATTTGCCAGATTTCATAAAATATGGCAACTGCTAACTTGATTCAGACGGTTTTAAGCATCGCTACAGTTGAGAAAATCTCATTGTAGTCAACACCTTGAACTCTGTCAAAAACCTTTTTCCGACAAGTCGATCTTTGTAGATAGTAACACTACTATCAACGTCTCTCTTCCTCTTGAAGATCCCTTTATTTTATATGGCTTGCCGATCATCGGGCTAGTCCACCAAAGTCCACACTTTGTTCTTATACAAGGATCCCATCTTAGATTTCATGGCCTCAAGCCATTTCGCGGAATATGGGCTCATCATTGCTTCCTCATAGTTCATAGGTTCATCATGGTCTAGTAACATGACTTCCATAATAGGATTACCGTACCACTCTGGTGCGCACTGTACTCTAGAAGACCTACGAGGTTCGGTAGTAACTTGATATGAAGTCTCATGATCATCACCATTAGCTTCCTCGCTAATTGGTGTAGGAATCACTGGAACTGATTTCTGTGATGAACTACTTTCCAATTTGCGAGAAGGTACAATTACCTCATCAAGTTCTACTTTCCTCCCACTCACCTTTTTCGAGAGAAACTCCTTCTCTAGGAAGGATCCATTCTTAGCAACGAATATCTTGCCTTCGGATCTGTGATAGAAGGTGTACCCAATAGTTTCCTTTGGGTATCCTATGAAGACACACTTCTCCGATTTGGGTTCGAGCTTATCAGGTTGAAACTTTTTCACATAAGCATCGCAGCCCCAAACTTTAAGAAATGATAGCTTAGGTTTATTGCCAAACCACAGTTCATACGGTGTCGTCTCAACAGATTTTGACAGTGCCCTTTTTAAAGTGAATGCAGTTATCTCTAATGCATAACCCCAAAACGATGGTGGTGAATCAATAAGAGACATCATAGATCGCACCATATCCAATAAAGTACGGTTATGATGTTTGGACACACCATTACACTGTGGTGTTCCAGGTGGCGTGAGTTGTGAAACTATTCCACATTGTTTCAAATGAAGACCAAACTCGTAACTCAAATATTTTCCTCCACGATCAGATCATAGAAACTTTATTTTCTTGTTACGATGATTTTCCACTTCACTCTGAAATTCTTTGAACTTTTCAAACCTTTCAGACTTATGCTTCATTAAGTAGATATACCCATATCTGTTTAAATCATCTGTGAAGGTCAGAAAATAATGATACATGCCACGAGCATCAACACTCATTGGACCGCATACATCGGTATGTATTATTTCCAATAAGTCACTATCTCGTTCCATTGTTCCGGAGAACGGAGTTTTAGTCATCTTTGCCATAAGGCACGGTTCGCAAGCATCAAATGATTCATAATCAAGTGATTCCAAAAGTCCATCTTTATGGAGTTTCTTGATGCGCTTTACACCGATATGACCCAAACGGCAGTGCCACAAACAAGTTGCACTATCATTATCCACTTTGCATCTTTTGGCATCAATATTATGAGTATGTGTATTACCACGATCGAGATTCAATAAACCATCAACATTAGGTGTATGACCATAGAAGGTTTTATTCATGTAAACAGAATAACAATTATTCTCTGTCTTAAATGAATAACCGTATTGCAATAAACATGATCTAATCATATTCATGCTCAATGCAAACACCAAATAACTTTAGGTTCAACACTAATCCCGAAAGTATAGGGAGTGTGCAATGATGATCATATCAATCTTGGAACCACTTCCAACATACATCGTCACTTCATTCTTAACTAGTCTCTATTTATTCTGTAACTCCTGTTTTGAGTTACTAATCTTAGCAACTGAACAAGTATTGAATACCCAGGGGCTACTATGAACACTAGCAAGGTACACATCAATAACCTGTATATCAAATATACCTTTGTTCACTTTGTCATCCCTTTTTTTAACCAAATATTCTGGGTAGTTCCGCTTCTAGTGACCATTTCCTTTGCAGTAGAAGCACTCAGTTTTAGGCTTAGGTCTAGCTTTGGGCTTCTTCACGGGAGTGACAACTTGCTTGCCATTCTATTTGAAGTTCCCTTTCTTTCCCTTTGCCCTTTTCTTGAAACTAGTGGTCTTGTCAATCAACACTTAATACTTTTTCTTGATTTCTACCTTCGTCCATTTCAGCATCACGAAGAGCTCGGGAATCGTTTTCGTCAACCCTTGCATACTATATTTCATCGTGAAGTTCCAGTAACTTGGTGATGGTGACTAGAGAACTCTGTCAATCACTATCTTATCTGGAAGATTAATTCCCACTTGATTCAAGTGATAGTAGTACCCAGACATTCTGAGTACATGCTCACTAGCTGAGCAATTCTCCTCCATCTTTTAGGCGAAGTATTTGCCTCAGGTCTCATACCTCTCGGCACGGTCATGAGTCTGAAATACCAATTTCAGCTCTTGGAACACCTCATATGCTCTGTGGCATTCAAAAACGTTTTTTGAAGTCCCGGTACTAAGCCATAAAACATGGTGCACTAAACTATCAAGTAGTCATCATATTGAGCTAGCCAAACGTTCATAATGTCTGCATCTGCTCCTGCAATAGGTCTGTCACCTAGCGGTGCATCAAGGACATAATTCTTCTATGCAACATTGAGGATAAACCTCAGATTACGGACCCAGTCCGCATCATTGCTACTATCATCTTTCAACTTAGTTTTCTCTAGGAACATATAAAAACATAGGGAAGCTACAATCGAGCTATTGATCTACAACATAATTTGCAAAATACTATCAGGACTAAGTTCATGATAAATTAAAGTTCAATTAATCATATTACTTAAGAACTCCCACTTAGATAAACATCCCTCTGTTCATCTAAATGATCACGTGATCCATATCAACTAAACCATGTCCGATCATCACCGTGAGATGGAGTAGTTTTCAATGGTGGACATCACTATGTTGATCATATCTACTATATGATTCACGCTCGACCTTTCGGTCTCAGTGTTCCGATGCCATATCTGCATATGCTAGGCTCGTCAAGTTTAACCTGAGTATTATGCGTGTGCAAAACTGGCTTGCACCCGTTATATGTGAGCGTAGAGCTTATCACACCCGATCATCACGTGGTGTCTCGGCATGACGAACTGTAGCAACGGTGCATACTCAGTGAGAACACTTATACCTTGAAATTTAGTGAGAGATCATCTTATAATGCTACCGTCGTACTAAGCAAAATAAGATGCATAAAGGATAAACATCACATGCAATCAAAATATTTGACATGATATGGCCATCATCATGTTGTGCTCATGATCTCCATCACCGAAGCATCATCATGATCTCCATCATCACCGGCGCGACACCTTGATCTCCATCGTAGCATCGTTTTCATCTCACCAACTATTGTTACTACGACTATCGCTACCGCTTAGTGATAAAACAATTACATGGCGATTGCATTGCATACAATAAAGTGACAACCATATGGCTCCTGCTAGTTGCCGATAACTTTGTTAGAAAACATGATCATCACGTCTTGACCATATCACATTACAACATGCCCTGCAAAAACAAGTTAGACGTCCTCTAATTTGTTGTTGCAAGTATTACGTGGCTGCTACGAGCTTAACAAGAACCATTCTTACCTACGCATCAAAACCACAACAATATTTTGTCAAGTGTGTTGTTTTAACCTTCAACAAGGACCTGGCGTAGCCACACTCGATTCAACTAAAGCTGGAGAAACAGACACCCACTAGCCACCTGTGTGCAAAGCACGTCGGTAGAACCAGTCTCATGAACGCGGTCATGTAATGTCGGTCTGGGCCGCTTCATCCAACAATACCGCCGAATCAAAGTATGACATGCTGGTAAGCAGTATGACTATTATCGCCCACAACTCTTTGTGTTCTACTCGTGCATATAACGTCTACGCATAAACCTGGCTCTCATACCACTGTTACTGAACGCAGTAATTTCAAAAAAATTCCTACGATCACGCAAGATCTATCTAGGTCATGCATAGCAACGAGAGGGGAGAGTGTGTCCACGTACCCTCATAGACCGAAAACGGAAGCATTAAGTAACGCGGTCGATGTAGTTGAACGTCTTCGTGATCCAACTGAACACACGGCACCTCCACGATCTGCAAACGTTCAACTCGGTGATGTCCCTCGAACTCTAGATTCAGCTGAGGCCGAGGGAGCGTTCTGTCAGCACGACGGCGTGGTGACAATGATGATGAAGTTACCGGCGCACGACTTCGCCTAAGCACTACGTCGATATGACCGAGGTGGAAAACTATGGAGGGGCACCGCACACGGCTAAAGATCAACTTGTGGGTCTATGGGGTGCCCCCTGGCCACATATATAAAGAAGGGGAGGGACGAGGTGGCCGGCCCAAGGGGGGCGCGCTAGGTGTGGGGAATCCTACTAGGACTCCCCAGTCCAAGTAGGATTCCCCTCCTCTTTCCTATTCCTAGTAGGAGAAGGAGGGAAGGAGGAAGAGGGGAGAAGGAAGGAGGGGGGCGCCGCCCCCTCCTAGTCCAATTCGGACCAGCCCATGGGGGCGCGCGGCCACCCCTTGAGGCCCTTCTCTCCTTTCCCGTATGGCCCATTGAGGCCCATTACTTCCCCCGCGAATTCCCGTAACTCTCCGGTACTCCGAAAAATGCCCGAATCACCCGGAACATTTCCGATGTCCGAATATAGCCTTCCAATATATCGATCTTTACGTATCGACCATTTCGAGACTCCTCGTCACGTCCGTGATCTCATCCGGGACTCCGAACAAACTTCAGTCATCAAATCACATAACTCATAATACAAATCGTTATCGAACGTTAAGCGTGCGGACCCTATGGGTTCAAGAACTATGTAGACATGACTGAGACACATCTCCAATAAATAACCAATAGCAGAACTTGGATGCTCATATTGGCTCCTGCATATTCTACGAAGATCTTTATCGGCCAAACCGCATAACAACATACGTTGTTCCCTTTGTCATCGGTATGTTACTTGCCCGAGATTCGATCGTCGGTATCATCATACCTAGTTCAATCTTGTTACTGGCAAGTCTCTTTACTCGTTCCATAATACTTCATCCCGCAACTAACTCATTAGTCACAATGCTTGCAAGGCTTATAGTGATGAGCATTATTGAGAGGGCCCATAGATACCTCTCCGATACAAGGAGTGACAAATCCTAATCTCGATCTATGTCAACCCAACAAACACCTTCGTAGACACCTGTAGAGCATCTTTATAATCACCTAGTTACGTTGTGATGTTTGATAGCACACAAGGTGTCCTCCGGTATTCGGGAGTTGCATAATCTCATAGTCTGAGGAACATGTATAAGTCATGAAGAAAGCAGTAGAAATGAAACTGTAACGATCATAATGCTAAGCTAACGGAAGGGTTTTGTCCATCACATCATTCTCCTAATGATGTGATCCCATTCATCAAATGACAACACATGTCTACGGTTAGGAAACATAACCATCTTTGATTAACGAGTGATACGTCTCCAACGTATCTATAATTTTTGATTGCTCCATGCTACTTTATCTATTGTTTTGGACTATAATGGGCTTTATTTTCCACTTTTATATTATTTTTGGGACTAACCTATTAACCGGAGGCCCAGCCCAGAATTGCTGTTTTTTGCCTATTTCAGTGTTTTGAAGAAACGGAATATCAAACAGAGTCCAAACGGAATGAAACCTTCGGGAACGTGATTTTGTCGCCGAACGTGATCTAGGAGACTTGGACCCTACTCCAAGGAGTGCCAGAGGAGGTCACGAGGGAGGGGGGCGCGCCCCTCCCCCTGGGCGCGCCCCCTGCCTCGTGGGCCCCCTGACGCTCCACCCACGTACTCCTTCCTCCTATATGTACCCTCGCACCCCAACAGATCGAGCAGGGCCAAAACCTAATTCCACCGCCCGTGCCTTCCTGATCCATGAGATCCCATCTTGGGGCCTGTTCGAGCTCACGAGGGGGCATCCATCACGGCGGGCTTCTACATCAACACCATAGCCCCTCCGATGAAGTGTGAGTAGTTTACTTCAGTCCTTCGGGTCCCTAGTTAGTAGCTAGATGGCTTCTTCTCTCTTTTTGGATCTCAATACAATGTTCTCCCCTCTCTCGTGGAGATCTATTCGATGTAATCTTCTTTTTGCGGTGTGTTTGTTGAGACCGATGAATTGTGGGTTTATGATCCAGCTTATCTATGGAAAATATTTGATTCTTCTCTGAATTATTTTATGTATGATTAAGTTATCTTTGCAAGTCTCTTAGAATTATCCGTTTGGTTTGGCCAAATAGATTGGTAGTTCTTGCAATGGGAGAAGTGCTTAGCTTTGGGCTCAATCTTGCGGTGACCTTACCCGATGTAAAGGGTTGCAAGGCACGTATTGTATTGTTGCCATCGAGGATAACAAGATGGGGTATTTATCATATTGCATGAATTTATTCCTCTACATCATGTCATCTTGCTTAAGGCCTTACTTTGTTTTTAACTTAATACTCTACATGCATGCTGCATAGCGGTCAATGAGTGGAGTAATAGTAGTAGATGCAGAATCGTTTCGGTCTACTTGTCACGGACGTGATGCCTATATACATGATCATTGCCTGGATAACTTCATAACTATGCTCAATTCTGTCAATTGCTCAATAGTAATTTGTTCACCCACCGTAGAATATCTATGCTTGAGAGAAGCCTCTAGTGAAACCTATGGCCTCCGGGTCTATTCTCATCATATCAATCTCCATCACTTTATTTACTTGCTTTGCTTTTACTTTTTACTTTGCATCTTTATACCAAAAGTACCAAAAATATTATCTCTATCAGATCTCACTCTCGTAAGTGACCGTGAAGGGATTGACAACCCCTAAGCGTTGGTTGCGAGTAGCTATCGTTTTGTGCAGGTACGAGGGACTTGCCGTAGTCTCCTCTTGGATTGATACCTTGGTTCTCAAAAACTGAGGGAAATACTTATGCTATTGTGCTGCATCATCCTCTCCTCTTCGGGGAAATCCAACGCAAGCTCGAGACGTAGCAAGAAGAATTTCTGGCGCCATTGCCAGGGAGGCTTACGCAAAAGTCAACATACCAAGTACGCATCACAATCCCTATCTCTCGCATTACATTATTTGCCATTTGCCTCTCGTTTTCCTCTTCCCCACTTCACCTTTGCCGTTTTATTCGCCCTCTCTTTCCCAATCTCCTCCTCTTTTTCCCTTTGCCTTTTGTTTGCTCGTGTGTTAGTTTGCTTGTTTGTTGCAATGGCTCTACCTAAATTTGGTGATCTTCACATTAAAAGGTTAGAGGGGATTGAAAACAATGTCAGAAAGTTTATGGTTTTGCAATTTAAGCATAATAATTTCTTTAGGAACGAGCTTAAGGAACAAAAGAGTTTTATGAGTTATATGAATAAAGAGCTTGATGATATGTCTAAAGAATTTAATGGCATAAGAGCCCAAATTGCTCATCTTGAAAAGATGACCGCTGAAATCTCGGATATGCAAGCCACCTTAGTCAATAAGATGGCCGCTAAACCGAATTCCTATGAAAATCAAGATGAAGATCTAAAATTTATTGATACGTCCCCTATTAAATCTTTGTTTTGCAATATGAATCTTGATTAAACTGAATATGATCTTCCTCTACCTAGAAGGCGTTCCAAGAATTCGGAGTTTTTAGATCTTAATGATGAAATTGATAAAAGTGGGATTGAAAGAAATAGAAATCTAGATGTTGCTAAACCCACTATATTGGATCTCAAGGAATTTAATTATGAAAATTGCTCTTTAATTGATTGTATTTCCTTGTTGCAATCCGTGCTAAATTCTCCTCATGCTTATAGTCAAAATAAGGCTTTTACCGAACACATTGTTGATGCCTTCATGCAATCTTATGAAGAAAAGCTTGAGTTGAAAATTTCTATCCCTAGGAAACTCCATGATGAGTGGGAACCTACTATTAAAATTAAAATTAAAAATTATGAGTTTCATGCTTTGTGTGATTTGGGTGCTAGTGTCTCTACTATTCCCAAAACTTTGTGTGATTTGCTAGATTTCCGTGATGTTGATGATTGCTCTCTAAACTTGCATCTTGCGGATTCCACTATTAAAAAGCCTATGGGAAGAATTAATGATGTTCTTATTGTTGCAAATAGGAATTATGTGCCCGTAGATTTTATCGTTCTTGATATAGATTGCAAATAGACCTTTCCTTAGAACGATTGGTGCAATTATTAATATGAAGGAAGGGAATATTAGATTCCAATTTCCATTAAAGAGAGGCATGGAACACTTTCCTAGAAATAAAATAAAATTACCATATGAATCTATCATGAGAGCCACTTATGGATTGCCTACCAAAGATGGCAATACCTAGATCTATCCTTCCTTTTATGCCTAGCTAGGGCGTTAAACGATAGCGCTTGTTGGGAAGCAACCCAATTTTATTTTGTGTTTTTTCTTTTTGGTTCTGTTTAGGAATAAAATAATCCATCTAGACTCTGTTTAGATGTGATTTTATATTTTAATTAGCGTTTGTGCCAAGTTGGACCTATTGGATCTTCTTGGGTGATAGTTATTTGATCTTGCTGTAATTTCCAGAATCTTTGTGCTCAGTACCCGAATTCTTAAAAATCACAAGAACGTGATAAAATACTGATTCCAATTGCTTCTGATCAATAAGAAAAATTTCCAGGTCGTCTAAGTTTGGTAGAATTTTTTGGGTTCCAGAACTTTGCGTTAGTTACAGATTACTACAGACTGTTCTGTTTTTGACAGATTCTGTTTTGCGTGTGTTGTTCGCTTATTTTGATGAATCTATGGCTAGTAAAATAGTTTATGGTCCATAGAGAAGTTGTAATACAGTAGGTTTAACACCAATATAAATAAAGAATGAGTTCATTACATTACTTTAAAGTATTCTTTTGTTTTCTTTCTCTAACGGAGCTCACGAGATTTCTATTGAGTTTTGTGTTGTGAAGTTTTCAAGTTTTGGGTGAATTCTTTTGATGGATTATGGAACAAGGAGTGGCAAGAGCCTAAGATTGGGGATGCCCATGTAACCCCCAAGATAATCTAAGGACACCAAAAATACAAAGCTTGGGGATGCCCCGGAAGGCATCCCCTCTTTCGTCCACTTCCATCGGTAATTTACTTGGAGCTATATTTTTATTCACCAACATGATATGTGTTTTGCTTGGAGCGTCTTGTATCATTTGAGTCTTTGCTTGTTAGTTTACCACAATCATCCTTGCTGTACACACCTTTTGAGAGATCCATATATGAATTGGAATTTGATAGAATACTCTATGTGCTTCACTTATATCTTTTGAGCTTGATAGTTTTCTCATAGTGCTTCACTTATATCTTTTTGAGCGTGATAATTTTTGCTCTAGTGCTTCACTTAGATCTTTTAGAGCACGGTGGTGGATTTGTTTTAAAGAAACTTGATCTCTCATGCTTCACTTAGATTATTTTGAGAGTCATTAATAGCATGGTAATTTGCTTAATGTTAATATACTTGGTGTTCAAGATATGTGAAACTTTCTTTTGAGTGCATTGAATACTAAGATAAGTTTGATGCTTGATAATTGTTTTGAGATATGGAGGTAATAATATCAAAGTCATGCTAGTTGAGTAGTTGTGAATTTGAGAAATGCTTGTGTTGAAGTTTGTAAGTCCCGTAGCATGCATGTATGGTTAAAGTTGTGTAACAAATTTGGAGCATGAAGTGTACCTGGCTTGTGCATCCTTATGAGTGGCGGTCGGGGAATGACGATGGTCTTTTCCTACCAATCTATCCCCCTAGGAGCATGCGCATAGTGCTTGAATTTTTGATGACTTCTAAAATTTTGCAATAAGTACATGAGTTCTTTTGACTAATGTTGAGTCCATGGATTATACGCACTTTTACCTTTCCGCCATTGCTAGCCTCTTCGGTAACGTGCATTGCCCTTTCTCACATTGAGAGTTGGCGCAAACTTCGCCGGTGCATCCAAACCTCGTGATACGATATGCTCTATCACACATAAACCTCCTTATATCTTCCTCAAAACAGCACCATACCTACCTATTATGGCATTTCCATAGCCATTCCGAGATATATTGCCATGCAACTTTCCACCGTTCAGTTCATCATTATTATGACATACTTTACTTTTGTCATATTGCCATTGCATGCTCATGTAGTTGACATCGTATTTGTGGCAAAGCCACCATGCATTATTTTTCATACATGTCACTCTTGATTCATTGCACCATCCCGGTACACCGCCGGAGACATTCATATAGAGTCATACCTTGTTCTAGTTTTGAGTTGTAATCCTCATGTTGTAATCAATAGAAGTGTGATGATCATCATTATTAGAGAATTTCCCAAATAAAAAAAGAGAGAGAAAGGCCCAAAAAAGGGAAGGCCCAAAAAAAAGGAAAGAAAAGGGCAATGCTACTATCTCTTTTTCCACACTTGTGCTTCAAAGTAGCACCATGTTCCTCATGTAGTGAGTCTCATATATTGTGCTTCAAAGTAGCACCTCGTTCTTCATGTAGTGAGTCTCATATATTGTGCTTCAAAGTAGCACCATGTTTTTCATATAGTGAGTCTCATAAGTTGTCTTTTTCATACTAGTGGGAATTTTTCATTATAGAACTTGGCTTGTATATTCCTACGATGGGCTTCCTCAAATGCCCTAGGTCTTCATGAGCAAGCAAGTTGGATGCACACCCACTAGTTTTCTTTTGTTGAGCATTCATAGCTCTAGTGCATCCGTTGCATGGCAATCCCTACTCCTCTTGTTGACATCAATTGATGGGCATCTCCATAGCCCGTTGATTATCCTCGTCAATGTGAGACTTTCTCCTTTTTGTCTTCTCCACACAATCCCCATCATCATACTCTATTCCACCCATAGTGCTATATCCATGGCTCACGCTCATGTATTGCGTGAAGGTTGAAAAAGTTTGAGATTATTTAAGTATGAAACAATTGCTTGGCTTGTCATCAGGGGTATAGAAGTTGGGAACATCTTTGTGTGACGAAAGTGAAGCATAGCCTAACTATATGATTTTGTAGGGATGAACTTTCTTTGGCCATGTTATTTTGAGATGACATAATTATTTTGATTAGTATGCTTGAAGTATTATTATTTTTATGTCAATATGAACTTTTGTCTTGAATCTTTCGGGTCTGAATATTCATATCACAATTGAGAAGATTTACATTGAAATTATGCCAAAGTATCACTCCGCATCAAAAATTCTTTTTTATCATTTACCTACTCGAGGACGAGCAGGAATTAAGCTTGGGGATGCTTGATACGTCTCCAACGTATCTATAATTTTGATTGCTCCATGCTACTTTATCTATTGTTTTGGACTATAATGGGCTTTATTTTCCACTTTTATATTATTTTTGGGACTAACCTATTAACCGGAGGCCCAGCCCAGAATTGCTGTTTTTTGCCTATTTCAGTGTTTCGAAGAAACGGAATATCAAACAGAGTCCAAACGGAATGAAACCTTCGGGAACGTGATTTTGTCGCCGAACGTGATCCAGGAGACTTGGGCCCTACTCCAAGGAGTGCCAGAGGCGGTCACGAGGGTGAGGCGCGCCTGCCTCGTGGCCCCGACGCCCAATCGACGTACTCCTTCCTCCTATATATACCTACGTACCCCCAACAGATCAGAACGGGAGCCAAAAACCTAATTCCACCGCCGTACCTTCCTGTATCCACGAGATCCCATCTTGGGGCCTGTTCCGGAGCTCCGCCGGAGGGGGCATCCATCACGGAGGGCTTCTACATCAACACCATAGCCCCTCCGATGAAGTGTGAGTAGTTTACTTCAGACCTTCGGGTCCATAGTTAGTAGCTAGATGGCTTCTTCTCTCTTTTCGGATCTCAATACAATGTTCTCCCCCTCTCTCGTGGAGATCTATTCGATGCAATCTTCTTTTTGCGGTGTGTTTGTTGAGACCGATGAATTGTGGGTTTATGATCCAGCTTATCTATGGAAAATATTTGATTCTTCTCTGAATTCTTTTATGTATGATTAAGTTATCTTTGCAAGTCTCTTCGAATTATCCGTTTGGTTTGGCCAACTAGATTGGTAGTTCTTGCAATGGGAGAAGTGCTTAGCTTTAGGTTCAATCTTGCGGTGACCTTACCCAGTGACAGAAAGGGTTGCAAGGCACTGATTGTATTGTTGCCATAGAGGATAACAAGATGGGGTATTTATCATATTGCATGAATTTATTCCTCTATATCATGTCATCTTGCTTAAGGCGTTACTCAGTTTTTAACTTAATACTCTAGATGCATGCTGGATAGCGGTCGATGAGTGGAGTAGTAGTAGTAGATGCAGAATCGTTTCGGTCTACTTGTCACGGACGTGATGCCTATATACATGATCATTGCCTGGATAACCTCATAACTATGCTCAATTCTGTCAATTGCTCAATAGTAATTTGTTCACCCACCGTAGAATATCTATGCTCTTGAGAGAAGCCTCTAGTGAAACCTATGGCCTCCGGGTCTATTCTCATCATATCAATCTCCATCACTTTATTTACTTGCTTTGCTTTTATTTTTTACTTTGCATCTCTATACCAAAAATACCAAAAATATTATGTCTATCAGATCTCACTCTCGTAAGTGACCGTGAAGGGATTGACAATCCCTAAGCGTTGGTTGCGAGTAGCTATCTTTTTCTGCAGGTACGAGGGACTTGCGCGTAGTCTCCTACTGGATTGATACCTTGGTTCTCAAAAACTGAGGGAAATACTTACGCTACTGTGCTGCATCATCCTCTCCTCTTAGGGGAAATCCAACGCAAGCTCGAGACGTAGCAACGAGCTAGTCAAGTAGAGGCATACTAGGGACACTATGTTTTGTTTATGTATTCACACATGTACTAAGTTTCCAGTTAATACAATTCTAGCATGAATAATAAACATTTATCATGAAATAAGGAAATAAATAATAACTTTATTATTGCCTCTAGGGCATATTTCCTTCATGCTCTTCACGTCATGCCATCACCAAGCAACTACAATGGCGGCGGTGACTGGTACATGGACATCGGGGCTAGCTCCCACATGGCTTCACATCACGGTATCCTCTCTCATGCCTCTCCCTATCCTTTCTTCTCCTGCATCGTTGTCAGTGATGGTACCACACTTCCTATCACCCACCACGGCGCGTCTTCCCTTCCTCTTCCTTCTTCGTCATTACGTCTTCATAATGTGCTTGTCTCTCCATCCTTAATAAAAAACTTATGTTTTGTTCGTACTCTTACTCGTGAACATCTCATCACTGTTGAGTTTGACGCTCTTGGTTTTTCTATTAAGGATGCCCACTCCCGGAAGGTTCTGCACCTATGTGATTTCCCTGGTGACATATATCCATGTGGTCCAACCACGAGCAGTGGTCCGGCTGCTCTCCACGCCGATGTCTCCCTTGGCACGCTCGCCTTGGTCACCCCGGCGTCGATGCTCTTCACAAAGTTTTGCGCACTTTCCCTTTTTCATGTAATATTCGGAGGCTCATTCTAGTCATGCATGTCGCATAGGAAAACATGTTTGGTTTGTCGTTTTCATCATCTTCATCAATTGCCACCTTTCCCTTTGAAGTTTTTCATTGTGATGTTTGGACCTCTCCGGTGCCTAGTGATATGTCTCCAACGTATCTATAATTTTTTATTGTTCCATGCTATTATATTATCTGCTTTGGATGTTTTATATGCATTATTATGCCATTTATATTATTTTTGGGACTAACTTATTAACCTAGAGCCCAGTGCCAGTTCCTATTTTTCCCTGTTTTTTAGTTTTGCAGAAAAGGAATACCAAACAGATTCCAAATGAAAAAAAACCTTCGCGATGATTTTTCTTGGACCAGAAGACAACCAGGAGACTTGGAGATGAAGTCGGAGGAGCCATGAGGCGGCTAGAAGGACTGAGGGCGCGCCTAGGGGGTAGGGCGCGCCCCCACCCTTGTGGGCCCCTCGTGCACCTCCTGACCTAATTCTTTCGCCTATATATTCCCATATATCCCCAACGAAGGCATCCAAGAAAATACTTTTCCGCCGCCGCAACCTTCTGTACCCGTGAGATCCCATCTAGGGGCCTTTTCTGGCGTCCTGTCGGAGGGGGATTCGATCACGGAGGGCTTCTACATCAACACCGTTGCCCTTCCGATGAAGCGTGAGTAGTTTACCATAGACCTATGGGTCCATAGCTAGTAGCTATATGGCTTCTTCTCTCTCTTTTATTCTTAATACCATGTTCTCCTTGATGTTCTTCGAGATCTATTCGATATTATACTTTCTTGCGGTGTGTTTGCCGAGATCCGATGAATTGTGGATTTATGATCAGTTTATCTATGAATATTATTTGAATCTTCTCTAAATACTTATATGCATGATTTTTTATCTTTGTAATTCTCTTCGAACTATCGGTTTGGTTTGGCCAACTAGATTGGTTTTTCTTGCAATGGAAGAAGTGCTTAGCTTTGGGTTCAATCTTGCGGTGTCCTTTCCCAGTGACAATAGGGGCAGCAAGGCATGTATTGTATTGTTGCCATCAAGGATAAAAAGATGGGGTTTTCATCATATTGCTTGAGTTAATTCCTCTTGAAAGTGCAACTATCCCTAGGTGGTTTTGGTAATTCATAACAACATATAGCTCATTGAGCTAATGCTATTCCAAGATGAACATTTCAGGAAAGCTCAATGAATGGCATGGCATGGATGATGAAAGTGGATCCCTCAAAATGCTAATGACAAAGGATTGGCTCAAGCTCAAAAGCTCAAGACTCTTCATTTTATATTTTAGTGATTCAAGATCACATTGAGTCTATAGGAAAAGCCAATACTATCAAGGAGGGATGAGGTGTTGCTTAATGAGCCTCTTGGTTCATGTGCTTAGTGATATGCTCCAAAACCCTCAGCTACTTTCTCACATCCACATATGACCTAAACCTAAAGCCAAAATCGGTCTCACCGATTCTTCCTATCCGGCGCCACCGATTCCATATGTCATAGCCACTGCCACAAACCCTAGGCAAATCGGTTCTACCGATAGGGATCTCGGTCTCACCGAGATGGTATTGTAAACTCTCTGTTTCCTTTTCGTAACTTTTCGGCCTCACCGAAAGAGCGGATCGGTCTCACCGAGATTGCAATGTAAACTCTCTGTTTCCCTTTTGTAACATTTCGGTCTCACCGAAAAGAGCAAATCGGTCCCACCAAGTTTACCTGACCAACTCTCTGGTTAGCTAATTACCAAAATCGGTCTCACCGAGTTTGTGTAATCGGTCTCACCGAGATTACGTTATGCCCTAACCCTAATCATATCGGTCCTACTGAGATGCATGTCGATCCACGAAAACCCTAACGGTCACTAGGTTTACTAAACCCGGTCTGCCCGAGTTTGTTGATTCGGTCCCACCGAGATTGGTAAATTGTGTGTAACGGTTAGATTTTGTGTGGAGGCTATATATACCGCTCCACCCCCTCTTCATTCGTGGAGAGAGCCATCAGAACAAACCTACACTTCCAACTTACCATTTCTGAGAGAGAACCACCTACTCATGTGTTGAGGCCAAGATATTCCATTCCTACCATATGAGTCTTGATCCCTAGCCCTCCCCAAGTTGCTTTCCACTCAAATCTTCTTTCCACCAGATTCAAATCCTATGAGAGAGAGTTGAGTGTTGGGGAGACTATCATTTGAAGCACAAGAGCAAGGAGTTCATCATCAACACACCATTTGTTACTTCTTGGAGAATGGTGTCTCCTAGATTGGCTAGGTGTCACTTGGGAGCCTCCGACAAGATTGTGGAGTTGAACCAAGGAGTTTGTAAGGGCAAGGAGATCGCCTACTTCGTGAAGATCTACCGCTAGTGAGGCAAGTCCTTCGTGGGCGGCGGCCATGGTGGGATAGACAAGGTTGCTACTTCGTGGACCCTTCGTGGGTGGAGCCCTCCGTGGACTCGCGCAACCGTTACCCTTCATGGGTTGAAGTCTCCATCAACGTGGAGGTACGATAGCACCACCTATCGGAACCACGCCAAAAACATCCGTGTCTCCAATTGCGTTTGAATCCTCCAAACCCTTCCCTTTACTTTCTTGCAAGTTGCATGCTTTAATTTCCGCTGCCAATATACTCTTTGCATGCTTGCTTGAATTGTGTGATGATTGCTTGACTTGTCCTAAGATAGCTAAAATCTGCCAAACTCTAAAACTGGGAAAAGGCTAAGTTTTTAATTGGTCAAGTAGTCTAATCACCCCCCTCTAGACATACTTCAAGGTCCTACAAGTGGCATCAGAGCCTTGATATCCATTTGCTTTGATTTCCATAGCTTTTGGTGGTCATAGCCTTGGTTTCACAACCTAGGAGAGTATGGCGTCTAGCGAGGGAAATTATCACCGTAGAGGTCCTTACTTTGATGGTACTAATTTTGCTAGTTGGAAGCATAAGATGAAAATGCATATTCTCGGACATAACCCCGCCGTTTGGGCAATTATTTGTATTGGCTTGCAAGGTGAATTCTTTGATGGGAGAGAGCCGAACCGTGAAGCTAATGCGGAAGAATTGAAGATGTTGCAATACAACGCTCAAGCTTGTGATATCATCTTCAACGGATTGTGCCTGAAGAATTCAACAAAATCAACCGTCTTGAGAATGCAAAGGAAATTTGGGATACTTTGATTGATATGCATGAAGGTACCGAATCCGTCAAGTAATCCAAGTTGGATGTGCTCCAAAGTCAGCTTGACAAGTTCAAAATGAAGGATGGTGAAGGTGTCGCTGATATGTACTCTAGGCTTGCATTTATCACAAATGAAATTGCCAGCTTAGGGAGTGAAGAGATGACTGACAGATTCATCATCAAGAAGATCCTAAGAGCATTGGATGGAAAGTATGATACCGTGTGCACATTGATTCAAATGATGCCAAACTACAAAGATCTCAAACCAACGGAAGTCATTGGAAGAATTGTTGCTCATGAGATGTCACTTAAGGATAAGGAGGAACTTCACAACAAGTCAAGTGGTACTTACAAAGCCTCAAGTGAAAGCCCCCACATCATCAAGTGAGAAACACACCTTCAATGAAGAATTGAGCTTAATGGTGAAGAACTTCAAAAAATTCTACAAGAGTAGAAGCAAAGAAAGAAGCTCTAAGTCAAGGTCTTACAATGACAAAAGATCTTCTAGTCGAGAGCGAAATTGCTACAATTGTGGGAGACCCGGACACTATTCCAATGAGTGTACGGCACCCTACAAAAGAAGAGAAGACTCTCCAAAAGAAGAAGTAGAAGAGAAGAATCACCACCAAGAGAGAGGAGGAGTAGAGATGATCGTTATGAACGAAGACCCTCACGGAGAAGCAAGGATTCGGAAAGGAAGGACAAGTCATCAAAGAGCTACACAAACGAAGACATCAAGCTCATGTTGGTGAATGGGTATCCGCTCCGACTCCGACCATCACTCCGAGAGAAGCTATCACTCCGACTCGAATATACTCAAGATGAAGGTGTTGCCGGTCTAGCAATTGTATCAACCAACTGCTCCGACATTTTTGAATCACAAAATGTTGGAATTGGTTGATGCTTCATGGCCAAAGGTCCTAAGGTAACACACCCCGAGTATATTGATTTTGATGTTGATGAAGATGACTTGCTAGGTGATGATGATTTACTTATTGACAACTCTAGTGAAGAATACTATGATGAAACGTCAATTAATCATGCTAATCAAGTTGAAACGAATGACAATGATAAGGAGAAAATTGAGCGTCTAACTAAAGAACTAAACACTCTTAAGTTAGCTCATGAAACTATCTTTGAAGATCATCGAGAACTTTTAAGGGCTCATGAGAAGTTACGCTTTGAAAAGCTCAATCTTGAGCAAGAGCATGAGTTCTTAAAAGCAATCAATGATGATCTCCGTAAGAAAAGTTCTTCTTACATTGCCAAGCGTTTACTCTTATCTACTTACATGCCTCAAGTCAAGTATAGTAACAAGAACAAGAAAGATTCTTCTTCTAGTAGTAACAATAACAATGCTAAATCCAATATTGTTGCTTCTAGTAGTTCTCTTGATTCCACTAATGATTCTCTTAGCCAAGTTACACTTGAGCAAGAAAATAGCTTATTGAAGGGAATTATAGAGAAAGGTGTATACAAGAGCCTTGCCGGGAGTAAGCAATTCGAGGAAATTGTACGTAAGCAAGGAAGGCACCGGAAGAATCAAGGTGTTGGTTTTGAACGAAAGTTCAATGCCAATGGAGTTGAGTGGGAAGAAGATCAATACCCCAAGACGAAGTTTGTTCCTCAACAAGAGAAGTATGATCCTACTTCCTTCAAGGGAACACAGGCACAAGATGATCTTCCACCACAAGACCACAAGAACAAAGGCAAGGACAAGCTTCAAGAAGAGATTGATGCATTCAAAGAAGCACCTAAGGTCTCGGTCAAGTGGATTCCCAAGACTACGTCAAGTTCTACCTCATCAAGTACAACTACAACTCCAAGGATTCCCATCAAGATGATGAGGATCCAGAAGAAGAAGAACTAGAGAGTTCTTGAGGGTGACTCCACCAACATATTTCACTCATATCATTATGGCAAGGACAAGTGCAATCAACTTCCATATCTTGCACTAGTTCAAGGAGTCACAAACCCTCATGTTGGTAAGGCAAGGGACAAGGTAACCTAATGATTTCATGGACATCATTTTGTGTGTGCATCACTCTATGTCTATGGATATACTTGTTTGTTCCTTGTGGGACTAACCCATGTAGGTATTGAAAGTGCAACTCACTCCAAAGGATTGCTCCAAAAGATCTACATCAACATTGAGCATCCACATCTTCAACACCTACATGAAGTCATCATCGAAAAAACCCAAGGTTAGTTCATCCCTCTAAGGGGGGATCTCACATCTAGGGGGAGCTTAACTCTAAGAATTGAGTCAAACCAACTCTAATGATGTGAACACATAAATGCTTTATGTAAAAGTGGTAACCCCACTTGAGCTTAAACGATGAGTATGACCTACGATCAAATGTCTATCATTTGACACCTAAGTCAATATACTCATATATAGATGACCTAGTCATCGCCAATTGTTTGATAGATGCTAGAATTGGTTGTGCATGCTTTGACACATATTTCATTTGCCATCTTATTGTGTGAGCATGTTGGTTGCATATTTTACTCATTCGAGGACATCCACTTGTTGTTTTGATTGATTGGCTTCTTCTTTTTCTTTGGCCAAGTGGATGGACAAGAATGCCTAAGAACCTTCTCTAGCTATCTATGCTTTTCTCGTCTCAAACTCTATTCATGCTACATCACAAAATTTGATCAAGTCAGATTCGAACCACTCTGTGTGAGGAGCACTCGGAGTCCCTGATTCGTCATGGACTTAAACTTCCAAAACTTCTTTGTGATTTTCGGTCTGACCGATTCCTCCATTTCGGTCTTACCGAGATCACTTAGTCGATCTAGGTTTTGAATCTCGGTGCAACCGATTTGAACTCTTCAGTCACACCGAGTTGCAATAACTGTACACAGTTTTGCATCTCGGTGCCACCGAGTTGTTCCACTCGGTCACACCGACATGGTCGGGCTATATATAGTCACGGGCAAAAATTTGGAAATTTCTCCGAACCTCTTTGCTCGTGCAATAGCCACTACTAGAAATACCACTACTAATGGCGCACCTAATATGGCCATTAATGGCGCATCAGAGGTGCGCCATTGACAGCACGCCATTAGTAATTTTTACTAATGGTGCACCAGGTGGTGCGCCATTAGTATATCAGATACTAATGGCGCACCACCGGTGCGCCATTAGTATTCTGTATATAATGGCGCACCACCGGTGCGCCATTATCTGTTATACTATTGGCGCACCACCTGGTGCGCCATTAGTATATGCAAGGGTGCGCCATTAGTATGCCTCCTGTGGGCATGTATACCAGTGCTTTGGCATACTAATGGCGCACCACCTCCGGATGCGCCATTAGTATCAAGAAGCATACTAATGGCGCACTTCTGGTGATGCGCCATTAGTATGCCTTTGTCATACTAATGGCGCCTTTATCATGTGATGTGCCATTAGTATGAATATTAGGTTTTTTTTATATTTTTTATTTTCTGTTTTTTGCACAGGTTACAAAATGTATAATTTGACAAAATATAGACAGCAAACATCAACAATAGATTCATCAAATACAATATAAGATTAGTCCTTGAATACAATTCATCATATAAGTCTTCTAATACAATTCATCATATTAGTCTCCGAATTGAAAAGACCAAACAAAGATAGAACATTATATTACAAGTCTCGAGACCGCCAGTAGCGAAGTTTATCTTCGCATTACAAGTCGATATCGATCATCTAAACTACCATCACATAGAAGAGAGCTGCGGTCATCACGATGAGCATCATCACGATGAAACTCGTCTTCATCCGGTTCCTCCAACGCTCCCTCCCTCTCCCGCTAGATAGCGGGCGTATCTAGATTCGGCCTCGGCCCTAGTGGTGTACCCTTTGTAACTGTTACCGCTGAATCGGTGAACCTGTCTCCGACACTCCTCCCAATCATCGTAGACTCCAGGAACCTTACCCTTGTACACGACATACGTCGGCATCGCTATGCACTAGCCAAACGAAACGTTAGTACCAATTCACGAGACAATACATAAGCAATATATAAGTATGCAACCGAACGATCGGAAGAGAAAAGCAAGACATTAATAGCATCGATTACATCTAAGTTGAACGACTCTCGAAACCAAAGAGACATACTACAAGTTCATTAAAGTTTAATTACAACATGACCCAATCGATGTTTCAGAACTAGACAACTCGACTCAAGGGACCGAGCGTGGATGAAGCCGCCGTCTATTGTGGGAGTCATGAAAGAACGGGCGTTGTCATCCTGCATTTGTAGCATTGTGTCGATGTCACCGTTGGACGGTTGATTTCGAGGTAGAACTGCCCCGAGGTACGAAGGACATCTTGATGGATGATTTCCGCAAACTCCGATGGATGCGAAAGAATTCTTGTCGGAGGTCCACGCCCCGGATTGCCGACACGCCGCGGCCCAATCTTGGAGTTTACTCGGTAGCGAAGTTGATGATGGTCCCGTCGATCGCCCGCATGTGATGGATGGCGTAGTAGGCACCCTTCGATCACAAAGCGGCTGCTTGACGCAAAGCGAACGTCAGATTGTGGGAGAACACGTGCTTGCCGTACTTACGAATAGGCCCGTGAAGGTGCCTCCAGATTTGGCGTGGCTGGGAGAACATCATCAAGAACCTTCTTGACATTTGTGTAGTCTACGTTCGGTCGACGGTCCGGGTCGAAATACGTGGCCATGGAATATTTAGGGCTTAGGAGGATGAGCGTGGAACGTGTGTCACCGCGAGAAAACA
This sequence comes from Aegilops bicornis, assembly GCA_021605145.1. NCBI lineage: Eukaryota > Viridiplantae > Streptophyta > Magnoliopsida > Poales > Poaceae > Aegilops > Aegilops bicornis. The sequence continues at coordinate 710,355,571 of CM038675.1, forward strand.
CGGAATGTTAAAAGAAAACGATCGAAATGTAAGAATTCATATGTTACGGGCGGTTGAGGGAGGACTTACTCGGGAAAGTAAGGCACGAGGAAGTTATCCTTTTCTTGGTTTGCCGAATGACGCCTTCGAGGTAAGAACTTCGCGACTTGCGGTCCCCGCGCTGCCCAAGATCTTGGCACGCATGTAGAAGGGGTCGACTATCACGATGTCCGGTCTTGTCGCTAATGATCCGCATCTCCATACTCGCGAAAATAGCCGAGCGAAGGTGTAGTGCAGCGGATGAAGGTTCAACATAGCGTGGATGTCATCAAAACGCAGGACGATCGTGACGCCCGATGGAGTTATCCACAAAGCCCTTGCCCTCTCCGCACCTTGGCCGCGAAAACCGGTATGCCACATCCTTCTCCCCGAGACGCCGCTTCTCCAAAGAAAGAACACTGCCATGCAGACTCCGCATAGCACCGGTTGCAGCATTGAGCATATTTGTCGGTAGCATCGCCCTACCCGCCACATGCACCCTCCTCGAGATATCCTCAGGTGAAGGTGGCCCGTCCTGAGCACGGATCGTACTCGGTGCCGGCTGGCTCGCACCCTTCTTAGCTTTCTTTTGCGTGCCTTCTTCTTCTCCTGTAATGGGACCGAGTTTTGCTCACAGACCGCCTTCTTGAGTGTGTTGGGGCTGATAATATTTTGCACCTCGCCTATCTGAGGCTCGGTGAAGTCGGCAGCCGGAGGCGTCTCTGAGAGCTGAACGCCGACGGCGCTGTTGCAACTTGGCTTCTCCGCGGCACGAGCTAGATCGCACACGTCTTTTGTTGGGTTTGGTTCTTGAGAAGGAGGCCCCATGAAGTCGCCATCGTACCCATGCTCGGCAAAGTACTGATCGACGTTGCCAAATGTATCATAGTCGTCGTCGTCGTCATTCTGATCCTGTGCCATATGCATGTTTGGATCCAGTGGCATAGGGATGTCCGGCACCGTTACGGCGGTCTTGCCATGGGGCCGACTTGGCGCCGGCACGACCGGGCGGTGTTGTCTTTGGGGTGGTGTCCCCGCCCCAAACGAATCTGGCTCTTCGCCAAAGCAGGGCCAGCTCAGCAGGCCGAGGGTCATCACGTCATCATCGTCGGCCCGGACGGGTCGATTCGGAGGTAACAAGTCGTCGCGCCTGGCAGCACCGAACCAGTTGAACCCTAAACAAGTTGGGTGGCATCCGGGTACCGTGGAACAAGGGGTTGCCCGGTTGAACGATTTTTCCTTGGCGACATCGACCAACTCGTTGTTCACGAACCGGAGGAGAGTGCACGGAACGTCGGCGGCGCCTGCGAAAACATGTAGGGCGTCGAGGATGCCCGGTCAAAAGGCAAGGAGATGAAGTCCTCGGCCGAGAGGCTTAATTAGTTACCGTGATGATGGCGTCGAGCTCGGCTAATGTAGAGGCACCGCCAACGGGCGTGCGAAAGTGACGGAGGGGCCGCTTGTCGCAGAGGTGCCGGCGGCGTACACCCGGTGCATTAAGCTCCCGTGCGGCGTCGGAGACACCAATACCGCCTCCGCTGGAGGCACCAATGGCCCCGCCATCGCATTATGCGAGTTGCTGGCCGTGAAGCTAGGAATCGGGCGGCCCTGTTGGCAGCCCGCAATCCACGCCTCAACCCCGAGATCAAGGTAGGCACAAGGGCGGTGATCGCCGCCCGAGTCGTTGTTCCACTTGCTCTTGGACAATCTCCGGAATCCGCGCCACCGTGCCTTGAGTTCTTGAACCTCTCGCTACCGCTTTCCGAGCTGGTCTTTTCTCCTTCCGCACACCAGTGTATAGTATGACCCCATTTTGTCGACAAGCCTTTGCCGGCCACCACGACCGGTGACGTCGGCTTATCGAGCTTATCCTTGTTCTTCATTACATTCAGCCCCTATTTAGAGTGGTGTCCCAAGGGTTGCTCGAGTCGACCCAGCCATCGCTTTCAAATCGCTGCGGAAGGAATGTGAACCATTTAGAAATTCGGCTTCATTAATTAGAATGCAACCATATGGAGCTAATTACGCTGGGTGTATTCCTTACCGTAACAAGCTCAAGCTGCCTGGTCTTGGATCCGTGGTAAGCTCCTTTGTTTTCGGTCCTTCTTGTACCGGCCCCGACAAAGTTCCTGGTCTGCTTGTCACCGCCAGTATGTATCGAAGAGGGCGGTAGGCCTTGCTCGGCACGGTCCGCCTCCTCCTTGTCCCATATAGGCTCCGCCACTCTGTAACCGCCGGGACCGAGTGTGTGTTCCCCTATGTTCAGCTCCGCATTTGTTTCCCCACTCACTTGATTGGGAGCTTGCGGTGCTCGAGCAATTGATCTTGAAGTCGTTGTAGTCATCTTCGGTGATCGAAGGATTTTTCTCCTTGATCTTCTCATAACTCTCACCTTTCTCGATCATTCTCTTCACATTGCTTTTCCAAGTAGACAGGGCCTTGCTCATCTTCGTGAGGGCAGCATTGTTCACTTTATTCCCTTTGAGGCTTGTGTTTTCAAATTCAGCGGGGAACTTGTATCGTTCGTGCAGCTTCGTGAAGAGGAGGTTGCGCAAATTCCCGGTGTAGGATTCCATAGTTACCCCGGAGTTCTGATAACCATCGCTCTTCATGTCCTTGGCCTCGGTGTAGAATGTGTAGCCGTTGATATCGTACGCCTCATAGGTCATCAGGTTGTGCTCGGCATACTGTGACAAGGCGAATATGAGTTGTTCTTCCGCGGAAGAATCCTCATGTAAAGGGTAAGACAAGCTTCTGCTTGAACCAACGCGTGAAACATGAGTTGTGCTCTTTGAGTGTATCTCCGTCCGTCCTCTGTTGGCCTCGGTCATTGTCGCCTTTTTAATAAAGGTTTTGTGCTCTAACACCCAAGGATCGACCACGTCTATGTGTTGTAGCGCGACTAGGTTTGCTCTTTCAAAGTCGGCGAAGTCGACCCTCGAAGTCGACATGCATTTCGCGGCGACCCTCACGGTGACCCCATCCAGCGAGCCTGCCGAGGTGCCTGTTGACGGCAGACCAACGGGGTTCTCGATGCCTAGATAATTAAATGCGATGGGAGATGCACTCTTCGATTGAAAGCCCCGGCTATGCTTCCTTCGGGCGTGACATGTTGCGAACGTATCCTTTGATGACACCATTCATCCTTTCGAACGGCATCATGCTGTGCGAGGAACGTCGGCCCGAGTTGGATGATATCCTCCACTATATGGACCAGCGGATGCACCATAACGTCGAAGAATGCGGGCGGAAGTACATCTCAAGCTCGCATAGTATCACCACGATCTCTTCCTGTAGCCTTCGAGTTGCCTCACGCCAATCGACTTCCGAGAGATGACGTCGAAGAAGTTGCATAGGCCAAATAGCGTTTCACGGACGTGCGCGTCCATGATCCCACGGATTGCAACTGGAAGTATCTGCGTCATCAGCACGTGACAGTCGTGAGACTTCATCCCGCTGAACTTCTGCTTCGCTGGGTCTAGGTATCTGCTTATCTTCCCGCTTCTTCTCCTCCCTATCCGCGTGCCAACGCAGGAGCTTTGCTACCTTAGGGTCCGCGAAATAGCGCTGCAGACGAGGAGTGATCGGAAAGTACCACACCACTTTTCGAGGAGCTTTCTTCCTCTTCTTGTATCGAGTGACGCCAAGCACCGGACATATGGTAGACTCCGCGTGCTCGTCGATAAATGATGCAATTGTTCATGCACACATGGTATTTCACGTGCGGTAAATCCAGAGGACACATGATTTTCTTCGCCTCCTCCAAACTGGTCGGGCACTTGTTCCCCTTTGGGAAGACGTTCGTGCGAATGACATGTTCTCGTCGAAGCATCGTCGGTCATTTTGTGTTTTACCTTCATCTCCGAGGCCATGAGCGTTACTTTCAAAGCGGGTATCCTCGGCCTGCATCCTTCATACAATGGAGTAACCGCGTCTAACTCAAGTTGATCCATCTTGGCTTTCTCTCGGCGGCAGCTCTTGCGTTATCCTGCAGCTTGAGAAGCAGCTCTTGAATATGAGGGTCCTGCACCCAGCCCATCGATGGTCCAGCGTCATTGCGCTCCGCCCGGCATCATCATCTTCATGATCATGCCCGTCGCCTGCTCGGCATCTTCCTCATCATCATGTCCTGCATATTCTACATGATGACTGTAGAACATCACGATCGTGATCATCGCTGAGGATTCTTCGTCTTCTCGCCCGCCCGAGCCGCGGTGGTTGTCTTGCTGCCCTTCCTCATTTCTTGCCCGGCCGCATGGGCGACTTCGTAGTCATCTTCATCACCTTGCCACCGATAGCCATCCATGAAACCACGCAACAGCAGGTGGTCCCGACCTGCCGAATCCGGGTCCGCATAATAAGGCTCTTCACTTGCATCTTCGACACGGACATCTTATCTCCGTCTCGTTCTTTTGAAGCATCTCGGCCTTCGCGGACCTCAAAAACCTATTCACGATGCCTTCGGTCATCGTATGCGGACCATGGTCGTCAAGGGGTAGAGCAAAACGATATTTTAGAACCAAGAAAAATTTGGCATGACTTTCCCTAAAAATAGGACCAAAAGGATGCTTAATGCCAAAATTCTCGCGAAACGGAAATGAATCAACATTCCGCAAAATATTGGCAACTATCGCATTTCAAATACGGTACACCTCCAAACACAAACACATATGCAAACACCACAAACATATGCAACACCGCGAACATACATAGATCTAGCTAGGCCGTAAAAAGTGGATGTTCACATTGTTGTAAGGAGAACAACCTAAATATAGCTTCTCCCCTTACTTACCTATTAAAACAAGGTAATTTAACCACTTAATTTGAATGAATCTATGGTGGAAATGAGGTGAAAAAGAGGAGGCACCCGAGACAAGGAGGAGGTGGAGAGAATGAAGTGGGGAGAAAGTGAGTGTGTGGGTAGGAGAGGCTGTCCCAAATATCTTATTGCTGCCCACTTACTAATGGCGCACCTCTTGCATGGTGCGCCATTAGTTGTTACCACTACTAATGGCGCACCCAAGCAGGATGCGCCATTAGTATGTTTGGACAGTTCAAAAAGTTTCTATACTAATGGCGCACCCACACAGTGCGCCATTAGTAGTTACAACTACTAATGGCACACCGAGTGTGGGTGCGCCATTAGTATGTTTGGACAGGCGCACTAGTTTAAAAAAATTTTGGTACTAATGGCGCACCCTCACACTGGTGCGCCATTAGTAGTTACAACTACTAATGGCGCACTCGGGCAGGATGCGCCATTAGTATGTTTGGACAGACGCACTAGTTCAAAAAAAAAGTTTTTATACTAATGGCGCACCCACACACTGGTGCGCCATTAGTAGTTACAACTACTAATGGCGCCACGCGGGGTGGGTGCGCCATTAGTATGTTTGAATAGGCGCACTAGTTTAAAAAATTTGGTACTAATGGCGCACCCAAGATTGGTGCGCCATTAGTAGTTACAACTACTAATGGCGCTTTTCGGGCAGGATGCGCCATTAGTATGTTTGAACAGGCGCACTAGTTAAAAAATTTGGTAATAATGGCGCACCCAAGGCATGGTGCGCCATTAGTAGTTTAGACACTAATGGCGCATCGTATGGCGGTGCGCCATTAGTATATACTAATGGCGCACCATCTTTCCGGTGCGCCATTAGTGTCATTTCCATCTATAGCCCTTTTCCTAGTAGTGAGCTCGCTCTGCCTCCGTGGTCTCCGGATCGTCTCCTAAATGCCCACCACCCACATCACTTTGGTATCCGCCGCCGTCAGCGAATTCAACCCCGCCGTTGCCGCCGTAGCGAGTCTCCGCCGAACTAGGGTATGGACTCGATCACTGTGCTTTCCTCGTCCGATTCTCAGCACATTATGTTCTTATTGATTCTTGCCACGACTGAAACACTCCTATCCAGTCAATGCAATCCGTAGAATAGTTTTGTTTCGAAAATTTAGGGTTAGGTTTCCGCCGAAACCATCTCGGACCCACCGAGTTGAAAAACTCGGTCCCACCGATTTGGCTTATGCCATTGCACTAGTGAGACTCGGTCGACCGAGAATTGCTAATCGGTGTGACCGATTTTAGGACTTTGTGAAACCCTAGCAGTCTCGGTGCCACCGAAGTGTGACTCGGTCCAACCGAGTTCATCAGTTAGGTTCCAAAACTGCTTCGGTATCACCGAGTTTGAAAATCGATAGATCCGAAATGCTTTCTGTGGAAAACTAAAACTGAATTTTTGAGTCATTCTTTTGCAAAAATCTCTACATTTTGTGATGCTCATCCACTCTACCTCATCTATAACTCTTCACAGGGTCAGCAGTCAGCATGTCAGACCAGAGTGACAGTCAGAACAGGTCAGAGGAACAGGTAAACATGAGTGAGGGCACTAGTCCCTCCAGATCTTCAGATGAAGGCAGCAGGAGCACCCCAAGCAATTTGCCTAAAGCTGCCACCAGGCAAAGGAAGAAGAAAACCTCAGATTCTGAAGATGAGGATTATAGGGCAGAAGAGGAAGAAGCAACCTCGAAGAAGGTTGTGCTCAAAAAGGAGTATGGCTCAGCACATAGCTCAAAGCCTGGACTCAATAAGAAGGTTCCTTCCAAGAGGACACCTATGCCAAAGGTCGGAGCATCAACTCAAATTCCTGAAAAGCCTGATCCCAAAGAGCCAGCAGCTGCTGAAGGGAAGAAAAGGAAAGAGAGGGTCAAGAAGACCACAGTCAGAGTTATTGGGAAGCCTTCCATGATGGAAGAGGAAGAAGAGATTGTTGCACCAACACCAAAGGCACCCAAGCTTATGGGTGATGCTATAAGATCAGGGGCTGCCACATCAAAGCCCAAGGAAGCACCCAAAGCTGCCCCCAAGGCCAAGTCTGCACCAAAGAGGAATACCAGGAGTATTCCAGCTACTGAGAAGAACAAGGCCCCAGTGCCTGAGGTTGCTGAACAAGAGGATGAAGAAGGACAAGTTTTGAGGAAGCTCAAGCCAAAGATACCAGACCACAATGATGCCCATCCTGTGGCTGAGGATATGATGATTAGAAGAGACAATGGGTTGAGGCTATGGAGGATGACAGATCCATATGCCACAAGGAGAAGAACTGCTGTGGACTACAGGTTCCACACCAAGGAACAACAGGACTTTTATGAGACTGTTCTGCTGGATAAGAAGCCCATAGTGTGTGACATGAGGTGGGTCAACTGGACCTACATGAAGGAAAATGTAGAGCACTATCCTGGAGTGCAAGACAATTTTGTTGCTGTTGGAGTTGCAGACTTTGTTGGGCAAAAGCTCACCAACTGGAACGATGAACTTATCATGCAGTTCTACTCCACAACACACTTTTATCTAGATGGTAGGATAGTGTGGATGTCTAAAGGTACAAGGTACCAGTCAACTGTTGAGGAGTGGGCAAAGCTGATAAATGCCCCAAAGGAAAATGAAGATGACGTGGATGTATATGCCAAGAAGAAAGTCTACCACAATTCCATGGCACACATGTACAAGGAGATCCTAGACACAGCCATTGAGACACACAAGTTTGGATCAGTCCACTTCCTTCTGTCAGGGCTGCCAACTATCAACTGCATCTTAAGGCATACCCTACTGCCTAAGTCTGGTGACCACAACATGATTAGAGGGCATGCAATCAACATGTTGCATTTGTTTGATGTGCCACAAATTCAAAGTCATGAGCCTTATGGTTGAAACCATTAAGAGGACTGCGGTGATCGAGAAAAGAAGTTGTGGATATGCCCCTCGGATCCGTGGAGTTGATTAACTCAAAGATGGGCACAGGCAAATATCTATTGGATAAAGAACATTTTCCAATTTATCCAGACTTTGAGGACAATGAGGTTGTCATGAATGAGAATGATCCATCGTCAGTTCAAGCACAAGGGAAGAAGGAGAAGGCAAGGAAGGAGAAGGCTACCAGGATGCCAACTCAGGAGGAGGCATCTGAGTATTTCTTGAAGAACAAGCAGGAGCAGCTCGGAAACTTAATAGCATCAACACTGAGGATTGAGAAGGGATTGGCCACCCTCACTCAAAATCAGGAGAGCTTGGAAAAAATCATAGAACAAAAGTTCTACGACTTAGATGTGAAAGTAACTGAGATTCAATCTGTTGTGGAGCAACTACAAGATGACATGCAGGAGAGGAAGGGCAAAACAACAACTGATGCATTTGCTAGAGTGCCTAGAGCCCAAAGGTCATCTGCTGTGCCAGTTCCTGACACTAGAGCCACTTCATCTGCACTAGCTACAGCCTCAGTGCCACCAGCTCCAGCACCTACATCAGCTCCAGCTCCATCTACTTCAACTGAAGCTTTCGTCCTCGGTGCTATCCGGACTCCACCACCTGAAGATCAAGCCTGAGAGTCAATCTAGCACTATGCATTTCCTATGAACTTTTTGGTAACTTGTTGCCAAAGGGGGAGAAAAATGTATAGATCATAGGCTTCGAGAGAGAGAGTGTTGCTTTTGTTCTCTCTTGATTTGGTGGTTTTTCAAACTTGTTTGCTTTTTTTTGCTTGAGATACTATGCTATGTTTGTGAGACATTGATGATCATGTGTTTCATCATAAGCTACACTTATGCATGTTTGATGATATTATCTTATCTATCCTATGTGATCATTCACTTTGCTTGGTGATGAGTGCATGTATTCATTCCATATCATTTTGAGCTCTCCACCAAGATGTATGTGACATGGAAGAGTAACCCATGAGCCTAATTCCTTGTGCATTTGCAGTCCAAAGCAAATCATAATCTATGCACAAATTTAGGGGGAGCTCTTGCTTATCACATACTTCTCAAAGCGATGATGTTTTTTAATTCTATTATCATTTGTCGAAGCTTTGATCTATATGTTGTCATCAATTACCAAAAAGGGGGAGATTGAAAGTGCAACTATCCCTAGGTGGTTTTGGTAATTCATAACAACATATAGCTCATTGAGCTAATGCTATTCCAAGATGAACATTTCATGCTCAATGAATGGCATGGCATGGATGATGAAAGTGGATCCCTCAAAATGCTAATGACAAAGGATTGGCTCAAGCTCAAAAGCTCAAGACTCTTCATTTTATATTTTAGTGATTCAAGATCACATTGAGTCTATAGGAAAAGCCAATACTATCAAGGAGGGATGAGGTGTTGCTTAATGAGCCTCTTGCTTCATGTGCTTAGTGATATGCTCCAAAACCCTCAGCTACTTTCTCACATCCACATATGACCTAAACCTAAAGCCAAAATCGGTCTCACCGATTCTTCCTATCAGGTGCCACCGATTCCATATGTCATAGCCACTGCCACAAACCCTAGGCAAATCGGTTGTACCAATAGGGATATCGGTCTCACCAAGATGGGATTGTAATCTCTCTGTTTCCTTTTTATAACTTTTCGGTCTCACCGAAAGAGCGGATCGGTCCCACCGAGATTGCAATGTAAACTCTCTGTTTCCCTTTTGTAACATTTCGGTCTCACCGAAAAGAGCAAATCGGTCCCACCGAGTTTACCTGACCAACTCTCTGGTTAGCTAATTACCAAAATCGGTCTCCCCGAGTTTGTGTAATCGGTCTCACCGAGATTACGTTATGCCCTAACCCTAATCATATCGGTCCTACCGAGATGCATGTCAGTCCCACCGAAAACCCTAACGGTCACTAGGTTTACTACAATCGGTCTGACCGAGTTTGTTGATTCTGTCCCACCGAGATTGGTAAATTGTGTGTAAAGGTTAGATTTCGTGTGGAGGCTATATATACCCCTCCCCCTCCTCTTCATTCGTGGAGAGAGCCATCAGAACAAACCTACACTTCCAACTTAGCATTTCTGAGAGAGAACCACCTACTCATGTGTTGAGGCCAAGATATTCCATTCCTACCATATGAATCTTGAACTCTAGCCTTCCCCAAGTTGCTTTCCACTCAAATCTTCTTTCCACCAGATTCAAATCCTATGAGAGAGAGTTGAGCATTGGGGAGACTATCATTTGAAGCACAAGAGAAAGGAGTTCATCATCAACACACCATTTGTTACTTCTTGGAGAGTGGTGTCTCCTAGATTGGCTAGGTGTCACTTGGGAACCTCCGACAAGATTGTGGACTTGAACCAAGGAGTTTGTAAGGGCAAGGAGATCGCCTACTTCGTGAAGATCTACCGCTAGTGAGGCAAGTCCTTCGTGGGCGACGACCATGGTGGGATAGACAAGGTTGCTACTTCGTGGACCCTTCGTGGGTGGATCCCTCCGTGGACTCGCAAGAACTGCTACCCTTCGTGGGTTGAAGTCTCCATCAACGTGGAGGTACGATAGCACCACCTATCGGAACCACGCCAAAAACATCCGTGTCTCCAATTGCGTTTGAATCCTCCAAACCCTTCCCTTTACTTTCTTGCAAGTTGCATGCTTTAATTTCCGCTGTCAATATACTCTTTGCATGCTTGCTTGAATTGTGTAATGATTGCTTGACTTGTCCTAAGATAGCTAAAATCTGCCAAACTCTAAAACTGGGAAAAGGTTAAGTTTTTAATTGGTCAAGTAGTCTAACCACCCCCCCCCTCTAGACATACTTCAAGGTCCTACACCTCTACATCATATCATCTTACTTAATGCATTACTCCGTTCTTTATGAACTTAATACTCTAGATGCATGCTGGATAGCGGTCGATGTGTGGAGTAATTGTAGTAGATGCAGAATCGTTTCCGTCTACTTGACACAGACGTGATGCCTATATTCATGATAATTGCCATGGATATCGTCATAACTTTGCGCTTTTCTATCAATTGCTCGGCAGTAATTTGTTCACCCACCGTATTATTTTCTATCTTGACAGAAGCCTCTAGTGAAACCTATGGTCCCCGGGTCTATTTTCCGATCTACAATTTTAGTTTCTGATCTACTATTCTTGCAATCTTTTACTTTCCGATCTATAAACCAAAAATACCAAAAATATTTACTTTATCGTTTATCTATCTCTATCAGATCTCACTTTTGCAAGTAAGTGTGAAGGGATTGACAACCCCTTTATCGCGTTGGGTGCAAGTTTGTTTAATTGTTTGTGCAGGTATTTGGTGATTTGTGCATTGTCTCCTACTGGATTGATCCCTTGGTTCTCAAACTGAGGGAAATACTTATCACTACTTTGCTGCATCACCTTTCCTCTTCAAGGGAAAAACCAACACAAGCTCAGGAAGTAGGAGGAAGAATTTCTGGCGCCGTTGCCGGGGAGATCTACGCCAAGTCAAGATGTACCAAGTACCGATCATAAGCTCTCGTCTCTTGCATTACATTATTTGCCATTCGCCTCTCATTTTCCTCTCCACCACTTCTAAAACAATTTTCCAAAAGATTTGCCTTTTCTTTGCCCCTCTTCCGTGCATCCTCTTCGCTTGCTTTTTGTGTGCTCGTGTGTTGGATTGCTTGCTTTGTCATGATGGTTCGGGAGAATACCAAATTGTGTGACTTTTCTAACACCAACAATAATGATTTTATTAGTACTCCGATTGCTCCAGCCAGTAGTGCGGAATCTTGTGAAATTAATGCCGCTTTGCTGAATCTTGTTATGAAAGATCAATTTTCTGGCCTTCCTAGTGAAGATGTCGCATCCCATCTAAACAATTTCGTTGATTTATGTGATATGCAAAGAAATAAAGATGTGGATAATGATATTGTTAAATTGAAGCTATTTCCGTTTTCGCGAGATCTTGCTAAAACTTGGTTTTCATCTTTGCCTAAAAATAGTATTGATTCATGGAACAAGTGTAAAGATGCTTTCATCTTTAAGTATTTTCCTCCCGCTAAGATCATCTCCCTTAGGAACAATATTATGAATTTTAAGCAACTTGATCATGAACATGTTGCACAATTTTGGGAGAGGATGAAATTGATGATACAAAATTGCCCTACTCATTGTTTGAATTTGTGGATGATTATACAAAAAAATTATGCCGGATTAAATTTTGCTTCTAGAAATCTTTTAGATTCGGCCGTGGGAGGCACTTTTATGGAAATTACTTTAGGAGAGGCTACTAAACTCCTAGATAATATTATGGTTAATTATTCTCAATGGCACGCTGAAAGATCTTCTACTAGTAAAAAAGTGCATGCAATTGAAGAAATTAATGTTTTGAGTGGAAAGATGGATGAACTTATGAAATTATTTGCTAGTAAGGGTGCTTCTATTGATCCTAATGATATGCCTTTGTCCACTTTGATTGAGAATAATAATGAATCTATAGATGTGAATTTTGTTGGTAGGAACAATTTTGGTAATAACGCGTATAGAGGTATTTTTAATCCTAGGCCTTTTGCCAGTAATTCCTCTAATAATTATGGTAATTCATACAACAATTTTTATGGAAATTTTAATAAAATGCCCTTTGATTTTGAAATGAGTGTTAAAGAATTTATGAGTTTGCAAAAGAATTTCAATGCTTTGATTGAAGAAAAATTCCTCAAGATTGATGATTTGGCTAGGAACGTGGATAGAATTTCCCTTGATGTTGATTATTTGAAACTTAGATCTATTCCAACCAAGCATGATATTAATGAGTTCCTCAAAGCCATGAGAATTTCCATTGATGAGTGTAAAGAAAGAACCGCTAAGATGCGTGCTAAACGAGATTTGTTTGAAAAAGTGTATTCTTCTAGTTTTTGTGAAAATAATGATGAAGATCTTAAAGTGATTGATGTGACTCCTATTGAATCTTTGTTTTCTAATATAAATCTTGATAAATATGGGACTGGAGACGAGTCAACTTTAGTTAAAAGGCGTCCCAATGATTTGGAGTTTTTAGGTCTTGATGCAAAAATTGATAGAAGTGGGATTGGAGAGGTCAAGACTTTAAGTAGCAATGAACCCACTCTTTTGGATTTGAAAGAATTTAATTATGATAATTGTTCTTTAATAGATTGTATTTCCTTGTTGCAATCCACGTTGAATTCTCCTCATGCTTATAATCAAAACAAAGCTTTTATAAACATACCGTTGATGCTATGATGCAATCTTCTGAAGAAAAGCTTGAATTGGAAGTTTCTATCCCTAGAAAACTTTATGAGGAGTGGGAACCTACTATTAAGATTAAAATTAAAGATTTTGAGTGCCATGCTTTGTGTGATTTGGGTGCTAGCGTTTCCACAATTCCAAAAACTTTATGTGATGTGTTAGGTTTCCGTGAGTTTGATGGTTGTTCTTTAAATTTGCATCTTGCGGATTCCACTATTAAGAAACCTATGCGAAGGATTAATGATGTTCTTATTGTTGCAAATATAAATTATGTGCCCGTAGATTTCATTGTTCTCGATATAGATTGCAATCCTACATGTCCTATTATTCTTGGTAGACCTTTGCTTAGAACGATTGGTGCAATTATTGATATGAAAGAAGGAAACATTAGATTTCAGTTTCCATTAAGGAAGGGCATGGAACACTTTCCTTGAAAGAATATTAAATTGCCTTATGAATCTATTATGAGAGGTACTTATGGATTGCATACCAAAGATGACAATACTTAGATCTATTCGTGTTTTATGCCTATCTGAGGGCGTTAAACAATAGCGCTTGTTGGGAGGCAACCCAGTTTTATTTTTGTTCTTTGCTTTTTGTTCCTGATTTTCTTTGAATAATTCATCTAGCCTCTGGTTAGATGTGGTATTGTGTTTTAATTAGTATTTGTGCCAAGTAAGACCTTTGGGATAGTTAACGGTGATAGTTGTTTTGATCCTGCTGAAAAATAGAAACTTTTACGCCCAGTAAATAATTTCCTGGATTTTATTGAAACGTGCTTTTGATCTGATTCTTTTTGCTCTGGATTGGTACACAAATTTACCAGGTCTTCCTAATGGTTCATAATTTTTGGAGTCATAGAAGTATTCGAGAGTTACAGATTGCTACAGACTGTTCTGTTTTTGACAGATTCTATTTCTATGTGTTGTTTGCTTATTTTGATGAATCTATGGGTAGTATCGGGGGGTATGAACCATGGAAAAGTTGGAATACATCAATATAAATAAAGAATGAGTTTTCAACAGTACCATAAAGTGGTGATTTATTTTCTTATACTAACGGAGCTTATGAGATTTTCTGTTGAGTTTTGTGTTGTGAAGTTTTCAAGTTTTGGGTATGGATTTGATGGGCTATGGAATAAGGAGTGGAAAGAGCCTAAGCTTGGGGATGCCCAAGGCACCCCAAGGTAATATTCAAGGACAAACAAGAGTCTAACCTTGGTGATACCGCGAAAGGCATCCCCTCTTTCGTCTTCGTCTATCGGTAACTTTACTTGAGGCTATATTTTTATTCACCACATTATATGTGTTTTGCTTGAAGCGTCTTGTATGATTTGAGTCTTTGCTTTTTAGTTTGCCACAATCATCCTTGTTGTACACGCCTTTTGAGAGGGACACGCATGAATCGTTATTTATTAGAATACTATATGTGCTTCACTTATATCTTTTGAGCTAGGCAATATTGCTCTAGTGCTTCACTTATATCTTATTAGAGCACGGCGGTGGTTTCGTTTTATAGAAATTGATGAAATCTCATGCTTCACTTATATTATTTTGAGAATCCCTAAACAGCATGGTAATTTCTTTGTTTATAAAATTAGTCCTAATATGATAGGCATCCAAGAGGGATATAATAAAAAAATCATATAAAGTGCATTGAATACTATGAGAAGTTTGATTCTTTATGATTTTTTTTAGATATGAAGATGGTGATATTGGAGTCATGCTAGTGAGTGGTTGTGAATTTGAGAGATACTTGTGTTAAAGTTTGTGATTCCCGTAGCATGCACGTATGGTGAACCGTTATGTGATGAAGTCGGAGCATGACTTATTTTTTGATTGTCTTCCTTATGAGTGGCGGTCGGGGACAAGCGATGGTCTTTTCCTACCAATCTATCCCCCTAGGAGCATGCACGTAGTACTTTTTTTGGATAAATAATAGATTTTTGCAATAAGTATGTGGGTTCTTTATGACTAATGTTGAGTCCATGGATTATACGCACTCTCACCTTTCTACCATTGCTAGCCTCTCTTGTGTTGCGCAACTTTCGCCGGTACCATATACCCACCATATACATTCCTGAAAACAGCCACCATAACTACCTATTATGGCATTTCCATAGGCATTTCGAGATATATTACCATGCAACTTTCCACCGTTCCATTTATTATGACACGCTTCATCATTGTCATATTGCTTTGCATGATCGTGTAGTTGACATTGTATTTGTGGCAAAGCCACCTTTTATAATTCTTTCATACATGTCACTCTTGATTCGTTGCACATCCCGGTACACCGCCGGAGGCATTCATATAGAGTCATATTTTGTTCTAAGTATTGAGTTGTAATTCTTGAGTTGTAAGTAAATAAAAGTGTGATGATCTTCATTATTAGAGCATTGTCCCAGTGAGAAAGGATGATGGAGACTATGATTCCCCCACAAGTCGGGATGAGACTCCGGACGAAAATAAAAAAAAGCCAAAAAATGAGAAAGGTCGAAACAATTTATATATTTTTTATTGTTCCATGCTATTATATTATCTGTTTTGGATGTTCTATATGCATTATTATGCTATTTTATATTATTTTTGGGACTAACTTATTAACCTAGAGCCCAGTGCCAGTTCCTATTTTTCCCTGTTTTTGAGTTTCGCAGAAAAGGAATACCAAACAGAGTCCAAACAGAATAAAACCTTCGCGATTATTTTTCTTGGACTAGAAGACAACCAGGAGATTTGGAGATGAAGTCGGAGGAGCCACGAGGCGGCCACAAGGATGGAGGGCGCACCCCCCACCCTTGTGGGCCCCTCGTGCACCTCCTGACCTAATTCTTTCGCCTATATATTCCCATATATCCCCAACGGAGGAATCCAAAGAAATACTTTTCCACCGCCGCAACCTTCTGTACCCATGAGATCCCATCTAGGGGCCTTTTTCGGTGTCCTGCCGGAGGGGGATTCGATCATGGAGGGCTTCTACATCAACACCACTGCCCTTTCGATGAAGCGTGAGTAGTTTACCACAGACCTACGGATCCATAGCTAGTAGCTAGATGGCTTCTTCTCTCTCTTTGGTTCTCAATACCATGTTCTCCTTGATGTACTTGGAGATCTATTTGAAGTAATACTTTTTTGCGGTGTATTTGTCGAGATCCGATGAATTGTGGATTTATGATCAGTTTATCTATGAATATTATTTGAATCTTCTTTGAATTATTATATGCATGATTTGACATCTTTGTAATTCTCTTCGAACTATCGGTTTGGTTTGGCCAACTAGATTGGTTTTTCTTGCAATGGGAGAAGTGTTTAGCTTTGGGTTCAATCTTGCGGTGTCCTCTCCCAGTGACAGTAGGGGCAGCAAGGCATGTATTGTATTTTTGCCATCGAGGATAAAAAGATGGAGTTTTCATCATATTTCTTGAGTTAATTCCTCTACATCATGTAATCTTACTTAATGCGTTACTCCGTTCTTTATGAACTTAATACTCTAGAGCATGCTGGATAGCGGTCGATGTGTGGAGTAATAGTAGTAGATGCAGAATCGTTTCGGTCTACTTGACACTAATGTGATGCCTATATTCATGATCATTGCCTTAGATATTGTCATAACTTTGCACTTTTCTATCAATTGCTCGGCAGTAATTTGTTCACCCACCGTATTATTTTCTATCTTGAGAGAAGCCTCTAGTGAAACCTATGGCCCCCGGATCTATTTTCCAATCTACAATTTTAGTTTCCGATCTATAATTCTTGCAATATTTTACTTTCTGATCTACAAACCAAAAATACCAAAAATATTTACTTTATCGTTTATCTATCTGTATCAGATCTCACTTTTGCAAGTAACCATGAAGGGATTGACAACCCCTTTATCTCGTTGGGTGCAAGTTTGTTTGATTGTTTGTGCAGGTATTAGTGATTTGTGTGTTGTCTCCTACTGGATTGATACCTTGGTTCTCAAACTGAGGGAAATACTTATCTCTACTTTGTTGCATCACCCTTTCCTCTTCAAGGAAAAACCAACGCAAGCTCAAGAAGTAGCACCTTGCAATTCGGGCTTGTCATATTACCTTGTGATTTTAGATGATTTCTCTCACTTCACTTGGACTTTTTTGTTATGCCATAAATCCGATGACGCCTCGATTCTCCATATGTTTTATGCTTATGTCGCCACCCACTTTCATCGCACCATCGCTCATGTTTAAACGGACAACAACAAAGAATTTTATAATCTCTCTATTTGCAACCTTTTATCCACTCATGGCACTATTTTTTGCCTCACTTGTCCTTATACGTCACAAAAATATGGACGCGCCGAACGTGTTCTTCGCACACTTAATGAGAGTGTTCGTGCTTTGGTTTTCCATGCACATATGCCTGCATGTTTTTGGCCTGATGCTCTTTCCACCGCCACCCTTCTTCTCAACATTCGGCCTTGCAAACCGCGGTGGAGCTACGCACCTCATCACCTCCTCTTTGGGTCTCCCCCATCCTATGATGATCTTCGTCTCTTCGGTTTCTTGTGTTACCCTAACATCGTAGCCACCACCCCACATAAACTCGCGCCCTGGTCTATTGCCTGTGTTTTCCTTGGATATCAACCTAACACCAAAGGTTTCCGCTGCTATGACTCGGTGTCCCATCGTGTGTTCGTCTCACATCATGTTTACTTTGATGAGGTTGTTTTCCCTTTCAGCAGGCATCCCCGACCGTGCCCCCGTCTATGGGTGTAAATTATCGTCAGCCTTCTGGAGCCCTTGCGCTCCATCCACCGAGATTGCTTGCTACACCCCCGGCCGCTCGTTCGGGTTCGTCCTCCTCAATTGGGACTATGTTGATGATGTCTTCACCACCACCAGCTTTCAAGCCGGTTTCGACTATGGCCTCATCTTCGCTGGCTAAGGAGGAGCCGACCACCGCAGGAGCCTCGGCGCCCCCGTCGCCACCTTCGGTTGGGCCCTCGGCCGGCCCCTTAGACGTCTCCTCAGCCGGCCCTTCGGCCTCCTCTTCGGCCGGGCTCTCGACGTCATTGTCGTCGCCCATGGCTGGGCCCTCGCCTGGCCCCTCGGTCGCCTCTTCGGCTGGACCCGTGGCTGAAGGAAATATGCCCTAGAGGCAATAATAAAGTTATTATTTATTTCCTTATTTCATGATAAATGTTTATTATTCATGCTAGAATTGTATTAACAGGAAACATAATACATGTGTGAATACATAAACCTCTGAGTGTCACTAGTATGCCTCTACTTGACTAGCTCGTTAATCAAAGATGGTTATGTTTCCTAAACCATAAACAAGGAGTTGTTATTTGATTAACGGGATCACATCATTGGTTGAATGATCTGATTGACATGACCCATTCCATTAGCATAGCACCTGATCGTATAGTTTGTTGCTAGTGCTTTTCTTCATGACTTATACATGTTCCTATGACTATGAGATTATGCAACTCCTGTTTGCACGAGGAACACTTTGGTGCTACCAAACGTCCACAACGTGAATCGGGTGATTATAAAGGTACATTACAGGTGTCTCCGAAGGTACATGTTGGGTTGGCATATTTCGAGATTAGGATTTGTCACTCCGATTGTCGGAGAGGTATCTCTGGGCCCTCTCGGTAATGCACATCACATAAGCCTTGCAAGCATTGCAACTAATGTGTTAGTTGTGAGATGATGTATTACGGAACGAGTAAAGAGACTTGCCGTAGCGAGATTGAACTAGGTATTGGATACCGACGATCGAATCTCGGGCAAGTAACATACCGATGACAAAGGGAACAACGTATGTTGTTATGCGGTCTGACCGATAAAGATCTTCGTAGAATATGTAGGAGCCAATATGGGCATCCAGGTCCCGCTATTGGTTATTGACCGGAGAGGAGTCTCGGTCATGTCTACATAGTTCTCGAACCCGTAGGGTCCGCACGCTTAACGTTTCGATGACAGTTACTATGAGTTGTTATGATGTTTCTGTACCGAAGGGTGTTCGGAGTCCCGGATGAGATCTCGGACGTGACGAGGAGTCTCGAAATGGTCGAGACATAAAGAGTCATATATTGGAAGTCTATGTTTGGACATCGGAAGTGTTCCGGGTGAAATTGGGAATTTTACCAGAAATGCCGGAGGTTACCGAACCCCCGGAATACTAATGGGCCAACATGGGCCTTAGTGGAAAGGAGAGAAGGGGCCCAAGTGCTGGTCGCACCTTCCCCCTTCCCTAGTCCTATTAGGACTAGGAGAAGGGCGCCCTCTCTCTCCCTTCCCTCTTGGGAAACCTAGTTGGACTAGGATTGGGGGAATCCTACTCCTAGTAGGAGTAGGACACCCTGGCGCACCAAGCCTTGGCCGTCCAGCCCCTCCCCTTACCTCCTTTATATACAAGGGCAGGGGGCACCCCATGACACACAAGTTGATCCTTGAGATCGTTCCTTTGACGTGTGCGGTTCCACCCTCCACCATATTCCACCTCGGTCATATCGTATCGGTGCTTAGGCGAAGCCTGCGACGGTGTAACATCAAGATCGCCACCACGCCGTCGTCTGACGGAACTCCTCCCGGAGCTTTGCTGGATCGAAGCCCGTGGAGCGTCATCGAGCTGAACGTGTGCCAAGAACTTCGGAGGCGCCGGAGTAATGGCGCCTGTGATCGGTTGGATCGTGAGGAGAACGTGACTACTTCCTCTCGTCATCATCGACTCGGAGGTGCCGAGTAACGGCGCTGGGATCGGCAGGATCGCGAGGAGAAAGTACGACTACTTCCTCTACGTTGTGATCGCTTCCGCTTACGGTCTACGAGGGTACGTAGACAACACTCTCCCCTCTCGTTGCTATGCCATCACCATGGTCCTGTGTGTGCGTAGGAAATTTTTTGAAATTACTACGTTCCCCAACAGTGGCATCCGAGCCAGGTTTTATGCGTTGATGTCATATGCACGAACACAAGTGAGTTGTGGACGATACAAGTCATACTGCCTACCAGCATGTCATACTTTGGTTCAGCGGTATTGTTGGGCCGACGATCCGGACCAACCTTACGCGTCGCTTCTGTGAGACCGGTTCCCTCGGCGTGCTTTGCACATAGATGGCTTGCGGAAGACTGTCTCTCCAACTTTAGTTGAACCGAGTGTGGCTACGCCCGGTCCTTGAGAAGGTTAAACGGAGTCTATTTGACAAACTATCGTTGTGGTTTTGATGCGTAGGTAAGAACGGTTCTTGCTCAGCCCGTAGCAGCCACGTAAAACTTGCAACAACAAAGTAGAGGACGTCTAACTTGTTTTTGCAGGGCATGTTGTGATGTGATATGGTCAAGACGTGATGCTATATTTTATTGTATGAGATGATCATGTTTTGTAACCGAGTTATCGGCAATGGCGAGAGCCATATGGTTGTCGCTTATTGTATGCAATGCAATCGCGATGTAATGCTTTACTTTATTACTAAGCGGTAGTGATAGTCGTGGAAGCATAAGATTGGCGAGGCGACAACGATGCTACGATGGAGATCAAGGTGTCGCGCGGTGGCGATGGTGATCATGACGGTGCTTGAGATGGAGATCACAAGCACAAGATGATGATGGCCATATCATATCACTTATATTGATTGCATGTGATGTTAATCCTTTATGCATCTTATCTTGCTTTGATTGACGGTAGCATTATAAGATGATCCCTTACTAAATTATCAAGAAGTGTTCTCCCTGAGTATGCACCGCTATGAAAGTTCTTCGTCTTTGAGACACCACGTGATGATCGGGTGTGATAGGCTCTACGTTCAAATACAACGGGTGCAAAACAGTTGCACACGCAGAATACTCAGGTTATACTTGACGAGCTATGCATATAAGATATGACCTCGGAACACGAGACCGAAAGGTCGGCGTGAATCATATAGTAGATATGATCAACATATTGATGTTCACCATTGAAACTACTCCATCACACGTGATGATCGGTCATGGTGTAGTTGATATGGATCACGCAATCACTTAGAGAATTGGAGGATATTTTTCTAAGTGGGAGTTCTTAAGTAATATGATTAATTGAACCTTAATTTATCATGAACTTAGTCCTGGTAGTATTTTGCAAATTATGTTGTAGATCAATAGCTCGCGTTGTTGCTTCCCTATGTTTTTATATGTGTTCCTAGAGAAAATTGTATTGAAAAATGTTAGTAGCAATGATGCGGATTGGATCCGTGATCTGAGGTTTATCCTCATTGCTGCCTGAGAAGAATTATGTCCTTGATGCACCGCTAGGTGACAGACCTATTGCGGGAAGCGGATGCACGTTATGAACGTTTGGCTAGCTCAATATGATGACTACTTGATAGTTTAGTGCACCATGCTTAACGGCTTAGAATCGGGACTTCAAAGGCGTTTTGAACGTCATGGACCATATGAGATGTTCCAGAGTTGAAGTTAATATTTCCAGCAAATACCCGAGTTGAGAGATATGAAGTCTCCAACAAAAGTTCTAAAGCTAAAAGATGGAGGAGAATCGCTCAACTAGTGAGCATGTGCTCAGATTATGCAGGTACTTCAATCGCTTGAATCAAGTGGGAGTTAATCTTCCGGATAAGATAGTGATTGACAGAATTCTCTAGACACCATCACTAAGTTAGTAGAACTTCGTGATGAACTATAGTATGCAAGGGATGACGAAAACGATTCCCGAGCTCTTCGTGATGTTGAAATCGACGAAGGTAGAAATCAAGAAAGAGCATCAAGTGTTGATGATTGACAAGACCACTAGTCTCAAGGAAAAGGGCAAAGGGAAGAAGGGGAACTTCAAGAAGAACGGCAAAGCAAGTTGCTGCTCGAGTGAAGAAGCCCAAGTCTGGACCTAAGCACGAGACTAAGTGCTTTGCTGCAATGGAACTGGTCCTTTGGAAGCGGAACTACCCCAAGTATTTGGCGGATAAGAAGGATGGCAAAGTGAACAAAGGTATATTTGATATACAGGTTATTGATGTGTGCTTTACTAGTGTTTATAGTAGCCCCTGAGTATTTGATACTTGTTCGGTTGCTAAGATTAGTAACTTGAAACGGGAGTTGCAGAATGAACAGAAACTAGTTGAAGGAGAAGTGACGATGAGTGTTGGAAGTAGTTCCAAGATTGATATGATCATCATCGCACACTCCCTATACTTTCGGGATTAGTGTGGAACCTAAATAAGTGTTATTTGGTGTTGAGCATAAATATGATTTGATCATGTTTATTGCAATACGGTTATTCATTTAAGTAAGAGAATAAATTGTTGTTCTGTTTACATGAATAAAACCTTACATGGTTACACACCCAATGAAAATGGTTCATTGGATCTCGATCATAGTGATACACATATTCATAATATTGAAACCAAAAGATGCAAAGTTAATAATGATAGTGCAACTTATTTGTGGCACTTGCCGTTTAGGTCATATTGGTGTAAAGCGCATGAAGAAAACTCCATCTTTGATGGACTTTTGGAATCACTTGATTATGAATCATTTGATGCTTGCGAACCATGCCTTTTGGGCAAGATGACTAAAACTCCGTTCTCGGAACAATGGAACAAGCTAATGACTTATTGGAAATAATACATACCGATGTATACAATTCAATGAGTGTTGATGCTCGTGGCAAGTATCATTATTTTCTGACCTTCACAGATGATTTGAGCAGATATGCGTATATCTTCTTGATGAAACATAAGTCTGAAATAGTTGAAAAGTTCAAAGAATTTCAGAGTGAAGTAGAAAATCATCGTAACAAGAAAATAAAGTTTCTGCGATCTGATCGTGGAGATGAATATTTGAGTTACGAGTTTGGTCTTCAATTAAAACAAAGTGGAATAGTTTCACAGCTCACGCCACGAACACCACAACGTTATGGTGTGTCCGAACGTCAGAATCAGTACTTTATTTTGATATGGTACGATCAATGATGTCTCTTACCGATTTACCAATATCGTTTTGGGGTTATGCATTAGAGACAGCTGCATTCACGTTTAATGAGGCACCATCTAAATCCGTTGGGACGACACCATATGAACTATGGTTTAACAGTAAACCTAAGTATGCGTTTCTTAAAAGTTTGGAGTTTTGATACTTATGTGAAAAAGTTTTCACCGATAAGCTCGAACCCAAATCGGAGAAGTGCGTCTTCATAGAATACCCAAAGGTAACTATTGGGTACACCTTCTATCACAGATCCGAAGGCAAGTTTTTCGTTGCTAAGATGGATCCTTTCTAGAGAAGAAGTTTCTCTCGAAAGAAGTGAGTGGGAGGAAAGTAGAACTTGATGAGGTAATTGTACCTTCTCCCTTATTGGAAAGTAGTTCATCACGTAAATCAGTTCCAGTGATTCCTACACTAATAAGTGAGGAAGTTAATGATGATGATCATGAAACTTCAGATCAAGTTGCTACCAAACCTCGTGGGTCTTCCAGAGCAAAATCCGCACTGCAGTGGTATGGTTATCGTGTTACGGAAGTCATGTTACTAGACCATGATGAACCTACGGACTATGAGGAAGCGATGATGAGCCCAGATTCCGCGAAATGGCTTGAGGCCATGAAATCTGAGATAGGATCCATGTATGAGAAACAAAGTATGGACTTTGATTGACTTGCTCTATGATCAGCAAGCCATGTTAAATAAATGGATCTTCAAGAGGAAGACGGACACCGATAGTAGTGTTACTATCTACAAAGCTCGACTTGTTGCAAAAGGTTTTCGACAAGTTCAAGGGGTTGACTACGATGAGACTTTCTCACCCGTAGCGATGCTTAAAGTCTGTCCGAATCATGTTAGCAATTGCCACATTTTATGAAATCTGGCAAATGGATGTCAAAAACATTCTTTAATAGATTTATTAAAGAAGAGTTGTATATGATGCAACCAGAAGGTTTTGTCAATCCTAAAGGAGCTAACAAAATGTGCAAGCTCCATCGATCCATCTATGGACTGGTGCAAGCATCTCGGAGTTGGAATATACGCTTTGATAAGATTGATCAAAGCATATGGTTTTATACAGACTTTTGGAGAAGCCTGTATTTACAAGAAAGTGAGTGGGAGCACTACAGCATTTTCTGATAAGTATATGTGAATAACATATTGTTGATCGGAAATAATGTAGAATTATTCTGCAAAGCATAAAGGAGTATTTGAAAGGAGTTTTTCAAAGAAGGACCTCAGTGAAGCTGCTTACATATTGAGCATCAAGATCTATAGAGATGGACCAAGACGCTTGATAAGTTTTTCAATAAATACATACCTTGTCAAGATTTTGAAGTAGTTCAAAATGGAACAGTCAAAGAAAAGTTCTTGCCTGTGTTACAAAGGTGTAAAATTGAGTAAGACTCAAAGCCCGACCACGGCAGAAGATAGAAAGAGAATGAAAGTCATTCCCTATGCCTCAGCCATAGGTTCTATAAAGTATGCTATGCTATGTACTGCACCTATTGTATACCTTGCTCTGAATTTGGCAAGGGAGTACAATAGTGATCTAAGAGTAGATCATCGGACATTGGTCAAGAACATCCTTAGTAAGGACTAAGGAAATATTTCTCGATTATGGAGGTGATAAAAGAGCCCATCGTAAAGAGTTACATCGATGCAAGCTTTTTACAGATCCAGATGACTCTAAGTCTCAATCTGGATACATATTGTAAGTGGGAGCAATTAGCTAGAGTAGCCCGTGCGAGCATTGTAGACATAGAATATTTGCAAAATACATACGGCTCTGAATGTGATGCACCCGTTGACTAAACTTCTCTCACAAACAAAACATGATCACACCTTAGTACTCTTTGGGTGTTAATCACATAGCGATGTGAACTAGATTATTGACTCTAGTAAACCCTTTGGGTGTTGGTCACATGACGATGTGAACTATGGGTGTTAATCACATACAGATGTGAATATTAGTGTTGAATCACATGATGATGTGAACTAGATTATTGACTCTAGTGCAAGTGGGAGACTGAAGGAAATATGCCCTAGAGGCAATAATAAAGTTATTATTTATTTCCTTATTTCATGATAAATGTTTATTATTCATGCTAGAATTGTATTAACAGGAAACATAATACATGTGTGAATACATAAACCTACAGAGTGTCACTAGTATGCCTCTACTTGACTAGCTCGTTAATCAAAGATGGTTATGTTTCCTAAACCATAAACAAGGAGTTGTTATTTGATTAACGGGATCACATCATTGGTTGAATGATCTGATTGACATGACCCATTCCATTAGCATAGCACCTGATCGTATAGTTTGTTGCTAGTGCTTTTCTTCATGACTTATACATGTTCCTATGACTATGAGATTATGCAACTCCCGTTTGCACGAGGAACACTTTGGGTGCTACCAAACGTCACAACGTGAATCGGGTGATTATAAAGGTACATTACAGGTGTCTCCGAAGGTACATGTTGGGTTGGCATATTTCGAGATTAGGATTTGTCACTCCGATTGTCGGAGAGGTATCTCTGGGCCCTCTCGGTAATGCACATCACATAAGCCTTGCAAGCATTGCAACTAATGTGTTAGTTGTGAGATGATGTATTACGGAACGAGTAAAGAGACTTGCCGGTAACGAGATTGAACTAGGTATTGGATACCGACGATCGAATCTCGGGCAAGTAACATACCGATGACAAAGGGAACAACGTATGTTGTTATGCGGTCTGACCGATAAAGATCTTCGTAGAATATGTAGGAGCCAATATGGGCATCCAGGTCCCGCTATTGGTTATTGACCGGAGAGGAGTCTCGGTCATGTCTACATAGTTCTCGAACCCGTAGGGTCCGCACGCTTAACGCTTCATGGCGATGCTTACTATGAGTTGTTATGATGTTTCTGTACGAAGGTTGTTCGAGTCCCGGATGAGATCACGGACGTGACGAGGAGTCTCGAAATGGTCGAGACATAAAGATTCATATATTGAAGTCTATGTTTGGACATCGGAAGTGTTCGGGTGAAATTGGGAATTTTACCAAGTACCGGAGGTTACCGGAACCCCGGAATACTAATGGGCCAACATGGGCCTTAGTGGAAAGGAGAGAAGGGGCCCAAGTGCTGGCCGCACCTTCCCCCTTCCCTAGTCCTATTAGGACTAGGAGAAGGGGCGCCCCTCTCTCTCCCTTCCCTCTTGGGAAACCTAGTTGGACTAGGATTGGGGGAATCCTACTCCTAGTAGGAGTAGGACACCCTGGCGCACCAAGCCTTGGCCGGCCAGCCCTCCCTTCCCTCCTTTATATACAGGCGGGGGCACCCCATGACACACAAGTTGATCCTTGAGATCGTTCCTTAGCCGTGTCTGGTGCCCCTCCACCATATTCCACCTCGGTCATATCGTAGCGGTGCTTAGGCGAAGCCCTGCGACGGTGTAACATCAAGATCGTCCCACGCCGTCGTCTTGTGGAACTCCCTCCCCGGAGCTTTGCTGGATCGAAGCCCGTGGAGCGTCATCGAGCTGAGCGTGTGCCAAGAACTTCGGAGGCGCCGGAGTAACGCGCTGTGATCGGTTGGATCGTGAGGAGAACGTCGACTACTTCCTCTCGGTCATCATCTACTCGGAGGTGCCGGAGTAACGGCGCTGGGATCGGCAGGATCGCGAGGAGAAAGTACGACTACTTCCTCTACGTTGTGATCGCTTCCGCCACGGTCTCTGAGGGTACGTAGACAACACTCTCCCCTCTCGTTGCTATGCCATCACCATGGTCCTGTGTGTGCGTAGGAAAATTTTAGAAATTACTACGTTCCCCAACAGTGGCCCCTTCGTATCTGCCTCCCGCGGCTTGGCCCGAGGCCCCTCCGCCGTCGCCTCCGCCTCGCCCGAGGCCCCGTCGCCATATGTGGTGCCCGTGGTCGCGGTTCCTAGTCGTCGTGACCCTCGTCCGCCTCCTCCACCGCCTCATCATTCCATGGTGACGCATGACAAGGACGGGATCCGACATCCGAACCCACGCTACCACAACCTCTGCGTTGAGTAATCCACACTGGCTAGCCAGCATGCGCGCCGAGTAAGATGCACTTGTCACCAACCGGACTTGAACATTGGTACCTCATCCTCCGGGTGCCAACATCATCTCCGACATGTGGGTTTTTCAGCATAAACTTCTTCCAGATGACTCCCTCGACAGATACAAGGCCTGTTGGGTCGTTCGTGGCTTTGCACAGCGTGTCGGCGTTGACTTCTCAGAGCCTTTCTCTCCAGTCGTCAAACCTGCCACTTTTTGTGTCCTCTTGCAGCTGGCCGCTTCTCGACAATGGCCCATACATCAGCTCGACATCAACAATGCCTTTCTGTACAACCATCTCCAGGAGTGTGTTCTTTGTCAGCAGCCAACCGGCTTCGTCAACCCACGACGACCAGCTGATGTCCGCCTGTTATCACTGTCCTTGTACGGCCTAAAACAGGCCCTCGTGCGTGGTACCAATGCATCACGACGTTTCTCGATGCTCTCGGTTTTTGCGGCACCTCCTCTGACACATCATTATTCGTGCTCCATTGGGCTGATCATGTCGCCATGCTCCTTCTGTATTTTGATGATATTGTCATCACTACATCATGAGAGGACCTGCTTCACGACATCATTGGTCGTCTTGGCTCTGAGTTTCGCCTGAAGGACCTGGGCGTGTTGCACTTCTTCCTCGGCATTAATGTGCGACATGATGCTTCTGGGCTCTTCCTCCATCAAGGGTAATATGCTCTTGACTTGTTGGATCGTGCTGGCATGACCAACTGCAAGCCGGCTGCCACACCCACTGAGGCCAAGCCAAAGCACTCTGCCACAGCTGGATAGCCTGCCACCGACGCTGCTCTATGTCGCGGTATTTTTGGTGTGCTTCAGTACCTCACGCTCACCAGACCACATATTCAGTTTGCGTGCAGTAAGTTTTCTTCCATATGCACTCGTCCCGTGATGCTCACTGGTCTCTGGTAAAGCGCATTCTTCAGTACATTCACGGCACGCCGACCTATGGTCTTCATCTTCGTGCTTCCACCTCCACTGAGCTTCTCGTCTACACGGATTTGGATTGGGCTGGTTGGCCCGACACCCGACGATCCACGTCGGGATACTGTGTCTTCTTCGGTGACTCTCTTCTCTCGTGATCCTCTAAGCGGCAACCCACCATCTACCGCTCGAGTGACGAGGCTGAGTACTGCATTGTTGCCAATGTCGTTGCCAAGACTTGTTGGCTGCGTCACCTACTTGGTGAACTTTGGGTCTCCATCCCGAAGGCTATAGTGGTTTTCTGTGATAATGTTTCGGCCACCTATTTCACGGCCAATCCGGTGCAACATAAGCGCACCAAACGTATTGAACTTGATGTTCACTTCGTCCGCGAGAAGGTCCAGTTGGGTCAACTCTGTGTCCTTCACGCATCGACTACCCAACAATTCGCCGACATTATGACTCAGGGGTTACCAACAAGGTGTGGGTTTGAGCCCTCTTAACAGGATCGAGATGGACCTAAGTGTGATTAGGGACAAGTACAAATTTTACTTTGATTATTAGCAATTTTAGGTTATGTGAGTAGAAAGTTATGCCTAAACAATTGATGTAGTTAGACGAATAACCGATATGGTTCTTGCAAGGTCAAATGACCAAAGTAAATCATAAATAATCAACTACGGATAGGTATAACTAAATATACCGGAGACAAGGATGTATTCCGATGTTCACTTCCTTGAAGAAAAGCTAATCATCATTGGAGGGGTGAGCATTACCAGAAGGTGCACAAATACCGCGAAGGCTCACATCTCGCCTTGAGATATCAGCACAACGGAAATTTCCAAGCGCTAGTGGCTATGCACTTAAGTTTGACGCATGTGTTAAATCATAATGTTGTCTGGAAATTGTGCTACTATATAACTTATTTTTGCATATTATGAAGCAGTACAGTTTCTGTGCAAACCGTATACAATTTTCTATCATTCTTTTAGTGTAAGTTTTTTCTTTCTTTCTGCAATACCAATGCCCTTAAGTCATACTACATAAGAAAAACTTTAGTTTTCTGTTCATTTTGTTGTGTATTACGTGTTATCTTTGCTTCTGTTTACCGAGTTTTAAATTGGTAGAATTTACGATTTGTATTAGTTATTGCATCAAAGGGAAAGATAGGATTTGATCCATAACAGTCGGATCAATAATCATAGCCTAGTCCACTAAAAAAGATAGCCTAGTCTAAGATGTCTAACCGCATGAATCACATTCATGCATGGAGACGTGATGCGCAACTAGAGACTCGATGATACTAGTTAAGTTAACATGGAGGAAAAAGTGTTTTACACAAAACAATTTCAGGCAACTTACACATAGGGGGTCCCTTTTAGTAAAGGTATGGTTTGGTTGTTCGTCGCCCAGCTGAGAAATAGGTGTGTCTCACTCACATGCTCAACCATATCTGATACAAACGCCCAGTGATTGTGCAAAGGAGACTGGAGACTCACCCGGGTCGTTTTCGTTGAAAAAAATTTCTGGTGGGGGTGGATGAGGGGTTGTATGGCATGTGGCTCGCTCGTTGGGTTATAGGCTTTTTAGACATTTTTTGTTCTACACGCATGTTGTAGTGACTGATTGCTCCCTCAATCACCCATAAACATTATAAATGGGTCGAGCCTAGCGCGCAATTAGATGCGCCTCTCTCAAGAGCACACGCTCTCATTTTTTCCGATTTTTTCACGTGACATTTTTCTAGCAGTTGGTTTTATTGCTCAAAAAAATATCTCAAACAGTTTTATTTTAATTTAAAAAATGTTCGCAGAAAAAATTCAGGAATTCAAAAATTGCTCGCAGATTAAAAAAAGTCACGAACTAAAATAATAAAGATGAAAAAAAACTGATAGAAATGAGGAAAACAGTGAAAAAGAAACCTCCTGAAACCTCGCGAGAGCTATATCTCGCTTTAAGCCATATGGAAGCTACTACTCTCGCCTGAAGGGAACAACTCCCGCGCATGAGACTGGGCTGGCCCGTTTTTCTATTCTTTTTCGTGAGACAAATGCTCAAAATCACTAATTAAGTAGTATTCCTTGCGGGGATCACTTCAACTCCCCCTGGTTGCGACAAGTGGCGCACTGTATGTGCCTCACTTGTCGCAACCTGAGAGTTTTCCCTTATTTTGTAGATCCGTTTATTCAAAACGTTTTATCTCTTAAACCGTGCGTCCAAATCTCCAACCGCTTTCGCCGTTGGATTCCTCACGTCGAGATCTTTAAAACTAGATTACATGTTGATAGGTTTTGATGAACTTTTTTTCACGAAAAATCGGACGAGAAAAACCAATGAAAAAACCGAACCGGGAACACGGTTTTTTTTTCCTTTCCGAAAGAGGCACGCCCCGTGCCTCTGACGAAATCACAACCGTGCCTCTCGCGGAAGCAAAATCGTGCCTCTCGCGAAAGAAAAAGAAACAGAAAACGCGTCTTTTTCCTTTCCGAAAGAGGCACGCCCGTGCCTCTCGCGAAAGCACAACCGTGCCTCTCGCGGAAGCAAAACCGTGCCTCTCGCGGAAAAAAAGAAACAGAAAAAGAGTTTTTTCCCTTTTCGAAAGTGGCACGCCCGTGCCTCTCGCGAAAGCACAACCGTGCCTCTCGCGGAAGCAAAACCGTGTCTCTCGCGAAAGGAAAAAACAGAAAACACGTTTTTTTTTTGTTTCCAAGAGGCACGGCCATGCCTCTCGCGAAAGCACAACCGTGCCTCTCGCAAAAACAAAACCATGCCTCTCGCGAAAAAATGCGTTTTTTTGCGAAAAAAATATTTTTTTCAAAAAAAATTGATCAAAAAACTAGGGAAGACCAGTGGAAAACCAAAACGTCAAAAAAAAGGGAAAATCATTTTAAAAGCCGAAAACGCATGCGGAAAAATAAAAAAAATAAAATCCGGAAGGAGCGCCCAGAGCGCGACACGTGACGAATGGCTGAGAGCGCGCCAAGTGGCGCTAATCGTTGCGAGGTTCTCGAAGGAGCGCTCGTTAATTAGTTGCTCTCGACAAATGCTTCCCTGGTTCGTTCGCACGTTCCGTCGTGGCTGGGCTGTTTTTTTCTGTGAGGGCTATATCTCGCTTTAAGCCATATGGACGTTTGTTTTTTTGGATTTTCTTCGATTTCTTCGCAAGTTTTCTTTGGTTTTTCTCTTTTTCTTTTGTTTTCATTGGCTATATCTCGCTTTAAGCCATATGGACGTTTGTTTTTTTGGATTTTCTTCGATTTCTTCGCAAGTTTTCTTTGGTTTTTCTCTTTTTCTTTTGTTTTCATTGGTTTCTTTATTTTTGTAATATTTTTATTGGTTCTTTTTCTTTCTTTAGTTTCTCATAGTTTTTCTTCATTTTATTTTTGCCATTCATACCAGTTTTCTTCTTTTATTCTCGGGTTTCTTCAGTTTTCTGTGTTTTTCTCAGTTTTCTTCGTCTTCACTGGGATTTTTTATTTTCTTGCTTTTTTGCATTTTCATTTATTTCTTGGGTTTCTTTATATTTTCCTTGTTTCTTTGTTTTCTTTTCTTTTTTTTTCTTTTTTCTCAGCTTTCAATACACATTCCAAGAAAAATGCATACATTAGTAACATTTTTATATATGCATTTAATATTTTTCAAAACATGATTTACGTTTTTTAAACAGTTTACTTTTTATGTCTACTTTTTCCATGCACATTGTAAAAATTTTGTATATATTTAATACATTTTTCCGATACAGGTTTAAATTTTAAATATTACATTGTTACATTTGATCATAGCATTCCTCTGAAGAAATTCTTCAGCTATATAATATGTATCACACACATGCTTGACAGATCCACATTACATATTGAAGAGGAGAGGAGAGGAGAAGCATATCTGTATGTACAGAGCTGGTATATATACCTTTGTACATGTATGTACACTACGTACGTTGACCACGTATGCCCACACACATATTTACACGAAAGACAAAGAAGAAGGATTGCTAAAAGGCATCAACCGGGAGAGACGCTGGTAAACGAAATGATCAGAGGCTAAACCTAGAGCCTCAGCTCCAAGTCCAGCTCGTCGTTGCCCACGGGAGCCGCTGCCTTCTGCGACCCACCGGCGCGGCCACCGTAGACTTGAGCGCCAGCCGGCGGCTCCTCGGCCTCGCCGCGGCGGCGGTGGACGTTCATGTGCCCTCCGAGCGCCTGTGCGGTGGTGAAGCCCCTCTTGCAGATGCGGCACAGGTGAGACTCCCGAGCCCGCCTCGCCTCCTCCGGCGAGCCCGCCCTGCTGGCGCCACCTCCCTCCATTGAACTCCAACCTAGCTAGCCGGAAACTGATTGATTTGTGTGCGGTGTGAGTAGCAAGTGCGGTGGATGGGACTTGTTGTAGTTGGATGCTTGGATGGATCTTAGGATCGCAGCAATGGCTGTATATATAGCGGTAGAGGCTGTGTGCGTAGTGTGTGCTGCTGGGGGAGTGCGCATGCTAGTCGGCGGCCATTGCCTGGCTTCAGGGAGCGGAAGACTATCCAGGCCGGCGGCCATTGTTGCCGGCCTAGTAGGCAAATATAGCGCGGCGGTGCATGGGTGGGTATGCCGGTGCTGAGGGGCTGTGAGAGGCTGGTTTACATATATAGCTCGACCGGCCACCTGGATTTGATCATAGCGTACGTGCATGCATTGCTTGCGTGCATCCAATTTCTTTTCCAAGCACGTATGGACGCATTGTTTATTTCTTACTATTTTTTTGTGTTATGCTTCATGAATATATGAATTAAATATATTTTTGCAACAAAAAGAATTAACTAATTGCATGAACACGCGTCGTTAACCTATCACGTCGATCGACATGTATGAGTGCGGCCTTCTATGACATGCGAGCTTCTCTGCCACACTCAAGGAAGAAATGTGCTCTTTTCTTTTTGCGATGGTAAAAGGAGTATATTACTCAAGAGCAGACAAGTTCATCCCTACACGGACTAGGGATGTTATCAGGACCGGAACGGATCCATACCACAGTTGGATCCTCTATCCTTCCGAAGTTTGCTAACATGTGACTTACATTATTCTGCTCTCTAGAGATATGAGTAACACAACACTCCCTTAGACCCATGAGACGCTTCACCTCAGAAATTACAATGGCGTAGTGAGATCGATCTTTGCCTTGGGCATTGATCATCTGTACTGCTTGCAGACTGTCACTCTCGACGATGATCGGCAGCTCCGTCCATTGGTGAGCAAGGGCTAGGCCTTCCATGCAACTGGCGAGCTCCGCATGCAAGGGTGTCCGGACACGACCACAGGGACCTACACGCAGAGAATTTGCTCTTTTCTTCTGGTCAATTTTTTTTCCTACTGCAATGTTAAGAATTTCATTTCCACATGGAGAAGAAATTCAGAAAATGTATCTTCCAGTAAAGGAAGCGTTTATAGAGGATGGTAGAAGACTAGAAGCACACAATAGTTTAACCCCCGTGTTTGCATACATGATTATGTATAACGAAAGAAAGTGGTATCCAAAGGTTCAGAACACGAATAGAAGTGGTCATATGGGCAAAGGAAAAAGTAATTAAAAGTACATCCAAGTTAATGGGGATGTCGATGTCTTCTTCCTCCTGCATCCACCGGCACCGTGTTGTAGGAACTTGGTGCCACCTATGGACATCTGGATCACCATCGGAGTCGGGATAACATTGTTGTAGCGGTCGAGATGTCGCTGATGTAAACCACAAGATGCCGACGGTCATGATGTCTTAAGAAAATCGCCGTCCGAGAGATGGAAAATCTAGAGAGATCCTACAGAACGCGCAAGTTCGGCCATACTGAGTCACAGAACACGAACCTCATACGCTCCCCAACAAGGCCGAGGCTAGCAACCTTCGCCGATCACAAATGGAGCTGAAGGAGCAAGACACGGAATCATGTCGTTTGCTCTGCAAGACAACATCAACGAGACAAACATACAAAAGCAAAACCTAGATTTGGGAATAAACTACCCCCGCCCACACGCCTGGATGACTTATTTGATGCCATCGGGGACGCCATTTTCTCACCACCGACAACCGGAGGCCAAAAAGTAAATTGAATCCTAACTCTACCACCATTGAACTAGGATAGTGTGGGTCATGTCCCCTCCCGGGGTAGAAGCGGCGAACGAAGGGAGAGGGGTCCGGGTGAGATTAGCATTGCTACACTGGCTCCTGGGATACCATGGGAGCCGGTGTTTGGTCGAGCCAACTGGGTCCATCCGCTTGACATGACCACAGCATGCAAGACATACATATTATCGTAACAATTTACCGGCGCAACAAAGCAATACAATAGAGACACAAGAAACGCCCCAATTGTATGGCCGAAGATAAACGATATAAAGAAAACAACGTTGGAAGGCGCGTCCCTACTTCTAGTGTAGTAGTAGAAAGGGTCAAACACAAGTACTTCCTTGATTCGACAACAAATGGGCTTAGGTTCCCTCGCACAAAATTCAAATAGATACGTTCAAGATCATCAAGGAAATGAGTTAGTTACTGGGCTACGGTTGGGCTTGAACCTAGTGCTTTGGTGACCTAGGTTTGAATCTCATATCTCACAATAAATTTTCTCAAACCACCCCCACTTAATTGAGATGTTTTCATTAGCGGAATGAGACCCATTTTTCAAAGCCAAAAAATTGCCACAACTCTATTGCCTCATTTTTTTCTGGCATATGGAACAAATCCTATATACCTAAGAGAGTGATCCCCACTATTTCTACTTATGTTAACATGCAAGATTCATTAGTGCATAGTGGATTTTAAACCACATTCCATTTAATTGTGATGTGCATGTTTTTCATGTTAATATTTTTTTGCTTATGTAGATATTGCACGCGTAATGAAAAATGTAAAGACTAAATTAGTATTCTACACAATATTTAGAAAATATATAGCAACTTCCGCGGCAGCGCGAGGTATCGTCTAGTTCTATATGTTGCTCATGATGGGATGCCACATCACCATGTAGCTGGTCGGGCCCAATAAAATCGATAAGTTTTCCCCTTTTTTCTTTGTTCACTTTGTATTTCTTTCTTATGTTTTTTTTTTATTTTTTGTTTTCTTTCTTTATTTCCCTTTTCACCTATTTTTGTCTTTTATTGGGCCATGGGGCTGGGGTATCGTATGTAGATATGTTTTTTCCTTCAAAAATATATTAACATACATTCTAACCCACCACACGAGCAACTATTCTCAAATGCATGAACTTATTTTCTAAATTTTATGAATATTTTTTATATGTAATGAAACTATTAAAATACGAGATGAACTTTTTTATCCAAATATATGAACAATCATTTTTAGACACATGAACATTTTTTTATAAATGCATTTTTATTACTGAACTAATTTTTTGATAATACTTAAAAATAATTGAATAAAAAGTTTCAAATTATTTTTCATAAAGAACATAAAAATATATAGACACTAGGAAAATGTTAGGATTATAGCTTCTGCCCCATAGACCATTTGGTTAAATGATTGTGCGGTGACTGGCCCATACCGCATGATACACAAATGACTCAACATTCTACTGATTAGCAAGTGTTGTGCTATCAAAAGG
Source organism: Aegilops bicornis (assembly GCA_021605145.1). Lineage (NCBI taxonomy): Eukaryota > Viridiplantae > Streptophyta > Magnoliopsida > Poales > Poaceae > Aegilops > Aegilops bicornis. The sequence continues at coordinate 710,391,143 of CM038675.1, forward strand.
GTGCAGCTTTGAGCCCTCTTAAAAGGATCGATATGGACCTAAGTGTGATTAGGGACAAGTACAAATTTTACTTTGATTGTTAGCAATTTTAGGTTATGTAAGTAGAAAGGTACACCTAAACACTTTCTATAGTTAGATGAACACCCTATATGGTTCTTGCAAGGTCAAGTGACCAAAGTAAATCATAAATAATGAACTATAGATAGGTATAACTAAATATAACGGAGACAACGATGTATTCCAATGTTCACTTCCTTGAAGAAAAGCTAATCACCGTTGGAGGGGGTGAGCATTACCACGAAAGCACACAAATACTGCGAAGGCTCACATCTTCGCCTTGAGATATCACCATGAAGGCAATTTCCATGCACTAGTGGCATATGCACTTAAGTTTGACGCATTTAGCCGTATGCATCATTCAGATGCAGAGGCTGGGGCATACCCCCTTTTCGAAGAAAAAAACTTAAGTTTGACGCATGTGTGCAAATTATAATGTTGTCTGAAAATTGTTCTACTATATAGTTATTTTTGCATATTGTGAAGCAATCAATTTATGTGCAAACCGTCTACAATTTTCTATCATTCCTTTATTGTAAGTTTTTTTTCTATGTTTCTTCTTTAGGGTAATACCAATGCCCTTAAGTCATCCTACATTAGGAAAACTTCAGTTTTCTGTTCTTTTTGTTGTGTAGTAGGTGTTATCTTTGTTTCTCGACAACAGTCCGATCAATAATCATAGCCTAGTCCATTAAAAAAGATAGCCTAGTCTAAGATGTCTAACTGCATGAATCACATCCATGCATGGACACGCGCTGCGCAACTAGAGACTCGATGATACTCCCTCCGTTCCTAAATACTTGTCTTTCTAGAGGTTTCAAATGGTGACTACATACGGAACAAAATGAGTGAATCTACACTTTAAAATATGTCTATATACATCCGTATGTGGTGACCATTTGAAATCTCTAGAAAGACAAGTATTTAGGAACGGAGGGAGTACTAGTTAAGTTAACATGGTGGAAAAAGTGATTTACACAAAACAAATGTAGGCAACTTACACATAGAGGGTCCCTTTTAGTAAAGATACGATTTTGTTGTTTGTCACCCAACTGAGAAATAGTTGTCTCTCACTCACATGCTCAACCATATCAGATGCAAACACTCAGTGATTCTGCAAAGGCGACTGGAGACTCATTCGGGTCGTTTTCATTGTTTTTTTTTTGTGTGGTGGGGGTCGGGGGTTGTCTGGCATGTGGCTCGCTCATTGGGTTATATGATTTTTAGACCTTTTTGCTCTACACACATATTGTAATGACCGTTTGCTCCCTCGATCACCCACAAGCGTTATATGCGCCTCTCTCAAGCCCAGCGCGCGATTATATGCGCCTCTCTCAAGAGCGCACACTCTCATTATTTTTTTATTTTTTTTCACATGATATTTTTCTATCGGTCGGTTTTATTGCTCAAAAAATAACTAAATTAGTGTTATTTTAATTTAAAAAACATTCACAAATAATAAAAAATATTCGCAGAAGCAAAATAAATTCAAAAATTCAAAAATTGCTTGAAAAATAAAAAATATTTGTGAATTCAAAAATAATAATTCACGGATTAAAATTCATGAATTCTATAAAAGTTCATGAATTTGAAAAAAACACAATTTAAAAACATGTTCGCAAATAAAAAATGTTAAACCAATTTTAAAAATGTTCCCCAACTGAGAAAATGTTATAACTTTCAAAATAGTTTACGAATTTTGGAAACAATCATGCACTTGAAAAGAGTTCATAAATTAAAAAAGTAATCGTCAATTCTAAAAGGGTTATGGATTTTTTTATTTAAAAAGTTAAATTAAAAAAAACGCGAACTTAAGGAAAGTTCACAAATTAAGATAATAAAGATGAAAAAATGAGAGAAATGAAGAAAACTGTGAAAAAGAAACCTCCCGGAACCTCGCGAGAGCTAGATCTCGCTTTAAGTGACATGAAAGGTACTCTCTTCTGAGAGAGCAACTAGTTAACGAGCGCTCCTTCGGGAGCCTCGCAACGATCAACGCTACTTGGCGCGCTCTCAGCCATTCGCCACGTGTCGCGCTCTGGACGCTCCCTTCGAATTTTATTTTTTATTTTTCTGCACGCGTTTTCGGCTTTTTAAACGTTTTTTTTTTGTTTTTTCGACGTTTTGGTTTTCCCCCGGTCTTCTTTAGCTTTTCGACAAAAAAATTCAAAAAAAAAAATTTGCGCGAAAAAACGTGTTTTTTTTCTTTCGCGGAAGTCACGGTTTTTCTTCCGCGACAGGCACGGTTTTGCTTTAGCGAGAGTCACGGCCGTGCCTTTCGTAAACGGAAAAAAACGCATTTTCTGTTTTTTCTTCTTTCATGAGAGTCACGGTTTTGCTTCCGCGAGAGGCACGTTGTGCTTTCACGAGAGTCACGACCGTGCCTCTCGGAAAGGAAAAAACAAAACGTGTTTTCTGTTTTTCTTTCTTTCGTGAGAGCCACGGTTTTGCTTTCGCGAGAGGCAGCGGTTGTGTTTTCGCGAGAGTCACGAATGTGCCTCTCGAAAAGGGAAAAAAATATGTGTTTTCTGCTTTTTTTCTTTCGCGAGAGTCACGGTTTTGCTTTCGCGAGAGGCACGGTTGTGCTTTTGCGAGAGTCACGGCCGTGCCTCTCGGAAACGGAAAAAACGCATTTCTTTTTTTTTCTTTCACGAGAGTCACGGTTTGCTTCCATGAGAGGCATGGTTGTGATTTCGCGAGAGGCACGGGCGTGCCGCTTTCGGAAAGGGAAAAAAACATGCTCCCGGTTCGGTTTTTTTGCCCGGTTTTTTCGTCCGGTTTTTTTGTGAAAAAAAAAGTTCGTCAAAACCTATCAACATGGGATCTAGTTTTGAAAATCTCGACGCGAGGAATCCAATGGTGAAAACGGTTCGAGATTTGGACGCACGGTTTAAGGATAAAACGTTTTGAATAAACGGATCTACGAAAAAAAGGAAAACTCTTAAGTTGCGACAAGTGGCGCGCTGCATGTGCGCCACTTGTTGCGACATGGGAAAGTGAAGTGTTCGTTGCAACAAGTACTCCTTAATTAATAATTTCACTCTCCTGAAGGGGATTAACTACCACGCGGTAGACTGGGCCGGGCCCTTTTTCTACCTTTTTTCTTGAGACAAACACTTCGGTTGGTTCGTATGTTTCGTTGTGGCTTGATCGTTTTTTTTTTCTACGGACGTTTCTAATTATTTTGGTTTCTTTGTTTCTTCGAAAGTTTTCTTTGTTTTTTCTATTTTTGTTTGTTTTCATCGGTTTCTTCATTTTTTAATCTTTTTATTTGTTATTTTATTTTCTCATCATTTTTTCATCGTTCATACCGGTGTTCTTCTTTTCTTTCTTGGGTTTCTTCGGTTTTTTGTGTTTTTGTCAGTTTTCGTCCTTTTCTCTTTATTTTCAATGGGCTTTTTCCTTTCCTTTCTTTTTTTATTTCTTTCTCGGCTTTCTTTGTTTTTTCTTGTTTCTTTGTTTCCTTTTCTTTTTTTAGTTTTTCACGGTGTTCAATGCACATTCAAAAAAAAATGTAAACACTAGAAACATTTTTATATACGTGTTTAAAAAAGGTAAACAGGATTAACAATTTTTAAAATAGTTAACTTTTTATGTCTACTTTTTCCATACACATTGTAATTTTTTTCTATATATCTAATACATTTTTCTAATACAGGTTCAACATATTTTGAGTACTACTTTTAAAAAATTAATACATTGTCAACATTTTTTATACAATTTTTTTAAAATTATCAAATGCATGGTTAATATTTTTCAAATACAAGATTACCATATTTCGAATACATGTCAAAAATAATTTTACAAACATTTTAAGCCGAGTATCAAGTGCATGTGTTTCAAATGTTGTTTCGACTGCAAATTTTAAAAGGGGATCGCAAACGCTTTTGCGAGAGTCTTGACCTGTGAGTTTTAGGTTGTGTTTAGGCTTTTAGGGGTTTAGGAAGTTGTTTTCTACAACCCATGGAGATTGTTTTTAACTTTTTTTCTCTTAAATTTCATTAAAAAAATCCTACTGCTTTTTTTGCGGCAATCAAGAGAACTTTATTAAATCACAGCAGACCTAGGACAATCAACCATCAAGCTGGTCACTAGGAAGCTAGGTATCACATTGAGCCAGCATTCGGTCACATTCAATGTGCAGGCATGTTTAGCATAGAGATGAGCCAGAACGTTAGCCGAACGATTTATATGAAGTACATTAAATAAAGAGAAATTGCTAACTAGCTCTCCAATTTCAAGTAAGATTGGAGCCACGATTGAACGAGAATTGTGGCAAGTATTCCAGAGTTGCACCAACTCCAGGCAGTCCAGCTCCATGATCACATGTGTGAGTCCTCGCAGGCTTGCGAATCGAGCCCCCTCACGCATTGCCAATGCCTCCGCGATTAGTGGATCCGAGATCCCCAGGTGCGGCTTACACCATGCTCCAAGGTATGCAGCAGTGGATCGAGCGATGCCACCCGCACCGCTACAATTATCTTCGAAGTTGATAGCTCCATCTGTTGTAATCTTGACAATGCCCAGGTCCGGTGGCTTCCAACCATAACCTGGTAGAATTTTTGCTGCACTACGTGACAATTCCAACAGAGCTAGTGACTCCTTGATGGATCGCAAGCACTAGTAGAAAAATGGTCAAATGTCAAGCACACTAGTGTCGGTTTGCTTTTGAGCCGGCACTAATGTGTGCATTAGTGTCGGTTCCAACGGCTAGCCGGCCGCTTTCATTAGTACCGGTTCGTGGCCGACCTTTAGCACCGGTTCGTGCCACAGACCGGTACTAAAGTGAGTGGTGGCGAGGATCTTTGTCGATCCGGGGCCCCTCTAGCACCTTTAGTACCGGTTCGTGGCACGAACCGGTGCTAAAACAAATCTATAAACCCTTCGTCCACCCGAGCTCGCTGTGTTCTTCCCTTTCCCCTCTCCTCTCTGTTCTTCCCTCTTCCTCTCGAGCTCATCACACATTTTGCCCAAATTTTGTCAATATTCAAGGCCCCATCCATTCAAATGATCACAAAGGTTAGCAACTTTGTCCTTTCATCTCTCATTGCTAGATTAGCTCTTGCAATGCTTTGTATAGTGATTAATTTATGAGTTTAGTAATTTGGAAGGAAATATATGTGCTAGTATTTGATTTATATGCAATTTGAGGTAAAAAATAACACTTAGTTTGCATATGTAGGTGTGGTTTACTTAGTGCCTTCTAAATCTCCGTCGTAACCACAGTCGATCGCCCGCACCGTTTCGTCACCGGCACCACCTTGTGGTGAGCCTCTTGTTCATGAATGTTTTACATTACCAAATTGATGTTTGTGTGATTTGGATATATAGTTACTCGTATAATTATCTTACCCGTATGTTGTTTGTTATACCTAGTGCCATGGTTTTGATATCCGTCCCCGTCGGCCCTCGTCCTTGTTATGATTCGGATGTGGTATATTCTCTTTTAAAACTAGTTGTTGCATTTCGTGTTTATGACAAATTATGCCCATCAAGTTGACATAGATATTTTTGTCTAGGAGGTTTGTGAACTGGAAATTCCAACCGACCCTATTGTCGAGAGGTTAAATTTAGTTGAAAGAGAAAACGAGTATTTGAAAGAAAAATTGAAAAGAATTGAGGGGGAGAAGATGGAAGTGGAGTTGCATGTTGCCGATGTCGTCGATGATCACAAGATCAAGATGGAGAAAATGCGCTTGAAGATTAGAAAGATTAGAAAATATGCCATTGATAGTGAGGCTTGGTATCATTATGTTGTTGGTTCAATTGTTACCTTAGTTGCGATCTTGATCACATTTGTTGTTGCATTTAAATGCTTTACCTAGAAAGTTATTTGTTTGTTGCATTTAAGTCTTGTATGAACTTTATGTAAGAACTTTATGTATGAACTTGTATTAACTTGGTCTTTTCGGTGTTGTGTAATGAAGATGAGCCGACAATGGATGCACGATGACCGATGCTCTTCCGAGTTCATTAATGGCGTGCAAACTTTTCTGCTTGCGGCTGAGGCAAACAAGCGGGCGGATGGTTTTATGCCTTGTCCATGTTTAGTCTGTAAGAATGATCACAATTACTCTACATCAAGAACCATTCACGTCCACCTGTTTAAGTCCGGTTTCATGCCCCACTATAATGTTTGGACCAAGCACGGAGAAAGAGGGGTTATGATGGAAGACAATGAAGAAGAAGAGGACGACGACGGCTATCTTGGCCATGGGTTCCATGAATACGATGATACAACAATGGGGGAAGAAGCTGAAGAAGAGGCATCATATGAGCCCGCTGATGATCTAGGTCGGGCCATTGCCGATGCAAAGAGAAACTGCGCAAGTGATTTGGAGAAGAAGAAGTTGCAGCGCATGTTAGAGGATCACAAGAAATTGTTATACCCGAATTGCGAAGCTGACAAGAAAAAGTTGGGCACCACACTAAAATTGCTGCAATGGAAGGCAGAGAATGGTGTATCTGTCAAGGGATTTGGAAAGTTGCTGGTAATGATAAAGAATATGCTTCCAAAGGATAACCAATTGCCCGAGAGTACGTATGAAGCAAAGAAGGTTGTCTGCCCTCTAGGGTTAGAGGTGCAGAAGATACATGCATGCCCTAATGACTGCATCCTCTACTGCGGTGAGTACGAGGATCTGAGCGCTTGCCGGTATGCGGTGCATTGCGCTATAAGATCGGTAGCGATGACCACAGTGATGTCGAGCGGCGCCCGGAAGAAGATTCCTGCCAAGGTGATGTGGTATGCTCCTATAATACCACGGTTGAAACGCGTTGTTCCAAAACAAAGAGCATGCCAAAGGCGTCACGATGGCACGAAGAAGACCGTAAGAAAGACAGAAAGTTGAGAGTACCGGCGACGGGTCGCAGTGGAGAAAAATCGAGAGAAAGTACGGGAAGGAGTTTGCAAATGGCGCAAGGAGCGTATGGTTTGGTCTAAGCGCAGATGGCATTAATCCTTTTGGGGAGCGGAGCAGCAACCATAGCACGGCACGTGACTCTATGTTTGTATAACCTTCCTCCTTGGTTGTGCATGAAGTGGAAGTTCATTATGATGCCAGTGCTCATCCAAGACCCTAAGCAACCCGGCAACGACATTGATGTGTACCTAAGGCCATTAGTTGAGGAACTCTTACAGTTGTGGAATAGAACAGGTGTACGTGAGTGGGATGAGCACATGGGGGAAGAATTTGACCTAAAGGCCTTGCTGTTCGTGACCATCAATGATTGGCCTGCTCTCAGTAACCTTTCAGGACAGATAAACAAGGGATACCGCGCATGCACGCCTTTGTTTGGATAATCTTGACGGTATACATTTGGACAATTGTAGGAAGAATGTGTACACAGGACATCGTCGATTTCTTCCGAGCAGGCATCCCGTAAGAAAGAAAGGAAAGCATTTCAAAGGTGAGGCGGATCACTGGACGAAGCCTCGCCACCGTACTGGTGCTGATGTACATGATATGGTCAAGGATTTGAAGGTAGTCTTTAGAAAGGGTCCTGGCAGACAACCTGTTCCGAATGACGCTGACGGACGTGCACCCATGTGGAAGAAGAAATCTATATTTTGGGACCAGCCCTATTGGAAAGACCTAGAGGTCCACTCTGCAATCGATGTGATGCACGTACGAAGAATCTTTGCGTTACCCTGCTTGGCTTCTTGGGCGTGTATGGGAAGACAAAAGATACGCCTGAGGCACGGGAGGACCCGATGCGTATGCATGGAAAAGGCGGCATACATCGAGGTCATGCCGGCTATGCTCTTACCAAAGAAGAGAAGGAAATCTTCTTTGAATGCACCTTTCGATAATAAGGTACCGTCTGGCTTCTCGTCGAATATAAAGGGAATAATAAACATGGCATAGAAAAAGTTCCAGAACCTAAAGTCTCATGACTGCCACGTGATTATGAAGCAACTGCTTCCGGTTGCATTGAGGGGGCTTCTACCGGATAATGTTCGATTAGCCATTGTGAAGCTATGTGCATTCCTCAATGCAATCTCTAAGAAGGTAATCGATCCAGAAATCATACCAAGGTTAGAGAATGATTTGGTGCAATGTCTTGTCGATTTGAGTTGGTGTTCCCACCATCCTTCTTCAACATCATGACGCATGTCCTAGTTCACCTATGTGAAGAGATTAACGTTTTGGGTCCTGTATTTCTACACAATATGTTCCCCTTTGAGAGGTTCATGGGAGTCTTAAAGAAATATGTTCATAACCGTGCTAGGCCAGAAGGAAGCATCTCCAAGGGCCATGAAAATGAGGAGGTGATGGAGTTTTGTATTGACTTTATTCCTGACCTTAAGCCAATTGGTGTTCCTGAATCGTGGCATAAGGGCAGACTGGATGGAAAAGGCACGCTAGGAGGGGATCAAATAATATGTATGGACGGACATTCTCTCACTTGAAAGATCAAGGATGTCGCCTAGAGGGGGGTGAATAGGCCCTTTAAAATAATTACGGTTTAGGCTTGAATAAATGCGGAATAAACCTAGCGGTTAATTTGTCAAGCACAAAACCTAAAACAACTAGGCTCACCTATGTGCACCAACAACTTATGCTAAGCAAGATAAGCAACAATGTGATAGCAAGATATATGACAAAGAACAATATGGCTATCACAAAGTAAAGTGCATAAGTAAAGGGCTCGGGTAAGAGATAACCGAGGCACGCGGAGACGACGATGTATCCCGAAGTTCACACCCTTGCGGATGCTAATCTCCATTTGGAGCGGTGTGGAGGCACAATGCTCCCCAAGAAGCCACTAGGGCCACCGTAATCTCCTCACGCCCTCGCACAATGCAAGATGCCGTGATTCCACTAAGGGACCCTTAAGGGCGCTCACCTAACCCGTACAAATGGCGACCCTTGGGGGCGGTCACCGAACCCGTACACTTTGGCAACCCTTGGGGGCGGTCACCGGTACTCGTCAAATTGCTCGGGGCGATCTCCACAACCTAATTGGAGACCCCGACGCTTGCCCGGAGCTTTACACCACAATGATTGAGCTCCGAACAACACCAACCGTCTAGGGCGCCAAGGCACCCAAGAGGAACAAGCTCTAGGGTGTCCAAAACACCCAAGAGTAACAAGCTCAAGGGTACCAAGCACCCAAGAGTAATAAGCTTCTCAACTTGTAACTTCCACGTATCACGTGGAGAACTCAAACCGATGCACCAAATGCAATGGCAAGGGCACATGGAGTGCCCAAGTCCTTCTCTCTCAAATCCCACCGAAGCAACTAATGCTAGGGAGGAAGATGAGAGGAAGAACAAGAAGGAGAACACCAAGAACTCCAAGATCTTGATCCAAGGGGTTCCCCTCACATAGAGGAGAAAGTGATTGGTGGAAATGTGGATCTAGATCTCCTCTCTCTTTTCCCTCAAAAACTAGCAAGAATCCATAGAGGGATTCAGAGTTAGCAAGCTCGAAGAAGGTCAACAATGGGGAAAAACACGAGCTTAAAGGATAAGGTTCATTGGGGAAGAAGACCCCCTTTTATAGGTGGGAAAAAAATCCAATCGTTATGCTCACAGCCCACACAGAGCGGTACTACCGCTCCAAGGAGCGGTACTACCGCTAGGGCGGTAGTACCCCTTCGAAACACAACAGCGAGGAGGCAAAAAGGCCAGAAGAACCGTCGGAGCGGTAGTACCGCTTGACCTCACGGTACTACCGCTAGGGGTAGCGGTACTACTGCTAAGGGTAGCGGTACTACTGCTTGCGAGCGGTACTAAAAAATTACATCCGGGCCTACCACCGCAGGACTTGGGACGAGTTTTTGGTCCGGAGCGGTACTACCGCTGTAGTAGCCGTGGTAGTACCGCTCTGGAGCGGTAGTACCGCTGCAGCCTTTTCAGAACACCAAAACTGCCAGAACTTTTGCAAGCGGACTCCGAATTTGATGAAACCAAGTTTGTTGGAAAGCTAGCGACAAGGGCTAACACAATCTTGAAAGAAATATCAATAAGAAGCAAATTAGAAAAGGCCCATAAGGAAATAGTGAGAACCCTTCCTCGGATAAGATCGGTAAAACCTCCACCACCGAAAACATCATAGAAGACACATGCGAACTCCGTTTTCGATGAACTCAAGCTTGTCATCAAGATGACCATAAGCCCTAAGACTCACAAAGAGAACCAAAAAAGAACCAAGAAACATGATGCAAGGATGCAATGGTTTGAGCTCTCTACTAACGATACGATCAAGCTACCAACTTGAGAGCCCCCCTTGATAGTACGGCAAATGATCCTATAACCCGGTCTCCCAACTACCACCATGAGACCGGTAAAATAGAAAACCTATCAAGGAAAACCTTTGCCTTGCACATGGTCCACTTGAGCTAGATGATGACGATCTTGACTCCCTCAAGTTGGACCACCTTTCTTGATTGCGTTGGCTCGATGAAGACTAGATGATTGCTCCCCCATAGTCCACTATGGGTGAGCCACTCTTCGGCACATCTTCACTAGTCCATTGGCACCACAATGGATGGCAAGATTCAAGCACTTGATCTCTTCGTGATGCTCCACTTGAACTTGCACATGGCAATCTTGATGACGATCACCACTTGATGCCATCCTTTCCATGGGTTGTATGATATCTTCCTCTTGACGCAAGCCCATGGACACGTACCTAACCCCACATAGAACTCTCACATAGACCATGGATTAGTACACAAAGTGCAATGGACAATGCTTACCATACCATGGGATCACTTGATCCCTCTCGGTACATCTTCTACGCTTTGTGAGTTGATCAACTTGATTCACTCTTGACTTAGTCTTGACCAACCTTGAATCTTTCCAACTCTCTTCATTTGGATGATGTCTTGAAGGTAAACATGAATGATCACACAATCTTCTTCTTCAAGACATGCTTGCAATAAGCTCAACACTCACATGACCAATCTTTGGATAATTCCTTAATAGCACCTTGGTCAACTCATAAACTCCTTGAAACCAACACATGGACTTCAAGAAAAGCCTATGGACAAATCCTTAAAATATAACTCAAGAAAACCATTAGTCCATAGAGATTGTCATCAATTACCAAAACCAAACATGGGGGCACCGCATGTTCTTTCAATCTCCCCCATTTTGGTAATTGATGACAATCACTTTCAAGAGAGTTTGTATAAGGAATTATGCATCACAATGCAATGCAACAACCAATGATGCAGGAGAATGAGATGCAAATGCTTAGGAACAAAACCAAAGTAAGGAGAAAACTTTGAAACCTTCTCCACAAAACTCTCTGAAACTTCTCCCCCATTGGCATCGATTGCCAAAATGGGCGAAAAGCTTAGAAGGCCAATATAAAACGTGTTCCTCCATAAATTGTGTATTTCTCAACAAGAGAGTGGAATGCGATACACATGTCCAACGGTAAATACTTGGAGGAAGACAAACTATATTGAGACCCAAAGATTGCAAAAGAATGATATGCCACAAAGACATAACAAAGAGAGAAACAAGCAATCAAGCAATCAAAAGATACCAATTGAAGCAAGCAATCAACGGATATCAATTGAGCCAACTAGACGAATGATCCTACGTGCCACATGAAAAAAGGATAATATGATATGAGCGAAGGAGTGTTCTAAAGAAACTAGGGAAGCTCCCCATGATTTGTGCACACATAAGAATTTTTGTATTTGAATACAAAGTGCACAAAATAGGATCACAGCTCCCCCAAAATCAATAGAAACATACAACAAGTGCAATTGAGCATAAAGGAAACTAAGCCTAGCACTTGCAACAAACACATGGTTGAGCAACATGTAAAAGAGGCAACTTAAGAATAGGCTCAACCAAAATGATGTGTGTGAGTCATGGCAAAGCACATGAGAAGACTAATATATGGATGAGCATAAGCATCAATATAGTATCGAATGAATGAGATACACGGTGCAAAGCCTTTCATTCCCACACACAACTAAGAAAATGGGTTCACAAGAACACTAAATATGCAAAATGAATAACCAACACTTGTGACAACCCGAGGTGAAGATAGAAAGCATAAGAATCATCAAGACAGGGGATACCAATTAAGATGGCAAAAGCCTCGTCAAGACAAGCATGAGGAAAATAATCTTCACCACACAAGAGTGCATCAAGATGCAACGAGATAAGACACACACTCAAGGCAAAAGCTTTCACGGAGCCACCAAAGAAATAACATAAGAAAGACAAGGTGGACGTGAAAGAAAGGATATCACCTAGAGATGTAATTTCTCTCAAGTGTATAAGGGTCTAGGTAGACGAAATCATGACGATATATATCTAAAAAGAAGGATGTACACCCGAAATAGTTACAACACGAAGGAACAAGATATCCAAAAGGAAGTCATACATATACCAATAAGATATGTGCTTGGAAGCATAGCCCAAGGCTAGATATGGTCTTATTGTATATAAATGAATTCCTACCACACAACCATCAAAGACATCACAACTAGCAACAAGAGATCATTGTTGGGATGCTTTGAGAAAGGAAACAAGTATCACAATAAAGAAAGAATAACATGCCATGATACAACCCACACACGATTGATGCAATAATGTGTGCATGTAGTAGATGATGATACTTGTTACCTAGATAGCATTGGAAGGATGTAGTAGATACCAATTGAAGGTAGAAAGTAGCTCATTGATCATCCTAGCTTGACTCCAATAAGCACATGGTGACAACACCTTCCTTCTGAATGAGCCGAGTATCCAATGCATCTCCAATTGTTCCTAGAACAACAACACAAATAAAATGGCACCCAAACTCATTGGGACCAAAGAGTTAGAGAACCAACAATACATAGGACAAACTCCACATAGATATGTGCATATAGATATGAAAATGAATCTCATGCACATCTCATCCAATTTGAGACTTGGTGGAGTTTCCCCTATATATTGGGTCAAAGAAAGAAAACATGCCAAAGGAACTACATGAAGTTAAAAGGCATGCTCAAGACTTTCAAGAATCGATACCAAAATACAAGGAAAAACCAAGTGAATAGGATACCAAATGGAGAAATCATCACTTGGAAGATATCATTAGAAGATACATCAAGGAATGAGATATCCATTGGAACACACAAAAAAAGATGTCAAACTCCCAGAGGAGAGGATGGTTCCAAACAAACCAAGCTCTCTACAAAGTTTCATGATGGCACAAAGTACCAAAAGAAACGACTTGCCATCCACCAACACACACTTAATATGGATCACAAGATGAGTGTTTTATAGAAAATAGGATAGCTCCCCCACGAGTTGTGCATTATAGAGTATTTGCATTTGAATACAAAATGCACAAGGTGGGATCACCACTTTCTCTATATCAAGAAAACACTAGACAAGAACAAGACCATAACAAGATCCTCAAGTGACACGGAAGGCAATGGGAGTTGACACAATTTAGGCAAGAGATAATGCAAATAAAAGCAAAGGCCAAAGTAAAGATGATCAATAATTTCTACCACACAAGTGAGTACCAATTGTCAAAAGATAAGAAGTATTCGGAAGTAATTCCGGTGGTAGATAGCAAGGATATCCGACATCATCTTCACACCAAACACAAGCAAATTGCAACTTGTAGAGCTAACATGACACCTACGAACAAGATAATTTACAATATCAATTCTAGGTGATAATATCTCAAATGTACACATTTTCTAGGCTTGTAGTATGCACATAGCATATTACTCCCCCATAATGTGATACCAATAAAAACTTAACAAGAGGCAATAAGAGGATCCAACAAGAGACGATTAATGGACTATTTAGAATTTGAATTTATCATGAGAAGACATACCACATAGTGACTAGATACTCTTGTAATATCAATACTAGATGGTATTCCTCATGTACACACATTTATAAGATTGTGAGGTGCACAAAGCACATCACTCACCCATAATGGGATATTCCATTAATCTCTCACAAGAGCCAACTAAGATATAAACAAGATGAACAAAGGCTCAACACACTACACACATGTACATCATGTGCGAACCAACATGCACATACTTGATTTCTCAAGATAAGCAAATTGGAAGCATAACATATACACACACATGCAAGGTACAAAACCACAACACGCTAAGGGGCAAGTAACTTTCAATGTAAACAATTTAAGCACGAGTTACCGCAAGGGGGAACATTGGACATAAGATAGAAACTTGATAATCCGAATGACTTGGCTTGAGACAATATGAATGATGAAGACCCCTTAATTCTTCATAAGGTAGCCAAGTCTCCAATGATCTCCATCAACACCTATTGATCAAGTTTTAGCTTGTTGGTCCCCAACCAAGTTGGGTCCTAAGAGGTTAGTCACAATAGGCTTGGCCACCCAAATGGTTCTTTTCTTGACACCACTTTGAGTACCAACAAACTTTGCAAACACATTGCCAACATTATCCTTCCCAAGAGAATAGACATAATCAATAATAATTGGGTTGGATACGTTACCACTTGTGCATGAAGAAGCGACGTGACCTTTCTCATGACATAAGTAGCAACGTCTACTCTTCATTTTCTTCTCACTTGATTTCTCAACAAGAGAAGCACGAGCTTGAGCATTCTTGGGAAGTGGCCTTTCTTCAACTTGTGGTTGACATGAGATTGAACTTGTGGCCGCTTCCCTTGTTTCTTGTCACTAATGGCCTTCTTCTTCAATGGGCAAGATCTCACATGATGCCCTTCAATTTTGCACTTGAAGCAAACAATCTTGGCCGAATTCTTGACTTGTTCTTGGCCCTTCTTCTTGTTCAACTTGGACTTCTTCTTCTTGTTGGAGTTGAATCCAAGTCCACCTTTGTCATTGGGGGATTTTTGCACACTCAAGATATTGTTGAGTGCGGATTTCCCTTCATGACTCTTTTCCAAGTCTTTCTTCAAAGAAGTGACTTGGGCCTTGAGATCTTTGATTTCCTATACATGGTTAGTCTCAACACAAGTACTAGAGGAAGTATAAGCTTCATTATTAGAGCAACAAGGCAAGGAAAGCAATTCATCACAAGATGTACCAATGTTATGCATAGACGAATTACGAGGACTAGCACAAGGCAATATAGCATTTTGACTAAGAGTAGTGCTAATGTCCACATGAGGCTCACTATATGTTACCTTAGCAATCATAGCCACATGATCTATTTTTAGCACATTATGGGATACAATAAGATCATCATGAGAGCTAGAAAGCTTTTCATGACTTTCTTCCAATTTCCCATACTTGCTAGATAGCAACTCAAGTTGAGCCCTTAGCTCAACTTCTCCTTTAAAATGGATGCTTCACAAGAAATAGAGTTAGTAGCACAAGCATCATCATTAACAACAAGAGGAGAAGGCAACTTGGCAAGCTCTTTTAAATAAGAAGCTTCAAGTTGAGCATGAGACTCGGTGAGTTTGATGAGCTCACCCTTGATGACCCTTGAGCCATTTTAGAGGTGCTCAAAATCCTCAAGGAGTCTAGCATGAGCAACTTCAAGCTTAGCATTTTTAGTTTCAAAAACATTGGCCACCTCAAGAGCTCTATCATTAGATTCCTTCACTCTAGATAATTCTAGAGCAAAAGTCTCCTCAAGAGATTCGGAGGTGGTTTGTTCATGTTCAAGAGCTTGAGATAGCTCCACAATCTCATTTGCGTAATCACGCTCATGAGCTTCCAATTTCTCAATGGTGACCTCATGCTCCTCTAGATGAGATTCCAACTCCTCAATGTATTTCTTGCCATCAATGGCAATGGACATTATTTCCGTGAAGTTGGAACGAGCAATTTTATTTTTATAAAGAGCTTTAAAATAATTTCCCCTTAGTTTTTAAGGAGGCAACATTATCATTCTCTTCATCATTATCCTCATCATCATTAGCATCAACATCATCATCAAGAGACATATTGGGGTACAAAGTAGGAGATACCTTTGACGCCTTAGCCATAAGGCAAAAAGCAATAGATGATGATGTAGGATCCTTTGAGGCACCATTAAACACCACATCTTGTTCCATGGAGTATTCGGTTTCCTCTACATTGTTAGCACAAAAATTCGAGGAAATAGATGCATTTTTATCATGGCAACAAGACATAGCAAGCATATCATCATGAGATTTAGTCAAGCAATTTCTACATGATATGCAAGGACTATCAACACAAGCATGTGAAACATTTGGAGTGCTAGAAGTGTTAAAGTCCAAAGATGAAGCATAGCAATAAGAAAGTGATGAAGGATTATCAACAATAAGCCCACTATCATCATTGTAATGAACACCACTACTCACCATGTCATTACCTTGTGGCAAACCACATGTAGGTGAAGTATAAGAAGTTGAGAACGCAACACGGCCAGAGGTGGAGGGAGAACAATCATCCTTACAAATCTTGGACACGCCATATTTATCTTGAAGCTTTGTCCACAACTCATGAGCATCCCGGAACGACATGAGTTGAAATATAACTACATTGCTCAAAGCATCGAAAAGCACATTAGAAGCTCGAGCATTGAGATAAGAGTTTTTCTCATCCTCTAAAGATAATCTTTGGGGATCCTTTGGAGGAGAAAACCCCATATCTACAATTCGCTCTAAATTTGGGTCCATGACCCTAAAGAGATTAAGCATGTGAATTACCCAAACATCAAAATTTGTGCCATAGAAACTAAGAGTGTCAGAGAATCCTAATCCCCTAGTCGACATCTTTACTCTCTAGGCGGTTAAGCCCAACAAAGAGAGATGAGGCTCTGATACCAATTGAAAGATCAAGGATGTCGCCTAGAGGGGGGGGGTGAATAGGCGCTTTAAAATAATTACGGTTTAAGCTTGAACAAATGTGGAATAAACCTAGCGGTTAATTTGTCAAGCACAAAACCTAAAACAACTAGGCTCACCTATGTGCACCAACAACTTATGCTAAGCAAGATAAGCAACTATGTGATAGCAAGATATATGACAAAGAACAATATGGCTATCACAAAGTAAAGTGCATAAGTAAAGGGCTCGAGTAAGAGATAACCGAGGCACGCGGAGACGGCGATGTATCCCGAAGTTCACACCCTTGCGGATGCTAATCTCCGTTTGGAGCGGTGTGGAGGCACAATGCTCCCCAAGAAGCCACTAGGGCCACCGTAATCTCCTCATGCCCTCGCACAATGCAAGATGCCGTGATTCCACTAAGGGACACTTGAGGGCGGTCACCGAACCCGTACAAATGGCGACCCTTGGGGGAGGTCACCGAACCCGTACACTTTGGCAACCCTTGGGGCGGTTACCGGTGCCCGTCAAATTGCTCGGGGCGATCTCCACAACCTAATTGGAGACCCCGACGCTTGCCCGGAGCTTTACACCACAATGATTGAGCTTCGAACAACACCAACCGTCTAGGGCGCCAAGGCACCCAAGAGGAACAAGCTCTAGGGTGTCCAAAACACCCAAGAGTAACAAGCTCAAGGGTACCAAGCACCCAAGAGTAATAAGCTTCTCAACTTGTAACTTCCACGTATCACGTGGAGAACTCAAACCGATGCACCAAATGCAATGGCAAGGGCACACGGAGTGCCCAAGTCCTTCTCTCTCAAATCCCACCGAAGCAACTAATGCTAGGGAGGAAGATGAGAGGAAGAATAAGAAGGAGAACACCAAGAACTCCAAGATCTAGATCCAAGGGGTTCCCCTCACATAGAGGAGAAAGTGATTGGTGGAAATGTGGATCTAGATCTCCTCTCTCTTTTCCCTCAAAAACTAGCAAGAATCCATGGAGGGATTGAGAGTTAGCAAGCTCGAACAAGGTCAACAATGGGGAAAGAACACGAGCTTAAAGGATAAGGTTCATTAGGGAAGAAGACCCCCATTTTATAGGTGGGAAAAAATCCAACCGTTATGCTCACAGCCCGCACAGAGCGGTACTACCGCTCCAAGGAGCGGTACCGCTAGGGCGGTAGTACCCCTTTGAAACACAACAGCGAGGAGGCAAAAAGGCCAGAAGAACCGTCGGAGCGGTAGTACCGCTTGACCTCACGTCACTACCGCTAGGGGTAGCGGTACTACTCCTAAGGGTAGCGGTACTATTGCTTGTGAGCGGTACTAACAAATTACATCCGGGCCTACCACCGCAGGACTTGGGACGAGTTTTTGGTCCGGAGCGGTACTTCCGTTATAGGAGCCGCGGTAATACCGCTCTGGAGCGGTAGTAAAAAATTACATCCGCTCCAATTCGTGGTAGTACCGCTGCAGCCTTTTCAAAACACCAAAACAGCCACAACTTTTGCAAACGGACTCCGAATTCGATGAAACCAAGTTTGTTGGAAAGCTAGCGACAAGGGCTAACACAATCTTGAAAGAAATATCAATAAGAAGCAAATTAGAAAAGTCCCATAAGAAAATGGTGAGAACCCTTCCTCGGATAAGACCGGTAAAACCTCCAACACCGAAAACATCATAGAAGACGCATGCGAACTCCGTTTCCTATGAACTCAAGCTTATCATCAAGATGACCATAAGCTCTAAGACTCACAAAGAGAACCAAACAAGAACCAAGAAACATGATGCAAGGATGCAATGGTTTGAGCTCTCTACTAACGATACGATCAAGCTACCAACTTGAGAGCCCCCCTTGATAGTACGGCAAACGATCCTATAACCCGGTCTCCCAACTACCACATGAGACCGGTAAAATAGAAAACCTATCAAGGGAAAAACCTTTTCCTTGCACATGGTCCACTTGAGCTAGATGATGACAATCTTGACTCCCTCTAGTTGGACCACCTTTCTTGATTGTGTTGGCTCGATGAAGACTAGATGATTGTTCCCCCATAGTCCACTATGGGTGAGCCACTCTTCGACACATTTTCACAAGTCCATTGACACCACAATGGATGGAAAGATTCAAGCACTTGATCTCTTCGTGATGCTCCACTTGAACTTGCACATGGCAATCTTGATGACGATCACCGCTTGATGCCATCCTTTCCATGGATTGTATGATATCTTCCTCTTGACGCAAGCCCATGGACACGTACCTAACCCCACATAGAACTCTCACATAGACCATGGGTTAGTACACAAAGTGCAATGGACAATGCTTACCATACCATGGGATCACTTGATCCCTCTCGGTACACCAAAATAGTGGTGTCTGCTTTGATGCAACAACCAAGACGGGAAAGGAAACATATTTTGGTCACATAGAGGAGATATGGGAACTTGACTATGGACGTGGTTTGAAGGTCCCTTTGTTTCGGTGCAAATGGGTCAATATGACACGAGGCGGGGTAACGGAAGACCCATAGTATGGAATGCCAACAGTGGATCTCAACAATCTTGCGTATGCAGACGAACCATTCGTCCTAGCTAATGATGTGGCACAGGTTTTCTATGTGAAGGACATGTCTACCAAGCCGAGAAAAAGAAAAGATAAGGAAGCAAATGCATCATACGATGAGCCAAAGCGCCACATAGTTCTTTCTGGGAAGAGAAACATCGTGGGAGTGGATGACAAGACAGACATGTCAGAAGATTATGAAAAGTTTGATGAAATTGCTCCATTCAGAGTGAATATTGACCCAAGCATCCATTTAAATGATGAAGATTTTCCATGGCTACGGCGCAAAGGGACACACGCGAAGAAAAAGTTTCACACCCAAAGATCTGGGATGTGATCGGCTTCACTATCATCACTTTCTTACATGTTTCACACCCAGGAGGGAATCTCTGTAATAGTTAAGGTAGTTATGTGTTTTGTCATTTGAAACGCGAAGAAATTTTATGTGCAAACAAATTCTTTCATGCATTTACTGATTTTTTCAGATAAATGACCCTGAAATTGAAAAGCATTTCAAATGAACTCAGAAAAGGTTGAAAGTTGGTATGGTATCATAATTTCACCCACATAGCATGTGCAAAAAAGTAAGAGGAAAAAGTAAGAGGGTTACCGCAAAAACTGGATGCACTTCGTGTATAAAATGGACAATCTCTTTCGAAGTATCAGGATTTCGGACGAAAACTCATCCGTTACAAAGGCATTTCATTTTTTAAATAACCAAAGCATTACCAAATTGAATATAATGATAAAACACACTAATATTAAACATAAGAAAAAAGAATCACTGAAAAATCTATTTTCAAAGTTAAGTTATTCACAAACTAGTGATTCACACAAATTTCAAATAATTCAAAATGTAAACTATTCAAATTTGTAAACTACCGGCACTAATAGAAAGTTTGTAATTTTTTGTACCTAAAGCAAAAATATTCACAAAGAAACTCTAAATACAGCAAAAAACAACTCAAAAATAAATAAAACAAAAATAAATAAAGCAAAAAATAAGAAAATAAAAAAGCCCGCCTACTGCGCCACAGCGGCCTGCATACGACTAGAAACCCAACCTGTAGTTGGGCCAGGATGCAGGCCCGCAAACCCAAAGAGACCCACAGTAGTAGGAGAGGTAGGCCCAGAAGGCCTGCTATTGAGAGGAGCTCAATGCAGTGCCCGCGCCGGGGCTTATAAACAGGTCCTGGCGCTCCTCAACTAGCAAGGTGGGACTAGTACCGGGTCGTGGCTCCAACCGGTACTAAAGGGTGGTCTTTAGTACCGGTTGGTGCGACCACCCGGTACTAAAGGTGGGCGCTTCCAGCCGCTTGGCCTGGCCAAAACAGACCTTTAGTACCGGTTGGTGCGACCACCCGGTACTAAAGGTGGGCGCTTCCAGCCGCTTGGCCTGGCCAAAACAGACCTTTAGTACCGGTTGGTGGCACCAACCGGTACTAAAGGTTGTTCTATATAAGAAAACACTTCAAAAAATCAGTTTCTCATCTCTCCCTCTGCTTCTTTCTCCTCTGCCCCGTCGTCGCCGCCCCTCGTCGCCGCCCCCATCGTCGCCGCCCCCGTCGCCGTCCGTCGCCGTCGCCGTCCCCGTCCCCGTCCCTGCCCGTCGCCCGCGCCGTGCCCCGCCTCCGTCGTTCCCTTGACCCGTCCCGTCCCGTCGTCGCCGCCCGTCCCCATCGCCATCGCCACCGCCCTGCCTCCGTCCCCTCACAAGGCCGGTGAGCTCCTGCCCCGGCCGCCATGTCCCACACACACACACACATTGTTATAGAAATGTTAGCAATTTTTCTATTTTTTAGTTATAGAAATATTAGGAATGTTAGTTATATAGAAATGTTATAAAAATTTCTATTTTTTAGTTATAGAAATATTTATAGAAATGTTAGTAATTTTTTTGTTTTTCAGTTATAGAAATATTAGAAATGTTAGTTATATATATAGAAATGTTAGAAATTTTTCTGTTTTTTAGTTATAGAAATATTAGAAATGTTAGTTATATATATAGAAATGTTAGAAATTTTAGAGTTAGTTTTAGCTAGATGAATTAGATTAATGTCAAATTGTTAGAATTTGCGTATAGAATTTTAGTTATCACAATCCAATCACATTTAAAAAATGTTACTTTTTGCGGGCATATAGTATTTGTTCTCGACGATGCCCGGCCCGCATCCTCGCCGTCGACCCGTTCGCCATGACGTCCGGCTGACCCATGTCCGGGACTGGGCTCCGCCGGGCTGGCACTGGGAGGTGCTACCTGGAGGGGCGCGCCACTTGGTGAGGAACCCAGTCTCGGGTCCCGTCGTCGACCCCGATCTCCTTTGGTGGCGTTCGCGTGGGCCACATTCTGTGCAGAGGGAGCCGGCCCCGCCGGAGGTGGTGCGTCGTCGTGTCAGGGAGGAGGACGAGCACGTCCATCGCTACATGGCTGCTATGGACGCCGGGTTCTCCAATACCGCAGGTTCTTTGGGCGTATGAGCGGAGATATGATCTTGTGATGGTTCCTTCTCTTTGGGTGTCCATCGCTCGCGCCCTGTGAACCATGAGTGGCCTAGATTCTTCTGTAGTATTCGATCTTTATTGGCTACCTAGCCAGTGATGTATTCGATATATAATATTCGAGATGATGTATTCGAGATTATATATATTATTCGAGATGATGTACTCGAGATTATATATCATTCGAGACGATGCATATTATGTACTATATGATTCAGTTTTTCCTTATTGATTGCATCCATGCATTGTAATTTGAATACTAAATTGTTTTATATTTCTTCTGTATTAGTTAAGTAAAAGCTATGGCGGACAATACCGGCAGAGAGAGAGAAGAGGAATTGTTCGAGATCATACGCAGCCCTCGCGGGCTAGATGATCTGAATGAAACAGATGACGGCTCCCAATATCTAAACAATACCGAGGAGGGTGATGATAACATATTCGATCTCGACGACCGAGCTGATGAAGTCATGAACTATGATTATGATTATGATGACGCAGACAATGTTTATGATGACACAGACAATGTTGATCTTGAAATAACAAAGACTATCGGCGAGATATATTTATATAAGCAGGCATCTGGTGATCATCACATGTTTTTTTATTTGAAGATATATATATTAACGAATCGATCTTTCTTCTTTTAGCCCTCCGTATCGAGCAAATCTGCTTCTACAGACAGCAGGACAAAGCGAGGCCCGGGCAAAAAGTTGAAGGAGGGTGTAAAGTACAACATCGACTCCATCAAAGCTAATGGCGAACCCCTCATGCCTAAGAACATTGCGAACAAGTGGACTCGTCGGTCACGGAGTTCTTGTGAAGGACCAACTCCCGATCTCCATTCAAGAATGGAAAGAGCCAAAAACTAAACGTCCAGATGTTACTTGGGTCGACAACAGAGCAAAACAAAATCTTTGGGAATCTCTGATGGAACATTTCACCCTACCAGATTATTTCACTGATGCAGATGTGCAGAAAGTCAAGGACGTTGCTCTTAAGAAGATGGCAATTGTACTCAACACCCACAAGAAAACTGTATGGGCCAACTACCTCGCTGCAAAAAACAAGAATCCAGAATTCAAGGGAACACTGGAGAAGCAAAGAGAACACTGGCCCGCTTTCGTGAAATTAAAGGAATCAGAATTATCTAAGGAACGGTCGAGAAAAAACAAGGCCAATGCCGCAAAAAAGACACAGTTCCATAGGCTGGGGCCAGGTGGCTACGCGGTGGCAATGCCTAAGTGGGATAAGTCTAAGCAAGAGATGGAGGATGCAGGGGTCACTCCGGTTACTAGGAGCTGGCCCCCCAGGTGCAGAACTTGGTTCTATGCGCATGGGGGGCGTTGGACCCGAAGACAGGCCTGGTTTCAAAGAAGGCAAGTCTAAAAGGAGCAGATCAAAAGTTACTTGACGCAATAGAAGATGCTCGAAAGGGGGTGTTCACGCCCAATAGAGAGAACAACGAGCTTACGCGCGCCCTGGGAAATCCTGAACACCCGGGAAGAACATGAGGCAAGGGCGTTATTCCCTGGTATGTGGGCTTTTCGGAATGGAATGACGACTACAGGATCCGTGCAAGAAAGAAGATGGAGGAGGAGAAGAAGAGGAAGCTGGAGGAGGAGCAGAGGAAGCAGGACGCGAAACGCCTTCAAGGCCTAGAAGAAAGGCACGCGGACTTGGCACTCAAATTCCAGCTGTAGCAGCAGCATCAGATCGACTCACTTAGCCAGGAAAGGGGGTCTCAGCAGCGTCAGCAGCAAGCGGATGATCATCCAGCATTGGATAGCACCGTCCCATCCATGCCGAGAAGCAGCGTTGGTTCCGCCCCGGGCGACGCACTGCTTGATACATACCCTGTGGATGACATCATAGAGAACACTAACTGTGAGCTACACTTCAAAATGAAGAACATATCCATGAAGGTGGCGGACGCCGTTGCTTTTACAATTACCCCCGAAGCAACCTTCCATTGCACCCCGATTCCAGCGGGCTATGCTCGTGTCTTGGTTGATGAGGTGGTGGACCCATATTCGGGGCTACAGCTTGACATTCCTGGAGGTGACGACGAGCACACACTGGGAGAGGCCATACATCGTATCATCCTATGCAGAAAGGATTGCATCATCTTTCGAAGTCCACCGACACCGCGTCTGCCGACTCCTCCTCGAAGTCCGCCACCGAGTCAGCAGAGTCCCACTCCTCCAAGTCCACGAACACGTGAGCTGACTCCTCCTCGAAGTCCGCCACCGTGTCAGCAGACTACCGCTCCTCCAAGTCCACGAACGCGTGAGCAGACTCCTGCTTCAAGTCCGGCACAGCCTCAGGCCACTCCTCCCGATTCAAGTCCGACAACGTGTCAGGCCACACCTCCTGCTTCAAGTCCGGCACAGTGTCAGGCCACTCCTCCTGCTCCAACTCAGCCACGTCAGCCGTCTCCGCCGCCTCATCAATCGCAGAAAGAGACAAGCCGCAGCTATGGTGCGTGATGCAGTCGAGGTAGTACAGGAAGTACAGGCGGAGACAAGCGATATAAATATGGTCCAAGCAGCCTCGCTCCTCTTCCTCAAAGGAATTACGACATGACCGAGGAGCAAAACAATGCCATAGTGCGGGCCGAAGTGGACGCCCATTTTGGACCGAAACCGGCAACGCCGCCGAGGGAGAAAGTGCCTGAGGAAAAGATTGACCACTTCATTCATATGGCTAGATCACCAGCTCCCAAGCCTGTTGATCGAGACTATGAGCGCCAAATCAGGAAGGCACATCGAGCACGACTACAGAAAGAAGCAAGCTCGAGCTCGAGCCAACAAGCATTGTCAAAAATGTGGGAAAACCGTTCCCTCACTGGGAGAACAGGCAGCGCAATCGATCCCCCCGCTTGTTGTGCCAACAACACATGAGAGTGCGCGCGCCCAATATTATTATGGGCAAATAGTTTATGTTCCCGAGGTGGGCAATGTGGTAATAACCGAGGAGCATATAATGCAGGCTGAAATTCTCAAGATCACTGTTGGACAACTCCTCGATATCGAGTCCATGTCTTCGCTTAGAGAGGAGGAAATAAAACGGAAATATGTCCGGGGCCAACCTTTGGTCGAGCCAGATGAGGTCAAGAACCTCCCAACGAGAATGTATGAATTGCATCAGTGGTACATGAACATTACGATGATTTCCAATCGAGAGTCCCTCATGGTGAAAGTCGAGGAAGATCATTACTTCCATAAGCTAGCTCTGTCCGTTGAGTATTCAGAACTATTTCAGTTATTCAATCAAGATGCACTCGACAAATATATCGTCAGTTTCTATTGTCTGTAAGTGATTTCTTTCTGTAATTTAAGTCTCAAGCTAGCTCTAGTGCTCATTGATTGATCATTAGTTACCTGTAATTATATATCCTCACTATATATTCTTTTCTGTGGTATTATGCAGGATGAAGATGTATGAAATGAAAAAAGGTGGACACTATGGCATTGGGTTCATTGACCCAAATACCGTTAATGAATACACATGGAAATTGGAATACTGTAGACAAGACGTAGAGAAAAACATGCTAGAGTTCTTGAAGCGCCTCAATATCAATGAAGATATACTACTTCCTTACAACTTCGTGTGAGTCACACTGTATTGTACTACAAATTCTGTTTTTGCTTACTAGCTAGATGTTAATAAGTGAATAGGGTTTAGGGTTATAGTTGATTAGTGTTATGCACATGCCCGCTTAATTTATACATGCAAACGTATGCGCATGCAGGTACCACTGGATTTTGTTAGACATTAAAGTTGACGAAGGAAAAGTTGAAGTATTGGACTCACTACTTAAAAAAGATAGTGACTACAGCATCGTGAAGGGGATAGTCAACAGGTAATTTCAATCATTATTAACTATATCTCGGCCTATTTAGTTCGTCATTTCCTGATATGAACTATTTTTAATAACCCCTTTATTAATTTTCTTTGCCGGCGGGCAGGGCTTGGGCAAAGTACATCAAGGTGACTCCATGAAAATGGCGACAAAGGCTATTTTTGGTATCGACCCAAGGTAAGTAATTAAGTAGTACTAGCTAGCTAGCTACCATTTCTTTAATTCTTGTTTCAATACCATTAATTAATTAACATGTTTGATTAATTATTATCTGATTAAATTCTATTCTCGTAAAGGCCCTGAAGCAGGCGTCGGGGACTGAAGTGTGTGCATACTATGTTTGCGAGAACATTCGCATGATGGCGTCCGAAAGGAGCAGATCTGATAGACATCAATTGGTACGTTTGCCAGAACACTATTCAAAAATCTTACATGATTGTCGATATCTAGTCACACAACTAATACACATGCATATTGATCCCCTTCTTAACAGTTCAAAGACGTGCGGGACCAGCTCCTACCAACAGAGCGCATACGAGCACTTCAAGAGGAAATAGCGGGATTTTTGCTCGACCAGGTCATAGAACCCAAAGGATAATACTATTACCCGCTACCGCCCCCATGAACCACTTGTCATCGTGATCCGAAGGCACCAAGGCAACATGTAGGAGAAATTGTATATATATACATGTGTATGTGTGAATAATTAATGGTGGTTGTGAGACATTTGATTATATTTATATATATATATATATATATATATGATCGGTTCTACGAGAAAATCTATTTATATATATATATATGCATAATGTGTACAATATGTAGTATCGTAAAATACCAGCAAACAAAAAAGAATTAAATGGAAAACACAAAATTAATGGAAAAATAAAAATTAAAACCAACCCCCCCCCCCAAACATTTAGTACCGGTTGGTGCTACCAACCGGTACTAATGGTCTACCAGCACCCGGGCCTGGCTCGTGCCACGTGGTGGCACTTTAGCGCCGGTTCGTGCCGAACCGGTAGTAAAGGCGGGGGGCCTTTAGTCTCCACTCTTTAGTGCCGGTTGCAGAACCGGCACTAAAGGCCCTTACGAACCGGCGCTAAAGCCCGGTTCTGCACTAGTGAAGGAAATCATAGGATTAAGACCCTCCTGATCATGCTTAATTATGTTCCGTGAATGCCATATAGACCACATAATGATGATGATTTTTGGTCGGTCCTTGTCATCTACCATTGGGTGACATAAAATGTCCCTTGCCCACGAGCAAAGATGTAACCTGGGCAGCCGAATATCAAACCAAGGGCGGGATACCGCCCAAAAACGTTTGGCATGAGAGCATAGCATTAATGCATGATGTAGATCTTCCTCCATAGCTAAACAGATGTTGCATCTACTTATTTGTGCAATGTGCCTCCGGTTAAGAGTGTGTTCATCAGGTAAAATTCCTCATAGAACTCGCCACTAGAACACCCGTACCTTTGGCACCACGTTGAGCTTCCAAAGAGCCTTCCACATTTGTCGATCATTCACTGAAGTATCGGTAACTGACCCATCCTCCAGAGCAATACGCTCTTTCCGCGTCACTAGAGTGCGATACGCTGTCTTAATAGTGTATTTGCCCAAAGCATCAAAAGCCCACGCATAGAAATCCTCACCACCGCCCTAAAGGAAATATGCCCTGGAGGCAATTATAAAGTTGTTATTTATATTTCCTTATATCATGATAAATGTTTATTATTCATGTTAGAATTGTTTTAACCGGGAACTTAGTACATGTATGAATACATAGACAAACAGAGTGTCACTAGTATGCCTCTACTTGACTAGCTCGTTGAATCAAAGATGGTCAAGTTTCCTAGCCATAGACATGAGTTGTCATTTGATTAACGGGGTCACATCATTAGATAATGATGTGATTGACTTGACCCATCCGTTAGCTTAGCACGATGATCGTTTAGTTTGCTGCTATTGCTTTCTTCATGACTTATACATGTTCCTACGACTATTAGATTATGCAACTCCCGAATACCGGAGGAACACTTAGTGTGCTCTCAAATGTCAAAACGTAACTGGGTGATTATAAAGATGATCTACAGGTGTCTCAGATGGTGTTTGTTGGGTTGGCATAGATCGAGATTAGGATTTGTCACTCCATGTTCCGGAGAGGTATCTTTGGGCCCTCTCGGTAATGCACATCACTATAAGCCTTGCAAGCAATGTGACTAATGAGTTAGTCACAGGATGATGCATTACGGAACGAGTAAAGAGACTTGCCGGTAACGAGATTGAACTAGGTATTGAGATACCGACGATCGAATCTCGGGCAAGTAACATACCGATAACAAAGGGAACAACGTATGTTGTTATGCGGTTTGACCGATAAAGATCTTCGTAGAATATGTAGGAACCAATATAAGCATCTAGGTTCCGCTATTGCTTATTGGCCGGAGATGAGTCTCGGTCATGTCTACATAGTTCTCGAACCCGTAGGGTCCGCATGCTTAACGTTCGGCGACGATCGGTATTATGAGTTTATGTGTTTTGATGTACCGAAGGTAGTTCGGAGTCCCGGATGTGATCACGAACATGACGAGGAGTCTCAAAATGGTTGAGACATAAAGATTGATATATTGGATGACTATATTCGGACACCGGATGAATTCTGGGGGTCACCGGATAATTATCGAAATGCCGGGGGGTTATCGAAACCCCCGGGGGAACTAATGGGCCAACATGGGCCTTGTGAGAGAGAGAGATGAGGGGGCCTCAGGGCTGGCCACCCCCCCCCCTGAGGAGTCCGAATTGAACAAGGAGGGGGGCGGCGCCCCCTCTTTCCCTCCCTCACTCCCTCTCCTTTCTGTCCCCCTCCTAGTAGGACTAAGAAAGGAGGAATCCTACTCCTACAAGGAGGAGGATTCCTCCCCTCCTTGGCGCGCCTATAGGGCCGGCCGGCCTCCCCCTTGCTCCTTTATATACGGGGGCAGGGGGCACCCTAGAACACACAACTTGACAGTTGTCTTAACCATATGTGGTGCCCCCCTCCACAGATTTCCACCTCGGTCATATCGTTGTAGTGCTTAGCCGAAGCCCTGCGTCGGTAACTTCATCATCACCGTCATCTTTTGTCGTGCTGACGAAGCTCTCCCTTGACACTCAGCTGGATCTAGAGTTCGTGGGACGTCACCGAGCTGAATGTGTGCAGATCGCGGAGGTGCCGTACTTTCGGTACTAGGATCAGTCGAATCGTGAATATGTACGACTACATCAACCGCGTTGTCATAATGCTTCCGCTTTTGGTCTATGAGGGTACGTGGACAACACTCTCCCCTCTAGTTGCTATGCATCACCAAGATGGATCTTGCATGTGCGTATGATTTTTTTTTTGAAATTACTGTGTTCCCCAACAGTGGCATCCGAGCCAGGTCTATGCATAGATGTTATATGCATGAGTAGAACACAAAGAGTTGTGGGCGATAATAGTCATACTGCTTACCAGCATGTCATACTTTGATTCGGCGGTATTATTGGATGAAGCGGCCCGGACTGACATTACGCGTATGCTTACGCGAGACTGGTTCTACCGACGTGCTTTGCACACAGGTGGCTGGCGGGTGTCAGTTTCTCCAACTTTAGTTGAATCGAGTGTGACTACGCCTGGTCCTTGTTGAAGGTTAAAACAGCACACTTGACGAAAAATCGTTATGGTTTTGATGCATAGGTAAGAACGGTTCTTGCTCGGCCCGTAGCAGCCACGTAAAACTTGCAACAACAAAGTAGAGGACGTCTAACTTGTTTTTGCAGGGCATGTTGTGATGTGATATGGGCAAGACATGATGCTAAATTTTATTGTATGAGATTATCATGTTTTGTAACACAATTATCGGCAACTGGCAGGAGCCATATGGTTGTCGCTTTATTGTATGAAATGCAATCACCATGTAATTGCTTTACTTTATCACTAAGCGGTAGCGATAGTCGTGATAGCAATAGTTGGCGAGATGACAACGATGCTTCGATGGAGATCAAGGTGTCAGGCCGGTGACGATGGTGATCATGATGGTGCTTTGGAGATCGAGATCAAAGGCACAAGAGGATGATGGCCATATCATATCACTTATATTGATTGCATGTGCTGTTTATCCTTTATGCATCTTATTTTGCTTAGCTCGGCGGTAGCATTATAAGATGATTTCTCACTAAATTTTAAGGTACAAGTGTTCTCCCTGAGTATGCACCGTTGCGAAAGTTCGTCGTGCCAAGACACCACGTGATGATCGGGTGTGATAAGCTCTACGTTCACATACAACGGCTGTAAGCCAGTTTTGCACACGCAGATACTCGGGTTAAACTTGAAGAGCCTAGCATATGCAGATATGGCCTCGGAACACTAAGACTGAAAGGTCAAGCGTGAATCATATAGTAGATATGATCAACATGGTGATGTCCACCATTGAAAACTACTCCATCTCACGTGATGATCGGACATGGTTTAGTTGATTTGGATCACGTGATCACTTAGATGATTAGAGGAATGTATATCTAAGTGGGAGTTCTTAAGTAATATGATTAATTGAACTTTAATTTATCATGAACTTAGTACCTGATAGTATTTTGCATGTCTATGTTGTTGTAGACCAATGGCCCGTACTCTTTGTTCCTTTGAATTTTAATGTGTTCCTAGAGAAAGCTAAGTTGAAAGATGATGGTAGCAACTACACGGTCTGGGTCCGTAACTTGAGGATTATCCTCATTGCTGCACAGAATAATTACGTCCTGGAAGCACGGCTAGGTGCAAGACCCGCTGCAGAAGCAACGCCGGACGTTGTGAGCGCTGGCGAGCAAAGTCGATGACTACTCGATAGTTCAGTGTGTCATGCTTTACGGCTTAGAACCGGGACTTCAACGACGTTTTGAACGTCATGGAGCATATGAGATGTTCCAGGAATTGAAGTTAATATTTCAAGAAAATGCCTGGATTGAGAGATATGAAGTCTCCAATAAGTTCTATAGCTGCAAAATGGAGGAGAATAGTTCTGTCAGTGAGCATATACTCAAAATGTCTGGGTATCATAATCACTTGACTCAGCTGGGAGTTAATCTTCCTGTAGATAGTGTCACTGACATAGTTCTTCAATCACTGCCACCAAGCTACAAAAGCTTCGTGATGAACTATAACATGCAAGGGATGGATAAGACGATTCCCGAGCTCTTTGCAATGCTAAAGGCTGCTGAGGTAGAAATCAAGAAGGAGCATCAAGTGTTGATGGTCAGCAAGACCACCAGTTTCAAGAAAAAGGGTAAAGGGAAGAAGGGGAACTTCAAGAAGAACGGCAAGCAAGTTGCTGCTCAAGTGAAGAAGTCCAAGTCTGGACCTAAGCACGAGATCGAAAGTGCTTCCTTTGCAAAGGGACTGGTCCTTTGGAAGCGGAACTGCCCCAAGTATTTGGCGGATAAGAAGGATGGCAAGGTGAACAAAGGTATATGTGATATACATGTTATTGATGTGTATCTTACTAATACTCGCAGTAGTACCTGGGTATTTGATACTTGTTATGTTGCTAATATTTGCAACTCGAAACAGGGACTACGGATTAAGCGAAGATTGGCTAAGGACGAGCGTGGGAAATGGTTCCAAAGTCGATGTGATCACGGTCAGCACACTACCTCTACATCTACCTTCGGGATTAGTTTTAGATCTGAATAATTGTTATTTGGTGCCAGCATTAAGCATGAAGATTATATCTGGATCTTGTTTGATGCGAGACGGTTTAAATCCGAGAATGATGGTTGTTCTATTTATATGAGTAATATCTTTTATGGTCATGCACCCTTGAAAGTGGTCTATTTTTGTCGAATCTCGATAGTAGTGACACACATATTCATAATATTGAAACCAAAAGATGCAGAGTTGATAATGATAGTGCAACTTATTTGTGGCACTGCCGTTTGGGTCATATTGGTGTAAAGCGCATGAAGAAACTCCATTCTGATGGACTTTTGGAATCACTTGGTACTTGCGAACCATGCATCATGGGCAAGATGACTAAAACTTCGTTCTCCAGAACAATGGAGCGAGCAACAGATTTATTGGAAATCATACATACTGATGTATGTGGTCTGATGAATATTGATGCTCCCGGCGGGTATCGTTATTTACTGACCTTCACAGATGATTTGAGCAGATATGGGTATATCTCCTTGATGAAACATAAGTGTGAAACATTCGAAAAGTTCAAAGAATTTCAGAGTGAAGTGGAAAATAATCGTAACAAGAAAATAAAGTTTCTGTGATCTGGTCATGGAGGAGAATATTTGAGTTACGAGTTTGCTCTTCATTTGAAACAATGCAGAATAGTTTCGCAACTCACGCCACCTGGTACACCATAGTGTAATGGTGTGTCTGAATGTCGTAACCACACTTTATTAGATATGGTGCGATCTATGATGTCTCTTACTGATTTACCGCTATCGTTTTGGGGTTATGCTTTAGAGACGGCTGCATTCACGTTAAATAGGGCACCATCTAAATCCGTTGAGACGACACCTTATGAACTGTGGTTTGGCAAGAAACCCAAATTGTTGTTTCTTAAAGTTTGGCGCTTTGATGCTTATGTGAAAAAGCTTCAACCTGATAAGCTCGAACCCAAATCGGAGAATGTGTCTTCATAGGATACCCAAAGGAGACTGTTGGGTACACCTTTTATCACAAATCCAAAGGCAAGTCATTCGTTGCTAAGAATGGATCCTTTCTAGAGAAGGAGTTTCTCTCGAAAGAAGTGAGTGGGAGGAAAGTAGAACTTGATGAGGTAACTGTACCTGCTCCCTTATTGGAAAGTAGTTCATCACAGAAATCAGTTCCTGTGACTCCTACACCAATTAGTGAGGAAGCTAATGATGATGATCATGTAACTTTAGATCAAGTTACTATAGAACCTCGTAGGTTAACCAGAGTAAGATCTGCACCAGAGTGGTACGGTATTCCGGTTCTGGAGGTCATGTTACTTGATCATGACAAACCTATGAACTATGAGGAAGCAATGACGAGCCCAGATTCCTCGAGATGGCTTGAGGCCATGGAATCTGAGATGGGATCCATGTATGAGAACAAAGTGTGGACTTTTGACTTGCCCGATGATCGGCAAGCCATAGAGAATAAATGGATCTTAAAAAAGAAGACTGACGTTGACGGTAATGTTACTGTCTACAAAGCTTGACTTGTTGCGAAAGGTTTTCAACAAGTTCAAGGAGTTGACTACGATGAGACTTTCTCACCCGTAGGGATGCTTAAGTCCGTCCGAATCATTTTAGCAATTACTGCATTTTATGATTATGAAATTTGGCAAATGGATGTAAAGACTGCATTCCTGAATGGATTTCTGGAAGAGGAGTTGTATATGATGAAACCCGAATGTTTTATCAATCCAAAGGATGCTAACAAAGTATGCAAGCTCCAGCGATCCATTTATGGACTGGTGAAAGCATCTCGGAGTTGGAATAAACGTTTTGATAGTGTGATCAGAGCATATGGTTTTATACAGACTTTTGGAGAAGCCTGTATTTACAAGAAAGTGAGTGGGAGCTCTATAGCATTTGTAATATTATATGTGGATGACATATTGTTGATTGGAAATGATATAGAATTTCTGGATAGCATAAAAGGATACTTGAACAAGAGTTTTTCAATGAAAGACCTCGGTGAAGCTGCTTTTATATTGGGCATCAAGATCTATAGACATAGATCAAGACGCTTAATTGGACTTTCACAGAGCACATACCTTGATAAAGTTTTGAAGAAGTTCAAAATGGATCAAGCAAAGAAAGGGTTCTTGCCTGTGTTACAATGTGTGAAGTTGAGTCAGACTCAATGCCCGACCACTGCAAAAGATAGAGAGAAAATGAAAGTCATTCCCTATGCTTCAGCCATAGGTTATATCATGTAAGCAATGATGTGTACCAGAACTGATGTGTGCCTTGCTATTAGTTTAGCAGGGAGGTACCAAAGTAATCCAGTAGTGGATCACTAGACAGCGGTCAAGAACATCCTGAAATACCTGAAAGGACTAAGGATATGTTTCTCGTTTATGGAGGTGACAAAGAGCTCGTCGTAAATGGTTACGTCGATGCAAGCTATGACACTGATCCGGATGACTCTAAGTCACAAATCGGATACGTATTTATATTGAACGGTGGAGCTATCAGTTGGTGCAGTTCTAAGCAAAGCGTCGTGGCAGGATCTACATGTGAAGCGGAGTACATAGTTTCTTTGGAAGCAGCAAATGAAGGAGTTTGGATGAAGGAGTTCATATTCGATCTGGGTGTCATACCTAGTGCATCGGGTCCAATGAAAATCTTTTGTGACAATACTGGTGCAATTGCCTTGGCAAAGGAATCCAGATTTCACAAGAGAACCAAGCGCATCAAGAGACGCTTCAATTCCATCCGCGATCAAGTCAAGGAGGGAGACATAGAGATTTGCAAGATACATACGGATCTGAATATTGCAGACCTTTTGACTAAGCCTCTCTCACGAGCAAAACATGATCAGCACCAAGAATCCGTGGGTGTTAGAATCATTACTGTGTAATCTAGATTATTGACTCTAGTGCAAGTGGGATACTGAAAGAAATATGCCCTAGAGGCAATAATAAAGTTGTTAATTATATTTCCTTATATCATGATAAATGTTTATTATTCATGCTAGAATTGTATTAACCGGAAACTTAGTACATGTGTGAATACATAGACAAGCAGAGTGTCACTAGTATGCCTCTACTTGACTAGCTCGTTGAATCAAAGATGGTTACGTTTCTTAGCCATAGACATGAGTTGTCATTTGATTAATGGGATCACATCATTAGAGAATGGTGTGATTGACTTGACCCATCCGTTAGCTTAGCACGATGATCGTTTAGTTTGTTGCTATTGCTTTCTTCATGACTTATACATGTTCCTATGACTATGAGATTATGCAACTCCCGAATACCGGAGGAACACTTAGTGTGCTATCAAACGCCACAACGTAACTGGGTGATTATAAAGATGCTCTGCAGGTGTCTCCGATGGTGTTTGTTGGGTTGGCATAGATCGAGATTAGGATTTGTCACTCCATGTTTCGGAGAGGTGTCTCTGGGCCCTCTCGGTAATGCACATCACTATAAGCCTTGCAAGCAATGTGACTAATGAGTTAGTCACGGGATGATGCATTATGGAACGAGTAAAGAGACTTGCCGGTAACGAGATTGAACTAGGTATTGAGATACCGACGATCGTATCTCGGGCAAGCAACATACCGATGACAAAGGGAACAACGTATGTTGTTATGCGGTTTGACCGATAAAGATCTTCGTAAAATATGTAGGAACCAATATGAGCATCCAGGTTCCGCTATTGGTTATTGACCGTAGATGAGTCTCGGTCATGTCTACATAGTTCTCGAACCCGTATGGTCTGTGATACGTCTTCGTCTACTTTTCCAAACACTTTTGCCCTTGTTTTGGACTCTAACTTGCATGATGTGAATGAAACTAACCCGGACTGACGCTGTTTTCAGCAGAATTTCCATGGTGTTATTTATGTGCAGAAACAAAAGTTCTCGGAATGACCTGAAACTCCATGGAGATTATTTTTGGAAATAATTAAAAATACTGGCGACAGAATCAAGGCCAGGGGGGCCACACCCTTTCCACGAGGGTGGGGGCGCGCCCCCTGCCTCGTGGGCCCCCTGGAGCTCCACCGACCTCAACTCTAACTCCTTAAATTCATGTTCGGGGAGAAAAAAATCAGAGAGAAAGATTCATCGCGTTTTACGATATGGAGCCGCTGCCAAGCCGAAAACTCTCTCGGGAGGGCTGATCTGGAGTCCGTTCGGGGCTCCGGAGAGGGGAATCCGTCGCCATCGTCATCATCAACCATCCTCCATCACCAATATCCTGATGCTCACCGCCGTGCGTGAGTAATTCCATCGTAGGCTTGCTGGACGGTGATGGGTTGGATGAGATTTATCATGTAATCGAGTTAGTTTTGTCAGGGTTTGATCCCTAGTATCCACTATGTTCTGGGATTGATGTTGCTATGACATTGCTATGCTTAATGCTTGTCACTAGGGCCCGAGTGACATGATTTCAAATCTGAACCTATTATGTTTTCATGAATATATGTGAGTTCTTGATCCCATCCTGCAAGTCTATAGTCCCCTACTATGTGTTATGATCCGGCAACCCCGAAGTGACAATAATCGGGACCACTCCCGGTGATGACCGTAGTTTGAGGAGTCCATGTATTCACTATGTGTTAGTGCTTTGGTCTGGTACTCTATTAAAAGGAGGCCTTAATATCCCTTAGTTTCCATTAGGACCCCGCTGCCACGGGAGGGTAGGACAAAAGATGCCATGCAAGTTCTTTTCCATAAGCACGTATGACTATATTCGGAATACATGCCTACATTACATTGATGAATTGGAGCTAGTTCTGTGTCACCCTATTTTATGACTGTTACATGATGAACCGCATCGGGCATAATTCTCCATCACCGATCCAATGCCTACGAGCTTTTCACATATTGCTCTTCGCTTATTTACTTTTCCGTTGCTACTGTTACTATCACTATAAAACCCAAAAATATTACTTTTGCTACTGTTACCGTTATCACTACTATCATACTACTTTGCTACTGAATACTTTGTTGCAGATACTAAGTTATCCAGGTGCGGTTGAATTGACAACTCAACTGCTAATACTTGAGAATATTCTTTGGCTCTCCTTGTGTCGAAACAATAAATTTGGATTGAATACTCTACCCTCGAAAACTGTTGCGATCCCCTATACTTGTGGGTTATCAATACTATTTTCTGGCGCCGTTGCCGGGGAGCATAGCTCTATTCTTTGAGTCACTTGGGATTTGTTGGGGAACGTTGCAAAAAATAAAATTTTCCTACGGTTTCACCAAGATCTATCTATGAGTTCATCTAGCAACGAGTGATAGGAGTGCATCTACATACCTTTGTAGATCGTGAGCGGAAGCGTTCAAGAGAACGGGGTTGAGGGAGTCGTACTCGTCGTGATCCAAATCACCGATGACCGAGTGCCAAACGTATGGCACCTCCGCGTTCAACACACGTACGGTTGGGAAGACGTCTCCTCCTTCTTGATCCAGAAAGGGGGAAGGAGAGGTTGATGGAGATCCAGCAGCACGACGGCGTGGTGGTGGATGCAGCAGGGATCCCGGCAGGGCTTCGCCAAGCTCTAAGGAGGAGGAGGAGGAGGTGTTGGAGTGGGAGAGGGAGGCGCCAGGGGCATCGGTGCGGGTGCCCTCCCTCCCCCCTCTTTATATAGGCCCCCAAAGGCGCCCGGCCCTGAGATGGGATCTCCTGTGGGGCGGCCAGGGGGCCGGAGTGCCCCCAAGGCAGTGGAGGCGCCTCCCTAGGGTTCCCAACCCTAGGCGCAGGGGGGCCAAGGGGCGCACCAGCCCACCAGGGGCTGGTTCCCCTCCCACTTCAGCCCATGGAGCCCTCCGGGATAGCTGGCCCCACCCGATGGACCCCCGGGACCCTTCCGGTGGTCCCGGTACAATACCGGTGACCCCCGAAACCTTCCCGATGGCCGAAACTCGACTTCCCATATATAATTCTTTACCTCTGGACCATTCCGGAACTCCTCGTGACGTCCAAGATCTCATCCGGGACTCCAAACAACTTTCGGGTTACTGCATACTCATATCTCTACAACCCTAGCGTCACCGAACCTTAAGTGTGTAGACCCTACGGGTTCGGGGGACACGTAGACATGACCGAGACGACTCTCCGGCCAATAACCAACAGCGGGATCTGGATACCCATGTTGGCTCCCACATGCTCCTCGATGATCTCATCGGATGAACCACGATGTCGAGGATTCAAGCAACCCGTATACAATTCCCTTTGTCAATCGGTATGCGTTACTTGCCCGAGATTCGATCGTCGGTATCCCAATACCTCGTTCAATCTCGTTATCGCAACTCACTTTACTGCATCAGTAATGCATGATCCAGTGACAAAACAATTGGTCACTTTGAGCTCATTGTTATGATGCATTACCGAGTGGGCCCAGAGATACCTCTCCGTCATACGGAGTGACAAATCCCAGTCTCGATCCGTGTCAACCCAACAGACACTTTCGGAGATACCCGTAGTATACCTTCATAGTCACCCAGTTACGTTGTGACGTTTGGTACACCCAAAGCACTCCTGCGATATCCGGAAGTTACACGATCTCATGGTCTAAGGAAAAGATACTTGACATTGGAAAAGCTCTAGCAAACGAACTACACGATCTTGTGCTATGCTTAGGATTGGGTCTTGTCCATCACATCATTCTCCTAATGACGTGATCTCGTTATCAATGACATCCACTGTCCATAGTCAGAAACCATGACTATCTGTTGATCAACGAGCTAGTCAACTAGAGGCTCACTAGGGACATGTTGTGGTCTATGTATTCACACGTGTATTACGATTTCCGGATAATACAATTATAGCATGAATAAAAGACAATTATCATGAAGAAGGAAATATAATAATAATCCTTTTATTTGCCTCTAGGGCATATTTCCAACAGGATTTATATCTGCTGGTCACTATGAAGAACTTGAAAGACGAGAAAACAAAAATTTATCCCTCAACTACGAGGGGAGGTAAGGAATTGCCATCTAGCTCTGCACTTGATTCACCTTCTGTTTTGAGTAAGCTTGCGACACCTAAACCTGCTTCGCTATTAATTCTGATATGTCGCATGTTATTGATGATGCCACTTCGCTATGCATGATACTTATGATGAAACTACTTCTATGCTTGATACTACTGTGCCACTTGGTGAATTTCTTGATGAACAACTTGCTAGGGCTAGAGAGAATGAAATTATTGAAACTGATAATATTGATGAAAGTGATGATGAAGACTCTGCCCCTAAATATGAATTACCTTTTGTGCCTGAGGGCTATGTTATGGATGAAGAAACAGCTAGAGACTTTCTTGCTTGCAATGATAGAAGTGATCTTAAGAAATTATTAGCTAAGCTGAAACAAAAAACTCTGAATGCTAGAATGAAATATGATCCTGCTTATGCTACTTCACCTATCTTTGTTACGATAAGGATTATGAATTCTCTGTTGATCCTGATATAATTACTTTGGTTGAATCCGATCCTTTCTATGGTTATGAATCTGAAACTGTTGTGGCACATCTTACTAAATTAAATGATATAGCCACCCTGTTCACTAATGATGAGAAAACTCGCTACTATTATATCCTTGAAATATTTCCGTTCTCATTAAAGGCTGATGCTAAGATATGGTTTAATTCTCTTGATCCTGGTTGTGTGTAGTCCCTGTGATATGATTTATTACTTCTCCGCTAAATATTTCCTGCTCATAAGAAACAAGCTGCTTTAAGGGATATATATAATTTTGTGCAAATTGAAGAAGAGAATCTCCCACAAGCTTGGGGAGGCTTCTCCAATTACTTAATGCTTTGCCTGATCATCCTCTCAAGAAAAATGAAATACTTGATATCTTTTATAATGGACTAACTGATGCTTCCAGAGACCACCTGGATAGTTGTGTTGGTTGTGTTTTCAGGGAAAGAACACCAGATGAAGCTGAAATTTTATTGAATAATATGTTGACCAATGAAAATAATTGGACACTCCCTGAACCAACTCCTAAGCCAACTCCGGAGAAAAGGGGTTTTCTATTTCTCACTCCCGAAGATATGCAAGAGGCAAAGAAATCCATGAAAGAAAAGGGTATTAAAGCTGAAGATGTTAAGAATTTACCTCCTATTGAAGAAATACATGGTCTTAATTTACCGCATGTTGAAGAAATACATGATTTTAATTCATCACCTATTGAAGAAGTACACGGTCTTGATAACCCGACACAGGTAGTAAAGGTAAATTCTCTCTATAGATTTGATAAAGCTGAAATCCCTCCTACTAAGTTTGCT
This sequence comes from Aegilops bicornis, assembly GCA_021605145.1. Taxonomy (NCBI): domain Eukaryota; kingdom Viridiplantae; phylum Streptophyta; class Magnoliopsida; order Poales; family Poaceae; genus Aegilops; species Aegilops bicornis. The sequence goes on from CM038675.1 coordinate 710,430,856, forward strand.
AGCCAATGCTTAGATGAGTTTGATAATTTTATGGTTAAGCAAGAATATTTCAATGCTTATTTTGGTAGACAATTAAAACACAATGCTTATATGATTGAACACTTGGGTGATTATATGTCTAGAGTTAAAGGTGAACTTAAACTCATTAGTAAAGATGCTTCTATGATTACCACTCAAGTAGAACAAGTACTTAAAGCTCAGAATGATTTGCTCAATGAATTAAATAGTAAGAATAATGATTTTGCTGTTAGAGGGGCTACTAGAACTGGTAAAATGACTCAGGAACCTTTGTATCCTGAAGGCCATCCTAAGAGAATTGAGAAGGATTCTCAGAGAAATAATATTGATGCACCTAGTCCTTCTAAAAAGAAGAAAAAGAAAAATGATAGGACTTTGCATGCTTCTAGTGAACCTATTGCTGAACCACCTGAGAATCCAAATGATATTTCTATTTTTGATGCTGAAACACAATTTGGTAATGAACATGAACCTAGTGATAATGTTCATGAAGATGTTCATGTTGATGCTCAACCTAGCAATGATAATGATGCAGAAATTGAACCTGATGTTGATCTTGATAACCCACAATCAAAGAATCAACGTTATGATAAGAGAGACTTTATTGCTAGGAAGCACGGTAAAGAAAGGGAACCATGGGTTCAGAAACCCATGCCTTTTCCTCCCAAACCATCCAAGAAAAAGGATGATGAGGACTTTGAGCGCTTTGCTGAAATGATTAGACCTATCTTTTTGCGTATGCGATTAACTGATATTATCAAAATGAATCCTTATGCTAAGTATATGAAAGAAATTGTTACTAATAAAAGAAAGATACCGGAAGCTGAAATTTCCACCATGCTTGCTAATTATACTTTTAAGGGTGGAATACCTAAGAAACTTGGAGATCCAGGAGTACCAACTATACCATGCTCCATTAAAAAAAATTATGTTAGAACTGCTTTATGTGATCTTGGAGCCGGTGTTAGTGTTATGCCTCTCTCTTTATATCGTAGACTTGATTTGTATAAGTTGACACCTACTGAAATATCTTTGCAAATGGCTGATAAATCAACTGCTATACCTGTCGGTATTTGTGAGGATGTGCTTTTTGTGGTTGCAAACGTTACTATTTTAACGGACTTTGTTATTCTTGATATTCCCGAGGACGATAGTATGTCTATTATTCTTGGAAGACCCTTTTTGAATACTACAGGGGCTGTTATTGATTGCAACAAATGCAATGTCACTTTTCATGTTAATGGCAATGAACATACGGTAGACTTTCCGAGCAAACAACCTCAAGTCCACAGTATCAATTCTATTGGAAAATTTTCGTTGATTATTTTTGGAGGTTTTGAATTTCCTCTTCCTACTGTCAAAAAGAGATATGATATTCTTATTATTGGGGACGTTCATATCCCCGTTGAGGTAACATAATGTTATTCAAAATTTCTCCGGTTTCATGCAAATCGGAATAAGTTTGTTAACAAGACCTGATCAACCTTGTTAGTGGATTCCTTTTGATGAGCATGAGATGGATGAAGTTAGAAGGCACAACCTTCTGTACCCTTATTTTACTTCCTGTTATTTAGAATAAATAAAGCAAAAATAGTATTTTTCTGTCTGTTTTCTGAATTGTCCGTGCAATATAGAAATACCCCGAAAATAAAAGTTCTCCAAATGCCCTGAATTTGAAATATGATTTTTTCTAGAATATTTGAGAATAGCTGGCACTAAGAACACATCAGGGGGAGCAAGCACCTGCGCACGAGGGTCCAGGGCGCGCCCTCCTACCTCGTGGGCCCATGGTGGCTCCCCTCCACTTATTCCTGCACACACACACTTCTTCTTCCTCCCAAAAAAATCACCAACCAGCTCAAGCACGAGTTCTAGCTCATTTTGCTGCGATTTTTGATCTCCTAGCTCAAAGCACCTCTCACAAAATTGCTTTGGGGGATTGTTCCTTGGTATGTGACTCCTCCATTGGTCCAATTAGTTTTTGTTCTACTGCTTTATTCATTGCAAATTTTTGTTGCCTAGGTGACCATGTTCTTGATCTTGCATGTCAAATTTATATGGTTCCAAGTAGTTCTAATGCATGATATAGGCTCTAGGCACTTGTAGGAGTAGTTGCTATCAATTTTGTTGAGCTTGGTTCACTTTTATTTGAAGTTACTAAAAATTTCAGAAATTTTTAGAAAATGATGAAGAGATTTTTGAGGGGAGATTTTTGAGGGGCTCATCGAGCCGAAGCTCGAAGGAAAAGCAAAGTGAAGAAGTAGAGAGGCCCAAATATAATCTACCTCGCACCGCGGAAGTTCGGCCGTGTGAATGGCCTTGTGATGATTTCTTGAGAGCAGCCGGGATTTTTGATGATTTTTATGAATTGGCTGAGAATGCAGGCCTCACCGACTTCCTCCGCGACCAACGCGAACAGTATCTCTTACTCACAAATACCTTTGTGCAAAATTTTCATTTCCATTCTAGGAGGTCACCACCTATGGTGGATTTTTATTTATATGATGAGTATAAGGAGATGACCCTTCGTGAATTCTGTGAGGTGTGCAAGTTACCTTTTTCGGGTTCCATAGAGGAACCACATAGTAACGATGTGGATGGGTTTATTGATACAATTAATGTAGGGGAAACGAGGAAGGTTTCCGACGCACGAATCACTAGCATACACTTTCCTGTTCGACGTTACTTTGCTATATTTGCTAGTAGATGCTTAATTGGTCGCGGAAACTGTCGAAACTTGAGTGTCCACGATATTATTATTTTGTTCCATGCCTTGTTTCGTGATGGCACATTAGTATGGGGGCTATTGTTGCAAAGCGGTTAAATCTTAACTGTACTATGGGCGCTACTGTATGGGAGGCATCATCGCCTCGCGCCTCGCTGCATACTATAACATACCTATTAGGCACTATGAGAAAGAAGAAAAGTTGTTGCCTACTATTTTTCTAGACTATAAGAGTATTGTAGCGCATGATTTTATTGTTAAGAATAGGGAAAGGGCGCTTAAATACAAACTGTTATTTGATAAAAATCACCCTGAGACTATTACCTTGCCTGCTCCTTCCTTGTTTGATTTGTCTGCACGCAAGTATCTCGTTCCGCTGGTGGCCATCCATGCCTACCAGAACCCTACATCAGCTACATAGCCAGAGCCTGAACCACAATTTGATCCTCCACGACAGTCTAATTACGAGTGGGATCCGGAGGCGATTGCCACCCAGTGGCAATCCGAGGCTTCTTCTCAGTACGACCCCAGCTACAACTTTGGATATCCGCCAGGCCAGCCATGGCAATAGACCAACTTAGGCAAAAAGCCTAAGCTTGGGGGAGTACGTATTTCTCACCGACATTACATTTATGTCCACACACTCATGCTGGTTGTCGGTGCTCATACTTTTTCACTGTAATATCCATGCTAGTTTACTTTACTTTTTCTTGCTTTCTTCTTGTGTGTTTGATAAACCTTAAGAAAAACTAAAAAAATTAGTAGTAGCGTTTAGCTAGTTTACTTTCTTGCTGTAGTAGTAGTTATTAAAAGAAAACCCAAAAAGATTTCTCGTTCTTCTTTTGCTTGTTGGGAGCATTCCCATGTAAATAAGTTTTTATTCCTTTCCTTTTCTTTGGGGGTCGATAGGAGAAGACCATGATGACATTGTTAAAATGGCTCTTATATGCATTATTGTTGATTTAACCAAGAGCCCATATTACCTTGTCTTCTCATGTTTATTGAATGCTCGCAGATTCCAGCTTAGTCCAATGCACGTGCACTATTATTATTATTCACATCGTTCGGTCGTGCAAGTGAAAGGCAATTATGACGACATATGATGGACTGATTGAGATGAGAGAAGCTGGTATGAACTCGACCTCTCTTGTTTTTGTAAATATGATTAGTTCATCGTTCCTGATTCAGCCTATTATGAATAAACATGTTTGCAATGACAATTAGAGATTATAGTTACTTATGCCATGCTTAATTAGCTAGGAGCTTATATGGTTTACCTCGCGTGCCAACATGCTATTAAAATGGTGGTGATGTGGTATGATGGGGTGGTATCCTCCTTTGAATGATTCGAGTGACTTGACTTGGCACATGTTCACACATGTAGTTGAAACAAAATCAACATAGCCTCCACGATATTTATGTTCATGGTGGATTATATCCTACTCATGCTTGCACTCAATGTTCATTAATTTTAATGCATGTTCATGACTGTTGTCGCTCTCTAGTTGGTCGCTTCGCAGTCTTTTTCTAGCCTTCACTTGTACTAAGCGGGGATACTGCTTGTGCATCCAATCCCTTAAACCCCAAAGTTATTCCATATGAGTCCACCATACCTTCCTATATGTGGTATCTACCTGCCGTTCCAAGTAAATTTGTATGTGCCAAACTCTAAACCTTCAAATGAAATTATGTTTTGTATGCTCGAATAGCTCATGTATCAACTAGGGTTGTCTGTATATTCCATGTTAGGCGGGTTATTCTCAAGAGGAGTGGACTCCGCTCCTCACTCACGAGAAAATGGCTGGTCACCGGGATGCCCAGTCCCATGCTTTATGCAAATCAAATCAAATAATTGCAAACAAAACTCCCCCGGGACTGTTGTTAGTTGGAGGCACTCGTTGTTTCGAGCAAGCCATCGATTGATGCTTGTTGGCGGAGGGGGAGTAAAAACTTTACCATTCTGTTTGGGAACCGCCTATAATGTGTGTAGCATGGAAGATATCCATCTCTTGGTTGTTATGTTGACAATGAAAGTATACCGCTCAAAATATTATTTATCTCTATTTCAAAACCGAGCTCTGCACCTCTACAAATCCCTGCTTCCCTCTGCGAAGGGCCTATCTATTTACTTTTATGTTGAGTCATCACCCTCTTATTAAAAAGCACCAGCTGGAGAGCACCGTTGTCATTTGCATGCATTACTGTTAGTTTATATTGGGTATGACTATGACTGGATCTCTTTTACCATGAATTACAATGTTTAGTCAGTCCTTAATCTTTAAAGGTGCTCTGCATTTATGTTTTGCGGTCTCATAAAGGGCTAGCGAGATACCATCTTGTTATATCATATCATGATTGTTTTGAGGAAGTGTTGTCATCCGAGATTTATTATTATTGCTCGCTAGTTGATTATGCCATTGACATGAGCAAACATGAGACCTAAATATTATTGTGAATATGGTTAGTTCATAATCTTTGCTGAAAACTTGAATGCTGGCTTTACATATTTACAACAACAAGAGCAAACAGAGTTTGTAAAAGTTTTTCTTTATCACTTTCAGTTTATCAACTGAATTGCTTGAGGACAAGCAAATGTTTAAGCTTGGGGGAGTTGATACGTCTCCGTCGTATCTACTTTTCATAACACTTTTGCCTTGTTTTGGACTCTAACTTGCATGATTTGAATGGAACTAACCCGGACTGACGTTGTTTTCAGCAGAATTGCCATGGTGTTATTTATGTGCAAAAACAAAAGCTCTCGGAATGACCTGAAACTCCACGAAGATGATTTTTGGAAATAATAAAAAATATTGGCGAAAGAATCAAGGCCAGGGGGCCCACACCTTGTCCACGAGGGTGGGGGCGAGCCTGCCCCCTGGGCGCGCCCCCTGCCTCGTGGGCCCCCTGGAGCTCCACCGACCTCAACTCCAACTCCATATATTCGTGTTTGGGAGAAAAAAAATCAGAGAGAAAGATTCTTCGTGTTTTACGGTACGGAGCCGCCGCCAAGCCCTAAACTCTCTCGGGAGGGCTGGTCTGGAGTCCGTTCGGGGATCCGAAGAGGGGAACCGTCGCCATCGTCATCATCAACCATCCTCCATCACCAATTTCATGATGCTCACCGCCGTGCGTGAGTAATTCCATCGTAGGCTTGCTGGACGGTGATGGGTTGGATGAGATTTATCATGTAATCGAGTTAGTTTTGTTAGGGTTTGATCCCTAGTATCCACTATGTTCTGAGATTGATGTTGCTATGACCTTGCTATGCTTAATGCTTGTCACTAGGGCCCGAGTGCCATGATTTCAGATCTGGACCTATTATGTTTTCATGAATATATGTGAGTTCTTGATCCTATCTTGCAAGTCTATAGTCACCTACTATGTTTTATGATCCGGCAACCCAAGTGACAATAATCGGGACCACTCCGGTGATGACCGTAGTTTGAGGAGTTCATGTATTCACTATGTGTTAATGCTTTGGTCCGTACTCTATTAAAAGGAGGCCTTAATATCCCTTAGTTTCCATTAGGACCCCGCTGCCACGGGAGGGTAGGACAAAAGATGTCATGCAAGTTCTTTTCCATAAGCATGTATGACTATATTCGGAATACATGCCTACATTACATTGATGAATTGGAGCTAGTTATGTGTCACCCTATGTTATGACTTTTACATGATGAACCGCATCCGGCATAATCCTCCATCACCGATCCAATGCCTACGAGCTTTTCACATATTGCTCTTCGCTTATTTACTTTTCCGTTGCTACTGTTACAATCACTATGAAACCCAAACATATTACTTTTGCTACTGTTACCGTTATCACTACTATCATACTACTTTGCTACTAAATACTTTGTTGCAGATACTAAGTTATCCAGGTGTGGTTGAATTGACAACTCAACTGCTAATACTTGAGAATATTCTTTGGCTCCCCCTGTGTCGAATCAATAAATTTGGGTTGAATACTCTACCCTCGAAAACTGTTGCGATCCCCTATACTTGTGGGTTATCAGTCCGCACGCTTAACGTTCAGTGACGATCGGTATTATGAGTTTATGTGTTTTGATGTACTGAAGGTAGTTCAGAGTCCCGGATGTGATCACGGACATGACGAGGAATCTCTAAATGGTCGAGACATAAAGATTGATATATTGGATGACTATATTCAGACACCGGATGAGTTCCGGGGGTCACCGGATAATTATCAGAGTGCCGGGGGTTATTGGAACCCCCGGGGGAACTAATGGGCCAACATGGGCCTTGTGAGAGAGAGGAGGTGGCCTTAGGGCTGGCCGCGCGCCCCCCTTGAAGAGTCCGAATTGAACAAGGAGGGGGGGCGGCGCCCCCTCTTTCCCTCCCTCTCCCCCTCTCCTTCCTTCCCCGTCCTAGTAGGACTAGGAAAGGAGGAATCCTACTCCTACTAGGAGGAGGATTCCTCCCCTCCTTGGCGCGCCTATAGGGTCGGCCGGCCTCCTCCTTTATATACGGGGGCAGGGGGCACCCTAGAACACATAAGTTGACAGTTGTCTTAGTCGTGTGCGGTGCCCACCTCCACAGATTTCCACCTCGGTCATATCGTTGTAGTGCTTAGGCGAAGCCCTGCGTCGGTAACTTCATCATCATCGTCATCACGCTGTTGTGCTGATGAAGATCTCCCTTGGCACTCAGCTGGATCTAGAGTTCGTGGGACGTCACCGAGCTGAACGTGTGCAGATCGCGGAGCTGCCGTACTTTAGGTACTAGGATCGTCGGATTGTGAAGACGTACGACTACATCAACCGCGTAGTCATAACGCTTCCACTTTTGGTCTATGAGGGTACGTGGACAACACTCTCCCCTCTCGTTTTTATGCATCACCTAGATGGATCTTGCGTGTGCATAGGAAATTTATTTGAAATTAGTGCGTTCCCCAACATGCCCTGTCGAAGGGGAATATTAAGTATAGCTGCATCGTCAGGGGCAATGAAAGTTTGGCGAACCAGCTGCTCATTCCACCTCCAATTCTCCGTGTTCATAAGACTTGAGACATGTTCAATATTAGTAGCTGGTGGTTTCAGCAAAGGTAGCATCGAAATAGTTCCTAGGATCCATTTATCTATCCGAACCGCAATAGAACTACCATCGCCAACCCGCTTTATCAGGCCAGCCTTGAGCGCCTCCCTCCCTGCTATGATCGTGCACCATGTTGTCGAGGCTATTTTTGACATCAATGCATTCAGGAAATCGCCATTAGGAAAGTATCGGCCCCTCAAGACGCTAGCACACAAGTAGTCTGGTTTAGTCATGAGCCTCCAGCCATGTTTCCCAAGCAATGCTAGATTGAATAGCTACATGTCACGGAACCCCATACCACCATTGCATTTGGGTGTAGCAAGTTCCTTCCAAGACACCCAATGCATACCTTTGTTGTCAAGAGAACTACTCCAAAAATATTCGGCCATTGGTGAAGTAATACTCTTACAAACTTTCTTTGTCAAACGAAATGTACTCATACTTTATGTAGGCATGGCTTGCACAACTGATTTCAGTAGCACATCACGTCCTGCACACACAAGCAATTTTTCCGGCCACCCTTGAATTTTGCTCCTTGCTCGTTCAGCAAGGTGATCAAAGGTACCACTGGTGTTCTGCCCAATAGTTGTAGGTAGCTCGAGATATCGCTCGCTGAAAAACTCAACCTGGGTATTGAGCAAACTTTTGAGTTGGTTTCTGACCGGCTGCGGTGTGTTTGGACTGAAATAAATAGCACTTTTCTCACGATTCACACACTGCCCAGAAGCCGAAGCATAGACCTGCAGAATAGTATTCAACCGTGCTCCACTTTGCTGATTTGCACTGATGAAAATTAGACTATCATCTGCAAATAATAAGTGGCTCACCCAAGGAGAACCATAGCTAACTCTGATTCCTCTATCAATGTAGCCAGCATCATAAAATTTCAACAGAGAGGAAAAAAATTCTGCGCACAACAAGAACAGGAATGGGGAGACCGAGTCACCTTGTCTCAAGCCCTTCGAAGGTGTTAAAAAAGGTAGAAGGTCACCATTTACCCTCACTGAGAATCTGACCGAAGTGACGCATTTCATGATTAGTCTCACAAAATTGCCGCTGAAACCCAACTTGAGCATGATTGCTTCGAGATAATGCCACTCTACTTGATCGTAGGCTTTCATCATGTCGAGTTTGACGGCACAAGCATAATTCTCCCCTTTATTTCTTCTTTTCATCGTATGAATAGATTCATAGGCCACAAGTACGTTGTCCGTGATCAAACGACCCGGAACAAAGCACTTTGTTCCTCACTAATTACCTCTTCCATATGCACTCTCAATCTATTGGTGATAGCCTTAGCAGCAACCTTGTATAATACTGGGCAAAGCGCAATTGGACAGTACTGGGATATATACTGGGGATGTCTTACCTTAGGGATCAGAGTAATGGAAGTTTCATTAAGTCCCGTCGGTAGTTCCCCTCCATTGAGAAAATCCAAAACTGCCGCTGTGATTTCATCCTTGAGAAGATCCCAGTGGCGTTGATAGAAACCTTTTGTAAAGCCGTCTACTCCGGGGCTTTTGACGGGGCCATTTGAAATAACGCCGTCTTCACCTCATCTGCCACAAACGGTTTGTCCAGCAACTCATTCATCTCTTCTGTGACTTTTGTTGGGACATGACATAGTAGCTCACTAGCATCAGACAAACCTTGTGACTGGTAGAGCTGCTGGTAGAATGATTGCACCTCGTGCTTGTCCTCGTTCTCATTAGCACATGCAGAGCCATCCGAATAGCGAAGGCCAAAAATTCTGTTAGTTCTTCGCCGTTGTGCAGCCTGCGCATGAAAGTAACATGTATTACGGTCACCCTCGCGAAGCCAAGGTACCCTCGAACGTTGTTGCATCCATACTTCCTCTTGATACAGAGGTTCTCTAAGCTTATTAATCACTGCCCTTTCCTCACCTGACGGACCACGACCGACTGAGAGGCTGCATAGTTTATCGAGTTATTTCTGAAGTTGACGCACTGTCCGTGTAAGAGACCCAAACTCTCACGCTCCCCAAGGCTGAAGCATTTGTTGAAGATGTTCAAGTGCGTGTGCAACACCTCTTAACCCGGGGCCATGTTGCTGCTCAGTCCAAGCATCCCTAACCACACGATCATAATCCACATGTTTCTGCCAAACATTCTCATATCTGAAACACCTCTTGGATCTCTAACTCATTGTTAGGTTTTCTCGTATCTCCGCTACAATGAAGCAATGATCAGACTCGGCTGCACTAATATGCCTAACACGAGTATGAATAAAACGTTGCCAGAACTCCTCATTAGCAAAGGCTCGATCGATCCTTGCTTGACATTCGCCTCTCCCTGTTGGTGATTGTCCCAAGTATAGGGGACTCCGGTCCAACCGAGATCCTGAAAGGAGATATCATCAGTCACTTCCCGGAAGGCTCGCATCTGCCACTCCGGTATTTCTGATTTGTTGAAGTGTTCGCAAGCATATAGTGTCTCGTTAAAATCTCCCATGCAAAGCCACTCAGCATGTTGAACGGCATAAAGTGTACGAAGGAGCCTCCAACTGTTATGTCTATTCTCAGCTCATGGTGCCCCATAAAACCCTGTAAATCTCCACTCTCGAGAATTTTGTTCATCATTTTTAACCATTACATCAATATGGCTTGAGCTATAGGAGTTCAGCTCAACCAAAACTTTCTTGGACCAGAATAGACCTATGCCACCATTTAGGCCCACACTGTCCACGGCAGAGCAGCCTCCAAAACCCAATAAATTCTTCAAATCCTCCACTCTCCTTCCTCTAATCTTTGTCTCCATAACAAAGAGAAGAGAGGGAACTTCTTGCTTCACAATACTGCGAAGCCCGCGAACTGCCCCGGGGTTCCCAAGCCCCCAGCAGTTCCAGCTCAACACACTCATTGGGACGGGCAGGGCTGCCCTGCAGCCTCTGCCGGATTCTTAGGAGTTGGTTTTTTCTTCTTTGGTTCAAGTTCCAGTACCGAGTCATCTGTGTCCACAGTTCCTTTGTCCCCAGCAAGCTCCCCCACGGTAGTACCAGTAGCAGCCCCCATAGTGATCATGAGTGACTTATTCGCAATAGGCCTACAGACTTGCTCTGGTGCTCCCTTCCATTTTTGCTGCTGCGACTTCTTCATTGGCGAATTAACTTCAACACCGGCTCCTTTCTCTCCATGCGAGCTCGAGTTTTTGGATTCACGATGATTGCTTGTTTTCTGAGCTTGTTCTTTGGAAGAATTATCACTGGACGCCGGCTGTTTGTAGTCCTCGGGCGCCTGAAGATAGGCACCCCACTGTAGGTTTCCATGCTCATCCCTTGACCCCGGAGCTGGGCAATGAAGATCAGAATGACCCAAGTGTCTGCAAGAGAAGCAGAAGTACGGTAGTTGTTCATTTTGGATGTCATAAGGGTCGACCGTCTTCCTCCTCGCCTAATCAATCAAAATCCATCGTCTCAGGGGCTTCTCAACTTCAATGGAGACGCGAGCACGCAGAAAGCCCCCGACATGATCAGACCGCACCATTGTGGCATCCTTATCAATTTGTACAACAATCTTCAGACACCACGTATCGTTCCTCATGTGGTAAGGTAAATTCAAGATCCTAGCCCATATCAGGAGCCGATCAAATCTGACCTCGTCCGGCCTCATATGCTCCTCAAATTCAGCCAAAACCACAGCGTTCTTGCTTACATGCCACGGAGAACCACCCCAGATCCGGTCTCTGTCTCGCTGATTTTCAAATTCTGCAACAGAAGTATTGGAGCCCATCGAGTTAAATTTGAGACCTCTAGGGTTTCCCCAAGCAGGCCTAAGAGCGTTGGTGATTGTCTGGATGTGGAGTTGGTTCCGGTGCAGAATCTTCCCCACCATCAACCACTTCTTTGGCCCCTCCTCGCGATCATCTATTATCAGAGGCGTAGCTTCCTCCTCTGATATGTCCAACTTTCCCAAAGCTTCCTCCAAGGGAGATCGAGACGACCTTCCCCTGTCAGATTCCGTCCCGCTGCCTCCGGCTGTCGCCGCCGCCATCATCCCAGAATCACACGAGCGCACCGTCGAAGAAGATTGAACGAGGGCCGGCTAGGTTCAGTCGAAACGTCGCCAGAGATATTAGGTTTTTCGGGAAAAGTATGTTTGGTGCGGCATTGATCTATCTATTCTAAAAAAATCCTACTGCTTGTACGTGGGTGTCCGGCATGCAACTACATGTGAGAGGGCCTGCAAGCGCCTCAACATACAACTAGTCTATTCGCAACACACACACGCGCGCGCGGAGAGAACTAGTGCCAGACAAACTTTAGAAATAAGATCCTACCACTCACGCGCACCGCTATGGTTGACTTGTAGAATTCCAAAAATGCCATTTCTGAGCATCCACTGCTCTCTTTTTTCTTTCCTCCGGTTGTTCATGTTCTCTATACTACTTCCTCCGTTCCTAAATATTTGTCTTTTAAAGATTTCAAGTGGACTACTACATACGGATGTATATAGACATATTTTAGAGTATAGATTCATTCATTTTGCTCCGTATGCAGTCACCTGTTGAAATCTCTAGAAAGACAAATATTTAGAAACGGAGGGAGTACTTGTCAATATTTTCCGTGTGATGCTATGATTGACTTATATATTTTTTAGACATCATTTTTAGCATCAACCTTGTGGATTTTATCGTGTGGTTGTCTTTTATTTCTGTTAGCCAATATTCTTGTGCAGCCCAACTACAGAGTACATATAAAGAAGTGATAAAATCAAGTTGTCACACAATTCTAATAATATATAAATGGTGTGTATACTACTCCCTCCCTGATTCCATCTACATCCGGTTGAGCGACAATTAATATGGGACAGAGGGAGTACTATGGATAATTGTTTCCTTTTTTTACATCAAACTTAATCGCTTCCTAGTTATTGTAGCAAAGTCTAACTGACCTTTGAGCAATGCCTTGCCTTGAACCCTAGTTATTTTTTGCATCTATTCAGAAAACTAATTATTGGGTTGGATACAAGCGAGGCCCATATAAATGTGCACAACAATGAACAAAAAAATGGATGGGCCAGCCCAGAGATGGAAACCAGGTGGGTGGAGTGACAAATAGTGTTACTACAAAACGGGCCGACATCAGTCGACTGAGAAATAATGGAAACATTGGGAATCAACCGACTGAGAAATAATGGAAACATTGGGAATCAATCGACTGAAAACATCTCACGCGTCCACCACTTCCTCCACTTGCCACGTGCCCTGTGGGGTCCGCACACCACTACCCGTTTCACCTTATCTCCTCCGAGCCCACCTTCTCCTACCTCCCCGATCCTCCCATGGATCCCCCCTTATCCTACCTTCCCTACCCAGCCATGGATCCCCTCTTCTCCTACCTCCCGATTCCACCATCGATGTGCCTCCCTCGATGCACCCAAATCGACGGTGTCCATATGCACCCCAAGAGATCAAGCTTAGGATGGCTTACTACAAAGCTAGCGCGAGGTTGCATCAAGATTGCATCTCAACTCTCGCGTGCTGCAAGGCCAGGAAGAGACTGTTGCAAGTCTTTGCTTCAAGCCGGCATCCCAAATCCGGCGAGCTCCAGGCGAGTGTGCTGCAAGGGCAGAGGTGTGGCTGCTGCAGGCTGACATAGCAGCTCCAGCAAGCACCAGAACAGCGTGCTGCAAGGAAGTGTGTAGCCGGCATCGCAACTCCGACAGGCACCAAGATGGCGTGCTGCAAGGCCGGGGCGTGGTTGCTGCAACTTTAGTGAGTTTCGAACGACATGCTAAAGGGGCGTGCTTGCTGCAATCTTGGTGAGTTTCAAAGGACATGTTGAATGCCAGTGCGTGGCAACATCTGCTATGTTCCTGAAACAATGAAGAATGTTTACGGCAACATGACTCGTGTTGCAAAGTTGGGCACAACCGACAGCAGATCGGACGCGGCCAAATTTCTCCGCGCCTCAGCCGACTAACAAGTTACGTGTAGCATGCGCCGAGGGATCGGCTGAGATGGAGGTGCCCCCATGAAGGGTGCAGAGACCGGGAGACTTGCTCTTTCTTGAAAAAAGAAACTCATAAACTTTAAACATTCTGAAACTGCTTTTCTTTTCTAGTCTAGACTAGATGCAAACTGCTTAGCGGTTCAGATATCGCCATCAGCCAAATATACCCCGACCCGGCGCTCCGCGGATCAGGATAAGATGAACAATTTTGTCAATGTCGAGGAGGTGATGTTGCCATGTCATGTGGCCATATAGGTAATCTAATAAAGAACTCAGGCGGTCGGTGTCGTGTGCATTACTCCAATCTTGGTCATGCTCCAAGTCAATCACAGAGCGCGTTGGCATTGCACCGCGGACGCAGCACGCACATCACGCGCGCCATCAGAGCGTGTACGAATAGACCCGGAGCCTCGAACCAACACGTGACCCAAAGTGAGATTCCATCATCATCAACACGCCGCCGACACGCACCTGTCTGTCCTCATCAGCGCCTTAAACCAGATGCGAGACGCAGCACCACACGACATGCAAATGAATTCACGCAATCAAGCTGCCCCCCGCTTGCTTACAGTGCCTGCAACAGCACAGGCAAAAGGACGACCCTGTGTGGCCATTGCGCATTTGCAACGCACCCGTGTGACTCCTCGGGCACTAGCTCGAAGCTGGAAGCTTCCTCACCTGACAGACAACGCGCCCGGCGTCGTCTCAGAGATCACCAACCAAATTCACAAACTGTAACCACGGCTGGGCCGGTGAGCCGCGGCCGCAGCATCACCTGACATTCATTTCCGAAAAAGAGAAAAAAAAAAGGCTTTTCACCAGCATCACTGTATAAGATGGGTGCTAAATATATACAGAATTGAAGCTACGGTAAATGAAAATCTATTGCAAACGAACGACGGCGGCGGCGGAGGGTTTCTGTTGCTACTTTTTATGCACAGGAAGTCCGAGCTGGAGCAGCACCTAGCAACGACCGGGCAGGGAAAGAAACAAAAATGGGGCGGGGGTGGAGTTTCCTGAAGGCTGCGGCATCACATCGCGGCTGCAAATCCTTTTCTTTATCAGCTGGTTCTATTAAGTAGTACGCCCGATTACCGACCATATCTTGTATCCCTGGAGAAAAGCATCATACATTACATACAGTCGGAGTTGAAAGAGAAAGAAGATAACTCGATCAAGTTTGTTGTTATACAAAAGCAAATTCTATAAATTGGAAGGTGACAATCATGCTGAATTTGATGGTTAGCCTCAAAATACTACTCCTTGCAGCATAAAATCCCCACAAAAAAATTGTGTTGGCAGCTAAATCTGAAGTCCTAAACAGCTGCTCATGCATACAGAACAGATAGGAGAAGATGGTTAATACAGGAAGCAGTTTCCCACAAAAAAATATAATACAGAAAGCAGTCATATTGGTGAAGGTTTGGACTAGTATGCAGCTATTGGGTACTCCCTCCATTCTGAATTATAAGATGTTTTGAATATTCAATATGGACTACATACGGATTGAAATGAATGAACCAACACACTAAAACAACTATAATAGAGAACGGAGGGAGTACTTGTGTACTTTAGGGCCATGTGGTTACAACATAAGAATAGCAGATTTTCTATACTGACCTGTAATGGAAACTGGCCATTCTTCCTGGTGTTGCCATACTAGGTACTGCCCCTGTAACAATGTACTCATCATCGATTTCATCAAATCTGAGTTCCCTCAGGTCAACAGCTTGTGTCGGAACCTCGAGATTGAAGTTCTCCAGATGAGCCTGATTGCTGTTCCTCCTTCCACTTCCTCTATTGTCCCTTCCTCTCCCTCTTCTTCGGCTCCTTGGATATCTACAAAAAGCCTTGCAACAAATAAAAGACCACCACTTCCTCCTAACCCTGCGGAGCACTTCATAGTCATCTCCAGTATCATCATCCCCATATTCAATGACATAGTCTCCGAGAACGATACCATTAGGAACTTGCGCATGTATCGTGCTCAAGACATCCACGATATCAGAAGATTGCTGGAAGTTGTCCCAATCGACTTGCCTGGCAGGGTCGATTTCTGAAGGGCGTGAATCTGGATGCTTTTGTTGTGTGTGCTTCTGAAGCTCATTGAAGTTGCCAGTAAAGAAGCAGCAATCCTCTTCACAGCATCTCTTCTTCTGGTTAAGATGCAGACGAGCATCGCTGATCACAATCCACCCGATAACATCACCTCTGCACAACGGGCAACTTGGGCGGTTGTTTGCGTGAGATGAGACGATGTGGATGCTATCAAGAGGGGCCACGGCTATAGACGAGACCTTGACATTGGCAGGCAGCTCATAAGCACCTTTGAACCTCTCAAGACAGTTTGAGCGGGTCTGGTCGGTGTCGCACACAAACGGCCTGCAGCCCTTCTCATAAGACGTGCACCTCAGTAGGACTGCATTGTGAGGGTAATCTAGGCAGATTGGGCAGGTGACATCCTCCTTCCAGCTTTTATCAAGATGTATGTCGAGATCAAAAGAGCTGGGCCTCACCACCTTCTTCACCATCAGGTTTCCTGAACCCATGTCGAACTTGGTAGCAGAACTCGTGTCCCTTAACAGATGCAACTTTTCATGACAACCTGCATGGCATCAACCAGCAAAACAGATAGTTAGCACCGAGTTGTTCCTTTCTAAACATAGCATATCTGTTCCATACACAACACAGCGAAGCGACATATATTTAGCATTTTCATCAATACAGAGCATGGTAGCTGATGAATGATGACAGTCTATGTATGGCAGAGTAAAGACATCTTCAGTACCCAATCAGTCCATGTAATCATTATTTTTTCCTATTAGCTCTTTTGATCCGCTAATGATTTGCTAAAAGTCTATTCCATTTATGCTAAAAAAAAGAGAGAATCCCGGCCCAACCCCCTAACGCAAGTGCTGCTGGTTTTACCACCTTCGTCTGATTTCAACCCCCCCAAGATCATCACAGCGCTCTGGCCAAACCCAGCCATCGATCCAACCAATCAAAAATCCTAACAGGAGAAATCCTAACAAGAGAAACGGAAATCAGTAAAGCAAAATCCCAAATAGAAGTCGATCTGGGTGTGTGCTGACCCAAAACTAATCAAAACTACTAGCCAACCCCTTCAATCCGCTTCTGAACACACCAGCCGAGCGGAGGAGATCGGGATAGAGCCTCCCATCAAATCGAATCACACGCTACACGAGTATATTCGCCGCCTAAACCCCAGAGCTCTAAGAATCACCCAAGCCCACCAAAAGCGTCGGCAAGGGGGCAGAACAAACAGCCCCGAATCCACCCGAACGAAATCCGCGGAAGACTCGCGGCAGCGCGGCGTCCCCAAAATCTCTTCCGCATCAGGCAAAAGGAGAAGGTCGACTGGCCAGGAGCTCCGATCGACTGGAGGGGAGAAGACCCCGCCGAAATCGAACAGGGGGGAATGGAAGGGGGAGCCGTACCGTCGCTGCCGCCGCTGACGCCGCCGCGGCGTGGGGTAGGTGGCGGAGGTGGGAGAGGAGACGAGAGGGGAGAGGGGAGAGGTGAGGGGGGAGTTGAAAAAACCAACCGTACCCTCCCACAGCTCGCACGCACGCACGCTCGCCAAGGACTTCCGAAGTGGTGGTGATGATGCAGCCACCCTCTCCCTATCTCTCTCTCCCTCTCTCTCCCCCTCTTCTCTTTTCTACTCGCGCATCCAAGTCGCCATCCATTTCGGCTCTTCCGTTCAGTTTTCTTATACCGGGTCGCACTCCCCTTTCCTCTGCCTTTTTTTTTCGTTTCTTTTTCACGAGAAAATCGACCTTTTTTGTTTTTTCTGTTACTATTATCTCAAGTTTTTCTGCTAGGTATTACCTCCTCCAATCACAAACGTAAGATGTTTCAAAAAAATTAATACAGACAACATACGGATTGAAATGAGTGAATAAACACACTAAAACATGTCTACATACATCCGGTTCAGAAGAAGTTTTTTAGGCGGGGTGTCATCGCATTTTTTTAGGCGGCGGCGGTGTCCGTCTCCGCCGAGGTGAAGGACCGGCGGATGACATCATGGAGGACCTTGTCGTCGGCAACGGGTGAAAGCGGCTCCGACGCAGATATGCAAGACCCGCAGGCGAACCGGCTGGAGGAGGGGCAGTCGTGGGCGTGGGCTCGGCGATGCGAGCACGAGTGCCCAACGCCGGCAGGGAGGGAGCGAGGCCTGGAGGTGTCGAGCACCACTGATCGCCCCGCTGGACACCGAGGAGGCCGCGAAGCTCGAGTTGTTGCCCATGTCCATCCGCAGCCGGCTGAGGGCAATGCAGAGTGTGAGCTCCTCGTCATCCAGGTCGGGGGAGTTGGAATCCTCCTTGAGGAGCGCCACCTAGTTGATTGGGTCGAACTCGTTGTCGGATCCACTGCCGGAGCCGACCATGTTGGTGGGGACGGTGTGTGGAGGAGACGTGCATTGGAAATGAATTAGTCGAGAAGAGTGTGGACTTTTGACAAGGGTTTGATCCGAGGTGGGGTATTTATGGGGGCACGATGGAGACAGCCACAGGGTGGGCTAGTGTGAGCCGAATCCGACATGGTGGACACATTTTGAGGGGTGCCGGACAGCCCAAACATATAGGTCCGATTTGAGGCGTCCTGTTGGGTGGCGATTTTGTGACCGGCCCGTCCGCCCGGACGCACGGGGGTATTTGGATGGTCCGGTTGTAGATGCTCTAATAGCTTTACTGGTTCATCTAAGGACAGGGCCATGTTTGTGCAATTCATATTCGAAGGCACATTTGAAACATGCACTTACTTTAGAGACACGGAGTAAACCGGAATGTTCCCACGGCATCGTCAAATGCGTTTTGCGTAGGCAGTGGAGATTGTGTGGGGGAGAATATGAAAGCGTTGTGCGCGCAGAGCAGAATAATAAGTTGGGAAAGGGACGGCCGGACGGTTGACGTGTGGAGGAAGAACATGGCATATGCCAATTGAAAAAAGAAAGCAAGACTCCGTTACAACTCAACCAGAGACACAAAATTCACACCTACTCTACTGCCATCGGGTATGAAATGTGGACGCAGGCAACCAGAGTTCAGTATGTGGAAGAAATGGGTGGCGGTAAAACTTCACACGGCCCGGTCACCACCCCATAGTACCAGCGTTAGGTGAGGAGACCCCGACCTCCTGCTACATTTCATCTGCAAATGTCACGTTTGTGGGATCACACTGAAGCAACCTCTCGGTCTACCTCAGCGAAGATCGTTCAAGCTCAAGACTCAAAACGGAATCCAACAAGGCCACATATCATTTTCTCGACAAGTCGTCATACGCTGCATTACAATTTAGTTAGTCTCCCCGTCGCCACGAGACTAGTCATAGGTTCAACTGGGCTGAACGGTGTAAATAGTAGTGGTGTCGATACCAGCAGCCGCACAAAACTTCGACAACGGACGCCATTATTCTAGATAGATATCATCGACAAAACACACCCATGGCGTAAGGGCAGTAGTGCTGGAGCTCCGCAGGCTGCTGCTCCTACAGGAAGAGTGGGGTGTCGCGACTAGTACGGGACGTTCTTGGGCAGGTTCCGGATCACGTTGCTCTTCATGCCGATCTTGGTCCTCATCGTCTCCACCCCGCTCTTGTTCATCGCCCGGAGCACCTTCAGCCTCACCATCTGCTCCTTGGACTGGACCGTCACCAAACCCATGCTCTTGTAGCTGCAGAGGGGGGCAGAAACCACAACACAGTTAAGCCTAAGAGAAGAGTTTTGGCAATTCATGGTAGCAACATGATGAATATACTTGAATGGAAGGATGAAAAATGCAGGACTCAGACCTGGAAGCCAGGGAAAGCGCAAGAGCGCGATCTGCTGCAACCGAAGGCCGTGGCTTCTGGCGGTAGTAGCGAATGAACTCTCGGGAACCAAGAGTCGTCACGCGCCTCCCCTTCTCGCTCTTGCTTGTGATCACAAGCTCAGATCCACCACCTCCCAGTTCAATGCTGTTGTCCATGTCACCTGCAGCAACCAACTGCTTGCCCTCCACGTCAACATAGCTGCAACGAGAGTAAAACAACGCCATTAGGTGTTAGGCGTGTGCAGACTCCATGCATTCACCATTGAAGGATACTTAAATATCCAACACTGACCACAGATACTACATGACTATGATTCACTGAACAACAACAACAAAGCCTTTAGTCCCAAACAAGTTGGGGTAGGCTAGAGGTGAAACCCATAAGATCTCACGACCAACTCATGGCACTGGCACATGGATAGCAAGCTTCCACGCACCCCTGTTCATAGCTAGTTCTTTGGTGATACTCCAATCCTTCAGGTCTCTCTTAACGGACTCCTCCCAACATAAATATTTAAACCATTAAGCATTTGAGATTAATTTTCCTTGCCCAAAAACTGTACCAACATAAATGGCTAATAGTTAACAGAATACAATCCTCAACATCATTTCTGCTTCAATCCTAGCATTCATGGAACAACAGGGAAGGAAAGCAAGAGCCAATGCAAAGAGCCTAGAATTTGAAGAACATATGCTAAGATGAGTATTTCTCCAACAGGGTGTCTCAACAAAGCCCCTCAGAAGCCCAAATTGGAACCCTAACATTATTGAAACTAATGTTCTTATTACATGAAAAAAAGAAGGTTAGTAACAATTTTGTAAGACGAAACTTATTAATACAAAAGTTTAGCAAAGTACGAACCTGCTGCTGTAATCGTAGAAATCCTCAAGGTCAGCATCTTCATCCTCCCCACCATCTCCATAACGCAATTTGCAGTGACCTTTTGCATCCATATGCTTCCTGACAGCCTCAAGACTTTGGAAAGGCTGGCATCTGTCATTGCAGTAGAGGCACATGAAATCACGCTTCACCTGCAGGCAGAATAACCAGTGAAAGATGATGTTAAAAAACATGCAACTAGCAAACATGAACCATTAGTACTGGTGGGAAAATGCCTACCTTCAATCCGACATATATAAGAAGGCCATTGGGATCTTTCAAGTATTCACTGTCAGGTATGAAGAAACCATGCTTTTGTGCATATGGATCATGCAGTCCTCAATGTTGTCATGCTTGAGATCACACATGAAGCAGTCCGAGGGATCCAACATTTCAAGATCAGCCATCTCATCATCTGATTTAGAGTCCTCATCAACTTGCATGTTTGAGGTAGACTCCAGCTCACTTGGGTCCACTTCAACCCACTCTTCCTCCTCATCCTCGTCCTCATCTTCATCTTCTTCCATTGCAGAGGGGGCTCTACGAGGGACTCGCTCAGGAAGTGGCTTGACTACTGCAGCAGTGGACGCATTGGGCTCCTGGGAAGCTCTCAAGAGATGTGATCGCGTGGTGAGATGTTGGGCATGAGCTTTTGCACTCCTGTACCCTTTTCCACAAAGAGCACAGCTGTAAGACATCGGAGGAGCAATGGTAGAGTTGCTCCCCTCAGCTAAAACAGTTTGTCTAGCAATAAAGAGAGCCTCGGTAACTCCAGGAACTCCAGCCACCTGACAAACACTGAATGTCAAAATGATGTACAACAGAAATACGACGCTGACGCAAGCAAGAAGCAACAAAATCAAACAGTTCCCAGTAATGTGTTACAACTACTACAATTGCCAAGTTGATCAAATAGAAATATGATAGCAAGTTCCATCTAGGGTTTAATTGTCAGCTAGCAGAGTATCCCAAAACAGACACTTAGATTGACTTGCCTCCATTTTGTTCGCTAAAATTGCGTACCACGAGGTCGTTTTGCAGATAACAAATATAGTTTCTTCTCCAATAAGTAAGATAATCCTCCCTCATCCTCTAACAAAATTAGACATGTACTATAATCTACAGCAGGGACAAGCTCAGGGCATCATCTCATGAACAAAGCAGGCATGTATAACATTTCTTCCACAAACAGATTGGCGCATTCCAAAAGACAAATCACAGCTGGCCCTTCTCTACGATCTTAACCAAAGCAGAGTAGGAAGCTTGCACATAGCCTCCTTTCTTAAGTTGACAAGTATAGAGTATACCTAAAATTTCTAATTAAACTGCTCGCCCTGCAATCTAGTGCCTCCAGCTACCTCAAAACAATGAGCAAAAAATACTCGTTCTGATCATCCATGAGCGCTAACAAAACAAGCAATAAAAATTCGCGGGGAAAGTGTTTGCGCAGGCCTACTAGGCATCACAATCTCCGCCCCAGAAGCGCGCAACGCATCACATACCCATTCATATCGCCCGCGGAACGCACCATCTGCTGCTACCTAAGACGAACCCTAGCGCTAGCGGCACATAAACAACTAATCGCGCGGGGCCGGCGCGGGGCCGGCGCGGGGAAGACGGTGGTAAGCATACTACCTTGCGCTTGAGGTTGTAGCGGTGCCACTCGGAGCGGTAGTGGAGGCGCTGCTCCTCCTCCTCCTCGAACGCCGCGTTGCAGGCGTTGCAGGTCACCGTCGGCATCTTGGCCGCCCTTCCTGTCCCCTCGGGTACGGCTCGGACCAAGCTTCGGCGGGCTGGCGGGCGGCGGCGGCGGAGTGGTGGCGGCGGTCGCCGGGAGTCCTCGGCTTGGGGTTGCGTTTCTCTCTTTCGCGGTGTGGTTTGGAGTGGTGGCGGCGGGGCGGCTGGAGGAGAGGAAGCCAAGTAGGCGAGGGCGAGGGGGGGACGCGCTCGGCGGTGACGTGGGCGCTTGGGTCAGGCCTCCTCTACCGCCTCTAGGTTTGGGCCTTTATTGGGCTCTCTGTCGTTGGCGCTTAGGCAGGCTTTAGCCGGGTCGTAAAGCAAAGCCCATTCGCCGGTAGTATCGATCCTCAAAAAATAAAAAAAACTACCTTCAGCGCATATACGCGCATAAAGTCGCCCTCGTCAGCGCCTTCAGTGGCGCCCGCGCGCGCCTCCTTCTGGGCGGGCCCATTAAACCATCGTTCCTCTTCGCTCCCCTTCGTTTCGCTCGCTCGATCAACTAACACGCGTTCTTTTTGTCTGTTTTGTGCTGTTGGTTCAGAAAAGAAACAGACCTCTGGTTTTTTAATTCAGAAAAGTACACAAATCTGTAAAAGTTCATAACAAATCATCGATTTCCAAAAAAGGCACGAATTTGAAAAAGAGTTCATCAAATTTGAAAAAAGGGCATCGAATTTGAAAAAGTTCATCGACATAAAGAAAAGTTCATCAAATTTGAAAAATAGTTCACTGCATTTGAAAAAAAGTTCGTCAAATTTAGAAAAAGTTCACAAAATTTTAAAAAAGTTCTTTGAATCTGAAAAAAGTTCATCAAATTTGAAAAAAGTGGATCAAATTTGAAAAAGTTTATTAACTTAAACAAAGGTTCATCGAATTTGAAAAATTGTTCATTGAATTTGAAAAAAATCATTCAATTTAGAAAAAGTACATCAAATTTAAAAAAAGTTCATCAAATTTGGAAAAGAGTTCATCCAATTTGACAAAACAGTTCATAAAATTTTAAAAAAGTTCATTGAATCTAAAAAAAGTTCATCGAATTTGAAAAAAATCATGAATTTAATAAAAAAAGTTCACGCATTTAAGAAAAGAAAAAAAAGGAACAAGAAAATGAAAAAGGAACAAGAAAAAAAACGCCTAGAAATCAGTGAACCAGTGAAAAACTAGTTTGGGAAGCTTTGCTACCTGATGGAATAAAGGAAATGAACAAAGGTTATAGGCAAATAGTGCTTCGTTGTCCTGGTGGTTGTTGCGCTGCTCTCTCAACGAGAGATTCCGATTTCGAACCAGACTTGTACACGCCCTTTTTGCTGCAGTTTTGAAAGAAGAAGAAGAAGAAACGGGCCGGCCCAGCGCAGCGCGGGGGGTATGCGCCCATTTGCGCAGACTAAGGAAACAGGTGCAACGGGCGCCGAATAGGGTTTGGCGCGCATATAGTGTTTCTTTTTCACATGCGCTAGCTCATAATGGGCGTGATGATCCACCAAATTTGTGGTTGGACTGACCTCCGAATTTTATTTCCAGTCTTAGCATACGATGTAAGCGTTGTTTAAATTATTAAAGCTAGTCATGAGGGCCTTTCCCTCAAAAAAAAGGAAAAGTGTTTCTTTTTCCCATCGGTTCTGGGTACCTTCCTGGTTCTGAGGCGGCTTTCTCCGGGTTTTTCTGGCCGAGTTTTTGGCCAATTTCTTCTGCTGAATCTGCATTCATCATGCCCAGCGGGAGATTGAATACACGAAACCAAATCGGTATGTTACTGAACTCATATCCTCCATCGTCACATAGTCCTCCACCGCCTCCAGCTCTTAATCAAGCATTCATGGCCCATTTCAAGTGCCTTTCTCTTTCTAGATTCTTCGTGGAACGTGAACATGAATGGGTTCTCTCCGACCTCCTTGCAATCTATATATCCCCTTGATCGGGCACCAAACCCTACCGAGAGAGATACATATTGCTTCGATATACTTTCCCTCTTCGCCCTCCTTATCTTCACCCTTTTCTCTTCTTCCTCCGACAATTTCAATTCTTTCATCAACTCTGCCACGCCCTCCATCTCCAACCAATCCGCCAACCCCCGACGTTGTCTAGGGTTTGTGGTGTATAAACCGCCAAATATTGCTAAATAAGGCGCCCCTCTTAACTTACATTCTTAAGAAGTTGATCCTCACTATAGCAATTCTCTCTACATGCGCGTTGTCCACATCAGCATGCATGCCACATCAACCTTCAGTTGCAAACACCAACCAATCAAAAATATCTCTCGTTCACTGGCCCCTCTTGGTCCCGCAGCCAGACGCACGTATATAGCTTAGTGCTTCGTGTTCCTTCTTACATGGGCTCAACGAACATGCTTTGCCAATGGATTTTATCTAATGCCAGCCCAGCCCAGGCTGCCTAGATAATAATATCGAAAACCTATCCCACATTCCAACTAGGCCCATGTAGGCCTGTCATTTGTCAGTTCTGAAAGAAATAAGTCAATCATCTATTTTTTGACAAAAGACAGTCATCTCTTAATCTTCCCGTTGATCCCCTTTCTATTCACATCTCAGATCTAACTCTTCAGCTTTCTTTTTGTAACTGCTTCCACTATTCTTTATTCGATAGCTGAAGGGATTACAAATGATTATGGAAGATTCATTTCTGCTTCTGTTTCCATTTCCTTTGCTCCTTTTAAGTGTCATTTCCACTTCTGTTTCCATTTCCTTTGCTCCTTTTAAGTGTCTATCGATCAACTCTTTCCTCTTGACTGCCGCCAGTTCGTGTGCCGTCTCCGCACCACACGTGACGTCCCCTTCATACCGTCTCTTAGCTGTGCAATACTACTCTCACAATCCACCTAATTTCAGCCATCATGGGCAACGACCAGGGCTTGGATGTTGAGCTTATCTACAGGTCATTACCACCAAACCGCCAAGAGTTTCTCTCCTTCTCCTTTTCTTTTCTTCCTCTGACAATTTCAACCCTTTCATCAACCTTGCCACGCCCTCCATCTCCAACCAATCCTCCAACTCCCCACGCCGCCTAGGGTTTGTGGTGTATAAACTGCCAAATATTGCTAAACAAGGGCGGAACTTCCTTATGACCAAAGGGGGCATATGCCCCAACCCCCTCTTATCCTATATACTTAAGAAGTTCATCCCCACTATGGTATTGATCTTAACATGCAAGCTATCCACATCAGCGTGTTGCCATGTCAGCAATTCTCTCACACCTCATGCGTGTTGGCCTCACTTTTTTCCATCGAACCATTTCCTTTCATAGTGCCTCTTCTGCATGCATCTGTTGGGGAACGTAGTAATTTTAAAAAAAATCCTACGCACACGCAAGATCATGGTGATGCATAGCAACAAGAGGGGAAAGTGTCGTCTATGTACCCTCGTAGACCGTAAGCGTAAGCGTTATGACAACGCGGTTGATGTAGTCGTACGTCTTCACAATCGACCGATCCCATCACCGAAGTTACGACACCTCCGCGGACTGCACACGTTCAGCTCGGCGACGTCCCACGAACTCACGATCCAGCAGAGCTTCGAGGGAGAGCTTCGTCAGCACGACGGCATGATGACGGTGATGATGAAGTTTACCGACGTAGGGCTTCGCCTAAGCACCGCTACGATATGACCGAGGTGGATTATGGTGGAGGGGGGCACCACACACGGCTAAGAGAGATCAGTGATCAACTTCTGTGTCTATGGGGTGCCCCCTCCCCGTATATAAAGGAGTGGAGGAGGGGGAGGGCCGGCCCTCTCTATGGCGCGCCCTAGGGGAGTCCTACTCCACCGGGGGTAGGATTCCCCCCTTCCAAGTTGGAGTAGGAGAGGGAAGGAAAGGGAAGGAGGGAGGAAGGAAAGGGGGGGCCGGCCCCCCTCCCAATTCGGATTGGGCTTGGGGGGGGGGGGCGGGGGCGCCCCCTCCTTTGCTCCTTTCCCCTCTTTTCCACTAAGGCCCAATAAGGCCTATATACCTCCCCGGGGGTTCCGGTAACCTCCCGATGCTCCGGTATATTCCCAATCTCACCCGGAACCATTCCGATGTCCAAATATAGTCGTCCAATATATCAATCTTTATGTCTCAACCATTTCGAGACTCCTCGTCATGCCCGTGATCATATCCGGGACTCCGAACTACCTTTGGTACATCAAAACACATAAACTCATAATTCTGATCGTCACCGAACGTTAAGCGTGTGGACCCTACGGGTTCAAGAACTATGTAGACATGACCGAGACACGTCTCCGGTCAATAACAAATAGCGGAACCTGGATGCTCATATTGGTTCCTACATATTCTACGAAGATCTTTATCGGTCAAACCACATAACAACATACGTTGTTCCCTTTGTCATCGGTATGTTACTTGCTCGAGATTCGATCGTCGGTATCTCAATACCAAGCTCAATCTCGTTACCGGCAAGTCTCTTTACTCGTTCCGTAGTGCATCATCCCGTAACTAACTCATTAGTCACATTGCTTGCAAGGCTTATAGTGATGTGCATTACTGAGAGGGCCCAGAGATACCTTTCCGACAATCGGAGTGACAAATCCTATTCTCGATCTATGCCAACTCAACGAACACCATCGGAGATACCTCTAGAGCACCTTTATAATCACCCAATTACATTGTGATGTTTGGTAGCACACAAAGTGTTCCTCTGGTATTTGGGAGTTGCATAATCTCATAGTCATAGGAACATGTATAAGTCATGGAGAAAGCAATAACAGTAAACTAAACGATCAAGTGCTAAGCTAACGAAATGGGTCAAGTCAATCACATCATTCTCCTAATGATGTGATCCCGTTAATCAAATGACAACTCATGTCTATGTCTAGGAAACTCAACCATCTTTGATCAACGAGCTAGTCAAGTAGAGGCATACTAGTGACACTATGTTTGTCTATGTATTCACACATGTATTATGTTTCCAGTTAATACAATTCTAGCATGAATAATAAACATTTATCGTGATATGAGGAAATAAATAATAACTTTATTATTGCCTCTAGGGCATATTTCCTTGATCTCCCACTTGCACTAGAGTCAATAATCTAGATTACACAAGAATGATTCTAACACCCATGGAGTCTTAGTCTTTGATCATGTTTTGCTCGTGGAAGAGGCTTAGTCAACGGGTCTGCAACATTCAGATCCGTATGTATCTTGCAAATCTCTATGTCTCCCACTTGTACTTGATCCCGGATTTAATTGAAGCGTCTCTTGATTTGCTTGGTTCTCTTGTGAAATCTGGATTCCTTTGCCAAGGCAATTGCACCAGTATTGTCACAAAAGATTTTCATTGGACCCGATGCACTAGGTATGACACCTAGATCGGATATGAACTCCTTCATCTAGACTCCTTCATTTGCTGCTTCTGAAGCAGCTATGTACTCCGCTTCACACGTAGATTCTGCCACGATGCTTTGTTTAGAATTGCACCAAATGACAGGTCCGCCGTTCAATATAAACACGTATCCGGTTTGCGATTTAGAATAAATGCGGATCGATTATCAAAGCTTGCATCGGCGTAACCATTTATGACGAGCTCTTTGTCACCTCCATAAGCGAAACATATCCTTAGTCCTTTTCGGTATTTCAGATGTTCTTGACGTCTAGTGATCCACTCTGGATTACTTTGGTACCTCCTGCTAAACTAATAGCAAGGCACACATCAGTGCAGTACACAGCATTGCATACATGATAGAGCCTATGGCTGAAGCATAGGGAACACTTTTCATTTTCTCTCTATCTTCTGCGTTGGTGGGCATTGAGTCTGACTCAACTTCACACCTTGTAACACAGGCAAGAACCCTTTCTTTGCTTGATCCATTTTGAACTTTTTCAAAACTTAATCAAGGTATGTGCTTTGTGAAATTCCAATTAAGCATCTTGATCTATCTCTATAAATCTTGATGCCCAATATATAAGCAGCTTCACCGAGGTCTTTCATTAAAAAACTTTTATTCAAGTATCCTTTTATGCTATCCAAAAATTCTATATCATTTCCAATCAACAATATTTCATCCACATATAATATTAGAAATGCTATAGAGCTCCCACTCACTTTCTTGTAAATCTGAGGCTTCTCCAAAAGTACATATAAAACCATATGCTTTGATCACACTATCAAAGCGTTTATTCCAACTACGAGAGACTTGCACCGATCCATAAATGGATCATTTGGAGCTTGCACACTTTGTTAGCACCCTTTGGATCGACAAAACCTTACGGTTGCATCATATACAACTCTTCTTCTAGAAATCCATTCAGGAATGCGGTTTGACATCCATTTGCCAAATTTCATAATCATAAAATGCGGCAATTGCTAACATGATTCAGACAGACTTAAGCATCGCTACGGGTGAGAAAGTCTCATCGTAGTCAACCCCTTGAACTTGTCGAAAACCTTTCGCAACAAGTCGAGCTTTGTAGATAGTAACATTACCGTCAGCGTCAGTCTTCTTCTTGAAGATCCATTTATTCTCTATGGCTTGCCAATCATCGGGCAAGTCAACCAAAGTCCACACTTTGTTCTCATACATGGATCCCATCTTAGATTTCATGGCCTCAAGCCATTTTGCGGAATCTAGGCTCACCATCGCTTCTTCATACTTCGTAGGTTCGCCATGGTCAAGTAACATGACTTCCATAATAGGAATACCATACCACTCTGGTGCGGATCTTAGTCTGGTTGACCTACGAGGTTCATTAGCAACTTGATCTGAAGATTCATGATCAATATCATTAGCTTCCTCACTAATTGGTGTAGGTGTCACAGGAACTGGTTTCTGTGATGAACTACTTTCCAATAAGGGACTAGGTACAGTTACCTCATCAAGTTCTACTTTCCTCCCACTCACTTCTTTCGAGAGAAACTCCATCTCTAGAAAGGATCCATTCTTAGCAACAAATGTCTTGCCTTCGGATCTGTGATAGAAGGTGTACCCAATAGTTTCCTTTGGGTATCCAATGAAGACACATTTCTCCGATTTGGGTTCGAGCTTATCAGGCCGAAGCTTTTTCACATAAGCATCGCAGCCCCAAACTTTAAGAAACGATAACTTTGGTTTCTTGCCAAACCACAGTTCATAAGGCGTCGTCTCAGCAGTTCGATGGTGCCCTATTTAGCGTGAATGCATCCATCTCTAAAGCATAGCCCCAAAATGATAGCGGTAAATCAGTAAGAGACATCATAGATCGCACCATATCCGATGAAACTACGAATCTGACGTTCGGACACACCATTCTGTTTGTGGTGTATGCGGGTGGCGTGAGTCGCGAAACTATTCCGCATTGTTTCAAATGTAGACCACACTCGTAACTCAAATATTCTCCTCCATGATTAGATCGTAGAAACTTTATTTTCTTGTTACGATGATTTTCCACTTCACTCTGAAATCATTTGAACTTTTCAAATGTTTCAGACTTATATTCATTAAGTAGATATACCCATATCGGCTCAAATCATACGTGAAGGTGAGAAAATAACGATACTGCCATGAGCCTCAATATTCATTGGACCACATACATCGGTATGTATGCTTTCCAACAAATCATTGCTCGCTCCATTCTTCCGGAAAGCAGTGTTTTAGTCATCTTGCCCATGAGGCATGGTTACTTAAGTACCAAGTGATTCATAATCATGTGATTCCTGAAGTCCATCAATATGGAGTTTCTTCATGCGCTTTACACCAATATGACCCAAACGGCAGTGCCACAAATAAGTTGCACTATCATTATCAACTCTGCATCTTTTGGCTTCAACATTATGAATGTGTGTATTACTACTATCGACATTGAACACAAATAGACCACTCTTCAAGGGTGCATGACCATAAAAGATATATCTCATATAAATAGAACAACCATTAGTCTCATATTTAATTGAATAACCGTCTTGCATCAAATAAGATCCAGATATAATGTTCATGCTTAACGCTGGCACCAAATAACAATTATTCAGGTCTAAAATTAATCCCGAAGGTAGATGTAGAGGTAGCGTGCCGACGGTGATCACATCGACTTTGGAACCATTTCCCAGCGCATCGTCACCTCGTCCTTAGCCAATCTTCGCTCAATCCGTAGTCCACTGTTTGAGTTGCAAATATTATCAACAGAACCGATTATCAAATACCAGTGCTCTTTGCGAGCTTTAGTAAAGGTACACATCAATAACATGTATATCACATATACCTTTGTTCACCTTGCCATCCTTCTTATCCGCCAAATACTTGGGGCGATTCCGCTTCCGGTGACGATGCATTTGCAGTAGAACCACTCAGTCTCAGGCTTAGGTCCGGACTTAGGTTTCTTCTCCTGAGCAGCAACTTGTTTGGCGTTCTTCTTAAAGTTCCCCTTCTTCTTCCCTTTACCCTTTTTCTTGAAACGGGTGGTCTTGTTGACCATCAACACTTGATGCTCCTTCTTGATTTCTACCTCCGCAGCCTTTAGCATTGCGAAGAGCTCGGGAATTGTCTTATCCATCCCTTGCATATTATAGTTCATCACGAAGCTCTTGTAGCTTGGTGGCGATGATTGAAGAATTACATCAATGACACTATCATCGAATATTAACTCCCGGTTGAATCAAGTGATTATTATACCCGGACATTTTGAGTATATGTTCCTTGTGAACTATTCTGCTCCATTTTGCAATTTGTAGAATTTATTGGCGACTTCATATCTCTCAATCCGGGCATTTGCTTGAAATATTAACTTCAACTCTGGAACATCTCCTTATGCTCAATGGCGTTCAAAAGCGTTGTTGAAGTCGATTCTAAGCCGTAAAGCATGGCACCTTTGAACTATCGAGTAGTCATCGACTTTGCTCTGCCCGGACTTCTTAACGTCATCGATAGCATCTGCGGCGGGCTGGCACCGGTGGTGCTTCGGGGCGTAATTCTTACATGCGACAATGAGGATAATCCTCAAATTCACGGACCCGATCCGTGTAATTGCTACCATCATCTTTCAACTTTGCTTTCTCAAGGAACGCATTAAAATTCAACGGAACAACAACACGGGCCATCTATCTACAACAACATAGACAAGCAAAATACTACCAGGTACTAAGTTCATGATAAATTGAAGTTCAATTAATCATATTACTTAAGAACTCCCACTTAGATAGACATCTCTCTTATCATCTAAGTGATCACGTGATCCAAATCAACTAAACCATAACCGATCATCACGTGAAATGGAGTAGTTTTCAATGGTGAACATCACTATGTTGATCATATCTACTATATGATTCACGTTTGACCTTTCGGTCTCAGTGTTCCAAGGCCATATCTGCATATGCTAGGCTCGTCAAGTTTAACCCGAGTATTCTGCATGTGCAAAACTGGCTTGCACCCGTTGTATAAGAACGTTGAGCTTATCACACCCGATCATCACGTCTCGGGTTAAACTTGACGAGCCTAGCATATGCAGATATGGCCTCGGAACACTCAGACCGAAAGGTCGAGCATGAATCATATAGTAGATATGATCAACATAGTGATGTTCACCATTGAAAACTACTCCATCTCACGTGATGATTGGACATGGTTTAGTTGATTTGGATCACGTGACCACTTAGATGATTAGAGGGATGTCTATTTAAGTGGGAGTTCTTAAGTAATATGATTAATTGAACTTTAACTTACCATGAACTTAGTACCTAATAGTATTTTGCATGTCTATGTTATTGTAGATCAATGGCCCGTGCTACTGTTCCTTTGAATTTTAATGCGTTCCTTGAGAAAGCTAAGTTGAAAGATGATGGTAGCAACTACACAGACTGGGTCCATAACTTGAGGACTATCCTCATTGTTGCACAGAAGAATTACGTCCTGGAAGCACCGTTAGGTGTACCACCCGCGCCGGCAACTGCAGACATTGTGAATGCACAGCGATCGGCGTGTTGATGACTACTCGATAGTTCAGTGTGCCATGCTTTACGGCTTAGAACCGGGACTTCAACAACGTTTTGAACGTCATGGAGCATATGAGATGTTCCAGGAATTGAAGTTAATATTTCAAGAAAATGCCCGGATTGAGAGATATGAAGTCTCCAATATGTTCTATAGCTGCAAAATGGAGGAGAATAGTTCTGTCAGTGAACACATACTCAGAATGTCTGGGTACCACAACCACTTGACTCAACTGGGAGTTAATCTTCCTGATGATAGTGTCATTGACAAAGTTCTTCAATCACTGCCACCAAGTTACAAAAGCTTCGTGATGAACTATAATATGCAAGGGATGAATAAGATAATTCCCGAGCTCTTCACGATGCTAAAGGTTGTGGAGGTAGAAATCAAGAAGGAGCATCAAGTGTTGATGGTCAACAAGACCACCAGTTTCAAGAAGAAGGGAAAAGGGAAGAAGGGGAACTTCAAGAAGAACGGCAAGCAAGTTGCTGCTCAAGTGAAGAAGCCCAAGTCTGGACCTAAGCCTGAGACTGAGTGCTTCTACTACAAAGGGACTGGTCACTTTAGCGGAAGCGCCCCAAGTATTTGGCTGATAAGAAGGATGGCAAAGTGAAAGGTATATTTGATATACATGTTATTGATGTGTACTTAACTAATGCTGGCAGTAGCGCCTAGGTATTTGATACTGGTTCTGTTGCTCATATTTGCAACTTGAAACAGGGCCTATAGATTAAGCGAAGATTGGCTAAGGACGAGGTGACGATGCGCGTGGGAAATGGTTCCAAAGTCGATGTGATCGCCAAAGACGCTACCTCTACATCTACCTTCGTGGATTAGTTTTAGACCTGAATAATTGTTATTTGGTGCCAGCGTTAAGCATGAACATTATATCTGGATCTTGTTTGATGCGAGACGGTTATTCATTTAAATCAGAGAATAATGGTTGTTTTATTTATATTTGTAATATCTTTTATGGTCATGCACCCTTGATGAGTGGTGTGTTTTTACTAAATCTCAATAGTAGTTATACACATATTCATAGTATTGAATCCAAAAGATATAAGTTTAATAATGATAGTGCAACTTATTTGTGGCACTGCCATTTAGGTCATATTGGTGTAAAGCGCATGAAGAAACTCCATGCCGATGGGCTTTTGGAATCACTTGATTATGAATCACTTGATGCTTGCGAACCATGCCTCATGGGCAAGATGACTAAGACTTCGCTTCTCCTAACAATGAAGCGAGCAACAGACTTGTTGGCAACAATACATACCGATGTATGCGGTCCGATGAGTGTTGATGCTCACAAGTGTATCGTTATTTTCTGACCTTCACAGATGATTTGAGCAGATATGGGTATATCTACTTGATGAAACATAAGTCTGAAACATTTGAAAAGTTCAAAGCATTTCAGAGTGAAGTAGAAAATCATCGTAATAAGAAAATAAAGTTTCTACGATCTGATCGTGGAGGTGAATATTTGAGTTACGAGTTTGGTCTTCATTTGAAACTATGTGGAATAGTTTCGCAACTCACGCCACCCGGAACACCACAACGTAATGGTGTGTCCGAATGTTGTATCCGCACTGTATTAGATATGGTGCGATCTATGATGTCTCTTAATTATTTACCGCTATCGTTTTGGGGTTATGCTTTAGAGACGGCTGCATTCATGTTAAATAGGGCACCATCTAAATCCATTGAGACGACGCCGTATGTACTGTGGTTTGGCAAGAAACCCAAGTTGCCGTTTCTTAAAGTTTGGGGCTGCGATGCTTATGTGAAAAAGCTTCAACCTGATAAGCTCGAACCCAAATCGGAGAAATGTGTCTTCATAGGATACCCAAAGGAAACTGTTGGCTACACCTTCTATCATAGATCCGAAAGCAAAATATTTGTTGCTAACAATGGATCCTTTCTAGAGAAGGAGTTTCTCTCGAAAGAAGTGAGTGGGAGGAAAGTAGAACTTGATGAGGTAATTATACCTCCTCCCGAATTGGAAAGTAGTACATCACAAAAGTCAGTTCCAGTGATTCCTACACCAATTAGTGAGGAAGCTAATGATGATGATCATGAAACTTCTGATCAAGTTACTACCGAACCTCGTAGGTCAACCAGAGTAAGATCCGCACAAGAGTGGTACAATAATCCTGTTCTGGAGGTCATGTTACTTGACCATGAGTTGCCTGCGAACTATGAGGAAGCGACGATGAGCCCAGATTCCGTGAAATGGCTTGAGGCCATGAAATCTGAGACGGGATCCATGTATGGGAACAAAGTGTGGACTTTGGTTGACTTGCCCGATGATCGGCAAGCCATAGAGAATAAACGGATATTCAAGAAGAAGACTGAGGCTGACGGTAATGTTACTGTCTACAAAGATCGACTTGCTGCGAATGGTTTTCAACATGTTCAAGGAGTTGACTACGATGAGACCTTCTCATCCGTAGCGATGCTTAAGTCCGTCCGAGTCATGTTAGCAGTTGCTGCATTTTATGATTATGAAATTTGGCAAATGGATGTCAAAACTGCATTCCTGAATGGATTTATGGAAGAAGAGTTGTATATGACGCAACCAGAAGGTTTTGTCGATCCAAATTATGCTAACAAAGTGTGCAAGCTCCAGCGATCCATTTATGGACTGGTGCAAGCATCTCGGAGTTGGAATAAACGTTTTGATAGTGTGATCAAAGCATATGGTTTTATATGCACTTTGGAGAAGCCTGTATTTTCAAGAAAGTGAATGGGAGCTTTGTAGCATTTCTAATATTATATGTGGATGACATATTGTTGATTGGAAATGATATAGAATTTGTGGATAGCATAAAAGGATACTTGAAGAAAATTTTTCTATGAAAGACCTCGGTGAAGCTGCTTATATATTGGGCATCAAGATCTATAGAGATAGATCAAGACACTTAATTGGACTTTCACAAAGCACATACCTTGATAAAGTTTTGAAGTTCAAAATGGATCAAGCAAAGAAAGGGTTCTTGCCTGTGTTACAAGGTGTGAAGTTGAGTCAGACTCAATGCCTGACCACTGCAGAAGATAGAGAGAAAATGAAAGTCATTCCCTATGCTTCAGCCATAGGTTCTATCATGTATGCAATGTCAGTGTACCAAACTCGATGTGTGCCTTGTCACGCTTAGCAGGAGGTACCAAAGTAATCCATGAGTGGATCACTGGACAACAGTCAAGAACATCCTGAAATACTTGAAGAGGACTAAGGATATGTTTCTCGTTTATGGAGGTGATAAAGAGCTCGTCATAAATGGTTACATCGATGCAAGCTTTGACACTGATCTCGATGCACTACAAAAAAAAGACACATCCGTGACATTTTGGGCCGAACGATTTTTTTTCTGTCATACTTATGACACTTCTATGACGATAATTGTGACAAAACCCGGTATCATCATAGATGTGGTGGGCTCCTACTTCTATGACAAAAAATCATGACAGAAAATGGGCTTTTTGTCCTGGGCGGGCCGGAGACGCAACTGCATGACATTCTTTGGGCCGTCCATGACGGAAAAACCGTGGTAGAAGTGAGGGCGAGGAAAATATCGGGGTGTTCCCATTTACGGTGGGTGGTCGGGGCTGGTTGAATAGTAGCCGGTGGAGTAGCGCATGGTGGAGGCTAGATGAACAGGAGCCCGTGGATGAACAGTCAAAGGTGGAGGCTAGAGGAGGTCGACGGTGGATGAACAGTAGCCCGTGGAGGTTGGAGGGGGTCGACGGTGGAGATGAACAGTATCCCGTGGAGTCCCGTTTTGCGGTACGCCACACCCCTCCCGATGAACATGACCCCCGTTTAGACCGTAGCGCTCCAACACAAGTCTGTTTCCACCATTTTGTGGTATGCCACACCCATCCCGATGAACATGACCCCCGTTTCGACCGTAGGAGGTTTGTTTCCTCCGTTTTGCGGTACACTAGACCCCTCCCGATGAACAGGATCCCGTTTCAACCGTGCCCGATCGAACACAAGGCCGTTTCCTCCATTCTCAAGTACGCCAGGCCTCGTTTCCATCGGCCGTTCCGTCCAAGCCGGTTGGCTCCCATGCATTCCGTTGCCTCCTGATGAACACGACGAATTCCGTTGCCTCCCCATGAACACGACGACGACGCAGTTTCTCCGTTCTGACCCAGCCATGTACACGAGCCCTGGCCTTACGTGTCGCCGAGTAGGCGTTGAGACCCGCCGAATGTATGCGTATGTGGTCGTATTTTCTTTCTTGCACCACAGCGTCATGCGTACGTGTACATGCTACGTGCGCGCCTCTACTACGACACGTGCGCTCCTCTACTACGACACATGCGCGCCTCTACATCGACCAGTATGTGCGTACACGTCCGCGACCAGAATGACAACGCTACGTATGCGTCGACCAGGTGGGTCCCGACTATCAGGCACTTCCTTGCATGCGAAGATGTAGCTGGTGGGTCCCAGCAGTCAGGGGGCGAATCGTTTTTTTCCCAGACGCACTTCCTTGCGTGCGAAGATGTAGCTGGTGGGTCCCAACAGTCAGGCGGAAACGTTTTTTTTTCGCGAAATACGGATGCTCGTCCGGTGGGTCCCTGCTGTCAGGTGGAGGAATCATTATTTTCCGCGTAATAAGGAGGCACTTCCTTGCTGCGGCCATGGACCCAGCTGTTAGCCTCTCCACGTACAGTCCACGTCCGATGGAAGCCGTTCCTTGGCCATGTTGACCACGCCGCACCGAGAGCACCAGGGCGGTGGACGATGGCGAGGCCTAGGAAGGGGACGACGTGGAGCCGGGGAAGACGCGGTAGTGGATGCCCACATGTAGAGGAGTATGAGGGTTCACTGGTTCGCTGCGGTGTGAAATTTGTCGTCATTGCTGAGAATAACAGGGGGTGTGGGTGAGTAGAGGGATGGCCTGGCCAGCGGTGAGAGTAGTAGGGGGTGGTGAGGCCTCCACGGCATCGCAGCCGGCCAAGGGAGGCAGGAGCACGAGGCACGACCGGCGCTGGTTTGGGCGGCTGGAGCAAGAAGACCAGAGGTTGAAGAAGCACTACGGCCGTTGGATGGACATCGTGCATCCTTTGGAGCTAGAATCATGCATATTGACTAAGTTGACAAAGCCCTCCGTCCCCATCAACTTAGTAGGCCCACAAGACAGCCTGCCACTATACTGGGTCCTAGCTAGCAGGGGAGTATTCATTTTTTGTGCGTAATGAGGAGGCACTTCCTTGCGTGCGAAGATATAGCTGGTGGGTCCGAGCTGTCAGCGGCGGTAACGTTTTTTTCATGAAATACAGAGGCCCTTTCGGTGGGTCCCAGATGTCAAGTGGAGGAATCATTCTTTTGCGCGTAATAAGGAGGCATTTCCTTGCGTGCGGCCATGGACCTAGCTGTCAGCCTCTCCACGTACAGTCCACTTCAAATGCACGTCGGTCGTTGACCATGTTGACCAGGCCACGCCGAGAGCACCAGGGCGGTGGACGACGGTGAGGCCTAGGAAGGGAATGACACGGAGGTAGGGAAGACTCGACAGTTGTTTCCCATGCGGAGGAATACGTTGTCTGAGGGTTTCTTGGTTAAATGCCCGTTCTTGGGAGAATAACAACAGGTGTGGGTGAGTAGAGGGATGGCTAGGCCAGCGATGGGAGTATGGTGGGGCGGTGAGGCCTGCGCGGCAGCACAGCCGGCCGTGGAGCGGAGGGAGCAGGCAGTCCCGCCGGCACTTGTTTGAGCGGCTGGAGCAGGAAGAGGAGAGATTGAAGAAGCACGACGGCCGTTGGATGGACATCCAACGATCCTTTGCTTGTCGTCAACCTTTTTTAGCAAAGCCTAAAATCTATGGAAAACAAAGATACAGCCCATCCGCCATTATTTCTAATAATTTACAGCCCATTTGCTAATTCTTAAGGTTTTTGGAGCCCATATTCTTTTTGTTAGCATTACAGCCCATATTGTGGCCACGGTTAAAAAATTATACGAAATTTTGCATATTTCGGTGCGGTTCGAACTGTTTTTAATCCCGAAATTTCAAGTCAAATTCAAACTGATTTTAAAAATAAATGTATATCAATATAAAATCCAACAAATTGTCCACGCATAAAAATCAATGCAAATTAAAATCTCGAAATGAAAAAAAAGAAATTTAAAACTAATTGCCGGCTTGATGTGTTTTAAAAATGTACAACCCATTTCTCATTACTGATAGGCCATTTTCATGGCCAGCCGAATGAAGCTCTCCTCGTCTTGAAAGATTTGCAGCCCAACAGGCCTGACAAAGTGACTTACTTGGCAAATCACAAAAAAAACTGGGCTAGTCATTTTCAGAAAGAAAAAAACTCTTTGGGCTGATGCGTGGTAAACATAAAAGAGAAGGCTGTCTAGACAGGCCAGAGTGCCCCGCACAGCCCAGTTGACACCCTGCTTCCGTCTCAAAAACAAATTAGATAAATACCACTCCAATTATGGCGATTCATAAAAATGCCATTGCAATTTTCAAACTTTGAAAAATGCCACTGCAATTTTTGCAAACTTTGGAAAACGCCACTGCAATTTGCAAACTTTGAAAAATGCCACTCCAGACTTCAAAAAATGCCACTAGAAATGGCATGAAATGGCATTTTTCAAAGTTTGGAAATTGCAGTGGCATTTCTCGGAAACACCAGATTTGGAGTGGCATTTATCAAATTAACCCAAAACAAAAAAAACTGGGCGAGCTGCTGGGTCCCTGGTGTCAGCCGCTCGTTGTGCAATTCTCTCGTTTATTGACTACGTTGACAATGGCATGGGACCCAGATGTCAGAAATCCATTAGGAGGAGCGGTTTTTTATTGGCTTGAAATAAGGAGGCACGTGCTTGCATACTGCCATGACCTTGGCGGGTCCCTGCTGTCATCCTCTCCACATACAATCATCTCCTGATTGTGTACGCGTCAACTTAGTAGGCCCACAAGTCAGCCTCTAAACCCGTGGAGGACAAATACAACCCATTTAAAAAAATAACAGCCCATTCCATACGTTCAAACGGAAAGTTCAACATTTGAGCAAAGTAATGTGTCCGATCCACATATAGAGTACTGAACTTCCATGTTGACAACCATCATAGCCAAGTTAACTATCTGCTCCCACGAATACTCTAGTAGCGTACAAGTACTAACTTACTCTTAGTTAACTAGACGATGCCGGCCGCCATCTGCGGCACACGCTAAATGCCGGCACCGGCGTCCTCCGCCTCGCCTCGGACTTGCCAGAGGTGCGATAGGGCGCGTTTCTCGCGCGCGTTGGCCCTTTCCATGCCGGCGTGGTCCACCAAAGCTTCGACTTCTAAGCAGGAAACCCACTTGACAAGACGGTAGTAAAAATCAGCATCGCGAACGCGTGCGTGCCCGACAACCTCCAGGGCTATTTGCCGAGCGCCGACCTCCACGTAGTCGGCCCGATTCTATGGTGCTCGCTTTCGCGACTTCAGGCGTCGGTCTTGTTCTTTGCTCCATGTCCCGCTGGCGGCGCAAATCGGCAATACACTGCTCCTCCGCCAGGCGGTCGCGCTCCAACAACTCCTCATAGTCCGCATTGCCATCTAAAGACCGATAGAATGCCTCCTCCCTCCATCTGCCTTCCGGTGAAAAACCGAACACTAGTTCCGGCGGTGACCGCCTCCGGTGTCGCCTATCGCGGACGGGCGGGGGCATGGCGGATATGGCGAGAGCCAGGATAAGTGGCAAGCGACGTTGGGCCGGTGGGGGATTATGAGGATAGGGCGAGTTGGGTGATGGTGCCACCGGAGAAGCCCGGGAAACAATAATTATAGGCGGAAGGTAGGCGAACTAGCATGTCACGGGAAACGCGACGGTCATCGCGGTCATCGGAATTCAATGCATAAGCAGGCATGGCTTCGCGCGCCAGCATGCGATGGAAAACTAGAAAAACTGAAATTATGACTGTGCCATCCCGTCCCGTCAGTGGCGCGTCCCGTCCGTGCTGGGTCGCACGCCGGCATGACGGTCAAACGAGTGCACTCGAATCATCTAGATGAGGTACTCCCTCCTTGTCAAAAATGATTTCACCACTCATCATCTACCTTGGTTGGTTAGATTTTTGAATTAGGCCCCGCAAACCAGAAAGGAGGTAGTACGTGCGTGATCTGCTATTTATTCGTGTAGGATCGAGTAGATCGTTTTTTGAACTGAGCCCTACAAACCGGAAAGGAGGTAGTACGTGCGTGATCCGCTATTTATCCGTGTAGGATCGAGTAGGTCGGATAGTTTACGCGTAGGATCGAGTAGGTCGGATGGTGTACGTGTATGATCACATTAGCTGATGAACGTTCACTGGGAGATAAGGCATTTGCGAACGTTTTTGCTGGCACTTTCTTCAGATTCGCATGGCATTTTCTTCATAGCAGCTTGTTAGTTTCTTCATAGGTAGGCATTTTTATTCGAAAAACTACCACTTCGGATCTTGCGTCGGAACTAAAACTGCCAAGAGCGCATTAGTAGGCTAGCTAGTGATCGACCAGTAACTTGTAAACACTGAGCGAACAGAAATAAGGAATTGTTAGTAACTTGTAAACACTGAGAACACAGAAATAAGGATCATGCTGGGCACAACAGCAAGAGTCGATCCGTTCAAAATGTTCACACGAGACTCACAGGCTTGGCATTGTAATATGTTCACATTAGTAGCCCAAATTCAAAACCAGCTAGTACGATTCCCATACATAAGATCAACATGTTAATGCATCTCAATGATTCACAGATCATATATAAATATGTAGCTCCAAAAGCAAAGATCTAGAAAAAACATATGTTCTTCCTACTAACATGGATGCTTCTCTTGGCCAACATTCAAGATGCAATTTGAAAGACAAATTTGTTTGTGAAGTCTACAATTCCTCTTGCAAACCTAAGTGGTTTCACCAACAAATTTGGAACCATGAGAATGAACCACACATGATGGAGGAACATCCACTGCAATATGATTTGGTCTTCTCTCGATCACACGGCGAGACTATTTTTGGAGTACAAACTTTAACTTAGGCAAAATGACGCCCATTGTATAATAACACCAAAGCAATGAAGCACCTAGTGTTGGCCAATAAATAGTACAGTACTACTTTTCTGTAGTCCATGAAGTGACTATCCAATCTTTCTGTGTCTATTTTCAAATGGCACTGCATGCAGTGACTATACTATTCTCTTGTGCAGTTCAACCAAACTTGCGGTCACTTTGTGTGTTTGCCAAATAGCAACGGGCAGACATCTCTGTCTGCAAAAATATCAAGCAGCTAGTAAACATATACCCCACCTTGTATTTTCGGTTTAAACATGTCTCTTCCGCTTAGCATCTTTCATGTTTTGCACTGGACAATTTGATATAGTCATGTTTTGCCCTGGAAAATTTCGTACTGAATTGATTTGTAGGTTCAGAGCAGAAATATAGCGCCTATTCTTCATCAAACCAAGGATATCCATGTTCGCAGTGATGGAAGAGGTGAAATCGATACAACTGAAATTGAGCATCCAATCATTGAATCCAGTCCTGCACCTCCAATGTAGGTCCACCACCAATAAATTCACATGCAAACCACTAGTATTACTATCTAATGACAAGACAAAAGAGTAGCAAGATAGTAGCAAACCATGTACCTTCGTAATGAACAACTCATAGTGCCACCAATTGGATATAAAGGTTTGGAAGAAAACATGCTCCTAATGTTGAACCAGTTGGACTTTTTGTGCAGTTCCACTAAAATTGAGCATCCCTGTTTGCATAGATATTGGAAGTGTGATTACTATAAAAGTGGCACTAGTTGAAGCATAGACTCACAAATATAAGCATTCCAATTTCTTAATGGGAAAAGGTAGCAAGACTGTTTCTAACCACCTGTTTGAAGGAATAAATAAGGCAACAACAATTGATGTCAGAAAGGCATATATAGTTCTTTCTGAAAGAATGATCGATTCCTGATCTTTCCTCTTCTTTTAAGCATATTTTGTGCAGTTCAACTAAAATAAAATGCCATCACCGCCTTGACAATTCAGTGATACCGTACAAAAGGAAAGGACTTAACATTACATCATGATGTCAGGTATGTAGTCGACATGCATTAGAGACAAACATACAGACCTCCTCCGATAACATAATGAACATTAATTTTAACAAAGGTGTGGCTAGCTTTACCGGGATAATTTGAGTGAACTCTACACCCTCTGTTCCTTAATATAAGACGTTTTCGCAGTTCAATTTAAAGTACCCAAACATCCAGTATTTAGAAAAACAGGTAGTCATTTTCTTGAGCACATATCTGGGAAAGCTTGCCACACTTTATATATGTCCATACGCTAATGCAACACCATTCGAATAGTACAAATATACGCTAATCCAGTGGCTAGTGCAACAGTAGAGTAGTTATTTTATTACGAGTGCAGTACAATGGTTTTACTGAACAGATTTCCATAAGCTCTAACTGGAAGATTTCTATAAGAATTAACAATACAAAATGTAAAGGTAACAAGTTTCAACATTGGTATACTAGCTGTGCAAGAGCATTAAACCAAATACAAAAGTCTGAAGGTAACTAGCGTATTAAAAAATTGCAAACCATGTACCTTCAAGGTAAATATCATTTCGAACTCGAGTGGACATGAAAAATTGCTATCCCAATCTTGATAATCGATCAAACATAAAAACTTGATCGAACAAATCAATACAATAGCCAAAGGAGGAGGTGCCCACTCTTGACCTTTCCTCTTGTCTTCATAATTTTTTGTGCAGTTTAAC
The DNA here is from genome assembly GCA_021605145.1 of Aegilops bicornis. Taxonomy (NCBI): domain Eukaryota; kingdom Viridiplantae; phylum Streptophyta; class Magnoliopsida; order Poales; family Poaceae; genus Aegilops; species Aegilops bicornis. The sequence goes on from CM038675.1 coordinate 710,473,765, forward strand.
CAAAAGAAAATGACATCAGCGCCTTGGCATTTTGGTGACTGTCGTGGTTTTGTCATGGCGGATGTCCTCATGAAAGGACTTAGTCGTGGAGCCATCGCTACGGGTTAGCTTGAAGGGGTTAAAGCGCACAAAAGGACGCAAGAGAGTTTATACTAGTTCGCCCTTCGATGAAGGTAAAAGCCTCACGTCTAGTTGTGATGGAATTGATGGGGTTTCGATGACTAGGGAGCAAACAAGCTTCGCCTAAGTCTCGAGTTGTTGTCTGTTCTCTGAACCGCCGCTGGTCGTCCCTTATATACATGGGTGGCGCCCGTCGGTTTCTGAGTCCCGATGCCGGGTTCATAGATGTATCCGCTCGGTCTCCACTAATCCTAACTTACAATACAAGTTACATACCGGCGCGGTTTACGGCTACCAGCCTTGAGCCGACTATGGGCCTTGAGCCCTCATCCGCCTACATGGGCTTTAACATACTCAACTCTTGATGAAGTTAACACGGCCTGTCTGGCGGTTTACACCCGAGTAGTAATATCCCCAACATTAGGCCCCAGATTGATTTGAACAAGTTCATGTCAATCCTTAGCAAAAAACTTCATCTTCAGCACCTTTGTGTAGTTTGGTGAACCGCCATGATGTCATCTTCTCTGGTCATCGTAAACCGGCATGACGTCACCTGTCATAAAAGCTATCCACGATACCTTCTTTGTTTAATAGATCTGCGATAATCGAGGCGACAACTCCGTTTCCAAACTCGCGGCCCCTTGATTTTCGCGCCTGACACATGTCCCTTGCTTTATAAATAAGACCGAAGGGTCATTTCTTTTTCCCCTTCATGCCCTTCTGCTTCGTCTTCCTCGCGTCGTCCAGCTTCGAAGCTCCGCCGCCGCCGTCGACTTCTGCACCAACCTTGGCCGCTGCATCACCCTGAATATACCAGAGCATCGCGGCGATCTTCCATTTCTTCCTCAGCTCTGGTAAGTCTTCTATCTTTTATCATAGATCTGTTCTAGGGTTTCCATGTTCTTCAGCGTTCATCGCTTGCTTCTTATTCATATGATAAATCTTGGACAAGTCTGTAAATCTTTGTTCCGCGTAGCGGTAGTTTTTATCATCCGTCGTTACTTGCGCTTCTCAAAGCCATAGATCTCCCTGTATCCTTGCTCATTGATTCGGTATTGCTCCCTTTTGGACCTTGAATATTTATCTCTTTTACGAACATGTTCCGGATCCAAAAGCGTGATGTAATTTTGTGAAACCTGTTTCGCACACCTACTCATCTGCAATCTTGACTCTTCAATGTTTTAGACCAGGCAGTTTAACTTTGTAGAAAAATTGACAACTCGGTATATACCATTAGTCCCCTTGTTGAACCGCCAGGATTCCTTAGCTAAGTATTGCCACTTTGCGTAACTCCGGTTTGTAAATCGCCTTCCGGTTTAGCAATGAATGCATCAATGTATATCCTTCCAACATACTCTTGAACCGGTATTACTGCTTTGTAGACTGTACCATGGCCAAGCAAGTGTACGAGTGCAACTGGGTCCCTTCTCGAGTGACCGAGACTCAACTGAATAACCTAGTCCAAACCGGCGCTTTAGGCAAAAAAGATGTCGTTCACTGGAGGGTCCCTGGCCCGGAATGTCCTCCAGAACCCAAAGATGGAGAGGTTGTTGTTTTTGCTGACCATCTAGCCCGGGGCTTCAGTCCGCCCGGTTCAAAGTTTTATCGGGATGTCTTGGCCAACTTCCAACTGCGTCCACAAGATATTGGCCCCAACTCAGAACCAACATCTGTCACTTTCAAGTGCTCTGTGAGGTGTTCTTTAAGAGTAGCCCACAGTTGAATTATTCGTAGATTGCTTCCATCTGAACGCCGCATCGAATTTCTTGTGGTCCCAATACCGAGTCAGGTGGTATGGCGATTCAAAAGAGGAAAGAGGTCACTTACCCTCACGCCAAATTGCACAGCCATCCCAAAGAGTGGAATCAACCATGGTTTTACTGCAAAGATACCTCTCCTGATGGAGAAAATCCCTTGCCGGGTTACCGTCCGGAGCGGCTAAGCAACACACATCCCTTCCCCCAGAGACTGACTGCTAAGGAGAGAAGAAAATATGCTCCTCAATTATCCAAGCTCAGGGCCTTCATGGCTAACGGGTTGACAGGAGTTGACCTTGCTCGCTGTTGGATATCTTGGAGTATATTGCCCTTAAGCCTGCGCTCCGGTTTGATGTGCAAATACACAGGAGATGTAAAAGACCCTCTACGGCATATTGAGATCCAGCTGACAGATGACGAAGTTACTAAGGCTGTTAAGAAGATATTAAATGAGCCGAAAGCTGCTTGCGCTCAAACCGGCCTGCCTCCCTTTTGTGCCATTAACAAACCACCAGCCGTAAGATTCATATCTTATGCTTTCATGAAATCTGACTATGTTTAAGCACCCTTTGTTGACATTAACATCTTTCAAACAGGGTGATGATCCATTTTGGAGCAAGAAGCCTCCACAAGAGAAACCGGAGAAAACAACCCGGCCCAAAACCAGAGTTGTGAAGAAACCGGCCAATAGGAAGAGAACCACTGCATCCTCCGATCCACCAAATTGACGATGATGTGGGTAACCCGGACCTTGAGGTAGAGCTTGACTCACTTGGTTTATTTTTCACACGCCTTATAGATAATGATTATTGCCAGGACGGCGCTGAAGTCAGTCACGCTGATGTTGTAGATGTAATCGCTCTTTCTTCCGATTCAAACCCTTTGCCTTCACTAAAAATCCGTCGGGCAAACCGGAAAGTTAAATTTTCTCATCCTCTTGTTTATTTGGACCCAAACTTTCTTATGAAGACACAACAGCATGAAGCTCACCGCACAACCCGGCACAGCGGCCAGGTAGTTACCTCATGGTTTACCGAACAGTCCGGTTCGAAACGCCGCTCGAAGGTCTCTAACTGTTTCGTCAATGCTTATCCTAAAGCGGGTTGTTTTCGTCAACCTCTTAATCCATCTGACTCCGATTATCAAGGCACTTCTCATTCTTCTTCCGGCGAGTCGTCAGCCACCCAGCTCCCACCACTCAGAACGGTGTTTGGGTGAGCCATATTCCTTATAATGTTTTTTGATATATCACTTTCAATATTCACTGGACTGATCCGTCTTTTTCCTTTCAGGGCCAAGCCTAGTCCAAGCAAGAAAGATCGTCTGGACAAAGCGGTAGAAGAAAACGACGCTCCTGAACCGGACAAAATACCAGATCCTGAAGAACATATCCACGACGATATGCTGAACGACCCACCATCGCAAGATCATGATGTTACTGCTGAAGAGGCACATGTTGATGCCACAGGCCCTTTTAATCAGCCCACAAGTCCTGTCCAGACTGACAAAACAACGAGCCCATCAAAGCATACTGATAAACCGGCGACCCCAGTGCGGACCGGTGAAGCCAAAGATGACGATGTTGTTATTCTTGGCGTTGGTCGTTCGAGCCGAGCAATCCTGTCGCTTTATCTAAGCACACTGCCAAAGATGAATTTGCTGCATTTGGCAAAGGCAAATGGAATGCCGATTTGGCCACTTATCCCGCTCTGAACACCCAAGATCTTCATTCCGGCTATGTGAATTGGCTATACACCAGCCGTGATTATGAAGCTGGTCTGGTAAATATGATGAAGGACAAATATGAGGTAAATTCCATATGACTCTCTACTTGTATATTTTAACCTGCCAACTCCAATAGCCCCCAAGTGACGGTTTTAAGATATCAACTTAAACCGGGACTTTCCAATGTGAACTTGAACGCAGCCGGTTTAACTTAATGCAGTTAAACCGGGCCTTTATATAGTAAGAATTCCCATGTCACTGAAGGACAGAGCAAATAGGCATTAGCCCCCAAGTGCCAAGTTGAATACTTGTATTGAGCTTGGGACTTATATAGAAATTGTATGATGAAAATCAAATATGCATTAGCCCCCAAGTACCGAGGGCATAACTTGTTATGTGGTTGGTACTTCAACTCTGCACCGTAATCTTTATCAAATGATTATCTGTATGTAGGCTGATCTGAGCAAGAGAGAAAGTCAAATCGCCGATCTGCAAGAAAATCAAGTCCCAAAGAAGCTGAAACCTCTAATGCAAAAAATGAATTAACCAACGGTAGCTTTAAGCGTCATGGAAAAGCTTAAAGAGGGTTTCAACAAGGAGCGGGCGGATTGGGCCACCGAAAAAGCCGCTTTAACTCAACGAGCGAGAGAAGGCCGAGGCTGCACTCAAACCCGGTGGTGGATGAATTGACCCGGTGTAAAGCGGCAAGTGCATGCCATGACCGCTGGTGTCTTTGGTAAGCCTTCTTTATTTCTAAAGTAATGAGGCCTTCTCATGTAACTGCCGGTTTACTAACCCTTTGAATGATACAGGGACACGTATTGGTCACTTGGGATCAGATGTGCAGAAGAAATTGAAAGCCACATATACATTGATAGAACAACTGTATACTGGTGCGCAACGGATCATCTGTACTGCTTCTCACAACAACCCGGTGCCCACCTTAATCCAGGACACTATTAAAAGGTTGTCGATGCTTCCTGCCCGGGTTGAAGAGTTAAAGAAATCTGCTGCTAGAACCGGTGCTATAAACGCCTTAATTCGGGCAAAAGCATGGGTGCCGGATTTTGATCCTGTTGAAGCAGCCCAGGGCTTCTCGAGCTTGAAGGAAGACGGGACAGAGTTCAACAAAGAGGATCTCCGAGCTATAAACCGGGAAGTGTGCCCTCTTGCTTGTCAATTGGTTGAAGAGGCAGATTTGTCTCACTATCAAGCTCAATATGATGGACAAAACAAACGAGTGGCTACAACAATTCCTGAAGCCGAGAACCTTATACCTCCAATCCATAAGCGTACTTACGCTCCTGACATTGAACCGTCGTTGCTGATCAATGATGAAGCTGTCTTTCAAGCATTAACGGGAATCGACTGGACAAATGTTGATTTCTAGCCGCCGGGTAGGGTAGCAGAGGTTGAAGCGGCGCAAGATGACCCGCAACCATCAGGCCAAGCCGGTGACCAAGCATGAACCGGAAGCCGGTTTAAATTACTGCTCCTTTATGTTACGCAGAAAACAATTATCTTATCTGGGCACTGTGTTGCCTTGTAATAGACTAGCTGCCACACTTGGTTTTGATATGCCTTCATGCATACTTACTGCAACTTATGCTTCCGTTGAATCATCAATCTTAAACTGTTGTCTGCAGCCAAAAAGCTTAAAACGCCGCCGTGGTTGTATCACCAGGCGGGTCATAATATCTATGTATATGAAATCAAAGATAATATCTTAGATTTAAACATATGATCAAATATGGAAATATATGATACCTGCCATCGTAGGGCATGAAGTTGGCGGTGCCAATCTTGAAACGGAATTTTAAGAAACCCACTCTGCTGGAGGAGAAAATAGCTCCTGTGTATATAAGGTCGGTTTACCCGAGTAAACCGTTACGGTTCTGATGAACACCGGTGTTACTCCATAATAGGATGTTAACAAAAAATCAAATCGGGCAAAGAGTCTCCGAATTAAGAGTGGACCGTGTTCCGTCAACGGACAGTCGAACCGGTTTAATAACTGTCGGTTTAAAAACACAACAAAAGAAATATGCATCAAAAGAGAGACAAAATTCAAGTAAAGACAGAGATAAAATCATTTGCAAAAGAGGCTGTTGAGTCGATCAAGTGGCATTACCATGGTCGGACACGACCAAGCCCCCAATAGGCGTAGCTATGGTTCAAGTTAGCCAGGTCCCCAAATGATGCAGTGGCATTATGCCGATCAAGAGGTGTAGCGATGGTTCGGGTTCGACCAAAGCCCCCAAGTGATTACGTGGCCTTAGGGCGATCAAGAGGCGTGGCGGTTCAGACGTGACCAAGTCCCCAAGTGATTACGTGGCTTTCGCCTATCAAAAGGTGTTGCATTGGTTCGGACACGACCAAGCCCCCAAGTGATATGATATAAAGCTTTTTTGAAAAAGCTAACTCAAGGGGTAAACCGGAGGCCGCTTTAAGACAAAAACTCCGTGTAACCACACATGATGTAAAAATAACAGAGACCCTGCTTTAGCTAAGGCTCCGGTTTATTGTATTGATCATAATATATACACTGTCATAATATGTACATGAGTAGAGCCTATGGCCAAAAGTCATGGTTTTGTCACGACGGATGTCCTCATGAAAGGACTTAGTCGTGGAGCCATCGTTACGGGTTAGCTTGAAGGGGTTAAAGCGGACACAAGGATGCAAGAGAGTTTATACTAGTTCGGCCCCTTCTATGAAGGTATAAGCCTATGTCTAGTTGTGATGGAATTGATGGGGTTTCGATGACTAGGGAGCAAACAAGCTTCGCCTAAGTCTCGAGTTGTTGTCTGTTCTCCTGAACCGCCGTCGGGTCGTCCCCTTATATACATGGGTGGCGCCCGTCGGTTTACAGAGTTCCGATGCCGGTTCATAGATGTATCCGGCTAGGTCTCCACTAATCCTAACTTACAATACAAGTTACATACCGACGCTGGTTTACGGCTACCGGCCTTGAGCCGACTATGGGCCTTGAGCCCTCATCTGCCTACATGGGCTTTAACATACTCAACTACTGATGAAGTTAACCCGGCCTGTCCTGGCCGGTTTACACCCAGTAGTAATATCCCCAACAGTGACACTGTGCAAAAAAATTGACTTATCTCATGAAAGTGAGGTATGTAATCTATAAGCATTAACAATGCAAAAATCTGAAGGTAGTAACAAGTTTCATCGTTGGTATACTGGCTGTGCAACAACATTAGAATGACTTAGCTGAAAAATCTTTAATACATCCACAATCAACAAATTAACCCCTGAAATAATCCGTAGACATTAAATGGCATTGCTTAAATTTATCGGTGGCATTAGACCTGAAAAGTGCGGCATTAGTTAAATGCGGCATCACTTTAGCAAAGAGCATTGGTTGACTTTACCACTGGCGTTATACTAACAGCAAAAAAGTGGCAATAAGAGCATGGGAGACCCATTCGGACAGTGGGAGCACCAGTACGATGTACCTCCACGGACGCATAGAGTGGTGAGGGAGGTATGGTTGCCTAGAGCAACAAATATCCAGGCAGCGTATGTGGATTATGTCCCATTTTTCTCTTTAGCCACCTTTTTCCTATGTGAGGACAACAAACCGATCGACATGGTGATTCTCTATTGCGTTGTCATGCCTTTCTACCCTTCTTCAACCAAGAGACATGAGACTCGTTTCTTAGCTACTGATTTTCCCCTTTTCAACCTAGATGCGGGTTCGATGCCTACTCTCTTGGACAGTACAGTCTCCCTTCCTTTCCTTATTCAACCCAGACATGGATTAGTCTACATGAAGTAGGGTTTCCTTTAATAGTGCAAATTAAGGTTTTTGTCTGCGTGACCAGCAGAGCAGAGGATAGGAAATTGGGAAGATGGTGGAGTGGAAAAAGATCCACATGCAGCGACGTGGCAGATGGGGCAATAGAACAAGGGTATGGTTCGAAAAGAGGTAGCATACCTGAGGGTCGGCGGGAAGTGGCTTCGCTCGTGGTCGTCGTCCTCCGCATGCACTACGGCAGCGAGCTTGGGGACGGAGGCCATCCCGCGCGGGTGCTAGGTCTGAGAGGACGACCTTGTCGTTAGTGCGTGGCCTCGCTCGCCGACGACGAGTGCGTCAACACTGCAGATCCTTTTCTTCCCCGGCGGATCTGTGACCACCAGTGAGGAGGGAGAGAGAGGCCGTCTTTTTTAGATCTGGAGAGAGGGTGATAGTGTGAGAAGCAAGTGGGCAGCCCTTAGCAAGAAAGCTCTGAAGCTCCAAATTTATATATCTTTTTTATACTGCTAGTACTAGAGGTGGAGTAGTGGTAGAGTAGTTTATATTTTCTCTGCAAACAGTACCAGTTAGTCGTGCTTCAAAACTGAACGGCACGCCATTAAAAAATAAAGGTCGATAGCTAATGCGGCATCTCGGGCCAACGCGGCCAGATCGCATTTTGCATGAGAAATTACACACCATGTTTCGTTGACATGTGGTCCCGTTCCAACATGTCAGTGAGACGACGGCGAGTCCTTTTGTACAATTTCCGAAAGGGCGTGTAGGCCGGGGCGCCTCTTCATGTACTGTGGAAAACTGGCAACCGTCCACCGACTCTTCGCCTTTCCCTCTCGATTTGGAACTGCAGTCGCACGCCCTTCCTCCCTCCTCCATTTGCCTTCACCCTTCCTTCTGCCATTGTTCGATTGTCTTCTCCATGGAGGGAACAAGCGGAAACTTGACCCGTTATTCTTGCCCCGATCTGAAAGATGACGTGGTGGGGGAACTCATTGATCGGTGCGACGTCATCACCTCAGCTAGCATGGCAGGTTCGTTCAAGACCATTCTCGACTCAGCTAATAACATCATTACAAGGAACCCAAGGGTCCAGGAGCGGTTTGATCTCCCTTATCTTCTTCGCTATAAGCCTGTTCGCATGGGCGCAGACGACGGAGGCCTCGCCTTGTGCAAGTTGATGCCGCTTGATAATTATATGTGTGATGTCAAGATGCCATCGCTTAAGGGCAAGGCCTGGGCTGGCGCAAATGGAGATTGGGTTGTTTATATTGGGTACAATTGCGAGTGGGAACTTGTGAATGTGTACACTCGTCAGCGGATTCCACTTCCAAAAATCTCAAAGTGCCCTGAGGTTGAGCACATAGATGATCCACGTACATTCAAATACGATCATGGTGGCTGTCGTCTACGGAAGATAGCAATTTGTCGAGTTCCCAGCCGCTCTTGGAATTACAAGAACTATGAAGTTGTTGCTATCTTTGATAAGCTTGTTTTGTCGTCCTTCGTGGTTCGACTGGATGGATATTGCTAAAAAATTAGTTTCTATACACGGATGTGTACTGTGATGCAATTCAATATGAGGGTCTTGTGTTTGCTGCCACCACTCGTGGCACTGTTTTTGCATGGGATCCTCGTAGTTTCGGTACGTTTGTCTTCCACCGTAATTATAATTGTTTCATCCACATGCATGCGAGTTAGCAAGTTTCCCTTCTCTACTAATTAACCTTCTTCTTGTGTTTCCAAGGTCCTATGAACATTCCACCACCTATACTTGAAAATTTTTATAACCAAGGGGGAGATGACGATGGTGATGATCACGAGCATGAGGACGAGCAGGGCCCATATACTCAGTGGCGGCTGGCAACTAATTCCGATGGATCACCCCTTCTTGTCTGTATACAGCCCACTGCTGATGTTACTACTAAGGAAGCAGGTGTTGTCTCCCATGGTCGCACTCTCCGGACCTATTCCAACACCCGTTGCATGGTATTCGGGATGGATACTAGTGTGCTAGCGCCAACACCTTCTCCCTGGTACAGTATTGATAGTCTTGGAGAAAGCTCACTCTTCCTTGGGCAAAACTATCCAATGATGGTGAAAGGCGATCCAACTGCTGTTGACACAACGTTAATACTACCATTTATGAGAAGCAATTGTATCTATACATCGGACATTGCGGTGGTTCCCTACCCTGGTTGTGATATAGTAGTCCGCTTCAGCCTGGATGATCAGTCCTGCGTTGGTCTCGACATTGACAGTAGTTGGCCCTTCCCAGAGAATCACTTGTGGTTCAAAGCAAGTGTTTCCAACGCCGAGGATTTGTTGAGTTGAAGTTCATTTCATTGCTTGTTATTTGTTGTGTGATGAAAACTTCAGTATTTATAATATATCCTCGTTGTCGTTGTGGGTTGATGACCTGTTGTATGTAATAAAATGATATGCCTGTGATAAACTTACTAAACTTATGAATGGTTTTCGAGTCGCTTCTCTGAGTGGATGTTGCGACGAGGCAAACAAATATTTTCCAAATACAAAATTGTACGTGCATTGCAACAGGTTATCGGGTGAGGCCATTCAACAATAGTACACTATTTGTACTAGTTTCACATGTTGCACTATCTCTACGTATACGTACGTAATACAACAAGTTTTAAACTTGAGACCAGCCACCCATCCTCACAAAGAACAATTTTTAACCTAGCACAGACTCCAGGAAATTTGGCCACAGTGTGAGGTGGGCCATATGTTAATGTGTTCGCTGTACGTAACCAGCACCTCGAATCCTCGATACTACTAGTACTATAAGTAGTAGGAGTAGTAGGGTGGCATGGGCCAGAACAAGCATTCACGTCCAGGAGTACGGCACACGCCACCATCATGATTTCCATCTGACACCATATTTCTTGGAGTCTGTGCTACAACAATCTCTTCAACCTCGTCGTTTCTCTAACTCATCCATCACGCGGCGGGCGAGGTGGGGGTTTGCCGATAGTCGGTTTCCTCAACTGCGGTCCCACTTGTAAGGCCAACTCCAATGCACGACCCCAAATGGACCTCAGTTTTGCCTGGATTCTGTCCGCTTGGGTAGGGCAATGGGGTCGTGTCCGGGCCATTTCTCGAATGCGGTGGCCATGCACCGAACGCGTGGACGCATCCCGCCCGCGTACATTTTTCTTTGCAAACACATATCTTTTTTTCATCATTGATTTTTTGGTACATGGAAATACATCACCAAAATTTTGACTAGAAAAGCAAGACCAAAGAAAACAAGAACCACAAGAATACATTTGAGAAGATATCCAACTTCCATAACTGCTCCTGTAAGTTGGATTAGTGCCTTCTCGATGCATTCATTGTTGATCTGCGGAGGCTCTATCTTCCGTGCTTCTTTCTTCTTCGAGTGTAAAGAAGTAGACGTGTCTAGCCTCTATTCTATCAACAAGTGCAGTAGTCTCATCTCTAGCCTCTATGCTAGCTAAAAGTGCTAGAACATCTACTAAATTGCGCTCTATCAATATATCGTTGTACTCTTCTTCCCAATACCAAAACTTGCATGCTTTCTACACAATAAAATTTTAATTTAGCACAACTAGTCTAATTCAAGAGCACAACCGAAGATTTGGTCGAGTTCTTCCTCCTTTTGCCGACACGTGGGACATCCAACATCCAGGTCGTGTCATGCAAGAAAATAGAGTGGTAGTTGAAGCCACGTGATGTGCATCTTGGGTTAAACTGTAAATAGAATCTTACTACTCTTGAGTAACAACAAAAGTGGCCACCGAAGATCTTTATTGGATTTGTTTTTCATCACCAGCACGTCGAGGTGAAAGATGTGCAGTGATACGTCCATTTTGCATCATGCTTTTATATCGATATTTATTGCAATATGGGCTGTTATTGTACGTTATGTCACAATACTTATGCCTATTCTCTCTTATTTTACAAGGTTTACATAAGGAGGGAGAATGTCGACAGCTGGAATTCTGCGTTGGAAAAGGAGCAAATATTAGAGACCTATTCTGCACAACTCCAAAAGTCCTGAAACTCCACGAAAGTCATTTTGGGAAATAATAAAAATTATCCAGTGGAAGAAGTTCACCAGAGGGGGCCCCACCTGTCCACGAGGGTGGGGGGCGCGCCCTACCCCCCTGGGCGCGCCCCCCTACCTCGTGGGCCCCCTATTGGCTCTCCGATGCCCATCTTCTGCTATATGAGGTCTTTCGATGATGAAAAAATCATAAGCAACCTTTCGGGACGAAACTCCGCCGCCACGAGGCGGAACCTTGGCGGAACCAATCTAGGGCTCCGGCAGAGCTGTTTTTGCGGGGACACTTCCCTCGGGAGGAAATCATCGCCATCGTCATCACCAACGCTCCTCTCATCGGGAGAGGGCAATCTCCATCAACATCTTCACCAAAGACCATCTCCTCTCAAAACCCTAGTTCATCTCTTGTATCCAATTCTTGTCTCTAAGTCCGGGATTGGTACTAGTAGGTTGCTAGTAGTGTTGATTACTCGTAGTTGATGCTAGTTGGTTTATTTGGTGGAAGATCATATGTTCAGATCCTATATGCATATTAATACCCCTTTGATTATGAACATGAATATGCTTTGTGAGTAGTTACGTTTGTTCCTGAGGACATGGGAGAAGTCTTGCTATTAGTAGTCATGTGAATTTGGTATTCGTTCGATATTTTGATGAGATGTATGTTGTCTAGTGAGGGAGTCCTGGATTAGGGGGTGTCCGGATAGCCGAACTATCACCGTTGGCCGGATTCCTGGACTATGAAGATACAAGATTGAAGACTTCGTCCCGTGTCCGGAAGGGACTTTCCTTGGCGTGGAAGGCAAGCTTGGCGATACAAATATGTAGATCTCCTACCATTGTAACCGACTCTGTGTAACCCTAACCCTCTCCGATGTCTATATAAACCCGAGGGTTTTAGTCCGTAGGACGAACAACAATCATACCATAGGCTAGCTTCTAGGGTTTAGCCTCCTTGATCTCGTGGTATATCTACTCTTGTACTACCCATATCATCAATATTAATCAAGCAGGAGTAGGGTTTTACCTCCACCGAGAGGGCCCGAACCTGGGTAAAAACATCGTGTCCCTTGTCTCCTGTTACCATCCGCCTAGACGCACAGTTCGGGACCCCCTATCCGAGATCTGCCGGTTTTGACACCGACATCTAGCCTCTAGTGGTGTTATGTGAACGTCGACTACATAACACTTCACCATTATTTGGGCCTAGAGGAAGGCATTGGGAAGTAATAAGTAGATGATGGGTTGCTAGAGTGATAGAAGCTTAAACCCTAGTTTATGCGTTGCTTCGTAAGGGGCTGATTTGGATCCATATGTTTCATGCTATGGTTAGGTTTACCTTAATACTTTTGTTGTAGTTGAGGAAGGCGGCGGGGTGTTTTTTATAGGCGGTCCGAGGCGGTGGCCGTGAACGGAGTTCTCCGGCGAAGGTTACGGCGGCGCAGAGCTTGGTCGGGGAGGTTTAGGGGGTTGAGCGTCATCGTGGAGGCCCACCGGTTCCATTCAGACGCTTAAACGGACTTGGATTAGGAGCTTTGAGTGGGTTTCGACGGAACGGGTGGCGCGGGCCCGTCGGCGGCAAAGGCGCGCCATGCTTGCCGGCCACGGCGACGGTGCCGCCGGGTGTGCTGGCGTGCATGAGGCCACGCGGAAGGCAGGGGAGCGTTGGGCGGCGCTGGATGGCGTGGCGAGCTGGCTCAGGCCCTCGCTGGCCGCCAAGGGAGGCTCGGCCACCGCAGAAAGTGCCAACGCCGGCGACGCTCGCCGCCACCGACGCCTGCACCCGTCAAGGGAGCGTCGCTGCTCGCCAGGAGGAGGGGTCAGGCGCAGCAGCGCCAGGCGCCTGATTGACGGTGACAACTCTTTGACGAAGAAACGACACCGAACTTCTCTCAATCCCTGAATTTTTCTCGAAGTGCAAAGTAACAAAGGCATGCCAGTGTTCGGCTGAATGATTTTGGTATGTGGGGATTTTTCCTAGAGCTGATTTTTGGTGGAGTGGCTTCTCATTGCAACTGGAGGTTGCCTGAATTTTGGTGAAATTTTTGGAGAAGAGTATATATGAATTTCACCAAGTTTGACAAATCTGGTCCAAACTTGCAGAGGCTGAAATTTGAAAATTTTGAAAAGAAGGAGAGTAGATCTTGATGGTTCTAGGTTGTGGGTGCTAGGGACTATCCAGAGAAGTTAGTTTGAGAGCAAAGTTCAAAGGCAATTAGGTACTTGCTTTGCAAATCACCTAGGCTCAAAATAATGGGCATAATTGTTTTGGGGAAAGAATTAAATGAAATAAAATCCAAAAATGAGTTGGACTTGTTGGGACAGAATATTTGGATTGTCCCAAAGGGGAAGGAGGGGTTTTAGGAAGATTTACCACATGAGGCATGGTAAAACCATGGGTGGTTTCAAAATAAGAGAAGACCCAAAACTCCTAGGATTTTCTTTTAAAAGAAAACAAATTCCAAAAATAAATTTGAGAAGGGGAGAATCAGAAGAAAGGTTTTTAATAACCAACACCAGAGTTGAAGAAGGTGCCAAAATAAAATCTTTTGTCAAAAAGGGAAAATTCTTGAGAGAAAGAGATTTTTGGAAGGGTTTAAATGACCTCCTTCAAAACCAACAAAGTTTGTGTTGAAAACCAAAACAAAAATTTTGGAGTGTCACAACACCTACCCCCTTAGGAAAAATCTCGTCCCCGAGATTTCAGCTGATTCTCAAATAAGTGTGGGTGCTCTGTCCAAAGAAAATCCTCTCTTTCCCAAGTGGCTTCACTCTCGGTGTGGTTGCTCCACTGAACTTTGAAAAATTTGATGGTTTTCTGTCGGGTCCTCCTTCGCACTCCTCCAAGATTTTTATTGGATGTTCCCGATATGTGAGATCTGGCTGCACGTCAATGTTTTCATGGGATACTTGCTTCTCTGGGTTGATCACGCACTTCCTCAATTGCGAGACGTGGAACACGTCGTGGACGTCGGATAAATCTTCGGGTAAGTCTAGCTGGTAGGCTACCGTGCCTCTCCGTCCCACTATGCAGAATGGTCCGATGAATCTTGGTGCTAGCTTCCCTTTAATCTCGAATCGTTGCAGGCCTCTCATAGGGGATACTCGTAGGTACACAAATTCACTGGGTTCAAAACTGACTCCCCGATGTTTTTGATCGTAGTAACTCTTCTGTCGACTTTGGGCTGTCTTGAGTCGATCCCTAATCACCTTGACTTTATCTTCAGCCTCCTTGAGCATGTCTGGGCCGAAGATATGGCTGTCTCCGGTTTCGACCAATTTAGCGGGTACGACATCTCCGCCCGTCTGAGCCTCAAATGGTGCCATTTGCATTTGGCTTGGTAACTGTTGTTGTATGCGAACTCTGCGTATGGTAAGCTTTCTTCCCAACTGGTCCCATAGGTGAGGGCACGGGCTCTTAGCATGTCTTCTAGAATTTGGTTTCTGGCGTTCAGTTTGTCCATCGATCAGGGGTGGTATGCGGTCTTGAACGCCAGCTTGAGTTCCCGAGCTTGTTGTAAGTGATCCCAAAATCGGGAGATAAATTGAGTGCCTCTGGATATTATTGTCTTTGGGACTCCATGTAAGCGGGCATTTATACGGGAAAGATAAAGCCTAGCAAGTTTCTGAGTGGTGTGGGTTGTCTTTATGGGGATGAAGTGTGCTACTTTAGTCAGTCTATCAGTGATGACCCAAATGGCATTATTTCCGTGCCGTGACCGAGGTAGCCCAACAATAAAATCCATCCCAATCTCGTCCCATTTCCACTCGGGTACTTTATTTGGCTGTAAAAGTCCGGCCGGTTTCTGATGCTCGGCTTTGATGCGTTGACAAGAGTCACAACATGTGATGAACGTGGCTATGTCCCTTTTTAGACCGTGCCACCAATATTTTTCCTGAATATCCTTGTACATTTTTGTCCCTTCGGGATGTATCGAATACGGGGTGGTGTGGCCTTCAGCTAAGATCTGCTGTTTAAGATCCTTGATATTTGGTATGCAAAGTCTATCCCCGTACCACAATATTCCCTGCTTATCGATTATTAATTCTGGGGAGTTGCACATACTCAATTTCCGTTTAATGACTTCTATTCTGGGGTGTCCATGAAGAGCCTCTTTAATTGTTTCCTTTAAGGTTGGCTGTATTTATAAATTTGATATGCTGCCTTCGGTGACTACCGGCAAGTTGAGTTTAGCAAACTCCTGCAGAAATTCAGGTCTCAGGTTTGGCAGACCGTCGTCGTTTGGGCTAGGGTTCCGACTTAGAGCGTCTGCCACTACATTTTCTTTTCCTGGGTGGTAGTGGATTCCAACGTCATAATCCTTCACTAGTTCCAACCAGCGTCGTTGCCATAAATTCAGTTCCGGTTGTGTGAAAATATACTTGAGGCTCTTATGGTCCGTGTATATTTCACAACGATTTCCAAGTAAAAAGTGTCTGCATTCCTTGAGTGCATGAATAACTGCTGCTAACTCCAGGTCATGAGTAGGATAATTTTCCTCATGCTTGCGAAGTTGTCTGGAGACATATGCGACTACCTTGCCTTCTTGCATCAACACGCACCCGAGGCCTTTCTGGGATGCGTCGCAATACACCTCAAAATTCTTGTGTATGTCCGGCACAATTAATACTGGTGCTGACGTTAATTTCCTTTTCAATTCTTGGAAACTTTTCTCGCAAGCTTCCGTCCATTCAAATTTCTTGTCTTTCTTGAGTAGCTGCGTCATTGGCTTTGCTATGGTGGAGAATCCCTCAATAAATCTTCGGTAGTATCCTGCCATTCCCAAGAAACTTCGTACGTCTGTTACACTAGCTGGTGGTTTCCAGCCAAGTACGGCCTTGACCTTTTCCGGGTCTACGGCAATACCTTCTTGGGTTAGCACGTGGCCCAGAAAACCTACTTGCCTTAGCCAAAATTCACACTTGCTGAATTTAGCGTACAATTGATGTTTCATGAGTTCCCCTAGTACAATTCGGAGATGTTCAACGTGCTCTTCTGGTGTCTTGGAGTATACCAGAATATCATCGATAAATACTACAACAAACTTGTCCATAAACTTCATAAATACTTTGTTCATGAGGTGAACAAAATATGCGGGGGCGTTTGTTAGTCCGAATGGCATTACGTTGAACTCATATAATCCGTATCTGGAGGTGAATGCCGTCTTGGAAATATCTTCTGTTCGTACTTTTAATTGATGGTATCCCGACCTCAAGTCAATTTTTGAGAACACCTTGGCCTGAGCGAGCTGATCAAATAAATCATTTATCCGTGGCATCGGATATTTGTTCTTGATTGTGACCATGTTAAGCGCTCGATAGTCTATGCACAATCTCAGGGTTCCATCCTTCTTTTTGGCAAATAAAATTGGTGAACCCCAGGGTGAGGAGCTGGCTCGTATATAACCTTTGTCCGGTAATTCTTTTATTTGCTTCTTGATTCTACCAATTCGGATGGTGCCATTCTGTATGGTTTCTTGTATATGGGGCGGTTCCGGTGCTAGCTCAATGCTGAATTCTATCTCTCGATGCGGTGGCATGCCCGGTAGTTCTTCGGAAATACGCCCGAAATTCACACACCATCGAACCTTGGTCAATTCAGAAATATCCACCTTGTTCAATCTTGGTTGCGGGATATTTTTCTTTCCTTGGCTGAAACTTTTATGGTCTTCCCGTGGTGGTGGGTGAGAATCACGGTCCGGTTGAAGCAGTCAATAAAACCTTTGTTGGTGGTTAACCAATCCATCCCTAGGATGACATCCAGCCCTTTATTTTCCAACACGATAAGATTTGCGTGAAACTTCAACCCTTCAAAGTCAATAATTACTCCCTGGCAATAACTCTGGGTAACTTGCTTAATCCCAGGGGACTTGACGATCATAGATTTTTTCCAAAGGAAGCATCGAAAAATTATTTTGCGAGGCAAAACTTTTCGAAATGAAAGAGTGAGAAGCTCCAGAATCAAACAAAACCATGGCAGGTATTGTGTTGACAGAAAGCGTGCGAGTACGATATCCGGGGCATTCTGTGCTTCCTCTTTGGTCACGTGGTTCAGATGACCCTTCCCGTGGTTGTTATTTGGGTTGAAATTGTTGCGCTTTGGCGCCAATTATTCCGCCGTTGTTCGGCTTTGGGGTCGAAGTTCCTTGGCTTGGGGCATGCTTGGCATAGTGCCCTTCTTCTCCACAAGCATAACAGGTAACGCTCGGGCGGTATGTGAACTCCTTGTCCCTTGCATGGAAATTCTTGATTGGACGTGAGACGCCTGTCGTGGGTTTGGGTGCCCAACTTTTCTGAACATCTGTCTTGCTGCGGTGGTTGCGGGCATGATTAGTCTGGTGCCTCTTCCGCTTGTGGAAATCTTCTAAGATGCGTCTCTCATTCTCCAAGGTAATGGCCTTATCCACCAGCGTCTTAAAATCTGGAAAGGTGTGCACGACCAGTTGGCATTTAAGCGCGGGCGTCAGACCGTCTAGGAATTTCTCCATCTTCTTGCTTTCCGACATACGCTCCTCGTTGGCGTAGCGAGACAACAGAGTAAACTGACTATTGTATTCGACACCGTCATTGTCCTTTGCTTGAGGTCATCAAATTCTCTTTTTGATCTTCATAAGACTCTTAGGAATGTGTGCCCCATGAAAACCTTCTTTAAACTCCTCCCATGTTATATTATTTTCGTTGGGGTGCATGTGTAGGAAATTTTCCCACCACGATGCGGCTGCTGCAATGAGATAGTGCGGTGCATACAGTACTTTCTCCAGATCTGAACACTGGGCAATAATTAATTTTGTTTCCATGTCTCGACGCCAGTCCTCGGCTTCAAGAGGTTTGTCAGTGTGAGAAAATGTTTGGGGACGCGTCTTTTGTAGCTCGGATAACTTTGATTGCTGCTGAAACTGTCCACGGTGATTTCCCATATTGATGACTTGGTTCATCAGTTCCTGATGTTGTTGCTGACTTTGCTCATAAAGACGGCACATTTGGGAAAGTGTTGTTTCACTGTCCTGTTGACTTGACTGCCCTCGTGTGAAATTGTTGCTGGGTTGTGTGTCATAATTTTGCTCTGGCGGAGTTGGCATGGAGCGCGTCCAAGGACGAGACATTGTTCACTCTGGGGACATATTTTGTGAAACTCATAAGAAAAGAAATTTGAGTCGCAAAATTCAATAAATTCATGAAGACGGAAGAAGTCTCAAATGCTCCAAGATTTTTCAAGAGAATAAACGTTTGCGCACGGAGAAGGAATGCTCATTACATATCTTACATAAGCAGTAATTATACAATACATCACTCAGGATATGCGTACATATTCCTGACATGTTATTTAGGCTAGTGCACTCCTCCAGTTCCTACATGATGCGCAAACAGGCTACTTCTCACAACTTATGTACATATAAACATTTCGCACAAGTCGGTACTTCGCATGGCGGCTAAGCGTACTCAGTCGGAGATGGTAAGGATTTCCCTTGGCCTGCCAAGGGTGAGGCGCAGTGAGGCTGGGGACTCAACCTCCTCTTCGGAGATAGGCTCCAGACGTGAAGTGCTGTGCGCTGAGTTGGTGGAGCAGGTGCCCTATCTTGGGACAACTCGAACATGAGCGGGCGCAAGGGGTGGTGCGAGCAGGCTGGAGAAGGTGCAATGACATGGTTGAACTCCTCCGTGGTAGGCGGTGACGGCGAGTAGTACCGAGAGCGGTAGGAGCAAAAGATGCTGATGATGAGACGAAAGTCGATTGGCGGCGGTGCGGTGCGCAGGAGCTCCCTCTTGTTGGCGGCACAGCCATGGACTGAGTCCATGCGGGCAGCTACAAAGTCGTCCACCAGGTTGTCGAAGGCTGCCTCCAAAGCCCGGAGAAACTCGATAAGCATCTCAAAAGCTTCGTCTCGTTCTCCTCTGGGGCAAGAGAACGCATAGTGGCAGGTGTATGGCACGTGACATGGAAGGTAGCGGTAACGACGAGTCTTCATCGAAGGAAGGATATCCCTGAGACGAGCTATCGCCTCACGGGCTGCCATCTGCAGTGCATGCTTCTTCGTGGGCATGGCTCTCCCCAAGAACCGGAACGCTCAACTCGCCCTCCCTTGAATTGCACCGCGGCCTGGTGCATGGTTAGACGGTCATTGACCTTGTGCTGAGAGAGTGAGAAGATGGGGCGCACAGATGGCCCCATCGCGACTTGGACGATGAAGGAGAGAAGCTTGACGAACCCATCGGGCGTGTTGGCGAACATCTGTGACTCGCAGTCGTTGCCAGCCATCTACAAAAGTAGGCAAAAATCCTGAGTGGTCAAATCATAAATTTATCTTGGTATCGAAATTGACTACATTTGTAAAATTTAGAAATAACTCTATATGCTAATAACCGATTAGCGATCGGACCTAGTGGCTTCCTACAGTCAGCCTGGCTCTGGTACCAAGCTTATCACGACCGATTTTCCAATAAAAATATTTATTGAGAAACCGGTCTATTAATTCCGGTGTGAGGAAAATCCTCCTCACTGGTAGACAAAACCTTGATACAATAAGCCAGTAGCATTTAATATATTACAGGGTCGAGCTGATCTTGCTCAACAATTATTACAAGCACGCCAATAATTATACATAGTGGCGGATATGACCTGATGGAGTGGTGGCATACTCTTGACTCGAGGTAAAGTAGTGGAATAACACGGTGGAGTGGATGATATGACTCCTACATTTGGCGGCTCATCGAAAGGCCGAGGTGAGGCTCGGTGAATTTATTTGGGTAGCGGAAGCGATTATAACACGATGACTAATCCAGGGTCGCACGAGACTGACCGATTCCTCTAGGCGTCGGACTCGCTATCGAACTCTTCATCCATGAGATCGCCTTCGTCAAGATCTGGCCAAATCAACAAGCCAGGTGAGTACTTTGAAAGTACTCGCAAGACAGTTCGGACAAAAGATATAACAACTGTATGCACGAATGCGTCATGAGTAATTTAACAATGCGCAATCAAATCAGTATAGCAAGGTAAGTAAAAAGGGAATCGACGGTAGTCCGCTCGAAAACCCAAAGAAAATAAACTAAAAACCGATCGGGTGTCTGAAGCGACACCTCGAAGAGCGAACAAATAAGTAAAGCATGCCACAGTCGGGCGTCTAAGCGACACCTCATAAAGGGCTTATACTGAAAGAAAAGACATGCATGCCACAGTCGGACGTCGGAGCGACATCACAGAAAGGGCTTGTATAAGAGATAAGTAAATAACAATGCCACAGTCGGACGTCTGAGCGACATCGCAGAAAGGGCTTATATCAAAAGTAAACGAACAACAATGCCGCAGCCGGATGTCTGAGCGACATCGCAGAAAGGGCTTGTATCAGAGATAAGTAAATAACAATGCCACAGTCGGACGTCTGAGCGACATCGCAGAAAGGGCTTATATCAAAAGTAAATGAACAACAATGCCGCAGCCGGATGTCTGAGCGACATCGCAGAAAGGGCTTATACTTCAT
This sequence comes from Aegilops bicornis, assembly GCA_021605145.1. NCBI lineage: Eukaryota > Viridiplantae > Streptophyta > Magnoliopsida > Poales > Poaceae > Aegilops > Aegilops bicornis. The sequence goes on from CM038675.1 coordinate 710,494,666, forward strand.
TTTACAAGAAATGGTACTCACGGAAAATATTCATCACAATACAGTAAATGAGTTAGTCCATCCACAGGAAATAAACCTTTAACACTCATGTGGTTCTCAGGAGTTTCTGTCTCCGGGACTGACATTTGACAAGATAGGATGAACACAACACTTGGATCTGAATAAGATGATTTCAAGGATTTTTGACTCTGCAGAGTTTGTACTAAATTATCCACAGCCAACGGATTACGTAGTCACGGGGACTAGTTCCGTTCTGATATTTCGGAGGAAACACAGATAACCAAGTACACACCCATCCTACCTCACGTTGCCAGGAATCACCCTAGACAGCGTTCAAGAAAAACTATGAGACGCGTAGATCACAATCTCGAATAGCATGGGATCAAATTTATATACGAGCGCTCTAATGGGTGACCCCACTCGGTCACAACCGGAAACACCCATGCCCCCTGACCGGATGATAGGCTTTAATCCAGGCCATGGAACCCTCATCCCGGCCTCTCGATTTGGTGTGTACAAGGAAAGTGGTTTGCAACTTACTAAGCCATATCCCTTGCGGAAAACATGTAGTATCTGAAAGGGGAAACGGATGGGAACTGGACTGATTTATGTTGACACTGGGTCAACGGTCTGGCATAAGACTGGCATGCTACAACACTGCCCTCTTACCCATTCTCATGCCAACTCATGGCCATGCAACTCGTTTCCAACAACTCATGGATTTCGAAACTCACTTGCCTCAACTTTTTACGTGATAAAACTTTCATCGAGATGCTCATGAACATGCCATGATACTAATTAATGCAAACATGCCCAAACACTCATCATATCAAAAGTTCAAACATGCTTGCCTGGTTCGGAGTAGTCGGGGCCTAGCTCGGTGAAGTTCGCGGTTCCGTCACCTCCTTCGGTATCTACGGTATACAAAAATATACGCACTAACGTAAATACCAAGGCGTGCTCAAAAAAATATTCCAAATATTTTTCTAATAAATCTGGTAAAAAACTAGACACAATTTTGAAGAGGACAGAAAAAGAATCACTCAAAAATCCTTTTCTGTTTAAAAGTAATAAGTGTTTTGGTCCAAGGACATTTCTGTAATGAAACAGAGAATACTAAGGGGACAGAACAGAAAAGTTCAGAAAACAATTCAGATTGGAAAGCGCATTTGTCAGAATACGCTTTCAGAAAACTGTTCAAAAAAAAAAAGAACAGAGAGGCTGACGGGCGGGTCCCACCCGTCAGGTTTGAAAATTCAAACGAGGGGACGGAGCTCGTCGGCGCCCGAGAGCTGCGGTGGTCGCCGGCGGCGATCCACGGCGAGGCAGGAGGATCGGGTGGTACCTCCATGCTCAGTGCGTCATTCCGCGTCGGTGGGTGGTGGTGGTGGTCGCCGGCGAGCACCACGTCGACGGCGGCCCTTGCTCCGGCGGACGGCGGCTCGGGTGGAGTGTGATCTCGTCGGGGAGGGCTGCGAAGGCCAAATTGAAGCGGGGGTTAGCTTCTTGGGTGCTAGAGGAGGCTATCGGCGAGATTTGGGCGACGGGCGGCCTCACGGAGTGAAACGAGGTGGTGGCCGAGGCGGAACGGGGCGGCCGGAGTTGGGGGAGGAGACCTCCTCGAGGTCCTCCTAGTGGCCTGGCGGGGTGTTGGCGAGGTTCAGAGGTGGTGCGTGCTTGAGGGCGAGCTCGGGGCCCCTTTATAAGGCGGTCGGCGGTGGCCGTGAACGGAGTTCTCCGTGAAAATTCTGATGGCGCAAAGCTTGGTCGGGGAGGTTTAGGGGGTTGAGCGTCATCGTGGAGGCCCACTGGTTCCATTCAGATGCTAAACGGACTTGGATTAGGAGCTTTGAGTGGGTTTCGAAGGAACGGGGTGGCGCGGGCCCGTCGGCGGCAGAGGGCGCACCCTGTGCTTGCCGACCATGGTGATGGTGCCGCGGGGTGTGCTGGCGTGCATGAGGCCACGCGGAAGGCGAGGCGTTAGGCGGTCTTTGGGCCGGCGTGGCGAGCTGGCTCAGGCCCTCGCTAGCCGCCAAGGGAGGCTCGGCCACCGCAGAAACTGCCAACGCCGGCGACGCTCGCCGCCACCGACGCCTGCACCCGTCCAAGGGAGCGTGCGGTGCTCTGGCCAGGGAGGAGGGGCCGTGCGCAACGCGCCAGGGCGCACAGCTGACAGGTGACAACTCTCTGACGAAGAAACGACACCGAACTTCTCTGAATCCCTGAATTTTTCTGAAAGTGCAAAGTAGCAGTGCAGGCCAGGTGTTCGACAGAATGATTTTGGTATGTGGGGATTTTTCCTAGAGCTGATTTTTGGTGGAGTGGCTTCTCATTGCAACTGGAGGTTGCCTGAATTTTGGTGAAATTTTTGGAGAAGAGTAGATATGAATTTCACCAAGTTTGACAAATCTGGTCCAAACTTGCAGAGGCTGAAGTTTGAAAATTTTGAAAAGAAGGAGAGTAGATCTTGATGGTTCTAGGTTGTGGGTGCTAGGGACTATCCAGAGAAGTTAGTTTGAGAGCAAAGTTCAAAGGCAATTAGGTACTTGCTTTGCAAATCACCTAGGCTCAAAATAATGGGCAGAATTGTTTTGGGAAAGAATTAAATGAAATAAAATCCAAAAATGAGTTGGACTTGTTGGGACAGAATATTTGGATTGTCCCAAAGGGGAATGAGGGGTTTTAGGAAGATTTACCACATGAGGCATGGTAAAACCATGGGTGGTTTCAAAATAAGAGAAGATCCAAAACTCCTATGGTTTTCTTTTAAAAGAAAACAAATCCCAAAAATAAATTTGAGAAGGGGAGAATCAGAAGAAAGGTTTTTAATAACCAACATGAGAGTTGAAGAAGGTGCCAAAATAAAATCTTTTGTCAAAGGGAAAATTCTTGAGAGAAAGAGATTTTTGGAAGGGTTTAAATGACCTCCTTCAAAACCAACAAAGTTTTTGTTGAAAGCCAAAACAAAATTTTTGGAGTGTCACAAGTTCGGGGCCAGATCATGGAAATCCAGGCCGTAGTAGAACATGAGCCCTCGGACAAATGGGTGAAGTGGAAAACCTAGTCCGCGGAGGAAGTGGGTGAGGAACACCACCCTCTCATGGGGCCCGGGGGTGGGAATGAGCTGCCCCTCGTCGGGTAGCCGGTGTGCGATGTCGCTCGACAAGTATCCGGCCTTCCGCAGCTTTTTGATGTGCCCCTCCGTGACGGAGGAGGCCATCCACTTGCCTCCCGCTCCCGACATAGTTGGAGAAGGTTGAGGTGGGATGTGCGGACTTGGGCGCTGGAGCTGGTCTTGTGAAATGGATGAGCAAAGGAGGAAGAAGGCGTAGGTGAAAAGGTGGATCCTTATCCCCTATATGGACGGACGAAGCTATGCGTCCCCCGCCAGCCTGGTAAAACTCGCTTATCTCCCAAGCGCCGTAATCAATGGCGCGGTTGGGTTACCCACGTCCGTATTGATGAGAATCCCGGAATAAGGGGGCACGATCTCCGCTTTGATAAGACGTGCCAAGGAAACCGCCTCGCTAAACGCGCTGAGGAGGAACATTAAAACCGATTCATATGAAGGCCTGGCCGTGGTGTGATGTCCTGCCGCGAAATACGTCAGGAGATCTATGCAAAAGTTATTCTCTCTACGGTGGTATGTGGAACTTGTGTTGCAGAGCCGGACACTATCCTGGTGTTCAAAATCTTCTCTGAAGTATTCGGAGGAGGAACCCGCCTTGCAATGCCGAAGACAATATGCGCCCGGACTAAATGCGTCATTGAAGCCTGGTTCGAGGCTCTTGAGGAGTCTGGATTAGGGGTGTCCGGATAGCGAACTATCACCGTTGGCGGATTCTGGACTATGAAGATACAAGATTGAAGACTTTGTCCTGTTTCGGATGGGACTTTTCTTGGCGTGGAAGGCAAGCTTGGCGTCTGGATATGTAGATCTCCTACTATTGTAACCGACTCTGTGTAACCCTAATCCTATCCAGTGTCTATATAAACCGGAGGGTTTTAGTCCGTAGGACGAACAACAATCATACCATAGGCTAGCTTCTAGGGTTTAGCCTCCTTGATCTCGTGGTAGATCTACTCTTGTACTACCCATATCATCAATATTAATCAAGCAGGAGTAGGGTTTTACCTCCACCGAGAGGGCCCGAACCTGGGTAAAAACATCGTGTCCCTTGTCTCCTGTTACCATCCGCCTAGACGCACAGTTCAGGACCCCCTACCCGAGATCCGCCGGTTTTGACACCGACATCTAGCCTCTAGTGGTGTTATGTGAATGTCGACTACATAACACTTCACCATTATTTGGGCCTAGAGGAAGGCATTGGGAAGTAATAAGTAGATGATGGGTTGCTAGAGTGATGAGCTTAAACCCTAGTTTATGCGTTGCTTCGTAAGGGGCTGATTTGGATCCATATGTTTCATGCTATGGTTAGGTTTACCTTAATACTTTTGTTGTAGTTGAGGATGCTTGCAATAGAGGTTAATCATAAGTGGGATGCTTGTTCAAGTAAGAACAGCACCCAAGCACCGGTCCATCCACATATCAAATTATCAAAGTACCGAACGCGAATCATATGAACGTGATGAAAACTAGCTTGATGATATTCCCATGTGTCCTCGGGAGCGCTTTTCCTATTATAAGAGTTTCTCCAGGCTTGTCCTTTGCTACAAAAGGATTGGGCCACCTTGCTGCACTTTACTTACTTTTGTTACTTGTTGCTCGTTACAAATTATCCTATCACAAAACTATCTGTTACCACTTATTTCAGTACTTGCAGAGAATACCTTGCTGAAAACTGCTTATCATTTCCTTCTGCTCCTCGTTGGGTTCGACACTCTTACTTATCGAAAGGACTACGATAGATCCCCTATACTTGTGGGTCATCAATAATCTTTTCTGGCGCCGTTGCCGGGGAGTGAAGTGCCTTGGGTAGGTGGAATTTGGTAAGGAAAAATTTATATAGTGTGCTGAAATTTACTGTCACTTGTTACTATGGAAAGTAATCCTCTGAGGGGCTTGTTAGGGTATCTTCACCCCAACCAAGAGAGCAAAGAATTGCTCCTCAACCTATTGAACCTACTGAAAATGAAAATGTTCCTTTGAATTTCCTTCGGTATGATAGAAAAACTGCTAGCTAATCCTTTTACGGAGATGGAACAAAGCATCCTGATGAGCACCTAATGTATGTGGATGAAGTTTGTGGATTATTTAAGCTTGCAGGTATACCCGATGATGTTGCTAAGAAGAAGGTATTCCCTTTATCTTTGAAGGGAGATGCATTGACATGGTATAGGCTATGTGATGATACGAGATCATGGAACTATAGAAGATTGAAATTGGAATTTCATCAAAAGTATTATCCCATGCATCTTGTTCATCGTGATCGCAATTATATATATATAATTTTTGGCCTCGCGAAGGAGAAAGCATCACTCAAGCTTGGGGGAGGCTTAAATCAATGTTATATTCATGCCCAAATCATGAGCTCCCTAGAGAAACAATTATTCAAAATCTTTATGCTCGGCTTTCTGAAAACAATTGCACCATGCTCGATACTTCTTGTGCTGGCTCTTCTATGATGAAGACTATTGAATTTAAATGGGATTTATTGGATAGAACCAAACGCAACTCTGAAGACCGGGATCTCGACGAAGGTAAGGAGTCAGGTATGACACCTAAGTTTGATTGTGTTAAATCTTTTATGGATACCGATATTTTCCATAAGTTTAGCACTAAATATGGACTTAACTCTGAGATAGTAGCTTCTTTCTATGAATCTTTTGCCACTTATGTTGATCTCCCCAAGGAGAAGTGGTTTAAATATTATCCTCCCATCGAAGTAAAAGTAGCTGCACCTATTAAAGTTGAAGAAAAGACTGTCACTTATAATGATCCTATTGTTCCTACTTCTTATGTTGAGAAACCACCTTTCCCTGTTAGAATAAAGGATCATGCTAAAGCTTCAACTGTGGTTCGTAAAAGCAATATTAGAACTTATACACCTCCTGAGAAAGTTAAAGTAGAACCTAATATTGCTATAGTTAAAGATCTCTTGTCTGATAATATTGATGGGCATGTCATTCAGTTCCGTGGTGAAACTGCTAGAATTGCTAAACCTTGTGCTAAAGATAAACATAGACCTGTGGTAGGCGTGCCTATTATTTCTGTTAAAATAGGAGATCATTGTTATCATGGCTTATGTGATATGGGTTTTAGTGCTAGTGTTATACCTTATGACTTGTATAAAGAAATTAAGTATGAAATTGCACCTGCTGAGTTAGAAGATATTGATGTCACAATTAAAGTTGCCAATAGAGATACTATCTCAGCTATGAGAATTGTTAGAGATGTTGAAGTCTTGTGTGGGAAAACTAAATATCTTGCTGATTTTCTTGTTCTTAGTTCCCCACAAGATAGCTTTTGTCCCATTATATTTGGTAGACCCTTCTTGAATACTGTCAATGCTAAGATAGATTGCGAAAAGAATGTTGTTACTATTGGCTTGGATGATATGCATGAGTTTAATTTCTCTAAATTTAGTAGACAACACCGTGAAGAAGAATTGCCTAGTAAGGATGATATTATTGGTCTTGCTTCAATTGCCGTACCTCCTAGTGATCCTTTAGAACAATATTTGCTAGACCATGAGAATGATATGTTTATGAATGAAAGAAGGGAAATAGATGAAGTATTATTTAAACATGAACCTATTTTGAAACATAATTTGACTGTTGAAATCCTAGGGGATCCTCCTCCACCCAAGGGTGACCCCGTGTTTGAGCTTAAACCGTTGCCCGATAATCTTAAATATGCTTATATTGATGAAAAGAAAATATATCCTGTTATTATTAGTGCTAACCTTTCAGAGCATGAAGAAGAGAGATTATTAAAAACTCTGAAGAAGCAACGTGCTACTATTGGATATACTCTTGATGATCTTAAGGGCATTAGTCCCACTCTATGTCAACATAAAATAAATTTGGAAGAAGATGCCAAACCGGTTCGTGATCATCAATGAAGGCTTAATCCTAAGATGAAAGAAGTGGTAAGGAAAGAAATACTATAGCTTCTGGAGGCAGGTATAATTTATCCACATTGGCGATAGTCGGTGGGTAAGTCACATTCATTGTGTCCCTAAGAAGGGAGGTGTTCTTTATTGTTCCTAATGATAAAGATGAATTGATTCGGCAAAGATTTATTACAGGTTATAGGATGGTAATTGATTTCCGCAAATTAAATAAAGCTACTAAGAAAGATCATTACCCTTTACCTTTTATTGATCAAATGCTAGAAATATTATGCAAACATACACATTATTGCTTTCTAGATGGTTATTCTGGTTTCTCTCAAATACCTGTATCGGCTAAGGATCAATCAAAGACCACTTTTACATGCCCTTTTGGTACTTTCGCTTATAGACGTATGCCTTTTGGTTTATGTAATGCACCTGCTACCTTTCAAAGATGCATGATGGCTATATTCTCGACTTTTGTGAAAAGATTTGTGAGGTTTTCATGGACGACTTTTCCGTCTATGGATCCTCTTTTGATGATTGCTTGAGCAATCTTGATTGAGTTTTGCAAGATGTGAAGAAACTAATCTTGTCTTGAATTGGGAAAAGTGCCACTTTATGGTTAATGAAGGTATTGTCTTGGGGCATAAAGTTTACGAAAGAGGTATTGAAGTTGATAAAGCCAAGGTTGATGCTATTGAAAAGATGCCATGTCCCAAGGAAATCAAAGGTATAAGAAGTTTCCTTGGTCACGCCGGATTTTATAGGAGGTTCATTAAGGACTTCTCAAAAATTTCTCGGCCTCTGACTAATTTATTACAAAAAGAAATACCATTTGCGTTTGATGATGATTGTGTAGAAGCATTTGAAATACTTAAGAAAGCATTGATCTCTGCACCTATTGTTCAGCCACCTGATTGGAATTTACCCTTTGAAATTATGTGTGATGCTAGTGATTATGTTGTAGGTGCTGTTCTAGGGCAAATAGTTGATAAGAAATTAAATGTTATCCATTATACTAGTAAAACTTTAGACAATGCTCAAAGAAACTATGCTACTACTGAAAAAGAATTCTTAGCAGTTGTATTTGCGTGTGATAAGTTCAGACCTTATATTGTTGATTCTAAAGTAACTATTCACACTGATCATGCTGCTATTAAATATCTTATGGAAAATAAAGATGCTAAACCTAGACTTATTAGATGGGTTCTCTTGCTACAAGAATTTGATTTGCATATTGTTGTTTATAGAAAAGGAGCTGAGAACCCCGTTGCAGACAACTTGTCTAGGTTAGAAAATGTTCTTGATGACCCACTACCTATTGATTATAGCTTTCCTGATGAGCAATTAAATGTCATAAATACTTCTCGTAGTACTCCATGGTATGCTGATTATGGTAATTACATTGTTGCTAAATTTATACCACCTAGTTTCACATACCAGCAAAAGAAAAAGTTTTTCTATGATTTGAGACATTACTTTTGGGATGACCCACATCTTTATAAAGGAGTAGATGGTGTTATTAGACGTTTTGTACTGAGCATGAACAGGAGCAGATCCTACATAAGTGTCACTCCGAAGCTTATGGAGGACACCACGCTGGAGATAGAACTGCACATAAGGTATTGCAATCTGGTTTTTATTGGCCTACTCTCCTCAAGGATGCCCGTAAGTTTGTCTTATCTTGTGATGAATGTCAAAGAATCGGTAATATTAGTAGACGTCAAGAAATGCCTATGAATTATTCACTTGTTATTGAACCATTTGACGTTTGGAGCTTTGATTATATGGGACCTTTTCCTGCCTCCAATGGATATACACATATTTTAGTTACTGTTGATTACGTTACTAAGTGGGTAGAAGCTATTCCAACTAGTAGTGCTGATCATGACACCTCTATTAAAATGCTTAAAGAAGTTATTTTTCCAAGGTTTGGAGTCCCTAGATATTTAATGACTGATGGTGGTTTACATTTTATTCATGGTGCTTTCCGTAAAATGCTTGCTAAATATGATGTTAATCATAGAATTGCATCTCCATATCACCCTCAGTCTAGTGGTCAAGTAGAATTGATTAATAGAGAACTCAAATTAATTTTGCAAAAGACTGTGAATAGGTCTAGAAAGAATTGGTCCAAAAAAATTGATGATGCATTATGGGCCTATAGAACTGCATATAAAAATCCTATGGGTATGTCTCCGTATAAAATGGTTTATGGAAAAGCATGTCACTTACCTCTCGAACTAGAGCATAAGGCTTATTGGGCTATTAAAGAGCTCAACTATGATTTCAAACTTTCCGGTGAGAAGAGGTTATTTGTATTAGCTCACTTGATGAACGGAGAACCCAAGCTTATGAAAATGCCAAGTTGTTTAAAGAAAAAGTTAAAAGATGGCATGACAAAAGAATACAAAAGCCTTGAGTTTAATGTAGGTGATTATGTATTGCTATACAACTCTCGTTTAAGATTTTTTGCAGGAAAACTTCTCTCTAAATGGGAAGGCCCTTACGTTATCGAGGAGGTCTATCATTCCGGTGCCATAAAAATCAACAATTTCGAAGGCACAAATCCGAAGGTGGTAAACGGTTAAAGAATCAAACACTATATCTCAGGTAATCCTGTAAATGTTGAAACCAATGTTATTGAAACCGTAACCCTGGAGGAATACATAAGGGACACTTTCCGGAACGTTTCAGACTCCGAAAAAGAGTAGGTATGTGGTACGGTAAGTAAACCGACTCCAAAACAAATTTTAAGGCAACATTTCTCCGTTTTGGAATATTTAAAAAAATAGAAACTTAAGTAGCAGTCCGGGAAGGACACGAGGGCCCGACGAGGGTGGAGGGCGCACCCCCTACCTCGTGGGCATCTCGTGTGCCTTCCGGACTCTGTTTTCTTGCACGATATGTATTTTGGTTGGCAAAAATTCATTATATATCCTCCTGAAGGTTTTGACTCCTGTATCACGCAAATATCCCCTGTTCTTGTTTCGAGCTGTTTACCTGACAGATCTAGATTACCATGACGTCCCCAAGTGCCTCCAAGGACAAGTTCTTCAAGAAGGTTATCAACCCTTACCTCGTAGAGGTGCTGCGACACCCTCAAACCATTGAGATGAGTGATGGGTTGCTGCACATCCGCGATGAAGAGGGACCCAGGGGGACCGGAAGCGTGGAGACTGATACGTCTCCAACGTATCTATAATTTTTGATTGCTCCATGCTACTTTATCTACTATTTTAGGCAATATTGGGCTTTATTTTTCACTTTTATATTATTTTTGGGACTAACCTATTAACCGGAGGCCCAGCCCAGATTGGCTGTTTTATGCCTATTTCAGTGTTTCGAGGAAAAGGAATATCAGACGGAGTCAAAAGGGAACGAAATCAACTGGAGAAGTTATTTTTGGAAGGAAACCCACCTGATGGACTTGGACCCCACATCGGAAGATACGGGAGGTGCTCACGAGGGTGGGCGCCCTCCCACAGGCGCGCCCCCACCTCGTGGGGCCCCTATAGCTCCACCGACGTTCTCCTTTCACCCATATATACCGTCGTGCCCTAAAACTTCCGAGCAGAACCTAGATCGGGAGTTCCGCCGCGCAAGCCTCCAGAACCACCAACAACCAATGGGACCCCTTTCCGGTACCACTGGGAGGGATCCATCTCCGATGGCCATCTTCATCATCCGGCGCTATCCATGACGAGGAGGGAGTAGTTCACCCTCGGGGCTGAGGGTATGTACCAGTAGCTATGTGTTTGATCTCTCTCTCTCTCTCTCGTGGTCTATGGCACGATCTTGATGTATCCCGAGCTTTGCTATTGTAGTTGGATCTTATGATGTTTCTCCCCCTCTACTCTCTTGTGATGAATTGAGTTTCCCCTCTTGAAGTTATCTTATCGGATTGAGTCTTTATGAGAACACTTGATGTATGTCTTGTTGTGATTATCTATGGTGACAATGGGATATCATGTGCCACTTGATGTATGTTTTGGTGATCAACTTGCGGGTTTCGTGACATTGGGAACCTATGCATAGGGGTTGGCACACGTTCTTGATTCTCCAGTAGAAACTTTGGGGTACTCTTTGAAGTACTTTTATGTTGGTTGGATGAATATGAGATTGTGTGATGCATATCGTATAATCATGCCCACGGATACTTGAGGTGACAATGGAGTATCTAGGTGACATTAGGGTTTTGGTTGATTTGTGTCTTAAGGTGTTATTCTAGTACGAACTCTTTTATAGATTGATCCGAAAGAATAGCTTTGTGGTGGTTTCGTACCCGGCCATAATCTCTATGTTTGTTCTCCGCTATTAGTGTCTTTGGAGTGACTCTTTGTTGCATGTTGAGGGCTTGTCATATGTTCTATCTATGTTATTATTGTTGAGAGAACTTGCACTAGCGAAAGTATGAACCCTAGGCCTTGTTTCCTATCATTGCAATATCGTTTACGCTCACTTTTACCACTTGCTACCTTGCTGTTTTTACATTTTCAGATTACAGAAAACTATATCTACCATCCATATTGCACTTGTATCACCATCTCCTCGCCGAACTAGTGCACCTATACAATTTGCTATTGTATTGGGTGTGTTGGGGACACAAGAGACTTTTTGTTATTTGGTTGCAGGGTTGTTTGAGAGAGACCATCTTCCTCCTACATCTCTCGCGGATTGATAAACCTTAGGTCATCCACTTGAGGGAAATTTGCTACTGTCCTATAAACCTGTGCACTTGCAGGCCCAACAACGTCTACAAGAAGAAGGTTGTGTAGTAGACATCAAGCTCTTTTCTGGCGCCGTTGCCGGGGAGGCTAGGTAAGTGAAGGTATATCTTTAGATCTTGCAATCGAATATTTTTGTTTCTCGTTTTAGCACTAGTTTATTTTATAAAATAAAACTACAAAAAATGGAATTGAGTTTGTCTCATATGCCTCACCTCTTTAATATCTTTCGTGAGTATGATGGAAAGGAAAATTGTGCCAAAGTATTAGAAGAAGAATGCATTAAATTGTTTGGCACTAAATATTTGAATGATGAGCATGATTGCAATGTTGTTAGTACAAATTCTTGAATATCCATGATGCTAATGATGATTGCACTAGTTATGATGAAAATGTCTCCTATAAACTTGTCAATTTTTGTGGAGTGCATTGGGTTTGTAAGTACGCACCAAATAGGGAAGATAGATATTGCAAGAGGCATAAGTACTTAGAAACCAAATTGTTGCAAGAAGAGCTAGATGAATGTCTTTGAAAGATTCAATATTTATAGTACCTCGTGTGAACTTTGCAATGAACATGGTCATTTAAAGCTCCAATGCTATTTGTTTCATGATCAAGTCGTTTCCAAATATTGTGATAATTTGATTACCCTTGAGCATCATAAAGAGCTTAGCCTTCTTTTCGGGTATGAAGAAATGAAACGCATAACTGAGGGTATTCCAAAATTTAATCTTGATAGATTTCTTGATTTTGATCTAGAAAAGATTTATATGTATTGTGCGGTGAATTGCATTGAAAACCTTATATTGCCAATTACATAAAGAAAAGAAAACAAATAGAAGATGAAGAGAATACTAATGAAAGGGAAGAGACTTTCCAATCTCCTCCTATTATTTCTTATGATGAATCAGGTAACGAGGAGGAGCTTTCTATTCAACCAATCTCATCAATAAGGAGCTCAAAGAGGAAGGTTGAACCTACACATAATGTGAAGAAGAAAAAGAAAAGAAGGAGCAACAAAGGTAAAAAGGTATCCCTCCCAAATGATGTTGCTCCTACTACTACTTGTGATGATGATAATTGCTATACTATTGGTGCTATCCATATTTTTAATGATGAGAGTGATTATGCTTATGATATGAAAGGGCCCAAGCTTGGGGAAGCTATGTTTGATGAGGATGATATTTTTTAGAATATATTTTCTGGAATTAATATTTGTCCCAAGCTTGGGGATGCTATGTTTAATGAAGATGATAGTTTTAGCATCCCAAGTTTTGATATGCAAGGTTGTTATGATGATAGCATGCCTCCTACCTATGATGGTTATATTGATGAAAGTGGGTTTGGAAGAGTGTCAACTTTAGGAATTAGTGATCCCACTATTTTGGAGGATGTTGAATCTTATTGTGATGAATATGAAAATGGATTTGCAAGAGTGTCAACTTTATTTAGTGATTCCACTATCTTGGGAGAGGTTTCAATCGATTATGATGAGAACGAAGTTGCTACTTATGATGATTATTGTGATGAAACTTATGCTATAAAAAGTAGTGATGATTATATTTACAAATCTTGTCATGATTATGATTACCCTTTTTCTGAACATTACTCTTTTAATGTGGAAACAATTTTTAGTGTTCAAGTCTCTTATGATACTCCCACTATTCCGAATGAGAAGAATTTTGCTTATGTGGAGAGTAGTAAAATTTCTATGCAAGTAGATCATGAAAATAATGCTTTAGGTGCTGGTTATATTGTTGAATTCATTCATGATGCTACTGAAAATTATTATGAGAGGAACATATGCTTCTACATATTGCAATAATATCAAGTTTCCTCTCTATGTGCTTAAAATCTTGAAGTTGTGTTTGTTTTACCTTCCTATGCAAGATGATTCTTGTTCTCATAATTTGTTTGTTCACAAAATCCCTATGCATAGGAAGTGGGTTAGACTTAAATGTGCTAGTCATATTCTTCATGATGCTCTCTTTATGTTTCAATTCTTATCTTTTATGTGAGCATCATTGAAATCTTAATGCCTAGCTAGGGGCGTTAAACGATAGCGCTTGTTGGGAGGCAACCCAATTTTATTTTAGTTTCTTACTTTTTGGTTCTGTTTAGGAATAAATAATCCATCTAGCTTCTGTTTAGATGTGGTTTTATGTTTTAATTAGTGTTTGTGCCAAGTAGAACCTTTGGGAAGACTTGGGTGAAGTCTTTATGATCATGCTGTAAAAAACAGAAACTTTAGCGCTCACGAGATTAGCTATAACGTTTTTCTGGAGAGTGCTATTTAGTTGATTCTTTTTGTAGATGATTACTAGACATATTACTCAGGTCCACCAATTTATTTTAGAATTTTTGGAGTTCCATAAGTTTGCGTTAGTTGCAGATTACTACAGACTGTTCTGTTTTTTGACAGATTCTGTTTTTCGTGTGTTGTTTGCTTATTTTGATGACTCTATGGCTAGTAAACTAGTTTATAAACCATATAGAAGTTGGAATACATTAGATTTAACACCAATATAAATAAATAATGAGTTCATTACAGTACCTTAAAGTAGTATTTTTGTTTTCTTTCTCTAACGGAGCTCACAAGATTTCTATTGAGTTTTGTGTTGTGAAGTTTTCAAGTTTTGGGTAAAGATTCGATGGACTATGGAATAAGGAGTGGCAAGAGCCTAAGCTTGGGGATTCCCAAGGCACCCCAAGGTAATATTCAAGGACAACCAAGAGCCTAAGCTTGGGGATGCCCCGGAAGGCATCCCCTCTTTCGTCTTCGTTCATCGGTAACTTTACTTGGAGCTATATTTTTATTCACCACATGATATGTGTTTTGCTTGGAGCGTAATTTTCTTTTGTTATTTTTTGCTTGCTGTTATTTAGATTAGTGTTTTGCACCTTTAGTTTCAATAAAAAAGTCAAGGATAGCCTTTGCCATGCTTATTTTGCAAGTATGCATGTTGCTGTTTGAAAACAGAAAGTTTACCGCTGTTGCAAAAATTCCTCAGAAAAGTCAGAGCATGATATAATGTTGAAACTTTTTGCATATAAATCTCTGATAAATTTATTACAGTGGGAATTTTAGTTCATAATTTTTGGAGTTAGGGAAGAATGATGAATCTTGCATTCTTTACAGACTGTACTGTTTTGGCAGATTGCTGTTATGTTTGCATTGTGTGCATATGTTTGCTTGTTTAATGATTCTATTCAAGGATAGGGGTATTAAATATGCAGAGGCATTTAGTATGCAATGTTGAATAATAATGTTAGTGATTTGTTACAGTAGAAAATGATAAGGTTTTGCATTGGTTTATACTAACCTATCTCACGAGTTCTTGTTGAGTTTGTTGTGAATGAAGCTTTTTGATAAAAAGAGAAACCATGATATGAGAGGAATTAAGGAGACACAAAAGTTCAAGCTTGGGGATGCCCAAGGCACCCCAAGATAATATTTCAAGAAGTCTCAAGCGTATAAGCTTGGGGATGCCCTAGGCATCCCACCTTTCTTCTTCAACAACTATCGGTTAGTATCGGTTGAGCCTAAGTTTTTGCTTCTTCACATGAGTTGTGCTATCCTTGCATTGTAGTTTTCTTTAGCTTTGCTTGCTGTTTGAATAAAGTACCAAGATCTGAATTCTTTAATGAGAGAGAGCCATACATAAATTGGAATTTGTTAGAATACTCAATGTGCTTCACTTATATCTTTTGAGCTTGATAGTTTTGCTCATAGTGCTTCACTTATATCTTTTAAGCGTCTTAATTTTTGCTCTAGTACTTCACTTAGATCTTTTAGAGCACCGTGGTGGATTTGTTTTAAAGAAACTTGATCTCTCATTCTTCACTTAGATTATTTTGAGAGTCTTAAATAGCATGGTAATTTGCTTAAATGATCCTAATATGCTAGGCATACAAGACTAATAAAAGAAAAATTCTTATGAGTGTGTTGAATACTAAGAAAAGTTTGATGCTTGATAATTGTTTTGAGATATGGAGGTGATAATATCAAAGTCATGCTAGTTGAGTAGTTGTGAATTTGAGAAATGCTTGTGTTGAAGTTAGCAAATCCGTAGCATGCACGTATGGTTAAAGTTGTGTAACAAATTTGAAACATGAAGTGTACCTGGCTTGTGCATCCTTATGAGTGGCGGTTGGGGACGGCGATGGTCTTTTCCTACCAATCTATCCCCTAGGAGCATCTTGCGTAGTACTTGATTTTTGATGGCTTCTAAATTTTTGCAATAAGTATATGAGTTCTTTTGACTAATGTTGAGTCCATGGATTATACGCACTTTTATCTTTCCGCCATTGCTAGCCTCTTCCGTGCCGTGCATTGCCCTTTCTCACCTTGAGAGTTGGTGCAAACTTCACCGGTGCATCCAAACCCCGTGATATGATATGATCTTTCACACATAAACCTCCTTATATCTTCCTCAAAACAGCCACCATACCTACCTATTATGGCATTTCCATAGCCATTCCGAGATATATTGCCATGCAACTTTCCACCGTTCCGTTCATCATCATCATGACATACTTTACTTTTGTCATATTGCCATTGCATGATCATGTAGTTGACATCGTATTTGTGGCAAAGCCACCATGCATTATTTTTCGTACATTTCACGCTTGATTCATTGCACCATCCCGGTACACACGAGGCATTCATATAGAGTCATATCTTGTTCTAGTTTCGAGTTGTAATCCTTATGTTGTAATCAATAGGCGTGTGATGATCATCATTCAATAGAGCATTGTCCCCCCAAAAAAGAGAAAGGCCAAAGAAAAAAAAACAAGGCAAAAAAAAAACAAAAAAAATACAATTTTTTTTTAAAAAAGGGGACAATGCTACTATCCTTTTTTTTCCACACTTGTGCTTCAAAGTAGCACCTTGTTCTTCATGTAGTGAGTCTCATATATTGTGCTTCAAAGTAGCACCAAGTTTTTCATATAGTGAGTCTCATAAGTTGTCTTTTTCATACTAGTGGGAATTTTTCATTATAGAACTTGGCTTGTATATTCCTACGATGGGCTTCCTCAAATGCCCTAGGTCTTCATGAGCAAGCAAGTTGGATGCACACCCACTAGTTTTGTTTTGTTGAGCATTCATAGCTCTAGTGCATCCGTTGCATGGCAATCCCTACTCCTCATGTTGACATCAATTGATGGGCATCTCCATAGCCCGTTGATTATCCTCGTCAATGTGAGACTTTCTCCTTTTTGTCTTCTCCACACAATCCCCATCAGCATATTCTATTCCACCCATAGTGCTATATCCATGTCTCACGCTCAGGTATGGCGGGAAGGTTGAAAAAGTTTGAGATTATTTAAGTATGAAACAATTGCTTGGCTTGTCATCGGGGTATAGAAGTTGGGAACATCTTTGTGTGACGAAAATGAAGCATAGCCTAACTATATGATTTTGTAGGGATGAACTTTCTTTTGCCATGCTATTTTGAGAAGACATGATTACTTTGATTAGTATGCTTGAAGTATTATTATTTTTATGTCAATATGAACTTTTGTCTTGAATCTTTCAGATCTGAATATTTATATCACAAGTAAGAAGAATTACATTGAAATTATGCCAAGTAGCACTCCGCATCAAAAATTCTTTTTTTTATCATTTACAAGTAAGAAGAATTACATTGAAATAATCTCTCGTGTTCTATGGCACGATCTTGATGTATCCCGAGCTTTGCTATTGTAGTTGGATCTTATGATGTTTCTCCCCCTCTACTCTCTTGTGATGAATTGAGTTTCCCCTCTTGAAGTTATCTTATCGGATTGAGTCTTTATGAGAACACTTGATGTACGTCTTGCCGTGATTATCTGTGGTGACAATGGGATATCATGTGCCACTTGATGTATGTTTTGGTGATCAACTTGCGGGTTTCGTGACATTGGGAACCTATGCATAGGGGTTGGCACACGTTCTTGATTCTCCAGTAGAAACTTTGGGGTACTCTTTGAAGTACTTTTATGTTGGTTGGATGAATATGAGATTGTGTGATGCATATCGTATAATCATGCCCACGGATACTTGAGGTGACAATGGAGTATCTAGGTGACATTAGGGTTTTGGTTGATTTGTGTCTTAAGGTGTTATTCTAGTACGAACTCTTTTATAGATTGATTGAAAGAATAGCTTTGTGGTGGTTTCTGCATCGAACATAATCTCTATGTTTGTTCTCCGCTATTAGTGTCTTTGGAGTGACTCTTTGTTGCATGTTGAGGGCTTGTCATATGTTCTATCTATGTTATTATTGTTGAGAGAACTTGCACTAGCGGAAGTATGAACCCTAGGCTTTGTTTCCTATCATTGCAATACCATTTACGCTCACTTTTACCACTTGCTACCTTGCTGTTTTTACATTTTCAGATTACATAAAACTATATCTACCATCCATATTGCACTTGTATCACCATCTCTTCGCCGAACTAGTGCACCTATACAATTTGCTATTGTATTGGGTGTGTTGGGGACACAAGAGACTTTTTGTTATTTGGTTGCAGGGTTGTTTGAGAGAGACCATCTTCCTCCTACGCCTCTTGCGGATTGAGGAACCTTAGGTCATCCACTTGAGGGAAATTTGCTACTGTCCTACAAACCTGTGCACTTGCAGGCCCAACAACGTCTACAAGAAGAAGGTTGTGTAGTAGACATCAGAGACGAGGCTCGAAGCAGTGGAGCAACAAGTTTTCAAGTGTCAGGGGATGGTGGAACATGGACTCAACTCCAACCACATGATGATCGCGGAGTTCACTAGCAACCACAAGTTGGATGCCGACAACATCGGGGAGGCCATCTTCAAGCTTCATGAGAAGATCGAGCACCTTCAAGCCCAAATCTATGACTTGCAAAACCAAAACTGTGAGTATGAATATAGATTCAAAAGGATGAGTTTGGCTGCAGATTTGAGGATCCCGGAGACTCGATCATCCTTCTATAATGGTGAGCCCATGCCTTGGAAGATGGACGACAAGCCCGCATCATCAACAACACCTCCACCTTCTTCACCAACAACAAAGAAGGAGACATAATCACATGGGTATGGGCACTCCCCTTGGCAACTGCCAAGCTTGGGGGAGGTGCCCCGGTATCGTATCACAATCACATCTCCTATCTTTACTATTTTTCTTAGTTCGATCCTATTAGTAGTATCTTGATCTAGTAGAATAAAGTTTATGGCATGATCTAGTTTTGAGTTTTTGCTTTATTATCTCTCTATGTAATCGAGTCCATGAGCTATATAATAAAGATTAGTGCTGAGTAAAGGGCTTGATTATTTTGCCATGATCTTGAGTGAATAAAAGAAAGAGAAAAAAATAAAAAATAAAAAGAAACAAAGAGTTCATATTGATCTTATTGAGAGTAATGACTTCACATAGAAAGGGTATGATGATTGAAAGTTGTTGGGGGTTGGCAAACATAGTTTTGGTCATCATTGCAATTAATAGGAAGTAATAAGGAAAGAGAGGTTTCACATATAGATACACTATTATTGACATCTTTTATGATTGTGAGCACTCATTAAAATATGACATGCTAAAGAGTTGATGTTGGACAAGGAAGACAACGTAATGAGTTATGTTTTCTTATATCTGAGATAAAGTATGTTATCATGGATCCTCTAACATGTTGAGCTTGCCTTTCCCCCTCATGCTAGCCAAATTCTCAGCATCAAGTAGAGATACTACTTGTGCTTCCAAAAACCCTTAAACCAGTTTTGCCATGAGAGTCCACCATATCTACCTATGGATTGAGTAAGATCCTTCAAGTAAGTTGTCATCGGTGCAAAGCAATAAAAATTTCTCTCTAAATATGTATGATTTATTGGTGTGGGAGAAATAAGCTTTATACGATCTTGTGATGGGGAAGAAATAAAAGTGACGGACTGCATAATAAAGGTTCATATCACAAGTGGCAATATAAAGTGACGTTCTTTCGCATTAAGATTTTGTGTATCCAACCATAAAAGCGCATGGCAACCTCTGCTTCCCTCTGCGAAGGGCCTATCTTTTATTATTATCTTCTACCTTATGCAAGAGTCATGGTGATCTTCACCTTTCCTTTTTTGTTTTATCCTTTGGCAAGCACAATATATTGGAAAGATCCTGATATATGTACCTAATTGGATGTAGGGGAGCATGATTTATTATTGTTGACATTACCCTTGAGGTAAAAGGTTGGGAGGCGAGACTATAAGCCCCTATCTTTCTCTATGTCCGATTAAAACTCCGTAAACACAAGTATCCCGTGAGTGTTAGCAGTTATGAAAGACTAAATGATAGTTGAGTATGTGGACTTGCTATTAAGCTCTGACATAGACTCTTTCTGATGTTATGATAAATTGGAATTGCTTCAATGATTGAGATTATAGTTTGTTGGTTTTCAATAAAGTTTATGATTCGTATTCTGCATTGTGAATGGATTATTACTTGAACATAAGAAATCATATGTTGCTGTTATGAGAATAATCATGATGCCTTCATGTTTGTATTTTATTTTTATCGACGCCTCTACCTCTAAACATGGGGACATATTTATCGTTATTGGCTTTCGCTTGAGGACAAGCGAGGTCTAAGCTTGGGGGAGTTGATACGTCCATTTTGCATCATGCTTTTATATCAATATTTATTGCAATATGGGCTGTTATTATACGTTATGTCACAATACTTATGCCTATTCTCTCTTATTTTACAAGGTTTACATAAGGAGGGAGAATGCCATTTGGAATTACAGGGCTGGAAAAGGAGCAAATATTAGAGACCTATTCTGCACAACTCCAAAAGTCCTGAAACTCCACGAAAGTCATTTTGGGAAATAATAAAAAATATCCAGCGGAAGAAGTTCACCAGAGGGGGAATCACCTGTCCACGAGGGTGGGGGGCGTGCCCTACCCCCCTGGGCGCGCCCCCTACCTCGTGGGCCCCCTGTTGGCTCTCCGATGCCCATCTTCTTCTATATGAGGTCTTTCGATGATGAAAAAATCA
Source organism: Aegilops bicornis (assembly GCA_021605145.1). Lineage (NCBI taxonomy): Eukaryota > Viridiplantae > Streptophyta > Magnoliopsida > Poales > Poaceae > Aegilops > Aegilops bicornis. The sequence goes on from CM038675.1 coordinate 710,515,409, forward strand.
TAAGCAACCTTTCGGGACGAAACTCCGCCGCCACGAGGCGGAACCTTGGCGGAACCAATCTAGGGCTCCGACAGAGCTGTTCTGCCGGTGACACTTCCCTCCGGGAGGGGGAAATCATCACCATCGTCATCACCAACGCTCCTCTCATCGGGAGAGGGCAATCTCCATCAACATATTCACCAGCACCATCTCCTCTCAAAACCCTAGTTCATCTCTTGTATCCAATTCTTGTCTCTAAGTTCGGGATTGGTACTAGTATGTTGCTAGTAGTGTTGATTACTCCTTGTAGTTGATGCTAGTTGGTTTATTTGGTGGAAGATCATATGTTCAGATCCTATATGCATATTAATACCCCTCTGATTATGAACATGAATATGCTTTGTGAGTAGTTATGTTTGTTCCTGAGGACATGGGAGAAGTCTTGCTATTAGTAGTCATGTGAATTTGGTATTCGTTCGATATTTTGATGAGATGTATGTTTTCTAGCCTCTAGTGGTGTTATGTGAACATCGACTACATAACACTTCACCATTATTTGGGCCTAGAGGAAGGCATTGGTAAGTAATAAGTAGATGATGGGTTGCTAGAGTGATGTAAGCTTAAACCCTAGTTTATGCGTTGCTTCGTAAGGGGCTGATTTGGATCCATATGTTTCATGCTATGGTTAGATTTACCTTAATACTTCTGTTTTAGTTGCGGATGCTTGCAATAGAGGTTAATCATAAGTGGGATGCTTGTTCAAGTAAGAACAATACCCAAGCACCGGTCCACCCACATATCAAATTATCAAAGTACCGAACGTGAATCATATGAACGTGATGAAAACTAGCTTGACGATATTCCCATGTGTCCACGGGAGCGCTTTTCCTATTATAAGAGTTTGTCCAGGCTTGTCCTTTGCTACAAAAGGATTGGGCCACCTTGCTGCACTTTATTTACTTTTGTTACTTGTTGCTCGTTACAAATTATCCTATCACAAAACTATCTGTTACCACTTATTTCAGTACTTGCCGAGAATACCTTGCTGAAAACTGCTTATCATTTCCTTCTGCTCCTCGTTGGGTTCGACACTCTTACTTATCGAAAGGACTACGATAGATCCCCTATACTTGTGGATCATCATGCAGGTTCGGTGAGTCCTCTTGCGTTTTCACTGACATGTGGGACCGCATATGAGCAAACAGACGATGGGCTCCGCGCGTCTGCTTGCTGGCTGAGAAGAGAGATAGAGAAGGGCTGAGCACGGACTCCAGGAATTTTTTTTCTACGTAACCAACACCTCGATATAGTGGGGTGGCATGGGCCATAACTAGCATTCTTGTCTAGCAGTACGACACACGTCACCCACACGAGTCCCATCCGACACCAATTTTCTTGGAGTCCGTGCTACATCCATCTCTTCTCCCTCCCATTCTCTCAGCCATCACGCGGTGGGCGGGGTGGGGGTTTGCCGATAGTCGGTTTGCTCAATTGTGGTCCCACTTGTTGTCGGATTTCGGGTTCCGGCAGACCCTTGAGGTTTGAACACTGGGGTGCGCGCGGAGATTCGCCCTCTACCTACCTGTACCCCGCCGCCTCGCTAAGATCTAAACTACGAAAGGAACAGCACAAGAGACACAAGGTTTATACTAGTTCGGGCCATCGTTGTGGTGTAATACCCTACTCTATTTTTGTGGTGTGGTGGATTGCCTCTTGGGCTGATGGTGATGAACAATACAAGGGAGAACAGCCTCGCAAGGGTCTGTTCTTGGCCGTGGCGATGAACTGCTTGGGGGAGTTCAGTCGCCTTCTCTCTCTCTCTAGATCCAGCTACTGATCCGATCCCGATCAAGATCAGAATCTGCCTCTACTATGGTGGCTAGCTCTACTTATATAGGCAAAGGCCCTGGGCCTCTTCCCAAATATTGAGCGGGAAGGGCGCCAACAATTGGCCATTTTGAAGGGGAACATCTGGTACACTTATCCTGACTAAAGTTGGTCCTCGCCTGTCAAAGGCTCTGGTGGTGACGCCGGGTTGGGCTCCATGACGACTTCCTTCCTCCCGTTGGAATGGTCTTGGTCTTGTTGCACGAAATGGACGCCTTTGCTTGATGCTCTCACTGCGCTTGCTCCTTTGCACCAAAGAGGAAAGGAGGACCTGCTGTGGCTGGCGCCCGCCCTGGCGCCCTTGGTCGTCATGGCTTGCGTCATGGGCACCTCGTGAGGTACCCGCCTTGATCTCTCCGCCTCGCGAGCCAGCCTGATGAGGCGCGCTGAGAAGCTCCCGTCGTCCGCCCATGAGGCTTGGCCCCTCGCGAGGGTCTTGAGCTCGTGTTGATGAAGATGGGCCGTGATGGGCCCCTTTGAGCCACACCGCAGCCGCGCACGCAGCAAGTCTGGGGACCCTGTTCCCGAGCGCCGACAGATAGCCCGGGCCCAAGGCGCGCCCGGACTTGGCTGAGTCGAAGGGGCAAGTGCGAAGTGCCGCGGGCCCTAATAGCCTGCGGCCTTGGGTGCCGCGTGGCGGTTGATTGGATGCGGGTGCCTTAGCAACGCGCGAGTTGATAAAGGATCGGTGTCTGCCTAGGCTTTGCTTCCCTTGCTTTCTCTGGTTACCGCTCAGATCCCCTTTCTTGCGCCTCCCCTTCCTGCCTCCGAAATCTTCAGATCCACTTCGACCCCACGCCCTAGCAAGGCATGGCGCCTCGCCAGACCCCGGCCGGAGCTTGGTACGCGCCAGTCCTGGACTCGCCGAACGTGTCGGAGGCGAGCCTTGCCCGGGTGAGCCAGAAGGCGGCGGTGCAGGGCATCGACGGGGCGAAGGTGTTCAAGGCCAGCTCCGCCCTCCCCGAGGGCCAAGGGAGCACCTTCTATCCGCTCTTTGTAAGTGCCATTGTTGCCGGTCTGATGCCTCCCTTTTCAGAGTTCTTCTTCTCCGTCCTCCGCCATTACAAGCTACAAGCTCTGCACCTCCACCCCAACTCAGTTCCCCTCCTGGCGATCTTCGCCTACTATTGTGAGGCTCACGTCGTGGTGCAGCCCTCAGTGGCCCTCTTTGCGCCACTATTTCTCCCTCCGGACCTCTCGTGGTTCCTTCTTTGCGTGTGCGAGCTTCGTCGCATACGGTAGCTCCATCGCCATTTCGAACCCCGGGAAGAGGATTGAGGGCTACAGGAGCAAGTGGGTCTTGATAGATGTTGGGCGCATCCACCCTCGGCTAATCTTACCCACAGAGCACCCCATACACTCCGACGACTGGTCTCGAGTGGAGCTCATGGATCCCCGCGCGAGGCCGGTGTTGGAGATGATGGACATGGATCTGAGGCCGGCCAGCATGGCAGCGTGGCGGTGACCGATCTTGTCGGCTGTGAGGAATTCTGGAGCACCACTGGCTCCGCCGTCGATTACCCACTTCCGATGTGGAGGCCCCACCTGAGCTGTCACATCCCTAGCTTCTGGTATTGCACTAGGCTAGCTTCATGTGTGCATCATGTTTAAATTTTTCTTAAACTTGAAATGGGGATGTTCAAACCCTAGCATCAAAGGAATTCACTAGGTTCAACTAAAATAATTTCAGTGAATCCAAATGGCTTTCAAAAATGTTCATCATTTCTGGAAAATGCTAGAAGCAATAACCGGAGGTGTTGCACATTTTCCATGACATATTTGGGCTCTGAATTAAATCTTATAGTATTTGCATTTGGGCATTTAAATGCTATTAAATATTTTAAATGCTCAAATAATCATAAACTAAAATGTTTCTTTGTTGGATATATTCCAAACAGTAGTCATGATTAGTTTCATGATTTTTGGAAATTCTGACATTTTTAATAAAGCCACGAAGTTCTGAAATAATAGAAAACATGAATTAATAAAAGAAAGGAACTTACAGCAAGGCCCACTGGCCCGGCATCATGCAGCCCATTTGGGCAAAGCCAGCCCAGCCCACTGGCGCCTCCTGTCGCCTTCCTCCTTGCCGGAGGGCGAGAGCATAGCCCTTGTGGCCGACACGCGCCCCGGCCACCTCCACCCTGCCTGCCTGTGTCCCCATCGCCTGGATCTCTCCCGCGTCGCCACGCACCTCCCTGCCTCTCTCTCTCTCACTCTCCCGTGCTCTCACCCCTTTCCTGGATCTCTCTCTCTCGCGAGCCCGACCGCTGCCTACGCCGCCGCTCGCCGCCCGCACAGCCACAGCCGTCCCCTCGCCCCACGGTCGTGCCCCCGAGCTCTGCATCCTCGCGCAGCTTCTCCAAGCTGAAGGAACCAAGCCCGGACAGCCTGCATCGCCGTCGCCACCGCCATCTTCGACCTCGGCCGCCCGAGATCGCCGTCAATGTTCCGTCGCCGTTCGTCCTTCCGCGAGCCCGCTGAGCACGCCCGTCGACCCGCCGTGAGCTACCCTTTGTTTCCCCTCCTTCCTCGTGCTCGTTTTCGCACCGCAGCGCTGCCTGCGCTCACGCCCGAGCTTCGGCCACGCGGCCGAGCTCCCCGTCGTCGCCTCCGGCCACCACAGGCCGGACTACCGCCACAGTTCGAGGCGCGCTAGCGAGGGCTCTCCAACGAGCCCAAGCACGCCTCGAACCGAGCCCTGTGGGCGATTCCGAGCACCTCCGCCGCACCTCACCGAGCCTCGCCGCCGCTAAAGCTCGTCGCCGGCAACTTTCCGGCTACCACAGCACCACCCGTCACCACCACTAGAAGCACCACAACGCCAGGAACCCGTAGAGCCCTCCCGCGCACCAAACCGTCGCCGGAGTAGCAATTCCGGCGTGCCTCCGCCGTCTGTTGAGGTCGCCGACGGCTAGTCCATAGCCGCGCAGACGTGGCTGGCTTAACTAACCACTAATCACCGCCCCGTGCCACTGACAGCCGGGCCCCACCGTCTAACTAAACATGGTTTAGTTTTTGTTTAGATAAAACTAACCCCGCTGGTCCCACGAATCGGTTTGACTGGCCACGTCACCGTTGACTGACCCCACCACCGCGGTGACACTAACGCCACACTGGTCACCGACCGGTGGACCCCCAGCCAGGTTTGACCTGGACCGCCTGTTGACTTGATGACGTCACACCGACGTCATCTTGTATGATTAACCATTTTCTGGATTTAAAATAATTCAGGAAATTTCAGAAAATAGCTAAAACTTCTAAAAATCATAGAAATTCAACCGTAACTCCAAATGAAATAAATTATATATGAAAAATGATCAGAAAAATCCAATATATCCATCTGTACCATTTTCATGCATGTTAGAACAAATTTTGTTCACTGTTTAGTTCAAATCATTTAAATGGCATTTGAATAATCACATATGGAGTTTGAATTTGAATCTTGCATTCAAACCAACTTCATTTAATCTGTTGCTAGTTGCATTAGCTCAAATCACAGCATATTGCCATGTCATGATCATGCATCATATTGTGCACTGCATTGATTGTGTTTCTTCTTTGTTTGTCGGTGCTTGTCCCTCTCGAGAGGCGATGTGCGGCGATGTGATCGATGACACCAATGAAGAACTATACTATCTTCAGAAGTGTCAGGCAAGCAAAACCCCCTTGTTCATTCCGATACAATCCCACTCTCTCGCTCCTGCTCTCTTTTACATCATTAGGACAACAACGATTCATTTGTTACTTGCTGCGGTAGTTGAACCCCTTTATCCTCTCGCATGACTGTCATTGCCACAGTAAATAGATGAAACCCACTAGCATGGGTAGGAGTTGTTTGAGCCCTGATGTGCCTACTCATTCATGCTTGTTTGTCATGCCTGCTATTGCTTAGAGTTGTGTCAGGCCTGATTCATCGGGGATGAATCAGAGGTGTATGAACATGTCCTACTGTTGAGAGCTAAGTGTGTGAACACGATTTGGTAAAGGTAGTGGTGAGAGGCCATGTAGGAGTACATGGTGGGTTGTCTCATTGAAACCGTCCTCAGGAACTGAGTTCTGTGTTTGTGATCCATGAACAGTTACTACCACACATTGGGTTCCGATAACTCGACCCCTCTCGACTTATTAATCAATATGATCTCTGTCCAGGAATTGCAACTAGTTTCTGGTGTTTGTAGGTAGTGTTAGTAGTCTACCAAGTGGCACCCGGTACAGGTGGGCTTGGGACAGACTAGGCACAAGATGTACGGTGTACCAAGTGGCACCCGGTTGGTGGGCTTGGGAACCCTGCTCACATCGTTTGGGGCCGTGGCGACACCCGGCCAGATCTCCTTGCGGATGGAACCCGAATAGGCGATAAACACGGACGAGAGACTTGTGTGGTTAGTCGGGCCGTGGCCGACTCCCTCGCCCGGCTTCCGCTTGAAGGTTGCCGAGGTACATGACGTGTCTGAGGCGATAAGTGGCGAGGCGTGTGTGAAGAAGTACACCCTGCAGGTTATCATTATCTATTCGAATAGCGGATTCCTCGGATATGGAAACTTGGACCCCTTGCATAGTTCATAGACAAGTGAAAGTGGATACTCTAAAATGCGCAAGATAAGTGTGAGTGCTATGGATGGCGTTCTCGTGGGAAGGCGGGAGCGGATCCATAGTGGTGTATTGATATGGTGAATATGTGGACTCGTGTGCGCCACCTCAAAAGAGTTACCTGCGATGTAGTTCGGGATAGCCACCAAGTCAAAGCTGGCTTGCTGCGGTCAAACTCCACCACCCCTTTGTTGATAATGATGCATATGTAGTTAGTTACGGTGTAAGTCTTGCTTTGAGTACATTTGTACTCACATTTGCTTATTTTATGTTTTGCAGAGAGATGTCAGTCTCGCTAGTAGTTCCGCATGGACTTCGACGTTTAGCTTGTTACCTCAGCTACGATCTTGTGCCCTCGGCAGGATCTGGTAGATAGTCGGGCTTCTCAGCCTTTTTCATTTGTAGATGTCTGTACTCAGACATGTTAAGCTTCCGCTTGTGCTTGTTGCTTGTATGCTCTGTATGTTGGGTCATGAGACCCATGTTTGTAATATCTCGCTCCTCGGAGCCTAATGAATAAATACTTGAGTCGTAGAGTTATGTTGTGATGCCTTGTTGTATTTACACATATCGAGCATATTGTGTGTATGTTTGAAATGCTTGGTATGTGTGGGATCCCACAATCTAGTTGTTTATCCTTGGCAGCCTCTCATATGGGGAAATGTAGTCTAGTGCTTCCTGAGCGACAGTAGTCCTCTACAGCCCGGTTCACCGGAGTCCTGCAAGCCCAGCACTACTGCTCTGGACACTTGACTGGCCGGCATGTGTTTCACTTCGTTCCTGTGTCTGTCCCTTCGGGGAAATGTCACGCGGTGACATCCGGAGTCTTGCCTAGCCTGCTATAGCCCGGGTTACCGGAGTCCTGTTAGCCCAGTGCTACAGCCCGGATTCATACGTTGATGACCGACATGCTCGATGTGATTCATGTATGCCTGTTCTCATGGGTTAGTGCCGCTTTGGGTTCACGACTAGCCATGTCGGCCCGGGTTCTCTGTCATATGGATGCTAGCGACACTATCATATACGTGAGCGAAAGGCATAAGCAGTCCCGGGCCATGGTAAGGCGACACCGTGGGAATACCGTGCGTGAGGCCGCAAAGTGATATGAGGTGTTCTTGGCTAGATCAATGTGACTTGGAATCGGGGTCTGACGACTTTAAATGTCGAGCCTGTTGCTGTTGGATTACCAAGCCAAACTGGTCGAAGTTGTGTCTAGAAATGCTTTAGTTATGTAAGGGAATTGATTGTGGAAGGGAACGTAAGACTCTTTTTACTCCTTATACCTCATGGCCTTCTGATCTGAGTCATCCTCTTCTCTTCTACGGGGATTAAGAACTAGGCTTCTCATCTATCTATTAGGATGACGTGTTACTAATCCATAGACCTTTAAGATTGTTGGATTTAAGCCCCAGTTCAGTTCCTACTATTGCTGTATGTTAACTGTTGATCTCGGAACCTTGATATGATGTTGTTGAGTGGCTATGCCACCATTTTGCATGATGTCTCAAATCTTTTTGAGCATTTACAACCGTTATGCTGTCCGAGTCATCCCAGGTTTCTAAACTATCTAATGCATTTGCAAATCCCTTCCTCCCGTTCCTGGTATCCTTTTGGGCCAGGTTAAGCACACTAATCGGTGAGTTGAGGTACCCTATTGCCTCGACATATATGTTGGAGTTAGTACTATGACCCTAGCTGTTTCAGGGAGTCATCTAGTAATCCAGCCATGCTTTGTGTTCCCAGTGTGATGATTCTGACCATCATTCTCGAAAGCATCCCGTGATGCCATTTGGTAGTAGGTATTCTATTCCTAGGTTCTTGAACCCGAGATTCACCCTACTTACCTCCTGTTGATAGTATTTGCTAGTTCCTTCAGGATATTAGTAACCTTGCGATAGCCCTCGAGGTCCGTGGTATATCCTTCTTCCAAATACCATGAACTACTTATGGCAGAAGTTCCTCGTTGAACCAAAGATCGCCACCAGAGTGCTCATGATGAGTCCTCCGTTCTATATGATGATTCTGTCAGTTCTACCTTTCTGCATGGGTTATCCGGAAGAAATGTTGAGCTTTGCTCGACATACTAATCTATGCATCCACAACCCAAATAATCTTATATTCTCTGAGTTGTCCCCCTTCAGTTATATTCTGATCTTCATCTATCAATTGATAGTCAAGAGTATGTGTGCGATCGTGTTCATCGATGCCTATTATTCTTGTGGTCCGTTAAGCCATTCTATTCCAGAATGACTAGGAGAAACAAACTCCAGAACCTCATCCATATCGAGGATTGGGTCAAAGCAGTTGTTATCCGCAGATCAAATGCAATCAAGCTTTTGATTCTGTTCTATCCTGAAGTGTTACCCACTTTATGTCAGGAACGTCATGAGAATTGCACCTTCTCTTATGAATTCTTGATGCAGTGATACTCTCGCCATCATCTTTCATTCCTCGGTCCCGTGTTGTTGCAACCGGAATACCGACAAATGAATTGTGATGTGTGAAATCAATACTCCTAGCAACCTCGTTGCTTGGTAGTAAATGGACAATAATTTCATTCTTAAGCGTGTTGGTTATTGAATCATCATCCTAAGATTGATCGTGCTACCTAGTCCGTTTTCCTGGTGCACCCTTCGATCAATGAGTTAGGATTGTGTCAATCCCCTACTCTTCTGATCATATCGTCTTGCCTGAAAAGCAAGATTGTTCTCGAGCCTAGTAATATATCGGTGGTTCGTGACTCTCCAAATATCTTCTTGGAAGTGTTACCGGGTTGTTTCCTGACTGTTATGTTGAGCTCGTGATCAAGTTGGTTTCTTGTGAACCACCCTTTCCCCAAGAATCTGTGTTGGATATCCCTGAGCTAGTTGGTTAAGCTAGACAACAACTTGGAGAGTTGGAAGATAAAAGCTTGCCTAACTTAGTTCATTCCAAAGGGATATTCTTGTGTAGTGTGTGTTGAAGAAAGATGATATCTTCATCGATTGGTCCCTGTGATCAGTTGCTGGACCTATTGTCTTATCAATCTTTGATTTGAGTGTGGGCTATCGTCAAATCAAATCAAGACCAACGATGCTCGTAATGTTGTCTTACTCGTGGTTGATCCCTCGAGCATACACCATTACATCTTTTGGTCGACCAATACTATCACCGTGTTCACATGATGGTGGAAGTCGATGATATGGAAATTCCGATGAGTTGTTGTTGAGCCCATTAGCAGCATTTTGTCTCCCCATGATTCATGTTGAACATCAACCTAGTGTTGAAAACTTTGTAAGCAATGCCTTCGTGTTCCGTTCATGAAGCCTATGCTTGGATGGAAGAAGTGACTTCCTCGAATTCATGTGCTTTAGGTGTAAGTTGCCGCCATGAATTTGAGAAAGGTTTGTTTTGTTTCCTCCGAATTGTCCCAAGTTAGTCATGCACATGCGAAGTGCCCTATGGTTTGATAGGTTGGCCGCCTCCACTCCATATGTGTTCCTAGCACACCAAGCCACTTTGATTGGTTTGTTCGAGGAAAAGGAGTTCTTTGTCACGAATACTAGTTCATGCACACGATTCCAATATCCTCGAAGATGGTTCCCCACCTGAACTTGGTAGTGTTTTATCATAAGACTACCATGTGGTCATGCTTGTCTGAGACAGCGTGTTCACATGTGTTTAGCAGAACCAGCTCATGTTTTGGAGCTTGCTATCTTAGTTCATTCCTCGAGAATCCCGCAACGCCATCTCGTCGAATCGTGTTTCAAACTTTCTTTCGGACATCTTTGAGTCTGAAGTATCCTATTTCCAACCGGATCTATATCTCAGGCAGATATGATGGTTGGAACCTTTCCGACATTTGCATTTTGTTCCCAGCTTGCACCGCCTTGTGCCAATCTCCCTTGGATTGCCCTTCTCAGCAATTGTTGTTCGGGATCATCTTCAGAGGTAATCCTACCATGGGTCCCATCCATTTCCGATGATAAGCAAATCATCCATTGCGTTGTCTTCAACAAGGTAGTCCACATCATCCATCCTAGTCCGGGTATGCCATTCCTTCGAACTCTTTCAACGATCAATTGTAAATTGCCTTAAGCTGGTACGAAGAGTGTCAATGATCTATGGATCAAAAGTAATTCTTTTTGCCACTTAAGGGAGCAGTTCTTCGAGTCACCTTTTCCAAAGTGCCCCGTTACGGGATCGTGGCAATTATTTCCTCGCCATCTGACACCATCCACCATCTTTCTAAGCGTGGAATTGTTGCCCACCAAATCAAACCCCGTCGTTGTCCCTCCATCCCTCTCGATGTGTTTTGTGTCTCAACTCAAGATGTTTCAACATCTCATTCCACGAGTTGATCTTGAGTGCTCGATCTCCGAGGAGATTGTTTCCTATAGAGTATTCTTTTTGTCGCCATCGTGTTGGATGAAGATCTCGAAAGCAAGGACGTCAAGTTCAATTGGAGCAATGAACCAACACCTTCGGGAAGTGCAAGTTGGATCTTGAAGATCATGATAGTTTTGTGTCCCCTCTGTCTTCTTACCTCACGTCTTGAATCTCGGGACGAGATTCTTGTTTAGTGGGGGCGAGTTGTCACATCCCTAGCTTCTGGTATTGCACTAGGCTAGCTTCATGTGTGCATCATGTTTAAATTTTGCTTAAACTTGAAATGGGGATGTTCAAACCCTAGCATCAAAGGAATTCACTAGGTTCAACTAAAATAATTTCAGTGAATCCAAATGGCTTTCAAAAATGTTCATCATTTCTGGAAAATGCTAGAAGCAATAACCAGAGGTGTTGCACATTTTTCCATGACATATTTGGGCTCTGAATTAAATCTTATAGTATTTGCATTTGGGCATTTAAATGCTATTAAATATTTTAAATGCTCAAATAATCATAAACTAAAATGTTTACTGTTGGATATATTCCAAACAGTAGTCATGATTAGTTTCATGATTTTTGGAAATTTCCTGACATTTTTAATAAAGCCATGAAGTTACAGAAATAATAGAAAACATGAATTAATAAAAAGAAAGGAACTTACCTGGCCTGGCACTGTAGCAGCCCAGCTGGGCAAAGCCAGCCCAGCCCACCTGGCGCCTCCCCTGTCGCCTTCCTCCTTGCCAGGAGGACGAGAGCGTGGCCGCAGCGCGCCGACACGCGCCCCGGCCACCTCCACCCTGCCTGCCTGTGTCCCCGTCGCCTGGATCTCTCCCGCGTCGCCACGCACCTCCCTGCCTCTCTCTCTCACTCTCCCGCGCTCTCACCCCCTTCCTGGATCTCTCTCTCGCGCGCCCGACCGCTGCCGTCGCCGCCGCTCGCCGCCCGCGTAGCCACAACCGTCCCCTCGCCCCACGGTCGTGCCCCCGAGCTCTGCATCCTCGCGCAGCTTCTCCAAGCCGAAGGAACCAAGCCCGGACAGCCTGCATCACCGTCGCCACCGCCATCTTCGACCTCGGCCGCCCGAGATCGCCGTCAACGTTCCGTCACCGTTCATCCTTCCGCGAGCCCGCTGAGCACGCCCGTCGACCTGCTGTGAGCTACCCTTCGTTTCCCCTCCTTCCTCGTGCTCGTTTTCGCACCGCGCTGCACTGCGCTCACGCCCGAAACTCCGGCCCGCGGCGAAGCTCCCGCCGTCGCCTCCGGCCACCACAGGCGGACTACCGCCCGCAGTTCGGCCAGCGCCCGGCCAGGGCTCCACGAGCCCAATCACGCCTCGAACCGAGCCCTGTGGGCGATTCCGAGCACCTCCGCCACACCTCACCGAGCCTCGCCGCCGGTAAAGCTCGTCGCCGGCAACTTTCCGGCTACCACAGCACCACCCGTCACCACCACTAGAAGCACCAGAACGCCAGGAACCCGTAGAGCCCTCCCTCGCACCAAACCGTCACCGGAGTAGCAATTCCGGCGTGCCTCCGCCGTCTGTTGAGGTCGCCGGCGGCTAGTCCATAGCCGCGCTGACGTGGCTGGCTTAACTAACCACTAATCACCGCCCCGTGCCACTGACAGCCGGGCCCCACCATCTAACTAAACATGGTTTAGTTTTTGTTTAGATAAAACTAACCCCGCTGGTCCCACATGTCAGTTTGACCTGGCCACGTCACCGTTGACCTGACCCCCACGCGGTGACACTCGCGCCACACTGGTCACCGCAGTGGACCCCACTGGCCAGGTTTGACCTGGACCGCCCCTGTTGACTTGATGACGTCACACCGACGTCATGCTGACGCAGTTAACCATTTTCTGGATTTAAAATAATTCAGGAAATTTCAGAAAATAGCTAAAACTTCTAAAAATCATAGAAATTCAACCGTAACTCCAAATGAAATAAATTATATATGAAAATGATCAGAAAAATCCAATATATCCATCTGTACCATTTTCATGCATGTTAGAACAAATTTTGTTCACTCTTTAGTTCAAATCATTTAAATGGCATTTGAATAATCACATATGGAGTTTGAATTTGAATCTTGCATTCAAACCAACTTCATTTAATCTGTTGCTAGTTGCATTAGCTCAAATCACAGCATATTGCCATGTCATGATCATGCATCATATTGTGCACTGCATTGATTGTGTTTCTTCTTTGTTTGTCGGTGCTTGTCCCTCTCGGTAGGCGTGTCGGTGATGTGATCGATGACACCAATGAAGAACTATACTATCTTCAGAAGTGTCAGGCAAGCAAAACCCCCTTGTTCATTCCGATACAATCCCACTCTCTCGCTCCTGCTCTCTTTTACATCATTAGGACAACAACGATTCATTTGTTACTTGCTGCGGTAGTTGAACCCCTTTATCCTCTGCATGACCTGTCATTGCCACAGTAAATAGATGAAACCCACTAGCATGGGTAGGAGTTGTTTGAGCCCTGATGTGCCTACTCATTCATGCTTGTTTGTCATGCCTGCTATTGCTTAGAGTTGTGTCAGGCCTGATTCATCGGGGATGAATCGAGGTGTATGAACATGTCCTCTTGTTGAGAGCTAAGTGTGTGAACACGATTTGGTAAAGGTAGTGGTGAGAGGCCATGTAGGAGTACATGGTGGGTTGTCTCATTGAAACCGTCCTCGAGGAACTGAGTTACGTGTTTGTGATCCATGAGCAGTTACTACCACACATTGGGTTCCGATAACTCGACCCCTCTCGACTTATTAATCAATATGATCTCTGTCCGGGGAATTGCAACTAGTTTGGTGTTTGTAGGTAGTGTTAGTAGTCTACCAAGTGGCACCCGATGCACAGGTGGGCTTGGGACAGACTAGGCACAATGTACGGTGTACCAGGTGGCACCCGGTTGGTGGGCTTGGGAACCCTGCACACACCGTTTGGGGCCGTGAGCGACACCCCGGCCGGATCTCCTTGCGGATGGAACCCGAATAGGCGATAAACCTGGGCGAGAGACTTCTGTGGTTAGTCAGGTCGTGGCCGACTCCCTCGCCCGGCTTCCGCTTGAAGGTTGCCGAGGTACATGACGTGTCTGAGGCGATAAGTGGCGAGAGCGTGTGTGAAGAAGTACACCCTGCAGGTTATCATTATCTATTCGAATAGCCGGATTCCTCGGATATGGAAACTTGGACCCCTTGCATAGTTCATAGACAAGTGAAAGTGGATACTCTAAAATGCGCCAAGATAAGTGTGAGTGCTATGGATGGGCGTTCTCGTGGGAAGGCGGAGCGGATCCATAGTGGTGTATTGATATGGTGAATATGTGGACTCGTGTGCCACCTCCAAAGAGTTACTGCGATCGTAGTTCGGGATAGCCACCGAGTCAAAGCTGGCTTGCTGCGGTCAAACTCCACCACCCCTTTGTTGATAATGATGCATATGTAGTTAGTTACGGTGTAAGTCTTGCTGAGTAAATTTGTACTCGCGTTTGCTTATTTTATGTTTTGCAGAGATGTCGGTCTCGCTAGTAGTTCAGCTGTGGAGTTGACGTTTAGCTTGTTACCTCAGCTACGATCTTGTGCCCTCGGCGGGATCTGGTAGATAGTCGGGCTTCTCGGCCTTTTTCATTTGTAAATGTCGTACTCGGACATGTTAAGCTTCCGCTTGTGCTTGTTGCTTGTATGTTTCTCAGTATGTTGGGTCATGAGACCCATGTTTGTAATATCTAAGCTCCTCGGAGCCTAATGAATAAATACTTGAGTCGTAGAGTTATGTTGTGATGCCTTGTTGTATTTACACATATCGAGCATATTGTGTGTATGTTTGAAATGCTTGGTATGTGTGGGATCCCACAATCTAGTTGTTTATCCTTGGCAGCCTCTCATATGGGGAAATGTAGTCTAGTGCTTCATGAGCGATAGTAGTCCGCTACAGCCCGGTTCACCGGAGTCCTGCTAGCCCGGACTACCGCTCTGGACACTTGATCTGGCGACATGTGTTTCACTTCGTTCACGTTCATCCCTTCGGGAAATGTCACGCCGGGTGACATCCGAGTCCTGCCTAACTGCTACGGACGGGTTCTTTGGAATCCTGTTAGCCCAGTGCTACAGCCCGGATTCATACGTTGATGACCGACATGCTCGATGTGATTCATGTATGCCTGTTCCCATGGGTTAGTGCCGCTTTGGGTTCACGACTAGCCATGTCGGCCCGGGTTCTCTGTCATATGGATGCTAGCGACACTATCATATACGTGAGCCGAAAGGCGCAAACGGTCCCGGGCCATGGTAAGGCGACACCCGTGGGAATACCGTGCGTGAGGCCGCAAAGTGATATGAGGTGTTACTGGCTAGATCGATGTGACTTGGAATCGGCGTCCTGACACGAGCCCTACGGTCTTGGCCGACGAAGACCTGGCTGCGGTTCTCCAATCTTTGGTTGGGGGCGACGTGGCGAGGTTGGAGGGCGCTCCTACGCCCCTGTTCCTCCACAACGACTGGGAGCAGGTAGTGCAGTCCATGCCTGTCTTCAACGGGGACGGGCCCGTGCCCATGAGGCTCCCGAGGAACCAGTGGATGTGTCCTCCAGCGACTCCAGCGAGGAGAAGGGAGAAGGGGAGCGGGAAGGAGGGCTCGACTCCGAGGCGACGGACGGAGAGTCGAGGCTCCTCTCCGCCGGTGCAAGTCCCGTGTTCTCCGCCTCTCACCGAGCGACGACGACGACGAGGATGATGACGAGCGGAGCGGCGGAAGCTTGCCCCCGATCCCGAAGAAGGACAGGACTGGGCTGGTCCCCCGCGGGTCTGCCCCGGCATCGAGGCGATCCGCAGGCGCGCCTCCTGCTCCCAAGCTCCTTGAGGCTGATCCTTGTAGCCGTTTCTCGGGCTTCAAGTACGGCCGGAGGTTGCTTGAGCTCGCGAGCGACGACCAGTAAGTGCTCGATTCCTGTCTTATTTCTTGTTTTGTCGCTGAAGCTTGACGTCTGCATCTCTTGGCTAGGCTGGCGCCCGCGGCAAAGAAGCCGAAGGGATCTCCCGAGGTTCCGTCTGGGGCAGTGCCTCCGCCCCTGAAAGAAGGTGATCGTGATGCGCGGGCCTCTCCTACCCGGTCATCCTCGCGAGGCCTGGTGGAGCTGGGCCGGGCGAAGCTTCAGCCCCCATGGCCCAAGCGACTCTGAGGTGTCCTTGCCTGATGCCGCCGCCACAGGTGTTGGGGCGCAGCAGGTCCCGCCTCAGGACACCGTGGTCACACTGCCGTCTCTCCTCCTACTCCACCAACTGCTGTCTCTCCGAATCCTCCTACCGTTCTGGATCGTGCTGCTGCCGAACTGGACCGGCTGTGGCAAAATCTTCTGGGCGCCGACCCTCGCTTGGTGGCCGGGTGCCTGGAGCTAGCTTCTGGCTGGATTCACTCCGACGCTTCAATCCGGGCGGCGCTGGTCCAGGCCTCGACGGCTTGGGGCGAAAGTTGCTCGCGACGCCGCCTTGGGGGAGGTGGCCGACGTCCGAGGTCGCTGCAAGGCGCTGGAGAGCGAGCTGTAGGGCCTGCGGGACCAGTTCGCCAAGGAGGCCCGCCTTCGCCAAGAGCAGGAGGAAGGCATGAAAGCTCGCGAGGTGGCCTTCAAGGATCGGGACGCCAAGCTCAAGAAGCACCGTGAACGCCTAGGCGCGCTGGAGCAAGAGCTAGAGGCGAGGAAGGTCGAGCTGGACGGCAAGGCGCAGGTCCTTGCTGAGGATCGTGTGGCCTTCACAGATATGGAGGTGAAGGCTCGCACCTTGCTGAGGGAGCTTTATGATAGCGACTTCAAGAGCCCGCTGGCCGGCGCAGAGGACGGCCCCGCCAAGCTGCTTCCCTTCCTGGTTCGCGCTCTTGAAGATGTCGCCCTTGGCCTTGGCCCTACGGCTGAGGCCGAGGCGCGTGTCTTGTCTTCTGCAGCGCTGACGTGGGTCCTTACCCACGTCTACCTTCGCGATCCCAACGTCGACCTCGACAGCCTGCTGGAGCCAGCGAGCGGCGAGCTTGCCGCTGCCGCTGCTGAGGCCGTGAAGGGTCATGCGGAGGCTCTGCTGGGGAAGTTCCGGGCCTTCAGCACCAAGCCGAAGCGGGGCGCTGCGGCTCCACAAGACGAACCCGCTCCGCGCAGCTCCACCGCCGACAAGTGACTCCATTGCGACTCCTGTTCTGCTTTTAATTCCTGCACATGTATCATGCCTCGGGGAGGCGTTTAAACTTGCATTTGGCGTTGTGATAACAATTATGGACTGTAATATTTGCTTTTGAATTCCTTGAAATATGTGCTTCCTACTTGCTTATGTTCTACGCCGGCAGAGCCCGGCCTCACAGATACCTCGCCCTTTAGCCCCGACCGGAAACCAGGACGGGACCAAGGAGTGAGGGGCTACGTGACAAGTTAGGCTCCTGAGTCGTGATGCTCAGGAGTCCCCCTTGGCGCACAAACAACAAGTAGGGAGGTGAGATGTGGGTGGATCTACCATTCTACGTCTGCAGAGCCCGGCCCCGCGCATACCTCAACCGCCGTTAGCCTTTCGGAACTAAGGAGTGAGGGGCTACGTGACCAGTTAGGCTCCTGAGTCGCGATGCTCAGGAGTCCCCCTTGACGCTCAAACGGCCTTCGTACCTTGGCTCCGCTCGGGGAGAGACGCGCGACGAACCAGGCCCGAGGGGCCTGGCTGGGTGGTGAGCGTCTGGGCGTGACCCAGGCGCAGCCCCCGTGCCCAGCCCCCTCGCACGGCACTCCCGAGGGGAGGCGTTGTGATGAGGACAGACACTGAGCTCTGGGCTCCCTGAGGTTGATGCAGCCCGGGGGCCACCCTCAGTTGTTTATCACCAGCGCGGAGCATAGCGCTTCCGTATGTGTACGGGCATAGCCGCTCCTCGGCAGTGTTGTCGGCCAGTAGCGAGCATGGTGCTTCCATCAGTGCGTGGGAGGGGCTCCCCTCCGGGAGGAGCCCCAGGCGTGTCTGACCCATACGACACATGGCTGACACGGTAGGGCTCGACGAGGTGTGTCTGGGCACCCGTGAGCCAGCCAGCAGGACTCACGGGGCCCTACCTCTAAGGCGGGTTCGCTGGCACTGGCCTTATCTTGTGATGTGTTCCTGCAGATTTGGTTAGATGCCGGCGCTCTCGTCCTCGGGTCCCGGCCCTCGAGCTGGTCTCGGCCGTCATTGGTATGCTGTGTCGCGATGCCGTGGACAAGGCCGAAGGATGAGGGCTGGAGAGCGGTAGGAGCCACAGTCGCGATGCTCGATTACCCCCTTTAACGTGCAAGTGGTCGACATGAGCGAAGAAAAGGTGCCATGGATTGGCATCAAATAACAAGCATGACGGGTCGGACGCATGACCGAAATAAGCATAAGAGGGATACATGCTGCCGGGTGCAGCCCGAGCGACTTGGGGATGATTCAGCCGAGGCGCCCCAACAAGATAAGCTAGGAACATGAAGTAAAGGGGATACACGCCGCAGGGGCGGACCCACGCGGCACTGGGAATAATGCAGCCACGGTGGGCGCCTCGGCAGAAATGAAACTTGAAAGATGTCACCTGACAGCGTTGAATACGAAAGGGTGTTGGTGCAGCAGACTCGGTGGGCTGCGGGAGCCGATCCTCACGAGCCCCCAGGCTCAAGGGCCTCGGGAGGCTCCGGAGGCGCTGGTGGCTCCTCGTGGACCATCTCCATCTCTGCCAGGGCTCCGGAACGCCTGGCCTCTTGAGCCTCCAGGATGTCCCTCATGGGGCGCTGGTACGTGGCGGCCGCGTTTGGCAAGTCGTAAGGCATGCGAACGTAGCTGTGAGGTGGACCTTCGCAGCGCCCCACGCGAGAGGGCCAGAGGCGCTCCTGAGAGGCGGCTCGGTTGAGCCCTGGTATGTCGATGCAGACGCGCAGCCCACCATCCTCGCTGGATGGGGGAGCTACTGAGGTGGCGGCACCGCCACTCATGACTGTTGACTCCTGCAGCTCCTGAATGATCTTGCTGACGAACTCCTGAGGGTTTGGCCCTCCTTGCCTTGCTCCTTCTTGTGGGAAACGTGCTTAGAAACAAGAAGTGCCCAAGCGCCTCCCTCGTGACCTTAGCAAGGTCGGTGGCCCTCCAGGGGGAGCCCCCGAGCCCTGCCTGAGGAGGGCGCCGGGCGCGCTTTCCTATGAGATAGAAGGAGGTTCCCCCTGAAAGGCGCGGACCGAGGGGCCCTGCCTCTGAGGGGCCGGGCAGACGATGTCTTCTTCTTCTTGGGCGGTCTCGGGAAGCCTCCTGCTTCCGTGATCCGGGTCTTCGGTGATGCGGCTCGAAAGGTCTGGCTCGAGGAGCACACCGCGTCTTTCTCTTCGCAGGGCACCGTGATGACTCCGCCACTTCCTGGCATCTTGAGGACGTTGTAGCCGTGGTCGGTTACGGCCATGAACTTGGCCAGCGCCGGGTACCCGAGGATGGCATTGTATGGCAGGCGAATGTGGGCGACGTCGAAGTCGATGAGCTCGGTGCGGTAGTTGTCGCGTGCGCCGAAGTTGACAGGGAGGCGAACCTGCCCGATCGGGACTGTGGAGCCGTCGGTGACCCCAGAGAAATGCTTGGTTGGCTGAAGCTGATTGTAAGGCACTTGGAGATTGTTGAACGTTTCCACGGACAGGATGTTGAGCCCTGCCCCGCCATCGATGAGGGTCTTGGTGACAAGCACGTTGCTTATGATCGGGGAACAGAGCATCGGGAGGACTCCGGCTGTGGCCGCACACTTGAGCTGATCCGCTGAGCTGGACATGATGGTGCACGCCGACCACCTGAGGGAGCGTGTGGCTTCAAGCTTGGGGAGGACTGCATTCACTTCGCGGGCAAACTGCTTGAAGATGCGTTGAGAGGCTGGGGCTTGAGCTCCGCCCAGGATGCAGGCGATCGCGCGCGGCTCCTGGAAGCCCCCAGCCCCCTCGTCCTGATGATGGTCTTCATTTCTCCTTAGCTGCGGTGGCAGATGAGGGAGGCCTGCGTTGCCTTGCGGGCGATCCTCGCGAGGCTGATCCCTCCAGCCTCCCTCGCGAGGCGGGTCTTGCCAGCAATCCTCGCGAGGTTGGTCATGCCACCCTTGGCGGGGGTCGCGGTCTTCCCAGTGTCCTGCGTTCCTTCCTCCTCCTCGGCCGTAGCCCCGGTCGCTGCGGTCGGGACGTGGCCGATCCTCCCTTCTCTCACGGCTCCGAGCTCTTGACATTCGCTGGTGTTGTGGGTGTGGAGGTCGTGGTACCCGCAGTACCGGCTGCCCTTGGAAGACTCGGGCTGATCTCTGCCCCGCTTGGTGTCTGGTTCCGCCGCGAGCACGGCAGCCCCCTTGCGCTTCACGTCCTTGGCCTTGGATTTCTTCTCTTACGGGTGCGTCGAGGCGTCGAGGAGGGAGGCGCCTTCCTCGGCCTGGCGCGCCTTGGTCGCCAAGTTGAACAGCTCCAAGGAAGTGCACAGATCTTCATGCATCGCCAGCTCCTCCTTCATCTTGACGTCGCGCACACCATTGGAGAAGGTGGAGATGATGGCCTCCTCGGTCACCTTGGGAATCTTGAGGCGTGCGTTGTTGAAGCGCTGAATGTACTTCTGCAGGGTCTCGCCTGGTCGCTGCTTGATGCGGCGCATGTCGCTCACGGCGGGTGGCCGGTCACGGGTACCTTGGAATTTGGCGATGAAGCGGGTACGCATCTCGTCCCAGGAGGAGATCGTGCCTGGGGCCAGGTTCAGGAGCCAGGTGCGGGCCTCGTCCTTGACGCCATGGGAAACCAGTTCGCCATGACCTTCTCGTCTCCGTTGGTGGCTTCGATGCCCAGCTCGTCGAGCTGGAGGAACTCTGCGGGGTCGGTTGTACCGTCGTAGCGAGGAGGCAGGTCTGGCTTGAACTTGCCGGGCCACGCGACGCTGTGCAGCTCGGTGGTGAAGGCACAGCAGCCTGTTGTGGCCACGGGAGGCCTTGGGTGACGTAGAACTTGGTCTTGCAGGTCCCCATGCGCTGCGGCTGGGAGAATCGCGGGGTCTTGACGTGCCGGAGCAGGAGCATGGTCGCGACGAGCTGGAGCGGGGAGCACTCGGGCAGCTTCTTGCGAGCGAGGGACCTCCTGGCAGCTCTGCTCTTGCCGCGTTGGCGCCGGACGGAGCGGGTTCCGCCCGGGGACCACACGCCTTGGGGCCAGGGCGCCTTCTTGAGGGGGAGGCGGTCAAGGTGCCCCCGGAGCTTCGTCGCCAGCAGCGAAGTCTTGGTGCGCGGGGACGGATGGCGCGGGTGAGCCCCCTGCGGCATGGACGAGCTCGGCGACGCGGTCGAGCCACTCTTCGTAGACGTCGTCGACGGGACGGTAGCGCAGGAGCTCGTTTGCTGCGATGAGTGCAGCTCAGGCCTCCATGGGCACGCGGAATGCGCGGGACGAAGAACCAGCCGGGGAGAGTGAGGGGGTAGAAGTGCGGCCGTCTTGCCTCACGGAGGGATGCTGGGGCGATGCTTGCTGCTCGTTCCCCGCCGGACTGGTGGCGGCGTTGACGGCAAAGCGACGGGAACGAGCAGGGCGCCACGACGGGGCCATCTGGGCGACGCGAAGTGAGAGCGACTTCGGCGCTAAGCAGGCCCCGACGAGCGTCAGACATGGATGCGGGTGGTCGACGGAGAACAGGGCGGCGGAAGACGAATTCTGGCGCACCCCTACCTGGCGCGCCAAATGTCGGATTTCGGGTTCCGGCAAACCCTTGAGGTTCGAACACTGGGGTGCGCGCGGAGATTTCGCCCTCTACCTACCTGCTCCTCGCCGCCTCGTTAAGATCTAAACTACTGAAGGAACAACACAAGAGACACAGAGTTTATACTGGTTCAGGCCACCATTGTGGTGTAATACCCTACTCTAGTTTGTGGTGTGGTGGATTGCCTCTTGGGCTGATGGTGATGAACAATACAAGGGAGAACAGCCTCGCGAGGGTCTGTTCTTGGCCGGGGCGATGAACTGCTTGGGGGAGTTTAGTCGCCTTCTCTCTCTCTCTCTCTAGATCCAGCTACTGATCCGATCCCGATCAAGATCAGAATCTGCCTCTACTATGGTGTCTAGCTCTACTTATATAGGCAAAGGCCCTGGGCCTCTTCCCAAATATTGAGCGGGAAGGGCGCCAACAATTGGCCATTTTGAAGGGGAACATCTGGTACACTTATCCTGACTAAAGTTGGTCCTCGCACATCAAAGGCTCTGGTGGTGACGCCTTGGCTTGGGCTCCACAATGACTTCCTTCCCTGCCGTTGGACTGGTCTTTGTCTTGTTGCACGAAATGGACACCTTTGCTTGATGCTCTACTTTGCGCTTGCTCCCTTTGCACCAAAGAGGAAAGGAGGACATTACGCAGGCTGGCGCCCGCCTGGCGCCCTTGGTCGTCATGGCTTGCGTCATGGGCACCTCGTGAGGTACCCCGCCTAGAGTAATGAGAAGTTTGGTTCTTGCGCGGTTCATGCATGGAGTACGTACGAAAATTATGAAGTTGATGCGAAAGGTAAGATAATTACTAGTAGTACCTTATTCTACTACATGGATTTGACGGAAAGATAAAGATACATACGGATCCATCAACGACATCCTCACGCCCTAGTGCACCAGGTCACCAACCGACGTGTGAGGAGCAGCGGCGTTGGCGGCAAGCTCAACGTGCTTCTGAACAATGCCGTCTAAGGTTGCCCTGCGGTCCAAGAAGGCCAGCGTCCTATCGTCCTCCTCTTGGATGTAGTAGTCCTTGTGGATGATTTGTGCGTAGACGTGGGTGATTATGTCGATGGTGTCTTGCTGCGCCAGGCGCTGCGCGGCGAGCGCGACCTCGAGGTGGACATTCTCTGGCGCGATGACGGGCAGTCGCAGGGCCACCAGTGCGTCGAAAATGTTGTCACCATATAGGCCGTTGAGGGTGGCAGGCATCGCAGAGCCTGGACGCGTGGGCTGGAGGCGTACGCCAAGGTCGTCTGCGAGCTTCTTGACGACGGTGAACTTGTCGAGGAAGCCGACGAGGACCTCGTCGAACAAGGAGACGAAGTTGTCATCCAAGCGGCCCCTCACCCTGGCGGCCTCAGGCACTACCTGGAGACGTTCCTTCGTGCCGGGCCGCAGGCCGGCGTCGTGGACCATCTGGCACAGCCGGCTGATGCTCGCGCTCATCGCCTCCATGGGTCTAGCTTCTAGTCAACTGATCTTGCGATTGGAGTGATCACTCTTGCCCTTGGGTGCGTAGGTGCGTAGGATTTCATAGATTGGACTGGCGGGAGCCTTTATATGAGAAGTGCGCATCGCGTTGAATTCACGTGTGTGTTGGCCATCTACTCCTTCGCTCGCACTCTTTTGCCTTTGGCTGTATGACAGGTTGGCCAGCCACCCGTTGGGCCCATGTGTTATACACCCAAAGGCAGGTGCAGTAAGTCAATGAAGTTGCGTCCCCCTCCGTGCCGGTGCAGTATAGTCATCTCACCGGACTTCTAGTTGGAGCCAAACGAGAGAATTTTGATGTTTACTGGTTTATTGGTCCTCTTTGCATTTTGCGCCAAGTTTTGACCTTTGGTTTAACTAATAAAATGTTAATGCATGTAACCAAAAAAGTTGTGTAAGTCACCTTACGAAAACCAAATAATCCCAAAACACTTAGGCACGGTACATTAACTCCCTCCTCGTTTCTTATTCCGTGACATATCAACCAATGAGAGATGTGGGCCGTGCATGCTTTCAATGACTTGAGACTACCAAACATCACATGCGGTGGTTAGTTCATTGCATGCAATCCTATTAAGTAGCAAAAAGACATTAAGTTATCTCGCCGATAGTAATAAAACAATACACCATGTATTTATTTACAGAGGGAGTAGTACATTTTTGTGACATGCATTACTAGATATTGCTAATCAAATACTAAATCCAGATGGACGTGGTAGTACTACTAAATCAAGATGGTGGTGCTGGTACTAGTAGTAGTACTGCCAATGTAGTAGCACTGTACTACCCGTTGGTCAAATTATTACGTGCTGCTCCTCACAGTGAAGTGACAAGACCCTACACCGGAGATGACAGCTGAGTATAGGCCCCGTGTTCGGCATACCATAGTCAGCCTCACTGTCTGCAGTCACTATCATCATGGTTGTAGACCTAGCATGCTTACAACTAGCCGTGTTCGACATAATTTCCCGTGCCTAGATGCCCGTGCATTGCACGGAACACCAAGATTGGGGGGTGGACAGCGCCGGCAGCGGCCATCGCGCCAGATTTTTCCATGGCCTTCTAGATGTGGTGGGGAGGAGATAAGGCTGATTTTGAGGGACAAGGAGTTGTTTGTAAATAGGGAACAAGTGCGGGCATCTTTTCGCAAAACTGGAGAAGTTTTGTTTGTATGCGTCAGATCTAGATCCGACGGCTATTGGTGAAAGATGGTAGGCACAACATCATCACCAACTCAGGACATGGTTGATTCGCAGGATTTTGAAAACACAGGAATAGGACACGGCAATATTACAAGTTTCAAACTGATATTACAAATGTTAGGAGTAATGCTGCACCTATGAAGAGGGAATTACTAGGAAGTTTACGTAAGAACTTTCGTTACTTTAGGTGGATGTAGCATTATCGTACAAACTAAAATCCACTGCCCTGACAAGTCACTAATGGGAAAATAAGTTTTTGAGTCTCTGGCCACTTGATGTTTAAAAAACAAATTCAGCTTCTGCGGAGACTTTGTCATTTAGGCTTAGACACTTGCGGTGATCAGCACGCCATTCATTGTTGCGCCAGAGAACGCCAAACCTCATTACCTTGAGCACACTTGCCTCCAGAACAAAGAACATGGCCAATTTAATCTCAGATGTGCTGCCTCGATAGTCGATCAAATCAATTTTTTGTAAGATGGAGATCAAGGCATTCGATGAGATTGTTATAGTGCAACACATTTTTCACTTCCGGGTCTTTTTTATCTGCAAAAGAAGAGAACATATTAGAGCACCTAGGAGTACGTGAAGCTTGGGCATTTGTTGCCTCCACTATGTGGCCGATGCCATATTTCGCAAAAGTATGCCACATAATATGCATCGATGTCAAATCAAATGATTTTGGCACCGCTCTCGCGATGTGAGAGAGTTGGCACCGCTGTGCACACAGACCCACATGTATAAAGAAATCAATCAAACCAACTACACCAGCCTCTCACTCTCCCAAACAAGTGTTTTTTATTGCCTCAGTCCTCTCTCTCTCTCCCACGCAAGTGTTTTTTTCATTGCGTGAGTTAATTTGGCACCGGATCAAAGTAGGTGATCCAGATTGGGGCACCAGGTGAGCAATGGAGGGGCATCGATGCCACATGCATCACAAGTGAATTTGGCACGTGTTTTGGCCTACATAGTGGAGGGCCGTTATAGCCCACTTTTGTACTACCTCTTATTTAGTATAATATTTGGACCATAGATTTACGTAAGAAAATGCCAATGCATGTCACTAAAAATTACACCATTTGAAATTATGTTCAAATACGAATCCAACGATATAGTTCTTAGTGACATGCATTAACATTTTGTCAGATAAATCTATGGTCAAATTTTGATACTACAAAATAGGAAGAGTAAACCAGGACAGAGGTAGTACTTGCTCTTAGGGTAACCATAGAGTTACTAGAGTAGTCTAAGTTACTTTCCACTATGACTAGCCTAGGCTACTATAGTAGTACAACAAAAAAATGATGCAGGTGATCACGTGTGAAAAAATACTAAAAACATTCCTTTCGGTGCAGTGCGTAGATACAGTTTTGAACACTACACTTGTCATCGTAATTTGGGAAAATTACGAAAAAATTGAGCTACGTTGTGATTACCATTTACTAATAGGAAAGAAGTTTCACCTCGATGAGTAGCTTCTCCGTGTAAGGAATCCAACAACTTGATCCAGATTGGGGCGATAGGTTTTATTGCCAAGATCTTCACTTTGTCTTGTATAGACCCGTCAAGCTTGTGGGAATCATTTTACGGAAGACGGTCAGAATACATCAAGAAGAAATTTAAAAATGTGAATTTCAAGAAGACGGAGAAGAAGATGACTGTTGTACCTGAACGATTACGGATCCAATAAAGAGTTCGGAGAATTTGGCAGACGAGTGCACCAACGCTGTCAATTTCGACGCGTCAATGACCCTGATTTTTGTTGGACCTTCTAGATCCGATACAAGCAATCTCTCAAGGAAAGGCGCATTGTCAATGACCATAACGTGGAACAGCTGGAGTGATCTCTTCCCAAATGATGTCTTGTTGCGGGGCCAGCAAGACACATAAATCCATCGGAGATTCGTCGAGACGATGTGGAGGCTAATGAAACCTTGGATCTGCTCAAGACGAAGGTACTCAAGCGCAGTACAGCTGCGGAGCAGGTGCTCCATAGCCTTCTTCGAGATGACAACGTCGAAGAGGTCGAGCTGCTTGAGTTGAGGGAGAAGAAGGGCGGGCGCGAGATTAATCTGGGGAAGATAGCAGGAGCTGAAGCTGGCGCGGCGCAGCGTTGGCGCGAGGCGGAGCACGGACTGCGGGAGAGAGCGACATCATCCAGCTTCAAAGCTGAGCTCCTCGAGCTGATCTAGGGCGGGGGATAAGAACCACTCGTCGAACTTGGGTTGGACCTTGCAATTGGTACTGAACATGCGGATGTCAAGGCGTGTGGCTGGCCCAGGGTGCGATGAAAAGATCTTGGAGACTGCGGCCATGCGTTTGCAATCCCCATCGCAGAGGTAGCTGTCGACGGTGAGGCTAAGGGGGACGCGGCGCCAGAGGGGGCGCCACCGTCGGGAGAGCAGGGCGGTCCACACGGTAGATTTGGTGGCGAGGAGGCCGATGATGACGAGCAGCATGTTATCAGGGAGGCTGCTGATGAAGTCCAGGCTTGCCGGATGCGGTTTTGGCTCGATCCGCCTCCGCTTTGTTGGCTGCCTCGCCGGCCGTCTCAACCGGCGGCGGCGCCGGTGTACACGTGTGCTCGTGTGTGTTGTTTGCTGGGTGTGCGTGAGTGCGTCCTTCTGTGCATGCCGCCGCACAGTGGTGAATTGTGCGCGAGTGCGTCCTTCACGCGGAAGAAGTGTGTCCTCAATGCGCCCTCAATTTACTAGCATGCGGGGTGCTACCCTGAGTGGTTTCAACTTTGTTTACTTCACTGCGTGTCAGATGGGCCTCTAGTTTACTTATTTTCACCCACTGCCACATGAGCCAGCACACGAAGATACAAAACACGAGCTGACAAGGCAGCATGTGGACTGGTTGACCGGTCAACTAAACAATATACGGAGCTATACGCTGACACAGTGAGCGTATAATCGGTCGATATAGAGTGTTCGAGTGAGAGGGGAGGCCCGTGAGAGATAGCAGAGAGAGAGAGAGAGAAAGAGCTACTCCCTCCGTTCGATAATGTAGTTCCAACATTTTTTTAAAGTCAAACTTTTGAAACTTTGACCAAGTTTATAAAGAAATTACTTATATCTACAATACCAAAGATAAATGATAGTATGAAGTAAGTACATGTTGTGATGAATCTAATGATCGTTCCAGATGTAAATGTTTTTCTCCACATATACCTGGTCAAACTTTTCTGAGGTTTGACTTTTGAAAACATCCATATGCTTATGGACGTGAGAGAGTCCCTAACTAGAGAGAGAGAGAGAGTGTGTGTGTGTGAAATAGAAAGAGTGAGTGAAAAAAGTGTGCGTACATGGACAAACTCGATAAAAGTCGAGAAAAAACATGTGTGTCTTATGCAAACATATCACACATGCATCTTCGACAACGGAAGCAAGGTGAGGAGATAGTGTGTGGTTGTTTGCAAACAAGAGAGCAAGACCCCTAGCACGTGGCCAAGAGGGGTCTGACAAACAAGGGAGAGAGGTTGAGAGAGACGTACGGATAAAATGCAGACATGTGGAGGAGAGAGTGTATGTTTGTCATAGAGAGATCCCCTGGAGATCGTGATGGGACTACATGGGTGGGAGATCGAGTGACAAGGTGTGTGCGTGATAGAAGATACCCCGAGAGATATCGAGATAGACGTATGGATGGAAGGAGACAATACGTGTGTTCCTGATGGCTAGTGAGAGATAATCATACTTAGGGGGGAGTGCTTGCGCCTATGATGGAGTGAGGGATTATGGTACTTATTAGGGGGGTGCGTGTCACATAGAGAGAGAACAAGGGCGGAGAGTGTTGGGTGGGTCTATATGTATAGCGTGAGCGAGACATGTGTATGTGTGAACCAGGGAGATATAAAGTTTGAGAGAGATTGAGGAGCCCCGATAAGGCTGAGTGGTGCGTCAGATAGCTGAGAGGGGGAAAGAGATATTCCATCCGCTCGATAATGCAGTGCATGTAAATTTTTTAGAAGTCAAACTTTGGAAACTTTGATCAGGTTTACGCAAATATTATTTATATCACAGTACCAAAGATACATCATATGAAACCAAATCTCATGGTGAATCTAATGGTATATGTTTGCCGTTCTAGATGTAATTGTTTTTCTCCACGTACATGGTCAAACTTTGTGATGTTTGACTTTTCAATAAATCAATATGCTATGGACCGAGGAGAGGGCCTAAGTCGAGAGAGATCAAGTGCGTGTGAAGGAGAATGAGTAAGTGTGCAAAAAGAGTATGTGTGTGAAAGAGAAAGTGACAACAAACGATAAATTAGAGAGAGAGTGTGTTTTTTCGTTTCTTAGGCGAACATCTCACACATGCATCTCCGAGATAGAAAAGCGAGGCGAGGAGATACATGAAGATAGCTAGCGTGTGATTGTTTGCAACGGAGAGAGATACCCCTATAGCACATGTCCAATAGTGGTCTGGCCAACAAGGAACAAAGGTCGAGAGGGACACATGGAGAACATGGACGCATGGGGAGGGCGAGAGGGTGTGTTTGTGATAGAGAGATCCCCTCGAGATCGTGAGGGGACTATATGGGTGGGAGATCGAGGGAGGTGCGTGCGCGATAGAAAGATGCCCCGAGAGAAATCGAGATAGACCATGGACATCCTTGTGATGGAGACTAATATTAGCTAGTCATATACATATAGGGGGGACTGCGTGTGCCTACAATGGAGTGAGATACCATTATACTTGGCTAGCTAGGCATGAGATTGTGTGTGTGTGCGTGTGAGGTGGAGAGAGAATGAGGGAGAGAGATAGAGTTCTAGATGGGCCTATCGAGTGCGAGTGAGATATGCATGTGTATGTGTGACCCAAGTAGATGGAGAGTTTCAGAGAGAGGGGGGAGAGCTCCGAGATGACAAAGTGGTGCGTGTGGAGTTACGGGCAATGAGGCAAGGAATTTGTGTGCATCCGATGAGTGCACCCAAGATATATATCTTGGACTAGAGAATCATACATAGTTTGCGAGAGAGACCTATAGATGGAGTATATATGCATGCGAACTAGAAAGACCCCCCCCCCCCACACACACACACAAAGAGAGAGAGAGAGAGATGGAGAGAAAGAGAGAGGGACCGACAGGGTTTGTGTGTTGGATGCGTGTGACTGAAGATTGTCGGCGCGAGAGAGAGAGAGAGAGAGAGAGAGAGAGAGAGAGAGAGAGAGAGAGAGAGAGAGAGAGAGAGAGAGAGAGCAGGAGTCTAGGAGAAGGGAGGTCGCGTTTTATGCATCAAAGACTGATATAAACCATGTTTCGATATAAACTTGCATTCAAATATTTAAATTGGAGAACATGTTGTCTGCAAGCCACACATGAACAGATATATGCGTATATCAAACAAGTTCATTAATTTGACTTTCAACATGTTCATGGAGTACTATAATACTGTACAACATGCTACTCGATTGAGGTGTTCAATTTTGGATTTAGTTCACTATTTTGACCTGGTGAACAAGCTATTTCATTGAATCGAGATATTTCATTTTGGGTTTGATTCCCGTTTTTGAGTGGGTCAACTATTTGTCATATAGTAAATCGCTAGCAATGAGCATGTAAAAACACATTACTCCCGAGCATCATCTCTCCATCTAAAAAATAAGTGGCAAGCTAATATTTCAAAGTTCGATTCGAATTGACTTGGTAAGGTAGACGTGGATGCTCGTTCTCCCAAATTTTGAACGAACCGTTAAACATCCTCTGCTCGGTGGAATTCGCCCGAGCAAATAAATGGGAGACGCGAAATTACCATCCTATGTGGGACACACATTAATTGGCCAGTTGTACATCGAGGGTAGGTTCGTAACTTCATCCAAGCGCGCCTTCTCCTCGGCCGAAATGACATGTGCCGAATAATTCATAAACCATGGTCGGCAAAAACACCCTCTCCTCGCCCGAAATAGCTCGCGCCCACTATTTCAAAACACGCTCTCCTCGCCCGAAATCGCACGCGCCCACTATATTTCAAAACACGCCCTCCTCGCCCGAAATGGCTCCCGCCCACTATTTGGGGAGAAGCAAAGTTACTCTACTATCCCTCACCCTCAAGACACGTATCTAAGCCGAGAAGCCTAAAGGCAGGGTAGAACTGTAACTCCCCTCACATTTCGCATAAATGCGTCCATAAAACATGATTACACTCCCCTCCCAATCCCCCCCATTCATACCTCGTGGGCGCCAAATCACCTTCTCCCCGGAAGCTCCCTTCTCCCGAGCCGCGAAACCTCAGCCCCTCCTCCATGGTGCCCCCACTACACCAATTTCACAGCCGCCCTCCTCCCTATTGCCGGAGACGCTGTCCATTTGCCGTCGTGCACTGGGCCGTGTGCCTCTTACTCCGTGCTGCTGGAGCTGCCTCGACGACGGCCGCGTGAACCATGCCGGAGCCGATTCACCCCCGTTTTTGTTCACGGCGCCGGAGTGGCTCCAACTTCGGATCCGTCCAGAGTCCCGGTGCTGCTTCCCCGTAGCCCTCGAACGTCGTGACATCGCTGTTTCCCTGCCGCCGGTCGCCACCGCAACCGTGCCGGCCTCACCGACTCGGCAGATGGACCTGCCTACTTCACCATGCCGCCAGATAGGTCGCACCCTCATCTCAAATCACTTTATTTAGGCGTCAGTTGTCTGAATTTTTATTCTGGGCCAATCGATTCCCAATGGGAAGCAGCACCCCTCGAGGCGGCGGAGCTCCTAGGCTGCTGGTTGGCTGGTGTCTAACATAAGGGTGCGGGGCTGCAAGTTCGCCGCGGAAGCAACACTTAGATGGCTATCTTAGAGTTTCGTGGGTTGAAGGTACTGCCGCCGCCAGATCTGGATGACGGGGAGTCTTTGTGGATTGGCCCGGGGGCGGCGCAACCACGACAGTGCGGTGGGGCGGCGAGCGGGGTTTTGGCTGGGGCCACGGACGGCGGAGGCAGGCTGTTCTACCGTTGGTGGCTGGCTCTTCGGGGAAGATTCCTAACAGTGTCAGCCGGGAGGCACAAGACGGCCATCAAGCCATCCGGCGTAGATCGGAAAGTACCAAAATAAAATAAAATCGTGTGACCCCAATTTAGTCTTCAGTCAGCAGACCTGTGACCACTCTTGTACCTTGTTGTTGATCTCTTAGTGTATTTCTTCAGATCAAAGAGATGTGTCGTTCTTAACATTATGTGTTATGTGCATCTTCAGCCACACCATCTTCCGACTCACCGCAGCTGCTCCAACAAGGGAAGCATACACCAGAAGGGAGCTATAGTCCCCGCTCAACAGTTCCCTGCATCGAATGCGCGTGCCCGACATGGACAGCCACAACAATGCGGGGCCATCGACAAGTCAGCACATGATGCTCACTCCTATGGATGGCGGCCAAATAGGTTGTACCCTCATCTTACTTGTGTGCAACATTTATGGCTTTGTTATTCATATAAGCATGGAAAATAGATTATCACATTTCACTGTATATTCATGCTGATCTCTTACGGGTCTTGTTCAGGAGTTAACGCTATTCCATAGTTCAGCTAAGATACTTGTTCTTTAGGTAACACTGTTCCATAGTTATCATCCATCAGCCAATGATATCCCATAGGTTGGTGATTATAGTATTATACCACTTCTAGTATTACCTATGTTGTGCTTTAATACTTTTGTGTGCCATCTAGTTAATCTCGAGTACAGACGATACATATTCTGTAGCTTTGATCTGTGTTCTCCCTTTAGTTTTTGAGACTTGTTGCTGCTAGTTAACCCCAGTCCTACTATTTATGTCGTCTCCTACAGGCACTCATTACATAAATCTAACTACTAGTTGTCTTCCATGCATGTCAGATATAATTGCACACACTGATATATCCACAAAACCTCACGGAGCAATGTAAAGGCCAATAAACTTGATGTCAATGATACCGAATATGATGGAACATGTAAAGGCAGTTCTTCAGAAGACTTGCAGAAAGATGTTGAATCCTCTTCACCCCACAAGGTCGTTGCTCTAACTTGGCCCGTGATATGAGTACAACATGCATATAATGTCCTGGAGTGTATCTACTACATTGCAATGCCATGTGCTTAGCATCTTGATCATGCATGTAGATATGTCATGCCTTCCTGTTTTCAAGACCTATTCCATTCATGATAACATGTTTTCAAATTCAAGTACTGTCATTCTACTATATCACAATGCCATCTGCTTAATTTGGACATCATGCTTCTGAATATCTTATGCACTGTTATTCATCAGTATGTACTTCATCTGTCTACCATACCATGTTTTTTACATTGAAGTGCTATTCTAGTGCTCTGTTGCAATGCCATCTTAGTTTCCCAATCATACACGTGTATGTTGCCTTAGTTTTTTCTGTACGTATTCCGCTAGCATACAGTTTTACATTCAACTAGTGTTTTTTTACTGTGTTGTCCTGTCGTATCCCTAGCTCTTACACCATACTCCCTCCGTCCGGATTACATGTTGCAAAAGGATGTATCTAGAACTGCAATACGCCTAGACCAATACATTTTTTTCTGGATGGAGGGAATACATGTCAATATGTCATGCCTTTCTATTCTTCAGTACCTATTCCATCTCTCTGCTGTAGCATGTTGATAACCCACAAGTATAGGGGATCATAACAGTTTTCGATAACTAAGAGTGTCGAACCCAACGGGGAGCTAAAGGTAGAACAAATATTCCCTGAAGTTCTATCGACCACCGATACAACTCTACGTACGCTTGACGTTCGCTTTACCTAGAACAAGTATAAAACTAGAAGTACTTTGTAGGTTTTTTTGGATAGGCTTGCAAGAAAATAAAGAGCACGTAAATAAAAACTAGGGGCTGCTTAGATAAAAACACAACTAAAGTAAATATAGCGAGTGTGGAAAAGTGGTGGTAGGAGTTGCGAAATTGTCCGTAAGCAATTGACTATTTTACTAGACCGATAGCAAGTGTTATGTGGGAGAGGCCACTGCTAGCATGTCATCCCTTACTTGGAATTCTATGCACTTATGATTGGAACTATTAGCAAGCATCCGCAACTACTAACGTTCATTAAGGTAAAACCCAACCATAGCATTAAGATATATTGGTCCCTCTTCAATCCCGTATGCATCAATTTCTATGCTAGGTTGAAGCTTCTGTCACTCTTGCCCTCCAATACATAGTCCTATCAACATACAACTAACCCTAAGGTGTGATCCACGCGCGTGCTCAAATGATGGGCACCAAAGCACAACAACATAACCACAAGCAAATTAAATCAATCATAGCAATTCATCAACCACCGATAGGACAACGAAAATCTACTCAGACATCATAGGATGGCAACACATCATTGGATAATAATATGAAGCATAAAGCACCATGTTCAAGTAGAGGGTACAACGGGTTGCAGGAGAGTGGACCGCTGTAGATAGAGGGGGGAAGGTGATGGAGAGGTTGTTGAAGATGGCGGAGGTGTTGGTGAAGATCGCGGTGATGATGATGGCCCCCGGTGGCGTTCCAGCGCCACCAGAAGCGAGGGTGGAGAGCCCCCCTCCTTCTTCTTCTTCCTTGACCTTATCCCTAGATGGGAGAAGGGTTTCCCCTCTGGTCCATGGTCTCCATGGCGTGGGAGGGGCGAGCGCCCCTCCGAGATTGGATCCACCTCTCTGTCTCTCTCTGTTTCTGCGTTTTCTCCTGTCTCTGTTTCACCGTTTCGTGTATATATGGAGATCCGTAACTCCGATTGGCCTGAAACCTTCGCCGTGATTTTTTTCCGAATATTAGCTTTCTTGCGGCAAAAGAAGAGCATCAACCGCCTTACGGGTGGCTCACGAGGGTAGGGGGCGCACCCCCTACCTCGTGACCACCTCGGACACTGGTTCCCGTTGATTTTCCTTCCCGATTTTCCATATTTTCCAGAAATAAGCTCCGTCCGTTTTTATCCCGTTTGGACTCCGTTTGATATGGATATTCTGCGAAACCAAAAACATGCAAATGCATGTGGACTGCACTGGGCACGGGATCAATATGTTTGTCCCAAAAATAATA
Organism: Aegilops bicornis; assembly: GCA_021605145.1. Taxonomy (NCBI): domain Eukaryota; kingdom Viridiplantae; phylum Streptophyta; class Magnoliopsida; order Poales; family Poaceae; genus Aegilops; species Aegilops bicornis. The sequence continues at coordinate 710,549,672 of CM038675.1, forward strand.
TAAAAAGTTGCCAAAAAGTATATGAAAGTTGAATAATATTGATATGGAACAATCAAAAATTATAGATACGACCGAGACGTATCACATTCTAACATATAAGAAGCCTAGCCGACCCGCTCTTCTGAGGCCTCCTCGTTTTCGTGCCGCCCGTGGTCGTCCGATTGGGTCTGGTCAGGTCAACGTGCATGTGGTGACCGTTCGATTTTCACTGGTTGTTTTGACTCAGTAGTCCTGCGTGGAACCCGATGACTGGTGGGCTCAGCGAGTTCTCTGGTTGGCTGGGTTCGAATATCTCGGGTGACCACTCCTGCCTTGTCGCGTGGCTGTTTCGGCTCTGACTGCGCCCAGTGCGGACGACGGGGTTGGCCGACGCATGCGCACTCAGTTGGCGCGCCCTTGTCTCACTAGTGGGTGGGCCGGTGCTTCACCGGCCCCGTTGTCTTGGCTCGGTTTGGCTCCTCACGGGATGGGTTTGTGTGGCGATCGTGTGTTCTTGCGCGGGGACCCACACGGGATGGGCTATGTGCGGACGGTCGTGCCTCGTCACGCATCGCACGGTGGATGGGCCATGGCGTGGAGGCAGTGGTTAGCTGCCGAGGATATACCCGTCGGTTCTTTGCGCGGGATGACGTGTGGGGCACCATGCTCTCTGGTCCTACGCGTCGGCGGGTGGTGTTTATTCGTTCTGTGTCCAGCCTTTCTGTCCGGTTTGGAGGGAGTTGTTGGCGTGCGGTGTGGCTGATGCACGGCTCGACCAGCAGGACATGTGATCCCGTCTTTGTGGACCCGCCTCTGGGTCACGTGCGCTGATCCTGCGCGCCCCTCTCTTGCACATGTGGCTTTCACCCGCTGGCTTGGTGCTTGTATGACGGTGGTCCCGAATGGCCCGCTTAGGACGCGTGTCTTTGACGTGGTGGTGGGTCTGTTTCCGTTCGCCAGGTGCTTTTCTTTGTGGAGAGAGGTCGCCCGTCCTTTCTAGGCTGACCGATGCATCGTGCGCGTGGGGCCCTGGCTGACTAGATTTTGTCACCGTTTGTTTTCTTTTCAGACGTGATTTCCAATGGACCTGGTGCCATTGTTGTCCCACCAGAGCAAAAGCGCCTCCAAGACAGTTCAGAACTAATTGGGGAACTGGTAAAGGAAACCTAGAGCCAAGCGGTAAAACAAGACCTTCCTGCTCCTCCTCCCTCACCCAGCGGCGGCTCCCTACCCCTGCCTCACAAGACCGCCTCTTCCTCCTTCTGACAGCGGCAGCGGTGAGCATGAGAGCAGCGGAAGCGGCTGGGCACCATAAGCTGACCGAGGTGGTCTACGGCGAGGAACGACCGCGCCCGACGCCGTCCTCCAACCCGTACTTCCCAACCCGATGCATGCCCAAGGATTCCGGCGCACCTCGAAGGAAGGACCAAGGCCTGGGACAACTTGTCCTCTTCTTCCTCTAACATCTCCCTGCCGGCTGCTGCTTATTAGTAGGGAGGGAGGGAGGGAGGGAGCGGAAAAGATAGATGGCGGCGGCGGCTGGACCTGGCTGAGTTGTTTGGGGAGTTGCGCACACGTCGAGCGACGGGGAGCGCATCCGATGCCGATACACCGAGGTGAGATTCACCCATTCTTTCTCTCCCCATGCGGCCTCCTCCGCTCGGCCCCGATTATGTCACATTACAGGTTCTGGTTGATCTTTGTTGGTTAAAGTATGTATTGTTGTGACCCTGAGAATATTTTTTATTTTATCACTGTATAACTAAATATTTATTTATGAACCAGAGTCCTCATCTCCCTATCTGTGTCCCTCAGTTTTCCATTGGCCAAAACAAAAGATGCAATCTATTGTTGAAAGACCAACTTGTCTGCAAAATACCTTGCAAACTGCGACACGTTGAGGTACATCCTTGTATTTTCTTGTTGATTTTCTGATGCGAGAAGCGCAGGAGCCTTGTCAGTTGCTAACTGATGTATATAATAATCATCGGTTGTCGTTTTTATTCAGCTAGGAGGTCTGTGCGAGTTAGAGGTTATATGAGACAAGGGCTTGGTCCTATTAAATGGAAGGGCCATAATTATTAGTCCAAGTGATATTGAAGTTACATTTGAGAATTTTCCCTACTACCTTAGGTGATGTTTTGACTTAATGTTCCTTTGATTTGCTTGACGTCTTATGCTGTTTTTTAGCTTCTTCGTATGCTTGACTTAATGTTCTGTCACGTATTTATACCTTTATATATTTATTGATGTCCATTTATGCAGCGAGAATACGAAGAATGTGCTCTTATCATGTTCATTCCTACATTTGGAAAAGAAGGGATTCATTGAGCAGTTCTCGGAAGTTTCTTCAATAAACCAAATGAATTTATCATCAGGTCCATCGGAGTAAATTATTTTTGTCATTGCATATTGTCTCCGTTGAATGAAATTTATGTCCTTGAGCCATGTCAGATTACATGCTTTTGTGAACACCATTACTTATAAGTATCCATCTCATTATGTATTAGGTTCTGAGATTTATTAGGAAACATTGATGAAGGCACTTGCCAAACATTTTGGTGCTATACTACTTGTTGTTGATTTGTTGCTATTGCCGGACATACTGAGAACTTCATGAGTACCTTAAATAGTGATATTTCTGTGTTGATTTTGTTTGAAACAAAATTGTATGTGGCTGTCCATGCACACACGGTATTCAATTTTCTATATAGTGTAGAAGTGGTGTGGAAGTTAAAACATCTGTGACTGCATGTGGATATATTTTGTCAACCCATGTAACATTGCCTTTAAAAATGATCTAGGATTTTCATTATGTGCAACCCTGCCCAGATTGAGTACCAAGTTGTTTGTTTCGTGCCTAGGTGAGGTCATTATAGCGGTACTTGATGCTCTAATGTTCATCTGTGTTATGGAGTTGGTTCTTTTGAAGTTAAAAGTAGTTGTATGTTCGTACAATGCTCTTCTCAGGTTTTAAGCCTAGGTGAAGGCATAACATGTGGTAATGTATGTTCTTTTCGATTTGCTCAAGCCTGATTTTTTACCTCTTCTAGGTTGTTTTGTGTACTGTGGTTGCCCTTTATTCCACATGGTCTATGAGTTGCGAGGATTTAGGGTCTAGGAACCCATGTGCTCTTGTTTACATTGCTGATTAGAGCTTTGGTTAAGGTGCGTTCTTTTGTAGTGTAGTCAGCATTCTGTTGTTGCTCTGTGATAAATTGTTATTTAGACTTGTGCTTAATTAGCGATTCTTACGTAGATGTACTTTCAAAGGAGAATAAAAGGCCATATTTTTTGCTAGCAAGGATGACGATCTTGCAGCTTTCTGCGCATAGTTTCATTCTTATCTTATATACTTTATTTATAGCATATAAATACAGGAATATAGCCGTCCTATGTTAGAGTATGAATTAGAATCCAAATCAGCAATTGTAAAAATGAACAATAACTTCTATTTCGTCATATATGCAATGTCCCCATTTTTATTGTTTTTCCTTTTTGGTTCTATAGGATTGCAATCGGAGGAGCCGGAGAACACGACCCCTGTCCTATGTGCGGCCATATCCCCCACAGCTTCTACAAGGACCATATCACCCACGGTTTTTTAGGGAACTCTTTTGAAAGTCATGTGTGTACAGAACACATGTTTCATCGTCTTCTCTTTTTTTCATGAGTTGTTGAACAGATCTTATGAAGCTTGATTGATAGTGTTTCAACTCAGATGAAGTGTTCTGGATGATCAGTTTTGCAGATCCGGAGATCATTATACCTTTCTGTACAATGCACTGTTCGGGAGTGTTGCATGCCTTTTGTATTGTGTTCTGAACCTTGCTAAGTTTGTCCATGTCCAAGTCTTCTGTTCTAAGAACTCTTTTGTTGCATCCACATTAACCATACATATTTACATTTCCATTTTCGAATTATGAACTGTAGCTGACTAAAACTTTGGTATAAAATAAAGCCCTTGTTGGTAAATGAGGCACGTTATTAGCAATGTTTGCCTGTTCAGGTCTTCCAAGACCAAAATCATCAGAAATCCAGAACATACAACACTTTTTTTGAACATAGGTTACCCTGATACAAGTCTCCGTTCAATTTTCTTATACGGAGGGATTGGAATAGTTACCATACATGCTTGCTCAAAACCAAATCTACTGATAAATTTGTTTTTTTTAACCGCACATGGTGTTTAGTGGGTCTCATGGATGGATCAGGTCGTGACAGTAGTTCTTGGGTGCATATGTATCTTGATAAAGCGATCGATCAGGGCGCATTAGAGGCAGAAGAAGAGAAAAATGTTTGGCCCGTCTGTGGCGCTGAACATTCAGTGCTTATGTAAAAACTCTAGAAATGTGTTTGAATCGCACAAAAAGAATTCATAGTTCTTATTCATACTTGAAACACATGAGGCTTTGCAAATTAAACCATGTTTTTTTTCAAGGCGCATATGGATTTAGCAGATGACAACTAAACCGACTGTATATACATGGCCTATCCTTAGTAAATGAAACTATTTTCATCGCGAACATGGCTTTAGTTGAAGGTTCTTGCAGCATGAAACTATTTTCATCGACAACATGTCTTCAGCAGGTCTCTGCGCCATTTGGCGCAACGGGTCAACTAGTGTTTTATAATTGAAGCACCATTCTTCTATACAAGGCATGCAAGGGGAAGACGACTATGTTAGAATCTAAAGGGTTACAAACCAGGTCTTTGCAAAATATCCAAACACCAGGAGATAATAAACCGACTCCAGTTTTCATAGATATTTCTCCAGCATAGAGAAACCAAACTCCTACTGATAATAAGCAGATTCCAGTGGCCAAAGAACTAGTCCGTTCCAGTCCAGCAAAAATATGTCAACTCCACTCTAGGAAGCGTGTGTGTATCCTTGCATCATGAAATTTTATAGCATGCTGATCATATTTTCTACATGTTTCTTACCCATCTCTCTTTTAGAAAATAAGCTTAACAAATAAAAGAATTTCTGCACTGGCATCGTCTGTGAGGAGAGATTCTTGCAGGAATTCTCTGTGCTCCAATGCAGATGTAATACCTATTGTATATCACTATATTTTTACATTAGCATGTATTTTGTTAATCGGCTTGAATCCAACCTTTATCTGATCTAAATTTAGTTGTAGCAAAATGTATGATTAAAGGCCACAATGTTGATTTTTGTAAGGAAAACTGCCTGGTAGTTTTGCATCCTGAGCTGCATGAGTGTACTATCTCATATCAGTGGGTTTGATTACTTTGGTTATACAATGGGTTTTCAGTGTTTTTTACTGTGCTGTCCTATCGTATCCCCAGCTCTTACATCATACTCCCTCCGTCCAGATTACATGTCGCAGAAATGGATAAAACTGGATGTATCTAGAACTGAAATACGCCTAGACCCATCCATTTATTTCCGGATGGAGGGAATACATGTCAATATGTCATGCCTTTCTATTCTTCAGTACCTATTCCATCTCTTCTGTAGCATGTTTTATAATGAAGCACCATTCTTCTATATAAGGCATGCAAGGGGAAGACGGCTATGTTAGAATCTGAAGGGTTACAAACCAGGTCTTTGCAAAAGATCCAAAAGCCAGGAGATAATAAACCAACTCCATTTTTCATAGATACTGCTCCAGACAGAGAAACCCAACTCCCAGCGATAAATAAGCAGATTCCAAAGTACAAAGAACTAGTCTGCTCCAGTCCAGCAAAAGAATGTCAACTCCATTCTAAGAAGTGTGTGCGTATCCTCACATCATGAAATTTTATAGCATTCTGATCATATTTTCTACATGTTTCTTACCCATCTCTCTTTTAGAAAATAAGGTTAAATGATAGAAGACTACCTTCATTGGGATTTTATTCGAGGAAAATATCTTGCATGGAATTCTCTGTGCTCCAATGCCGATGTAAGTACATTGTATATCACTATATTTTTACATCAGCATGTATTTTGTTAATCGGCGTGAATCCAACCTTTATCTGATCTAAAATTAGTTGTAGCAAAATATTAAAGGCGCCAATGTTGATTTTTGTAAAGAAAACCGCCTGGTAGTTTTGCATACTGAGCTGCATGAGTGTACTATCTCATATCATGCACATCACTGAATTGTAGTGCTGCTCTGGTTGCCATTCATTCATTGTGTCAATGTTGCTTGCGTATTACCTTACCTGGCTGATGATAGCCGTGCCATATTGTGTTAATTTGGTGTTGGCTAGTTGCCCAAACGTTCGTTGTGCCAATGTTGCTTTCCTATTATCTGACTTGGCCAATGATAGCAATGCTAGTGTCTTAATTTGGTGCAGGCTGCTGAAGATAAGAAGACAAACTCTGAAAACAGCAAGGCAACCCCATTGTTTCTTTCCAATAAATCTAGGCCAGCTAATCTGCCAATAACTTATAATTAATCTGTTTGGTTCCCCTCCTAATTTATGTTATGATGCAGTGGTCGAGACACTCTCCACTATCAATAATACAAGCCTGCCAAAATCGCCATCTGAATCTGTTCAGTATCCTCTGTCTCGAATGCAACGGAAAAATGTATGTTTGTGAACCAATTAATGGCTGAAGGAATGATGGAAATGGTGGAGGAATCAGAGGTGCAGAGTCGTGCGACACAACAACTGATCAATGTTTTTAGAGACAGTGTAGCAAAGCAGCAAGAACTTGCCCACATGCTTATGGGCGTCATCCGTGCTGAGGTTGCAGATTGTGACGTTGTAGATCGTTAGGTTCTGTTCATTTATTTGCACTGGCATCAATCTTTGATTGCCCAGTGGATGTAATTTCCTGTAATATATGCTGGATGTGCAACGTTTTTCCCTGTATGCCGTACCTTTGCTTGATCGGTTTTGGTCCTGTGCATAATTGCTCATCGTAATGGGCTCAAATTATCTAATCTTCTATCTATTATATAATTAAAACAAGAGTAAAACGAGCTATTACGTTTGCCCACATATGCTAATATTATTTGCACCGTTGGATAAGAAAAGTAACGGCTTAGATTTAAAAAAATACATAACAGATATTTAACATGTAGTATGTACCAACATATTGAGTTGTCACGTGTATATATATGCATATATAAGGCAAAGAGAAATAAAATCAAAAAGCTCAAAATTATAACGGACGCGGACATCAAATTATGTGTAAAAAAATTGGAAACATGGAAACGTAATCCATCACGTGTCTACATTAAGAAAGATATTACAGTTCCTTTTGCATGCATGCACCTAACGACAAGGGCACACAAATAGAAAAACACGTTACCTCAATCGGACTTGGCAAGCTGAACAACCAGGTCACCGGCAATCTTTTTTTTAAGCAAAGCGACCGAGGCAGTCAATAAATCAAAACGGAATACTGTCCAGGCCATCTTTTTGTTTTTAGCAGTGTCCAGACCACCTAAAAAGACTAAGATCAACAACACAAGGGGCCGAGGTATATGGCTGGAGGTTGTGCCTAATTAACAAAATGATGTAAGCCTAATGTTGCCCCTAAAAAAATATAAGCCTGATATAGGTGCGGTTTTGCAGCCACAATGTTAATTGTAGCCAATCTGTGCATAAATTTGGAGCTCAGCTACAATGATATTTTTCTTTTAGAAAGCACATAAAAGATATTTTAATAATTTGAAATCATTTAAATTATAGATTACTATTGCCTAATGACAAATTTACATATATGTCGAATATATCAGTATATACGTTTTGAACTGCTTTTAGAAATTTGTGCCCATATTTTCAAACAAATTAGAATACTAGGGTCACAAGAGCCTTGGCTAAAAACTACAATTCCGGCGAGACTCTATCTTCAGTAAGCTAAATTTCAAGTAGAAGAAAGACACGTGTCATGCAAATTTGGAGCTCGGAGACATTTAAAAAAAAATAATAATATAAACTCATTTTTTGATTTTTACAAAAATGAAAAGGATTTCAACTTTATTTTAGCATATCCTTATGACAAGATTTACACATAAGCCAAATACATGTATATATACATGTCAAACAGCTTTCCAGTCAGACTCTATCTACAAAGCAATTAGATGAACTAAGTAATGTAGAATTAGCAGCCATCCTATACAAAAAATGATTATCGATGGGAGATAGCTAGGCTTCACAATAGCTTAAAGTGACGAGGAAGTGATATACTTGGAAGAACCAAATAGTATATACATGTATAATCACTGCATACACGACATGTATGACATTTTTAAGGAAAAATAGGTGGATAAATGACAACGTGTTACTGTTGTGAGAGAGTACACAAAATTTCACGCGAGTGTGGTGGACTTTCCATGACCTAGAGTGAAAATACTTGCCACACCCACATATAAAGTTAACGAAAAGGGGCAAATGACAACAATTTAATAATTCAATAGGAAGTTATAGTAAACTTTTCAAAAATAACCATTAGAATTTTAAAATTAACAACGTATATAGGCTAGGATCATCTGAATACATCAAGGCAAGCCACGATGCCTTCATCGCAGCAAGATTAAAATCCCTATAGCTTAAACAATAGGTGAGTTTTTTTCTTAACAAAAAGGTAAATTTCATTTTACACTACCTTATAGGTTCATCATGTAAATATTAGCTATTAACCAATATTTTGCGATATACTATGTTGGTTTGAACATGCAAAAGCATATCTTAAAGCAATTTGGTTCTCAAATGAAGTCCAAAAAAACCTAAATTACTGAACAACATATTATAACATTTATAATAAGAAGGGCTACTTTTTTTAATTTTATGTAAGTTATGTAATGACATATTAGTGTATCAAGTATAATATAGTATACACGAAGATATAAACAAATAATCTAGCCGCGCAAATGCGCGGGTTACACAACTAGTTTGGCCTAAAGACATGTACGAACTTTAGTGGGCCCATTAAGTTAATGGGCCGTTACCAGGCCGAAAGTTAATGGTCGGCCCTCTTAACTCCCGGGTCGTTAACAGGCTGACATCGAAGCGGGCAACAGGTGGGCCCAATTGATTTCACGGGCCGTTAACAGGCCGTTACTAAGTTCGGGCTACATATGGCCCAACTATACTATGGGCCTTTAGCAGGCCGAAAGAGACAACAGGCTTGTACTGGACCATGAAGAGCATGGGCCGCTAAGAGGCCGAAAGTCAGGTCATATTGTAAATGGCCCAACTGTGTTGTGGGCCTTTAGCAGGCCGAAAGAGAAACCGGGCTGGTATTGGACCATGAAGGGCATGGGTCATTAAAAGGCCAAAAATCAGGTCCGACTACAAATGGCCCAACTCATTTATGGTCCATTAACAGGCTGAAAGGCACACAAGGCCGAGAATTGGCCCAACACTTAAATGGGTCGCTAAAAGGCCAAAACTCAGGTCCGACTACAAATGGCCCAACAGATATATGGGCCGTCACCAGGCTGAAAAGACACCTTTGGGCGGAAATTGGCCCAACACTTAAATGGGTCGCTAAAAGGCCGAAACTCAGGTCCGACTACAAATGGCCCAACTGATTTATGGGCCGTCAATAGGCTGAAAGGCACACCGGGCCGTAAATTAGCCCAACATTTAAATGGGTCGCTAAAAGGCCGAAATATGTACATCGTGAAAATTGGCCCGTCAACTGAATGGGTCGTTAACAGGCCGAAATCTCATCGGGCCGATATTGAGCCCAAATATATAGCGGGCTATTAACGGGCTCGAACTGACGATGGGCTACAATGGTGTCAAATCTTTAACGGGCCGTTGATGGGCCGAATTGGCACATCTTGTATGGGCCATGGGCTTAAATGGACCTGACATAAGTAGGCCTTATATTGGCCGGCCTTTTTCACCGGAATGGGCCACTGTTGGGCCGTGCCACGTGTTGACCTATCATAGGCGCCTCCTGTCCAATGAGTGGATGACATCTGTCCCAACGGTGAGGCAACACGTGTTTCCTCCGGACAATGATGATTTTACACGTGGAAAATCCCCATTGGTCCGGGCTATTAACGGGTTATCGGATCCAAAACCGGACCCGATAGCTTAACGACGTTCCGTTAAGGCGGATGCCACGTGTCGGTCACCCTTGACGAAAGCAGTTCTGTGATGCGCGATTTATCGTCATGGAAGTGGAATCTTCCGTGATGATAATTTTGGTAATGTCATGGAACACTCTACGACAGCATAGGTATGGCTATCTTGATTCTATCATAAAATCATCATGGATGTACATGCATGACAAAAAACGCGACCTACTGTGACAACCACGTATTATCACGGAAGTGTAATTTTTTTGTAGTGATGACTCTAAATCACAAACCAGATACGTATTTATATTGAATGGTGGAGCTGTCAGTTGGTGCAGTTCTAAGTAAAGCGTCGTGGCGGGATCTATGTGTGAAGCAGAGTACATAGCTGCTTCGGCAGCAGCAAATGAAGGAGTCTGGATGAAGGAGTTCATATCCGATCTAGGTGTCATACCTAGTGCATCGGGTCCAATGAAAATCTTTTGTGACAATATTGGTGCAATTGCCTTGGCAAAGGAATCCAGATTTCACAAAAGAACCAAGCACATCAAGAGACGCTTCAATTCCATCCGCGACCAAGTCAAGGAGGGAGATATTTGCAAAATACATACAGATCTAAATGTTGCAGACCCGTTGACTAAGCCTCTCTCACGAGCAAAACATGATCAACACCAAGACTGTGATTGACAAGACACATCCGTTAGCTTAGCACTATGATCGTTTAGTTTGTTGCTATTGCTTTCTTCATGACTTATACATGTTCCTATGACTATGAGATTATGCAACTCCCGAATACCGAAGGAACACTTAGTGTGCTATCAAACGTCACAACGTAACTGGGTGATTATCAAGATGCTCTACAGGTGTCTCCGATGGTGTTTGTTGAGTTGGCATAGATCGAGATTAGGATTTGTCACTCCGATTGTCGGGGAGTATCTCTAGGCCCTCTCGGTAATGCACATCACTATAAGCCTTGCAAGCAATGTGACTAATGAGTTAGTTACGGGATGATGCATTACGGAACAAGTAAAGAGACTTCCCGGTAATGAGATTGAACTAGGTATGATGATACCGATGATCGAATCTCAGACAAGTAACATACCAATGACAAAGGGAACAACGTATGTTGTTGTGCGGTTTGACCAATAAAGATCTTCGTAGAATATGTAGGAACCAATATAAGCATCCAGGTTCCGCTATTGGTTATTGACCGGAGATGAGTCTCGGTCATGTCTACATAGTTCTCGAACCCGTAGGGTCCGCACGCTTAACGTTCGATGACGATATGTATTATGACTTTTGTGATTTGATGTACCGAAGGTTGTTCGGAGTCCCAGATGTGATCAGAGACATGACGAGGAGTCTCAAAATGGTTGAGACATAAAGAATGATATATTGGACGATGTTATTCAGAGACCGGATGAGTTCCGGGGGTCACCGGATAAATATCGGAGTGCCGGAAGGGTTATCGAAACCACCGGAGAAGTAATGGGCCTTATTGGGCCTAGGGGAGAGAAGAGAGGGGCAGCCAAGGGCTGGCCGTGTGCCCCCCATGGACCTAGTCCGAATTTGACTAGGGGGAGGGGCGGCGCCCCCTCCTTCCTTTTCCCCTCTCTTTCCTTCTTCTCCTAGTTGGACTAGGAAAGGGGGGGATCCAACTCCTACTTGGAGTAGGATTGCCCCCCTTGGGCGCACCCTATGAGGGCCGGCCGGCCTCCCCCTTGCTCCTTTATATACGAGGGCAGGGGGCACCCCATGGATACAGAAGTTGATTTTAGCCGTGTGCGGTGCCCCCTCCACAGATTACCACCTCGATCATATTGTCGTAGTGCTTAGGCGAAGCCCTGCGTCGGTAACTTCATCATCACCGTCACCACGCCGTCGTGCTGACGAAATTCTCCCTCGGCCTCAGCTGGATCTAGAGTTCGTGGGACATCACCGAGCTGAACGTGTGCAGATCGCGGAGGTGTCGTGCGTTCGGTGCTTGATCGGTTGGATCACGAAGACGTTCGACTACATCAACTGTGTTACTTAACGCTTCCGCTTTCGGTCTATGAGGGTACGTGGACACACTCTCCCCGCTCTTTGCTATGCATCTCCTAGATAGATCTTGCGTGATCATAGGAATTTTTTTGAAATACTGCATTCCCAAACACGTCTCTTTTAAAAACCAGCGTCAACCACGCACATGCTGCTTGCATCCTACTATCTGGACGCTCCCATTTTCATCGGCTCCCGTTTTCCTATCCCCGAGTTTATGCTTTTCTAATCAATAGGCATGATTGCCCTGTGAGCTCAATCTCTCTTCAATTTCTTCAGCAGAATAGAGAAAGTGTTATCTATTTCATTCGCAAAATGAATTTCTTCTTTTATTCGTATTGTTTGCCCCAATATTTTGTTTTCTCTGTCATTCCAAGAATTGAATCGAAATTTGAGAGTTGCGGAATGGCGAGCATATGGAATTTGATAAGGTGAGAGATCATGTCGGTTCTTGTGAAGAGGTTGTGCATTCAGAAATTCCTCTGTGCGGCTTTTGATTAAGAAACTACCAAAGGTAGTTGTGCTTGCTTCGTTGCTTGGTTCAATATAATGATGACCTGCACATCCAATAATCTTATTAACATGGTTTGGGTATGTGATCTCTTCATTTTTTAGATCTCGGGTTCCGGCAAAACCCTTAAGGTTCGAACTCTGGGGTGCGCGCGAAGATCTCCCCCTCGTAGATCACGCCCTCTCACGCTTCACGATCTCTAGGCTAGCTCGACGAACTCACAACACAAGGGACACAAGATTTATACTGCTTCGAGCCACCGTTGTGGTGTAATACCCTACTCCAGTGTGGTGGTGGTGGATTGCCTCTTGGGCTGAGGATGAACAGTACAAGGGGAAGAACAACCTCATGAGGAGAGGTGTTCTTGTGCTTAGCGAACTTGTGTCGGTGAGGATGATCGGAATCCGTCCCCTCCTATGGTGGTGGCTAGTCCTATTTATAGAGGCCCCGGTCCTCTTCCCAAATATCAAGCGGGAAGGGATCCCACAACGGCCAATTTGAAAGGGGACAGCTAGTACAACTTATCCTGACAAAAGTAGTCTTCGCCTGCCAAAGGCTCTGATGGTGACGCCGTCTTGGGCTCCATGGTGACCTCCATCGTGTCGTCCTGCTGGTATGGGTCTCGTTGCACCGATAAGGAAACCTTTGCTTGACGCCTCGGTACTCCTCGCCTGCGCTTGCCTCCTTAGCACCAAGGAGGAAACAAGGACACTGTACGCGCTGGAGCCCCCCTTGGGCGCACCCTATGAGGTCTCGATCGTCATGGCTTAGGTCACTAGAACCTCGCGATGTTTTGTCTTGCCTTGATCTCTCCGCCCCTCGCAGCCAGCCTGGCGAGGCCGCTCCTGAGGAGGTCTTGTGCCATCCGCCTCGCGAGGCTTGGCCCCTCGCGAGGGTCTTGAAAGCTTGTTGGTGAAGATGGGTTGTACGGGCCCGCTCGCTGAGCCACGCCGTGGGCTGCAGGCAGGCAAGTCTGGGGACCCCCATTCCCAGAACGCCGATAGTAGCCCCCGGGCCCAAGGCGCGCTCGGGCTTGGCTTCGAGGCGAAGCCAAAGGGCAAGTGCGGAGCGCCGCGGGCCCCAATAGCCTGCGGCCTTGGTCGATGCGGTTGATTGGACGTGGGCGTCTCCGCTTCCCAGCGCTGCCTTGGCAACTTCCCGACTGTCAAAAGGCTGGCGTAGACAGCGCTAGCCTTCACTGCTTCCTTTTGCCTCGCTCAGATCCCCTTTCTTGTGCCCCGCTTTCGAAATCTCCAGATCTGCTTCCATCTTCTACCGCATCGGCGACCAATGGCGCCTCGCAAGGCCAAGTCTACCTCGTCGCCGGCTTGGTACAAGCCAGCTCTAGACGCGCCCAACGTCTCGGAGAAGAACCTCGCCGCCACGCGCTTGCTGACGGCGGGGGAAAGCAACGAGAGGGGGAAGATGGAGCTCCGGGTTGCCTCCGACGTGTCGGAGCCCGAGGGGAGCACCTTCTTCCCCTTCTTCACGAGCAGCGTTGTTGCAGGGCTGGTTCCCCCCTTCTCTGACTTCTTCTATGAGGTCCTCGGCCACTATGGGCTACAGGCGCTGCATCTTCATCCCAACTCCATCCTTCTCTTGTCGATCTTCGTCTACTACTGCGAGGCGTACCTCGGCGTGATACCGTCCGTGGATCTTCTGCGCCACTTCTTCTTCCTCTGTATCAACAAGGGTCACACCTCCGGGTGTGCCAACTTCATCGTGGCCGGCAAGGCCAACTCGATCTCAAAGACAGGGAAGAAAGCCGACAGCTTCCGGAGCAAGAGGGCCATGATGGACGCTGAATGTGTCCACCCACGCTTGACACTGCCGACGGAGATGCCCCAGTCTGACAAGGGGTGGTCCTGCGCGAAGCTCACCGATGAGCGGGCGACGTTGGTGCTGGAGCAGATGAAGACCGACCTGAAGCCGGGCAATGCGAAGGCGGCGAAGGTGATAGGGGCCATGCTTCTGAGGGAATTCCTGATGTTGCGTGTAGCCCCGCTTCAGGCCCGTACGCGCCCCTTGTGGGAGCTTGGGGATGAACAGGACAAGGTTCGCCTGAGCCCGAAAGCCTTGTCCGACGAAGAGCTGGCCGTGGTTCTTCGCCTCTTGGTTGGGGACGACAGGAGTACCCGCCGAGCATCTTCACCACCTTGTTTTGCCGTGAGGATGGGGCGCAGGTCGTGGCTTCCAGGCCGACTTTTGACGGGCGTGGGCTGGTGCCGCCGGCGCCTACCGGGGCCCCTGTGGCGCTGAAGCCGATGGAGCTGTCTTCTGATGAGTCCCGCGGGGAGGAGGAGGTGGAGGAGGAAGACTCAGAGGTGACCCCCTGAAGGGACAGCGGAGACCTCCCCCTTGAGCAAAGCTGACATCCTCCGCACCCTTCCTGATGACGACGAGTCCGATGCCCGCCAGGAGAAGGGAGAGGCGCCGACAATCCCGATGAGGGGCCGATCGGCGCTTGTCTCCCGGGATGCTACTTCTGTTCCGGTGCCGCCTGGTGCCGCTTCTGACCCCTCCGCTGCCCCAGCTTCTGCTCCTGGAGCCTGCACACCCGTGCTTCAAGCCTCGAGGCTCTCGGGCTTCAAGCTCACCAAGCAGAGGGTGGACTATGCCGCGGTGGACCAGTAAGTGCTCGTGCTTGGCCTTGTTCTTGATTATGCTGTTGATTCCTGATGCTTCTCCGCTGTGCGATTAGGCCAACACCTGTGACGAAGAAGAGGAAGGAGGGGGCGATGGTGCCGCCCGAGACCAACCCACCTGCTCCGTCGGAGCCTCCCTCCGTGGAGAAGGGCAACGTAGGTGCTCATGTCTCTCCTGCCCGGCCGTCCTTGCGAGGCATGGGGGAGAACCCTCGGGAGGAGTTAGCCCCCGTGACCTCGCGGGCTCCAGAGGCACCGGCGTCTGGCTCGGCTGCTGAAGGCTCCAGGGCTCAAGAGCCCCCAGTTCTCCAAGCAGTGGTGACAATACCTTCTCCTCCACCTCCTGCTGCACTGCTGATCCCAAGTCCTTCTGCCTTCACTGACGTCTTGGAGCATGCCCTTTTGGAGATGACCCTGCTGTGAGAAGATCTTCAAGGCGCCGACCCCCTCCTGGTGGCCGGGCGTCTGGAGCTAGTCTCTGGCTGGTTCTGCTCCGATGTGTCTGCTCGAGCGAGTTGGCAAAGGCACAGGCCATCGAGCGCGGCCGACTGGAGGAGCTGGAACGGAAGGTGAAGGTGGGGCAAGCTGAACTTGACGCGAAGGCGAAGGTTCTGGCTGAGGACCGCGTGGCCTTCACGCTTCTCGAGAAGAGGTATCGTGAGGCTCTGAAGTCACTCTATGAGAAGGGCTTGAAGAGGCGGCTGACCACCGACGAGGACGGCCCCGCCCAGCTGCTTCCCTACTTGGTTGCCGCGCTTGAGGAGGTTGTGAACGGTATCGGTCCCATGGCCGAGGCGGCAGCCCGCGTTCTTTCCTCAGCTACACTGAGGCGTGTCTTCAGTCACCTCCATCGTCGCGACCCAGCTGCCCGCCTGGACGAGCTGTTGGAGCCTGTGGACGAGGATTGTTGTGCAAACGCTGCCGCTGCCATGAAGGGCCAGGTGGAGGCCCTGCTGAAGAAGTTCCGCAGCTTCGCTCTCGCGCCTTCGGCCGGCGGTGCTACTAACCCTGTAGTTCCGACTGGAGGTACAGGTGAAGGCGACGCCGCCAAGGGAGGAGCACCTCTTGTGGGCGACGGCGGTGTCTAGGGGTGACCTGCTCGCGGTAGCTTTCCTGTTTTACTCCTGCAACACGCATCATGCCTCGTGGAGGCGTTTATACTTGCGCTTGATATTTGGGAGAACAATATGTCTTGTAATATTTGCTTTGAGATTTTGCGATTTTCTTCCTATTTGCTTTACGCTCTACGTCGGCAGAGCCCGCCCCGCGCATACCTCAACCGCCATTGGGCCGGCCAGAGACCATTATGGAACCAAGGAGTGAGGGGCTACGTGACCAGTTAGGCTCCTGAGTTGTGATGCTCAGGAGTCCCCCTTGACGCGCGAACAGCTTATATGAAGGAGACGCGAGGATAGGTTTAGTGTTCTACGTCGGCAGAGCCCGGCCCCACACATACCTCAACCGCCGTTAGGCCGACCGGAGACCAAGACGGACCCAAGGAGTGAGGGGCTACGTGACCAGTTAGGCTCCTGAGTCGCGATGCTCGGGAATCCCCCTTGACGTGCAAACAATCTTCATACCTTTGCCCTCGCCGAGGCTCGGCTCGGGAGGGGCGCGCGGCGACCAGGTCCGGGGGACCTGGTTGGGTGGCGTACGCTTGGGCATGACCCGAGCGCAGCCCCCGTGCCCAGCCCCCTCGCGCGACTCTCCCAAGGGGAGGCGTTGCGATGAGGTCGGACACTGAGCTCAGGGGCTCCCTGAGGTTGATGCGGCCGTGGGGCCGCCCTCAGTTGTTTATCACCAGCGCGGAGCATAGCGCTTCCGCACTTGCACGGGCATAGCCGCTCCTTGGTAGTGTCGACGGCCAGCGCGGAGCATGGTGCTTCCACTGGTACGTGGGAGGGGACTCCCTACTGCGGAGAGCCCCCGGGGCGTGTACAGCCCCGCCCTGACACATGGCTTGCACGACAGGGCTAGACGAGGTGTGTCCGGGCACTCGTGAGCCAGCGCGGGACTCACGAGGCCCTACCTCAAGGCGGGTTGCGCTTGGTCTTGGTTATTGTTCGCTGTGTGGGTCCTGCGAGGTGGTTAGACAACCTTCGATGAACGAATATTCTCCTGAGGTTATCACGTGAGAAGGCCAAGCACCAACGGCCCCAGGAGGTGACGTGAACGGGACCGGCACGCCAGACAGAGCTCAGCCGTTGGATTTATTGACGCTGCAGGGACGGGCCCGAGCACAGACAACGTTCCTAACCTTTCTCACGTGAAGGGTCCTGAAGAAAGTCGCCGGCGCGCGGCTCCGCAGTGGGCGACAATCGAGCAGGTGATAGTCATAGATAGATTAAGCATGGAAAGAAAAGTGGCTTAAGTAAGCGCAGGGGAAATACATGCCACTGGGCCAGGCCCGAGCGGCTTGGAGATGATGCAGCCCAAGGTGCGCCCCAACAAGGTAAGCTAAAGACATAGGAAAGGGATACATACCGCAGGGACGGACCCACGCGGCCTGGGAATGATGCGGCCCTGAGGGCGCTCCCAGCTAAATAAACTTGGAAAATGTCACCTGGTTCTGTTGATGAAGGGATGTTGGGGCAGCTGAAGGTACGCGGAGAAGGGGTTGCTCCTCACGAGCCACCGAGGCCCTGAGCCTCGGGAGGCTCTGGGGGTCCAGGCGGTTCCTTGAGGACCGTCTCCATCTCCGTCAGGATCGCGTGGTGCCTGGCCTCCTGAGATGCCAGGACACGCCGCAGGTTGCGCTGATAGGCGAATGCCACTCTTGGCAGGCCAAAAGGCATGCGAACGTAGCTGTGCGGTGGGCCCTCGCAGCGTCCCACGTGCGAAGGCCAGAAGAGCTCCTGAGACGCGCCCGGTTGAGCCCTGCGACGTCGACACAGACGTGCAGCCCGGCATCCTCGCCCGGATGGGGAGTGATACGTCTCCAACGTATCTATAATTTTCGATTGCTCCATGCTACTTTATCTACTGTTTTGGACTATATTGGGCTTTATTTTCCACTTTTATATTATTTTTGGGACTAACCTATTAACCGGAGGCCCAGCCCAGAAATTGCTGTTTTTTGCCTATTTCAAGAGTTTGAAGAAGCAGAATATTAAACAGTCCAAACGGAATAAAACCTTCGGAACGTGATTTTCTCACCGAGCGTGATCCACGAGACTTGGACCCTACTCCAAGGAACAAAAGAGGCGGTCACGAGGGTGGGGCGCCCCTAGGGCGCGCCCACTGCCTCGTGGGCTCCCTGATGCTCCACCGACGTACTCCTTCCTCCTATATATACCTACGTACCCCCAAACGATCAGAACAGGAGCCAAAAACCTAATTCCACCGCCGCAACTTCCTGTATCCACGAGATCCCATCTTGGGGCCTGTTTCGGAGCTCCGCCGGAGGGGGCATCCACCATGGAGGGCTTCTACATCATCACCATAGCCCCTCCGATGAAGTGTGAGTAGTTTACTTCAGACCTTCGGGTCCATAGCTAGTAGCTAGATGGCTTCTTCTCTCTTTTCGGATCTCAATACAATGTTCTCCCTCTCTCGTGGAGATCTGTTCGATGTAATCTTGTTTTTGCGGTGTGTTTGTTGAGACCGATGAATTGTGGGTTTATGATCCAGATTATCTATGAATAATATTTGATTCTTCTCTGAATTCTTTTATGTATGATTGGTTATCTTTGCAAGTCTCTTCGAATTATCCTTTTGGTTTGGCCAACTAGATTGGTAGTTCTTGCAATGGGAGAAGTGTTTAGCTTTGGGTTCAATCTTATGTGTCCTTACCCAAAGGATGTAAAGGGTTGCAAGGCACGTATTGTATTGTTGCCATCGAGGATAACAAGATGGGGTATTTATCATATTGCATGAATTTATTCCTCTACATCATGTCATCTTGCTTGAAGCGTTACTCTATTTTTAACTTAATACTCTAGATGCATGCTGGATAGCGGTCGATGAGTGGAGCAATAGTAGTAGATGCAGAATCGCTTCGGTCTACTTGTCTCGGACGTGATGCCTATATACATGATCATACCTAGATATACTCATAACTATGCTCAATTCTGTCAATTGCTCAACAGTAATTTGTTCACCCACCGTAGAATACTTATGCTCTTGAGAGAAGCCACTAGTGAAACCTATGGCCCCCGTGTCTATTCTCATCATATCAATCTCCATCACTTCAATACTTGCTTTGTTTTTACTTTGCCTTTTACTTTTCACTTTGCATCTCTATACCAAAAATACCAAAAATATTATTTATCATCTCTACCAGATCTCACTCTTGTAAGTGATCGTGAACGGATTGACAACCCTTAATCGCGTTGGTTGCGAGGAGCTATCGTTTTGTGCAGGTACGAGGGACTTGTGCGTGGCCTCCTACTGGATTGATACCTTGGTTCTCAAAAACTGAGGGAAATACTTACGCTACTTTGCTGCATCATCCTCTTCTCTTCGGGGAAATCCAACGCATGTGCTCAAGAGGTAGCAAGAAGAATTTACGGCGCCGTTGCCGGGGAGGCTCACGCAAGAGCAAGTCAAGACATACCAAGTACCCATCACAATCCCTATCTTCCGCATTACATTATTTGCCATTTGCCTCTCATTTTCCTCTCCCCCACTTCACCCTTGCCGTTTTATTCGCCCTCTCTTTCCCTATCTCCTCCTCTTTTTCCCGTTTGCCTTTTTCTCGCTTGCCTTTTGTTCGCTCGTGCGTTGGATTTCTTGTTTGTTGCGATGGCTCAAGATGCTACCAAATTGTGTGACTTCACCAATACCAATAATAATGATTTCCTTAGCACTCCGATTGCTCCTCTTGCCAATACTGAATCTTGTGAAATCAATGCTGCTTTGTTGAATCTTGTTATGGAAGATCAATTCGCCGGCGTTCCTAGTGAAGATGCCGCTACTCATCTGAATAGCTTCGTTGATTTATGTGATATGCAAAAGAAAAAAGATGTCGACAATGATGTCGTTAAATTGAAGCTATTTCCTTTTTCGCTTAGAGATCGTGCTAAAGTGTGGTTTTCATCTTTGCCTAAAAATAGTATTGATTCTTGGAACAAGAGCAAAGATGCTTTTATCTCTAAGTATTTTCCTCCCGCTAAGATTATCTCTCTTAGGAACAATATTATGAATTTGATCATGAACATGTTGCACAAGCTTGGGAGAGAATAAATTAATGATACGTAATTGTCCTACTCATGGTTTGAATTTGTGGATGATTATACAAAAAAATTATGCCGGATTGAATTTTGCTTCTAGAAATCTTTTAGATTCGGCCATGGAGGCACTTTTATGGAAATCACTCTAGGAGAAGCTACTAAACTTCTAGATAATATTATGGTTAATTATTCTCAATGGCATACCGAAAGATCTACTAATAAAAAAGTGCATGCGATAGAAGAATCAATGTTTTGAGTGGAAAGATGGATGAACTTATGAAATTATTTGCTACTAAGAGTGTTTCTTCTGATCCTAATGATATGCCTTTGTCTACTTTGATTGAGAATAATAATGAATCTATGGATGTGAATTTTGTTGGTAGGAATAATTTTGGTAACAACGCGTATCGAGGGAATTTTAATCCTAGGCCTTATCCTAGCAATTCCTCTAATAATTATGGAAATTCCTACAACAACTCTTATGGAAATTTTAATAAGATGCCCTCTAAATTTGAGAGTAGTGTTAAAGAGTTTATGAATTCACAAAAGAATTTTAATGCTTTGCTTGAGGAGAAATTACTTAAAGTTGATGATTTGGCTAGGAACGTTGATAGAGTTTCTCTTGAAATTGATTCTTTAAAGCTTAGATCTATTCCTCCTAAGCATGATATCAATGAGTCTCTCAAAGATATGAGAATTTCCATTGATGAGTGCAAAGAAAGAACCGCTAGGATGCGTGCTTCCAAAGATGCCTTTATTAAAGCGTGTTCTTCAAATTCCTATGAAAATCAATATGAAGATCTAAAAGTTATTGATGCGTCCCCCATTAAATCCTTGTTTTGCAATATGAATCTTGATGAAACTGAATATGATCTTCCTTTACCTAGAAGGCGTTCTAAGAATTCAGAGTTTTTAGATCTTGATGATGAAATTGATAAATGTGGTATTGAAAGAAATAAAAACCTAGATGTTGCTAAACCCACTATATTGGATCTCAAGGAATTTAATTATGAAAATTTCTCTTTAATTGATTGTATTTCCTTGTTGCAATCCGTGCTAAATTCTCCTCATGCTTATAGTCAAAATAAGGCCTTTACCGAACACATTGTTGATGCCTTGATGCAATCTTATGAAGAAAAACTTGAGTTGAAAGTCTCTAGAAAGCTCTATGATGAGTGGGAACCTACTATTAAAATTAAAATTAAAAATTATGAGTTTCATGCCTTGTGTGATTTGGGTGCTAGTGTTTCCACTATTCCCAAAACTTTGTGTGATTTGCTAGATTTCCGTGACTTTGATGATTGCTCTCTAAACTTGCATCTTATGGATTCCACTATTAAAAAGCCTATGGGAAGAATTAATGATGTTATTATTGTTGCAAATAGGAATTATGTGCCCGTAGATTTTATCGTTCTTGATATAGATTGCAATCCTTCGTGTCCTATTATTCTTGGTAGACCTTTCCTTAGAACGATTGGTTCAATTATTGATATGAAGGAAGGGAATATTAGATTCCAATTTCCATTAAAGAAAGGCATGTAACACTTTCCTAGAAAGAAAATAAAATTACCATATGAATCTATCATGAGAGCCACCTATGGATTGCCTACCAAAGATGGCAATACCTAGATCTATCCTTGCTTTTATGCCTAGCTAGGGCGTTAAACGATAGCGCTTGTTGGGAGGCAACCCAATTTTATTTTTAGTTTTTTTGTTTTTGTTTCTGTTTAGGAATAAATAATCCATCTAGCCTCTGTTTAGATGTGGTTTTATGTTTTAATTAGTGTTTGTGCCAAGCTAGACCTATTGGATCTTCTTGGATGATAGTTATTTGATCTTGCTGTAATTTCCAGAAACTTTGCGCTCAGTGCCCGTATTATTAAAAATCACCAGAACGTGATAAAATACTGATTCCAATTGCTGCTGATCAATAAAAAAATTGTCTAGGTCGTAAAAGTTTAGTAGAATTTTTGTGTTCCAGAAGTTTGCGTTAGTTATAGATTACTACAGACTGTTCTATTTTTGACAGATTCTGTTTATCGTGTGTTGTTTGCTTATTTTGATGAATCTATGGCTAGTAAAATAGTCTATAATCCATAGAGAAGTTGGAATACAGTAGGTTTAACACCAATATAAATAAAGAATGAGTTCATTACAGTACCTTAAATTAGTCTTTTGTTTTCTTTCTCTAACGGAGCTCACGAGATTTCTATTGAGTTTTGTGTTGTGAAGTTTTCAAGTTTTGGGTAATTTTTTTTGATGGATTATGGAACAAGGAGTGGCAAGAGCCTAAGATTGGGGATGCCCATGGCACCCCCAAGATAATCCAAGGACACCAAAAAGTCAAAGCTTGGGGATGCCCCGGAAGGCATCCCCTCTTTCGTCTACTTCCATCAGTAATTTACTTGGAGCTATATTTTTATTCACCACATGATATGTGTTTTGCTTGGAGCGTCTTGTATTATTTGCGTCTTTGCTTGTTAGTTTACCACAATCATCCTTGCTGTACACACCTGTCAGGACCCCGATTCCAAGTCACATCGATCTAGCCCGTAACACCTCATATCACTTTGCGGCCTCACGCACGGTATTGCCACGGGTGTCGCCTTACCATGGCCCGGGACCGTTTGCGCCTTTTGGCTCGCGTATATGATAGTGTCGCTAGCATCCATATGGCAGAGAACCCGGGCCGACATGGCTAGTCGTGAACCCAAAGCGGCACTAACCCATGGGGACAGGCATACATGAATCACATCGAGCATGTCCGTCAGCAGCGTGTGAATCCGGGTTGTAGCACTGGGCTAACAGGACTCCCGGAACCCGGGCTGTAGCAGGCTAGGCAGGACTCCGGATGTCACCGCGTGACATTTCCCCAAAGGGACAGACACATGAACAAAGTGAAACACATGCCGGCCAGTCAAGCGTCCTGAGCAGTAGTGCTGGGCTAGCAGGACTCCGGTGAACCGGGCTGTAGCGGACTACTATGGCTCATGGAAGCACTAGCCTACATTTCCCCATAAGAGAGGCTGCCAAGGATAAACAACTAGATTGTCGGATCCCACACATACCAAGCATTTCAATCATACACACAATATGCTCGATATGTGTAAATACAACATGGCATCACAACATACCTCTACGACTCAAGTATTTATTCATTAGGCTCCGAGGAGCCAAGATATAACAAACATGGGTCTAGACCCAACATTCAAAGCATACAAGTCAAACACATGCGGAAGCTTAACATGTCTGAGCACAGACAACTATAAATGAAAAGGCTGAGAAGCCTGATTATATACTAGATCCTGCCGAGGGCACAAGATCGTAGCTGAGGTAACAAACTAAACGTCGAAGTCCACGTGGAATCACTAGCGATACTGAAGTCTCTTTGCAAAACATAAATTAAGCAAACGTGAGTACAAATGTACCCAGCAAGACTTACATCAGAACTAACTACATATGCATCGGTATCAACAAAGGGGGGTGGTGGAGTTTGACTGCAGCATGCCAGCTTTGACTCGGTGGCTATCCTGAACTACTACTGCAAGTAACTCTTTTGAGGTGGCACACACGAGTCCACATATTCACCAATCAATACACCACTATGGATCCGCTCCCGTCTACCTACGAGAACGCCATCCATAGCATCACGCTTATCTTGCGCATTTTAGAGTATCCACTTTCACTTTTCTATGAACTGATATAGGTAACCCAGAAGTCCTTTGTCGCGGACACGGCTATTCAAATAGATGATGTTAACCCTGCAGGGGTGTACTTCTTCACACACGCTCTCGCCACTTACCACCATGTACACGTCGTGTATCTCGGCAACCTTCAAGCGGAAGCTTTGGCGAGGAGTCGGCCACGACCTGACTAACCACACAAGTCTCTAGTCCAGGTTTATCGCCTATTCGGGTTCCATCCGCGAGGAGATCCGGCCGGGGTGTCGCTCACGGCCCCAAATGATAAGAGCAGGGTTCCCGAGGCACCAAACGGGCGTCCCGCTACACCGTGCCTCGGTGTATCTACCGCAACATAGCCCACCCCTAAGGTCAGCGCTACGCACGGCCCCCAATACATATCCTACAAATACCAGAAACTAGTTGCAACTCCTGGACAGAGATCGAGGCGATTAATAAGCCGAGAGGGGTCGAGTTACCGGAACCCAATGTGTGGTAGTAACTGTTCATGGATCACAAACACAGAACTCAGTTCCTGAGGACGGCTTCAATGAGACAACCCACCATTTCCTGAATAAGAATAAATCCAGAAAAAGGAGTTACTGCGTCGACCTTTGCATCACCGTGGACGTCGGTGGTCAATGGGTCGGTCCAGTCAAACCGACGATGGGTCCCGATGTGTCGATGTCATCGATCTAACTAATTTTTAGTTAGTCCTAATCCTAACTTAATTAGCAGCGGGTCCCATTTGTCATTAACCCAGGGGTCAACCAGGCCCACCCGGTCAACCAGTCGTGAGGTCAAGCCTGCCGGCGTTGAGCCGCTGGCGAGGCTGAGACGGCGGAGAGCGTCGGAGACGCTGCCCCGGCCATGGTTCGATGCGCGGGTGGGTACTACGGGTAGCTGGCGGTGTGGCGCATCCAACGGTGACGGTGGTTGGTGCTGGGGTGGCCGGGAACGACGACGGCGTCGAGCCGGGTGGCAGCCGGAGCTCGGGTGTTCGCGGGAATGGTGTTGTGGGGCACGGCGGGGCGAACAGCTGGGTGCTATGGCCTCCTGGAGACGCGCTGAGCGCGTTGCTATGCTCGGCTATGAGCGGAAGGGCTCAGGAGCACGGGCCTACCGGCCATGGCGGACGGCGGCGCGGGAGCTCGTGGGGTACTGCGCTACGACACGCGGACGACGAGGGAAGAAGGGGAAAGAGACCAGGGCTCACGGCGAGGTGAAGGGTGCAGACAGCGGGGCTTGGGACGACCCGGTTGGCGCGAATCGGCGCCGGCGATCTCGGTGGCCCGAGGTAGAAGACGATGACGTCGAGGGCGTTGTGGTGCTTCCCAGCTCACGTAGCATGGTGGAGTTGACGGGGACGGCGTGGCGGGTCTCTCGAGCACGTTGGATGGGCGAGGGAGGGCGGTGGTCAGGCAACAGCGGCGGCGACGGATGTGTTCGGTGGTGCCGCGCGGAGAGAGCAGAGATGGGGAAGGGGTCCAGGGGAGAGAGGGCAGAGGTGTAGGGGGGTTGCTGGGCGTGTCCGTGGCGCTCGAATGGGGACGGGGAGGCAGCAGGAGGTGGAAGCAGGAGGTGGCCGCGGGTGCGCGCGCAGGCGACACGCCTCTGCCTACTCGCAGACAAGATGCAAACACCAGGCAGTACCAGCAGCTAGGGATGTGACAACTCACCCCCACTAAACAAGAATCTCGTCCCGAGATTCAAGACGTGAGATAAGAAGATAGAGGGGACACAAAGCCAACACAATCTTCACGATCCAGGTTGCACTTCATAAGGACGTTGATTCCTTGCATCACGTTGATCTTGACATCCTTGCCTTGAGATCTTTGTCCAACACGATGACGATAGGAGGAACTCTACAGAATCGATCTCCTCGAAGATCGAGCACTCAAGATGAACTCATGGAGTGAGACATAGGAACATCTCTTGAGCTGAGACACGAAGCACACATATAGAGGGATGGAGTGGAACAGATGACGAGGGTTCACTAGGTAGACAACAATTCCACACTTAAAAAGGTGGTGAACGGTTGTCAGCGTAGCGAGGAGTTGAGTTGCCATGATACATAACGAGACATCTTAAGGAAGGTGACTCGCAGAAATATTCCCTTAAGTGGCAAGAAGAATTACTTTTGATTCAGAGATCATTGAAACTCTTTATACCAGCCTAAGGCAAACACAATCGATCGTTTGGCGGAGTTCAAAGCAATGGCATATCCGGATTCGAATGGATGATGTGAACTACCTTGTTAAATACAACGCAAGGGATGATTTGCTTATCACCGAAAATGGATGGGACCCATGGTAAGACCACTGTTGAAGGCGATCCTGACCAGAAATTACCGAGAAGGGTAGTCCATGGTTGGATGGCACAATGGCGGTGCAAGCTAGGGACAAAATGCTAATGCTGGGAACGTTCCAACCATCATATCTGCCTGAGATTCAGATCTGGCTGGTGTCAGGATATTCCAGACTCATCAAGTCTAGAAAGAAAAATGAAAGTTTGCAACACAAATCGATGAGATGACATTGCGAGATTCTCGGGGAGTGAACTACGATAGCAAGCTCCAAAACATGAGCTGGTTCTGCTACATACATGTGAACACGCTGTCCCAGACAAGCATGACCACATAGTAGTCTTACAACAAAACACTGTCGAGTTCTGGTTGGGAACCATCATTGCGGAGAGCGAAGCCCTTGCATAAGTCATATGATTAGCTCTTATGAAGGAACTTCTTCTCCTTGAACAAATCAATCAGTGGCTTGGTGTGCTAGGAACACATA
The DNA here is from genome assembly GCA_021605145.1 of Aegilops bicornis. Classification (NCBI taxonomy): domain Eukaryota; kingdom Viridiplantae; phylum Streptophyta; class Magnoliopsida; order Poales; family Poaceae; genus Aegilops; species Aegilops bicornis. Next base: position 710,576,488 of record CM038675.1, read on the forward strand.
TGGAGTGGAGGTAATTAATCTACCAAACCATAGAATACTTCGCACGTATGCATGGTCGACTTGGGATGATTCCAAGGGAAACAAAACAAACCTTTCTCAAATTCATGGCGGCAACTTACACCTAATGCACATGAATTAGAGGAAGTCACTTCTTCCATCCAAGCATAAGCTTCATGAACGGAACACGAAGGCATTGCTTACAAAGTTTCCAACACTAGGTTGATGTTGAACATGAATCATGGGGAGACAAAATGTCATGGCGATGGGCTTAACAGCAATTCATCCAAATTTCCATATCACTGGACTTCCACCATCATGTGAACACGGTGATAGCATTGGTCAGACCAAAAGATGTAATGGTGTATGCTCGAGGGATCAACCACGAGTAAGACAACATTACAAACATCGCTGGTTCTGATTTGACTTGATGATAGCCCATACTCAAGTCAAAGTTTTGCCAAGACAACAGATCCAACAACTAATCACGAGGACCAATTGGTGAAGGTATCATCTTTCTTCAACACACACACAAAAGGATATCCCTTAAAATGAACTAAGTCGGGCAAGCTTTTATCTTCCAACTCTCCAAGTTGTTGTTTGGCTCAACCAACTAGCTCAGGGGTATCCAACACAGATTCGTGGAGAATGGGTGGTTTGGAGGAAAACCAACATGATCACGAGCTCAACATAACAGTCAGGGAACAACCTAGTAATACTTCCGAGAAGATATTCGTAAAATCACAAACCACCGGTATGTTACTAAGCTCGAGAACAACCTTGATTTTTAGGGCAAGGTGATATGATCAAAAGAGTGAGGGATTGTCACAATCCTAACTCATTGATCGAAGAGTGCACCAGAAATAAGGACTAGGTAGCACGATCAATCTTAGGATGATAATTTAATGACCAACACGCTAAGAATGAGAATATTCTCCATTAACTACCAAGCAACGAGGTTGCTAGGAGTATTGATTTCACACATCACAATTCACTTGTCGGTATTCCGGTTGCAACAACACGGAACCTAGTAGCGAATGATGATGGCGAGAAGTATCACTACGTCAAGAATTCATAAGGGAAGGTGCAATTCTCATGACGTTCCTGACATAAAGTGGGTAATACTTGGTACAATGTAACAAAAGCTGGATTGGCATTTTGATCTGCGGAATACAACTACTTTGACCACTCCAAGAAATGGATGAGGTACTGGAGTTTGTTTCTCCTAGTCATTCCGGAATAGAATGGCTTGACGGACCACAAGAGTAATAGGCATCAATGACGAATGCATGACTACTCCTGACTATCAATGTCAGGACCGGATTTTCGGGATATTAATTTCCAGAAAATTGCCCTTGTGCTCACCAGCCCCAGGATTACTGTGAGCTGATGAGGCACCAACTTGATACAGAAATTCTAAGCAAAATACAAAATATGTAGTACAAGACCATTCTGGCCCATGAGTACAACAATTGGTTTCTAGTGGTTGGTGGCGGAAGCGGTTTGTGGATCTTCAGCGTCTATGGGACTCCATTTCCCACAGGAACAGCTGACCAGGTTAACTCCTATCTTCGCGAGGCTGCTATCAACATTGCTTAGGTTCCAGGACTGTCATCACAGCGCTCCTCTCCAAGCAAGAAATCTGGCCAAGACAATAGCTAGGGACAAGCCAGTGAGTACTTTGAATGTACTCGCAAACATAATGAACACGGGTATAATATAACAATTGCTAATCATGTTCTGAAATATTCTATGATCGCACTGTCAGTCATAAAATAAAATCCATGATGCATGCAAGCAGGTTATTTATATGCAACATGAATATGTATAACTGAGCAGTAATAAAATGCGTCGATTGGATGTGTGAAGCGACGTCTCGAAAGGATAGTGAATAACGAGCATGCCTAAGTCGGGCGTCTGAGCGACACCACATAAAGGGCTTATAAAGCAAATAAATAACAAGCATGCCACCACGATGAGGCGTCGGCGACACCACATAAAGGGCTTTTAAAGCAAATAAATAACAAGCATGCCACAGTCGGGCGTCTGAGCGACACCACATAAAAGGGCTTATAAAGTATATATAATTAACAAGCATGCCACAGTCGGGCATCTGAGCGACACCACATAAAGGGCTTATAAAGTAAATAAATAACAAGCATGCCATAGTCGGGCGTCTGGGCGACACCACATAAAGGGCTTATAAATAATCACAGTGAATATCCAGGAGGTAGAACCATCCCAGGGATACTCGATAATTCAGATAATATGAAGGGGTTAGTCCATAATAATAATAATCATAATCCTCACAAGTCACAAGTCATGATCCAGGTTCCGGTTTAACAGTTTCTCCTCCGAAGACCGACACTAAGACCGACACTAGACCCATCCCAGACTGTAGTCCTTACCCATGGACACGGCTATTCGAAAAGGTTTGACCTCTGTAGAGGGTGTACTTTTACCCACAAATGTAACGGATTCCTTTAGTCCATCGGGACTAATTCCATTTATGGTCATTTAATTGAAAACACACCTGACTTGCACACACCAGCTTAACTTACCGGTGTCTGGAATCACCCACGACACCTGTTAAGCAAAACTCTAAGTGGGGAGGCTACAACCTCGCGTAGCATGGGATCAAATTTATATCGCGCGCTCTAAGGGGCGCCCCCCTCTCGGTCCCAACCGAAAAACACCCATGCCCCCGGACCAGGTGGCATGCCTACCGGATGCAGCCGGTATCTTCCACCATGACCTCTCTGTACGGTGTGTGCTAGGAAGGGGTTTACAATTTACTGAACCATACCCTACCTGCGGCCGGGACAAGTGGTAGTACGAAACAAGTATGGGGGTTACTGGAACAAGACTCGATCTACGGTCGACTCAGGAGGTTTCAGATTCGCTGCATTATATGCATAACAAAAATATTTCAACCAACAGGATCACCACTCATTATACCTTACTATGCCATACCGGACACAACCGTCCCGACAGAGACCGGAGACGATCTCACGCCTACCCAAGGCAGAGGCTTTCCCGGATTTCTTTCCGGCATGTAGGCAAGGCATATGAGGACGATTACCATCACACGTATATCCACTTCCAACAGCAAGGAAGTCTCCAATATGCATTCATGCGAATGATCGTGTCACCACATAAAATAACGAGTTCTCCGTATTAAGGTGGTGTTATAATCATATTAATCCAACACACAAAAATATCATGCCAGGGTTCAAAATGCTTGCCTTCAAGGTGTGGAGAGGTGATGTGCTCTCCAAAACTTTTTGAAAGTTTTCTTCTCCTCCAAAAATCCTATTTTGAAAATATTCCAATTAACACATAGTTTCAAAATGGTACAAAAAAGTTGTCTGAATATTTTTCAAATAAATCTTAAAATAAACTAGACAATATTTGAGAGAGGTAGGAAAAAGAATCAACTCATTTGGAGTTATATTTAAAAAGTTAGAGCTAGTCAAAGTTTAGTCAAGTTTCTGTTTTTTAAAAATAAAACTGAAAAAAAAGAAAAACGTTACGAAACGAGTACACGTCGAAGACGTACTTTGGGGAATACACCTCCACTTAAAACACGTGGCGGCGGGGCTGGGTCACTGATAGTGGGTCCAGCGGGCCCACTGGTCAGGTTTGACTAGTCCCCCGCCCTTTTCCTCCTCTGTGTGAGCCGAGGCGGGGGCTCCGGCGATCGACGCCGGCGAACGGCGGCTCCTAGTGGGGCTCTGAGGACGGGGATGGATCCGCCACTCCAGGGGGGTCCTCCCGGTGTTCGAGTGGGTGGCGGGGATGGAGGGAGTCGCCGTGGCGTAGCTCATGACGGACGGTAGCCGGGAAGTTTGGGGTTTGGGGCTACGGTGGATCCCGGCGGGTTTGAGGTCTTTCAAGGCTCCGTAGGGTTATGGGCAGTCGGCGGTGGCGCTGGAATGATGGGGAGGCCCTGGTTGCAACGAATGGAGCTGGGCGTGGCGCCGAGCCGGTCGGATGCGGGGAGAAGACCTCCCCTGCCCGATTCTTTGGCCATGGGGGTCCTAGGGAGATGGCTTAAGGCTGCCTGAGTGCTGGGCTGAGCTCGGGGATCTCCATTTATAGGCGAGCAATGGCGATTCGCGGCGGCCGCGGATAAGATCGCTGGCGACCGCCATTCTGTAGCAGCAGGGGGACGTGGCGGTGATGAGTGCTTGCGGACAAGCTTGCGGATGAGCCTGAGCCGCTCCAGGGGGCAGCTGGCGAGCGCTAGTGGCTTGGGCGGCGTCGTCCGGGGCAGGGGCTGTCGGGCGGCGGTGGTGGCTTGCGGTGGCGGCGCTGTAGGGCGCTAGGAGGGGGCTAGGGTGGCCCTGCGGTGAGGGAGGGGTCGGGCGCGGCGGCTGGGAGGGGGGAGAGGCCAGGACGGGCGCGGGGAAGGCGGCAACGCGACGCGGTGACCCGTGCGCATGCACGTGCAAAACGCGTGCTCTGGCCGCGCCCAGAGCGTGCACGCCAGGTGCTCGACGAAATGTCAGCATGTGCTAGAGGACTAGGATGAGGCTAGGGATTAGCAGGCCTGTGTTAGGGTCATCTAGGAGCTTAATGGACATGCTAGTTTGTCCAGAGGTGCAAGGTCACAGTGCAAAACTAAAATCATGCCAAAATTGTCCCTGCACTCAATGTGTTTGACAAAATGCCTAGAGCATCTAGGAGACTCTTGGAGAGGCCAAAATCTCCAGATCAGGGTCTCTTTAGATGCAGGTGGGGATGGCAAGGTTAGTTGGCCAAGTCTAGAAACTTGATAGTGCAAGTTTGTGAGAAAACTGATTCTGGACAGTAAGAAAAGGGCATAATTGCATGCACTTAAAAATCCTCCAATGGTTCCACTCTTCTAGACTTAAGGGCTTGGCAGGGTGGTCTATAAGCAGGAGAAATAATCATGGGTAAAGGAGCAAGTTAAAATATGGTTGCAGTACAAATCATCAAGTTGGACCAGAATGAAAATGAGGATGATTCACTCAAATTTTTCAAAGAACATCACTGGGTCTTTGCATAAAGATGAATAATATACTCCTACTGACATCTCCTAATTTTGGTGGGAGTTTTAAAGAAATATTTAATTAGGTTGTAGTGCAAAATTGCCCACTGGACCAGATTTGCAAACTTGGTGTAGAACTCAAAATATCCAATGAATGAAATATATCTGTGCACAAAAGTGATTTAAAAACATCACATAACATCCCCAAATTTTGATGAGATTTTTAAATGAATTTATAAAAGGGTTGCAGTGCAATGGGACCCTAAACTTATGAAAAACCATTTTAGAGAGACAAAGCTCTGGGATAAATAATTATATAAATAATCCCACTGATAAAAGAATTGTTTTATTTGAGAGGGTAAATGAGTCCAATAATGATTGAAAAGTTTTTACTTGGGTTAAAAACTCCATAATAATAGAGAAAAGAATGGTTCTGAAATCAAAAGGGAATCCAGAAAACAAATTTTTAAGTTTCCTGGCAAAATTTTAATAAAAAAACATGGTTAAATTTTTGGGACGTCGCAACACTACCCCCCTTAAGATAAATCTCGTCCTCGAGATTTGTTAAGAGTTGTTTTGAAAAACCAATACTCCACGGTTACGTGTTTTTTTTGCAAGCAGTGTATGTGTTCGAGCGGTTGTGGTGCTGCGCGAATAAAAATTCCATGTCGTGAGAAGATATACGATGCAGCAACTCAGGGAAAAGAAATCTCACTCCAGGATTTTTCGCGAGAGAAATTAGTAAATTTTAGAGTTAAACCGCAACAAAAACTACTCAAATTAATAGAAACCAATTAATTTACTCGCCGCACAAACTCGGGGTACCACGCATAAGTTACAACATATAAGTAAATGTTGCAATAATAAACACAGCAGTGATGTCTATAATGCAAACGGTAACTGGACGGGGTCCCGAGAAAACGTCTCCGGTACTGGGACACACTCCTCTTCTATCGGGGGAAGCGGATTGACCAGCCGATGAATGTGTCCTCCTGGTCGGGCCTCAATGGTCTGCCGATGGCGATCTGAGGATTTAAATCCGCGAGACTCTGGAGATAACCTCATTACTCGCTGGGTCAGACGTTCTTGAGTGATGACGTACTGGACCAGGTTGGCCAGTACTGGATCTCTCTCAATTCATCCACCGGGAAAAGATGTTACTTCTCCGGGTGCTGCACGGCTCGGAAAGTAATAATACCCTCGCTCACTGGCGTAGGGTACCGCGAATCAAAGGCGGACAAGCGCTTCGTGTGCAGCCGCTTCTATGGCTATCTGTGGAGCTGGCATGGATTTCCCCACGAAGGAAACTTCCGTTGGGTCTTGGTTTGAGTTTACGGGAGGGATGTGTACTACTGCCCAATACTTCGAGGTGGATGGGGTGATTCTCGATTTGAGCAGCTCGTACTGGGGTGGCTGGGTAGAACCCATGGTACTGCAGGTAAAGTCCCACAATATTTTGACAAAGCTACCCGGGGTTGCATCTAGGGTTCTCAGATAAATACTAGGGCTCGTCATGGCAAGAAATGGTTGTGAGGATGGTGCACAAGGTGGGGGTGCTCGGCAAGGTCACGAGGTGCCCTTTTTATATAGCATCCGGGTTGGGTTATATATCGCGGTGAGGGGCACTAGTCTGTCGGTTTTGCTCTCATGGGGTTGGGGTCAAAGCCACAGATACACATATCTCACAAAAGTGGCGATATTCTTTGTGGGTGTCGTCGGGGTTGGTTTTGGTAGCTGTGCCTGGAATAAAAATATGCAACTGTGTGCTGACATAATTATGCAAGGTTATTATTTAAGACAGAGGCACAACAACAGGCTGCGTTTATTTACAAGGCCGCATGATTATAAGATGTGGATACACTGAGACTCGGCACTACTCGAGTGACTTAGTCTACCTCGTTTATATCCAAGCGGGCGTGCCTTGTGGGCGTCGAGGCTTCTCCACGGGTTTCACCGTCGGGGTTAGCTGGAGTGGGTTGAGGAACTGCAGGGTCGGGGTATAGATGATGACCATCGCGGGGATTGTTGGCCACAATCCCGTTGGAGTGTGCTCCCAAAAGGCGACGAAGCACTTCTGGGGTCATCGAAGCACCTTGGTTGATGGCTGGGGCTGACCTCAAGGTATCGATCGGTTGTCCGAACAGCACGACTGGGTTGTCGGCGTCGGGCTCATCTTCTCTTCTTGCCGGGGCTCGGCGAATCAGCTCCCCACGAGCGGCGATCAAATCAAGGGTGATTTGATCGAACATATCCTCTAGTGCACTTACATAGCGCACCAGATGCAACAATGCAGGATCCGTCTCGTGATCTCCGTTGGCAACTTGGGGTGGTCTACCATACCCTTCACGGCTGGGGTAGTAGTAGAACGAGCGACAGTTAACTCTGGGCGACAAGTGCCGGAGTTGAACTATAGCCTCTCGCGCGGCTAGTTGGATGGCTTGTGGCTCAAAGGAAGTTGTCCTTCCGGTGAACCTGTAGGGGCGTTCTGGCGACAGACCCCTACCATAGATGTGCACTGTGGCCCAGAATTGACGGCTCTCACCGCTCATGGGTCCTTGGTACACAACATATTCTGGGGGCTCTTCTAATGCATAGGCACGACGGGTGAGGTTTGTGAGTATGGTCACAAAACCTCCAAGGTTGGTTGCTGTGGTCTCATTGTGCACGACGGGGCCAGGGATTATGGCTCGTTTTGGGGTAGAGGTTGTGTTGTGCTGGGTTGTGGCTAGCGTGCCCTTTTATAGAAAAAGGGGACGGAGTCTTCCTTCGCACGCTTGCGAATGGGACAATATAGGTGTCGATCCTTTGGTAGCGTGATTGATGAGCTAGGTTGATAGGTTGGGCACCGACTGCCAAAAGTGTCGGGGTCACTGTGTGGCTATGTTGCATGAGAAGCTTGGCTAGGGTTAGGTTAGGGTCTGGTGGGTTGGTTTTTCCTAGGTTTTTCAACCTGGCTAAGATAGGATTAGCCAATGGTCAGCCTGGCTCTGATACCAAGTCTATCAGGACCGGATTTTCGGGATATTAATTTCCAGAAAATGGCCCTTGTGCTCACCAGCCCCAGGATTACTGTTAGCTGATGAGGCACCAACTTGATACAGAAATTCCAAGCAAAATACAAAATATGTAGTACAAGACCATTCTGGCCCATGAGTACAACAATTGGTTTCTAGTGGTTGGTGGCGGAGGCGGTTTGTGGATCTTCAGCGTCTATGGGACTCCATTTCCCACAGGAACAGCTGACCAGGTTAACTCCTATCTTCGCGAGGCTGCTATCACCATTGCTTAGGTTCCGGGACTGTCATCGCAGCGCTCCTCTCCAACCAAGAAATCTGGCCAAGACAATAGCCAGGGACAAGCCAGTGAGTACTTTGAATGTACTCGCAAACATAATGAACACGGGTATAATATAACAATTGCTAATCATGTTCTGAAATATTCTATGATCGCACTGTCAGTCATAAAATAAAATCCATGATACAAGCAAGCAGGTTATTTATATGCAACATGAATATCTATAACAGAGCAGTAATAAAATGCGTCGATTGGATGTCTGAAGTGACGTCTCGATAGGATAGTGAATAACGAGCATGCCTAAGTCGGGCGTCTGAGCGACACCACATAAAGGGCTTATAAAGCAAATAAATAACAAGCATGCCACAGTCGGGCGTCTGAGCGACACCACATAAAGGGCTTTTAAAGCAAATAAATAACAAGCATGCCACAGTCGGGCGTCTGAGCGACACCACATAAAGGGCTTATAAAGTATATAATTAACAAGCATGCCACAATCGGGTGTCTGAGCGACACCACATAAAGGGCTTATAAAGTAAATAAATAACAAGCATGCCACAGTCGGGCGTCTGGGCGACACCACATAAAGGGCTTATAAATAATCGCAGTGAATATCCAGGAGGTAGAACCATCCCAGGGATACTCGATAATTCAGATAATATGAAGGGGTTAGTCCATAATAATAATAATCATAATCCTCACAAGTCACAAGTCATGATCCAGGTTCCGGTTTAACAGTTTCTCCTCCGAAGACCGACACTAAGACCGACACTAGACCCATCCCAGACTGTAGTCCTTACCCATGGACACGGCTATTCGAAAAGGTTTGACTCTGCAGAGGGTGTACTTTTTACCCACAAGTAACGGATTCCTTTAGTCCATCGGGACTAATTCCATTTATGGTCTTTTAATTGAAAACACGCCTAACTTGCACACACCAGCTTAACTTACCGGTGTCCGAATCACCCACGACACCTGTTAAGCAAAACTCTAAGTGGGGAGGCTACAACCTCGCGTAGCATGGGATCAAATTTATATCACGTGCTCTAAGGGGTGCCCCCTCTCGGTCCCAACCGGAAAACACCCATGCCCCCGGACCAGGTGGCATGCCTACCGGATGCATCCGGTATCTTCCACCATGGCCTCTCTGTACGGTGTGTGCTAGGAAGGGGTTTACAATTTACTGAACCGTACCCTACCTGCGGCAGGGACAAGTGATAGTATGAAACAAGTATGGGGGTTACTGGAACAAGACTCGATCTATGGTTGACTCAGGTAGTTTAAGATTCCCTGCATTATATGCATAACAAAAATATTTCAACCAACAGGATCACCACTCATTATACCTTACTATGCCATACCGGACACAACCGTCCCGACGGAGACCGGAGACAAGCTCACGCCTACCCAAGGCAGACGCTTTCCCGGATTTCTTTCCGGCATGCAGGCAAGGCATACGAGGACGATTACCATCACACGTATATCCACTTCCAACAACAAGGAAGTCTCCAATATGCATTCATGCGAATGATCGTGTCACCACATAAAATAACGAGTTCTCTGTATTAAGGTGGTGTTATAATCGTATTAATCCAACACACAAAAATATCATGCTAGGGTTCGGGATGCTTGCCTTCAAGGTGTGGAGAGGTGAGGTGCTCTCCAAAACTTTCTGAAAGTTTTCTTCTCCTCCAAAAATCCTATTTTGAAAATATTCCAATTAACACATAGTTTCAAAATGGTACAAAAAAGTTGTCTGAAATTTTTTCAAATAAATCTTAAAATAAACTAGACAATATTTGAGAGAGGTAGGAAAAAGAATCAACTCATTTGGAGTTATATTTAAAAAGTTAGAGCTAGTCAAAGTTTAGTCAACTTTCTATTTTTTTTAAATAAAACTGAAAAAAAGAAAAACGTTACGAAACGAGTACACGTCGAAGACGTACTTTGGGGAATACGCCTCCACTTAAAACACGTGGCAGCAGGGCTGGGTCACTGATAGTGGGTCCAGCGGGCCCACTGGTCAGGTTTGACTAGTCCCCCGCCCTCTTCCTCCTCTGTCCGAGCCGAGGCGGGGGCTCCGGCGATCGATGCCGGCGAACGGCAGCTCCTTGCGGGGCTCTGAGGACGGGGATGGATCTGCCACTCCAGGGCGTTCCTCCCGGTGGTCGAGTGGGTGGCGGGGATGGAGGGAGTCGCCGGCGGCGAGCTCCGCGGCGGACGGTAGCTTCGGGAAGTTTGGGGGTTTGGGGCTACGGTGGATCCCGAGCGGGTTTGAGGTGCTGGGCGGCTCCGTAGGGTTATGGGCAGTCGAGCGGTGGCGCTGGAATGATGGGGGAGGCCCTGGTTGCAAAGAATGGAGCTGGGGCGTGGCGGCGGCCGAGCCGGTCGGATGCGGGGGAGAAGACCTCCTGCCGCTGATTGCTGGCCATGTGGGGTCCTAGGGAGATGGCTTAAGGCTACCTGAGTGCTGGGACGAGCTCGGGGCTCTCCATTTATAGGTGAGCAATGGCGGTTCGCGGCGGCCACGGATAATATCGCCGGCGACCGCCATTCTGTAGCAGCAGGGGGACGTGGTGGCGACGAGTGCTTGCGGACAAGCTTGCGGATGAGCCTGAGCTGCTCGAGGCACTGGCGGCGATAGTGGTTTCGGCGGCGCCGTCCGGGGCAGCGGCTGTCGGGCGGCGGTGGTGGCGCTGTAGGGCGCCAGGAGGGGGCCAGGGTGGCCCTGCGGTGAGGGAGGGGTCGGGCGCGGCGGCTGGGAGAGGGGAGAGGCCAGGACGGGTGCGGGGTAGGCGGCAACGTGACGCGGCGACCCGTCTTGCATGCATCGCAGCAACGCTGGCCTGCCACGCCCAGAGCGTGCACGCCAGGCGCTCGACGAAATGCCAGCGTGTGCTAGAGGACTAGGATGAGGCTGGGGATTAGCAGGCCTGTGTTAGGGTCATCTAGGAGCTTAATGGACATGCTAGTTTGTCCAGAGGTGCAAGGTCACAGTGCAAAACTAAAATCGTGCCAAAACTGTCCCTGCACTCAAGGTGTTTGACAAAATTCCTAGAGCATCTAGGAGACTCTTGGAGAGGCCAAAATCTCCAGATCAGGGTCTCTTTAGATGCAGGTGGGGATGGCAAGGTTAGTTGGCCAAGTCTAGAAACTTGATAGTGCAAGTTTGTGAGAAAACTGATTACGGACAAGAAGAAAAGGACATAATTGCATGCACTTAAAATCCTCCAATGGGTCCACTCTTACGGACTTAAGGGTTTGGCAGGGTGGTCTATAAGCAGGAGAAATAATCATGGGTAAAGGAGCAAGTTAAAATATGGTTGCAGTACAAATCATCAAGTTGGACCAGAATGAAAATGAGGATGATTCACTCAAATTTTTCAAAGAACATCACTGGGTTTTGCATAAAGATGAATAATATACTCCTACTGACATCTCCTAATTTTGGTGGGAGTTTTAAAGAAATATTTAATTAGGTTGTAGTGCAAAATTGCCTACTGGACCAGATTTGAAAACTTGGTGTAGAACTCAAAATATCCAATGAATGAAATATATTTGTGCACAAAAGTGATTTAAAAACATCACATAACATCCCCAAATTTTTATGAGATTTTTAAATGAATTTATAAAAGGGTTGCAGTGCAAAGGGACCCTAAACTTATGAAAAACCATTTTAGAGAGACAAAGCTCAGGGGTAAATAATTATATAAATAATCCCACTGATAAAAGAATTGTTTTATTTGAGAAGGTAAATGAGTCCAATAATGATTGAAAAGTTTTTACTTGGGGTAAAAACTCCATAATAATAGAGAAAAGAATGGTTCTGAAATCAAAAGGGAATCCAGAAATCAAATTTTTAAGTTTCCTGGCAAAATTTTAATAAACAAAACATGGTTAAATTTTTGGGGCGTCACAATCAATTGACAGACGGGGGTCAGAATACAACTAAGGAGGAACAACTCGAGGAACATATAACTTTCTGAGTTGTGGATGCATAGGTTAGTATGTCGAATCAAGTTCAACAGGTTTCTTCCGGATAACCTATGTAGAAAAGTAGAACTGGCAGAGTCGCAATATAGAATGGAGTACTCCTCAGAGCACCCTGGTTGTGATCTTTTGGCTCAAAGAACTCCTGCCATAAGCAGTTCATGGTATTTGGAAGAAGGAAATACCACGGACCTCGAGGACTATTGCAAGGTTACTAATATCCTAAAGGAACTAGCAAACACTATCAACAGGAGGTAAGTAGGGTGAATTTCGGGTTCAAGAACCCAGGAATAGAATACCTACTAACTAAATGGCATCACGGGATGCTTTCGAGAATGATGGCCAGAATCATTACACCGGGAACACAAAACATGGCTAGATTACTAGGTGACTCCCTAAAACACCTAGGTTCATAATAATAGCTCCAACATATATGCCGAGGCAGCGGAGTACCTCAACACACTAATTTGTGTGATTAATCTGGCCCAAATGAACATTAGAAACGGAGGGAAGGGATTTGCAAATGCATCAGACTATTTAGAAATCTGGGATGACTCGGACAGCATAACGGCTGTAAATGCTCAAAATGATTTGAGACATCCTACAAAATAGTGGCATGACCACTCAACATCACAATATCAAGGTTCTGAGACCAACTATGAACATACGGACATAGTAAAAACTGAACTGAGATTTGAAACTATCAACTCTATAAGTCTATGGATTAGTAACACGTCATCCTGATAGATAGATGAGAAGGCCTAGTTCTCAATCCCCGTAGAAGAGAAGAGGATGACTTTCGGATCGAGAAGGCCATGAGGTATAAGGAGTAAAAAGAGCCTTATGTTCCCTTCCACAATCAATTCCCTTACATAACTAAAGCATTTCTAGACACAACTTGACCGGTTTGGCTTGGTAATCCTCTGACGATCAAGCTCGATACCAACGCTGTCAGACCCCGATTCCAAGTCACATCGATCTAGCCGGTAACACCTCATATCACTTTTGCGGTCTCACGCCGCGGTATTCCCATTGTCGCCTTACCATGGCCGGGACCGTTTGCGCCTTTTGGCTCACGTATATGATAGTGTCGCTAGCATCCATATGACAGAGAACCCGGGCCGACATGGCTAGTCGTGAACCCAAAGCGGCACTAACCCATGGGGACAGGCATACATGAATCACATCAAGCATGTCGGTCCGCAGCGTGTGAATCCGGGCTGTAGCACTGGGATAACAGGACTCCGGGAACCCGGGCTGTAGCGAGGCTAAGCGTAACTCCGGATGTCACCGCGTGACATTTCCCGAAGGACGGAACCACGAACAAAGTGAAACACATGCCGGCCGATCAAGTGTCACGAGCGGTAGTCTTTGGGCTAGCAGGACTCCGGTGAACCGGGCAGAAGCGGACTACTATGGCTCATGGAAGCACTAGACTACATTTCCCCATAAGAGAGGCTGCCAAGGATAAACAACTAGATTGTCGAATCCCACACATACCAAGCATTTCAATCATACACACAATATGCTCGATATGTGTAAATACAACATGGCATCACAACATAACTCTACGACTCAAATATTTATTCATTAGGCTCCGAGAAGCCAAGATATTACAAACATGGGTCTCATGACCCAACATTCAAAGCATACAAGTCAAACACATGCGGAAGCTTAACATGTCTGAGTACAGACAACTATAAATGAAAAGGCTGAGAAGCCTGATTATCTACTAGATCCTGCCGAGGGAACAAGATCGTAGCTGAGGTAACAAGCTAAACATCGAAGTCCACGTGGAATCACTAGCGAGACTGAAGTCTCTCTGCAAAACATAAATTAAGCAAACGTGAGTACAAATGTACCCAGCAAGACTTACATCAGAACTAACTACATATGCATCGGTATCAACAAAGGGGTGGTGGAGTTTGACTGCAGCAAGCCAGCTTTGACTCGGTGGCTATCCTGAACTACTACTGCAAGTAACTCTTTTGAGGTGGCGCACACGAGTCCACATATTCACCAATCAATACACCACTATGTATCCGCTCCCGTCTACCTACGAGAACGCCATCCATAGCACTCACGCTTATCTTGCAGATTTTAGAGTATCCACTTTCACTTGTCTATGAACTGATATAGGTAACCCATAAGTCCTTTACCGCGGACACGACTATTCGAATAGATGATGTTAACCCTGCAGGGGTGTACTTCTTCACACATGCTCTCGCCACTTACCACCATGTACACGTCGTGTATCTCAGCAACCTTCAAGCGGAAGCTTTGGCGAAGTCGGCCACGACCTGACTAACCACACAAGTCTCTAGTCCAGGTTTATCGCCTATTTGGGTTCCATCCGCGAGGAGATCCGGCCGGGGTGTCGCTCACGGCCCCAAACGATGAGAGCAGGGTTCCCGAGGCACCAAACGGGCGTCCCGGTACACCAGGCCTCGGTGTATCTACCACAACATAGCCCACCCCTAGGGTCAGCGCTATGCACAGCCCCCAACACATATCCTACAAACACCAGAAACTAGTTGCAACTCCTGGACAGAGATCGAGGCGATTAATAAGCTGAGAGGGGTCGAAGTCGGAACCCAATGTGTGGTAATGCTGTTCATGGATCACAAACACGTAACTCAGTTCCTGAGGACGGCTTCAATGAGACAACCCACCATGTACTCCTACATGGCCTCTCACCGCTACCTTTACCAAATCGTGTTCACACACTTATCTCACACACAGTAGGACATGTTCACACACCTCTCATTCATCCCAGATGAATCGGACCTGACTCAACTCTAAGCAGTAGCAGGCATGACAAACAAGCATGAATGAGTAGGCACAACAGGGCTCAAACAACTCCTACTCATGCTAGTGGGTTTCATCTATTTACTGTGGCAATGACAGGTCATGCAGAGGATAAGGGGTTCAGCTACCGCAGCAAGTAACAGTTGAATCGTTGTTGTCCTAATGCAGTAAAAGAGAGCAGGAGCGAGAGAGTGGGATTGTATCAGAATGAACAAGGAGGTTTTGCTTGACTGGCACTTCTGAAGATAGCATTGAGTCTTCATCAGTGTCAACGATCACAACGTGGGAACATCGTCTACCGAGAGGGGACAAACACCGGCAACACAGAAAGAAGCACCATCAATGCAATGCACAATATGATGCATGATCATGACATGGCAATATTCTGTGGTTTGAGCTAATGCAACTAGCAGCAGGTTAAATGAAGTTGGTTTGAACCCTAGGTTCAAATTCAAACTCCATATGTGAAGGTTTAAATGCCATTAAAAGATTTGGCCTAAACAGCAGCCCTAAGTTGTTCTATCATCCATGAAAATGGTACAGATTGATAGATTGGATTTTTCTGATCATTTTTCATATATAAATTATTTCATTCTGAGTTACGGTTGAATTTATATGAATTTTTGAAGTTTTGGATATTTTCTGGAATTTCCTGAATAAGAATAAATCCAGAAAAAGGAGTTACTGCGTCAGCACTGCGTCACTGTGACGTCAGCTGGTCAACGGGTCGGTCCAGGTCAAACTGACCAGTGGGTCCCGCGTGTCAGTGTCATCAGTCTAACTAATTTTTAGTTAGTCCTAATCCTAACTTAATTAGCAGGCGGGTCCCATTTGTCATTGACCCAGAGGGGTCAACCAGGCCCACCGGGTCAACCAGTCGTGAGGTCAAACCTGCTGGCGTTGAGCATTGGCGAGGCTGAGGCAGCGAGAGGCGTCGGAACGCTGCCCGGCCATGGTTCGATCTTGTGGTGGGTGCTACGGGTAGCTGGCGGTGTGGCGCATCCAACGGTGACGGTGGTTGGTGCTGGGGTGGCCGGGAACGACGACAGCGTCGAGCCGGGTGGCAGCCGGAGCTCGGGTGTTCGCGGGAATGGTGTTGTGGGGCACGGCGGGGCGAACAGCTGGGTGCTATGGCCTCCTGGAGACGCTTGGCCAGCGTTGCTATGCTTTCACGTGCGGAAGAGCTCAGAGCACGAACTGCCGGCCATGGCGGGCCGGCGCGGGAGCTCGTGGGGTCTTAACGCTATGACACGCGGACGACGAGGGAAGAAGGGGAAAGGGACCAGGGCTCACAGGGAGGTGAAGGGTGCAGACGGCGGGGCTTGGGACGACCCGGTTGGCGCGAATCGGCGCCGCCGATCTCGGTGGCCCGAGGTAGAAGACGACGATGTCGAGGGCGTTGTGGTGCTTCCCAGCTCACATAGCACGGTGGAGTTGACGGGGACGGCGTGGCGGGTCTCTCGAGCACGTTGGATGGGCGAGGGAGGGCCGGTGGCCGTGGCAACAGCGAGCGGCGACGACGGGTGTGTTCGGTGGTGCCCGCGGAGAGAGAAGAGATGGGAAAGGGGTCCAGGGGAGAGAGGGGAGAGGTGCAGGGGGGTTGCTGGGCGTGTCCGTGGCGCTCGAATGGGTACGGGGAGGCAGCAGGAGGTGGAAGCACGAGGTGACCGCGGGTGCGCGCGCAGGCAACACGCCTCTGCCTACTGGCAGAGGTGGGTGACGACTGGCACAAGCCAGGTGAGCTGGGCCAAGACAGTGAGGCCAGTGGGTTTCTCTCTCTCTCTCTCCTTTATTTTGTTTCAGTTTTCTATTTTATTCCTCTGTTTTGAATTAGTAAAATATTAATCCATTTCATAAAATCCTGGAAATAATTATGGGTGCTTCCTGAATTATTCCAGTGACCCTTAACAATTCCCAACATTTTTGGAGCATTTAAAATATATATAGCATTTAGATTGCTCCAATTCAAAAATGTTTAAATTATTTCAAAGTCCAAATATGTCCTGCAAAAATGTGAACCATTTTTGGTAGATGCTTCCACCTTGATCCAGAAATGATGAACATTTTTAAAGGCATTTTGAAATCATTGAAAAATATTTTGGTTGAACCTATTTGAATTCCTTTTGATGCTAGGGTTTGAACAATCCCCATTTCAAGTTTAAAAGAAATTTAGACATGATGCAACAAGATGCAAACACCAGGCAGTACCAGCAGCTAGGGATGTGACAACACCTTTTGAGAGAGCCATACATAAATTGGAATTTGATAGAATACTCTATGTGCTTCGCCTATATCTTTTGAGCTTGATAGTTTTGCTCATAGTGCTACACTTGTATCTTTTGAGCGTGATAATTTTTGCTCTAGTGCTTCACTTAGATCTTTTAGAGCACGGTGGCGGATTTGTTTTAAAGAAACTATTGATCTCTCATGCTTCACTTAGATTATTTTGAGAGTCGTTAATAGCATGGTAATTTTAATATTAATGTACTCGGTATTCAAGATATGTGAAACTTTCTTTTGAGTGCGTTGAATACTAAGAAAAGTTTGATGCTTGATAATTGTTTTGAGATATGAAGATGGTGATATTAGAGTCATGCTAGTTGAGTAGTTGTGAATTTAAGAAATACTTGTGTTGAAGTTTGTGATTCCCCTAGCATGCACGTATGTTGAACCGTTATGTGATGAACTCGGAGCATGATTTATTTATTGATTGTCTTCCTTATGAGTGGCGGTCGGGGACGAGCGATGGTCTTTTCCTACCAATCTATCCCCCTAGGAGCATGCGCGTAATAATTTGCTTTGATAACTTCTAGATTTTTGCAATAAGTATATGAGTTCTTTATGACTAATGTTGAGACCATGGATTATATGCACTTTTTCCCATCCTTCCACCATTGCTAGCCTCTCTAATACCGCGCACTTTTCGCCGGTATCATACACCCACCATATATCTTCCTCAAAACAGCCACCATACCTACCTATTATGGCATTTCCATAGCCATTCCGAGATATATTGCCATGCAACTTTTCACCGTTACGTTTATTATGACACGCTCCATCATTGTCATGTTGCTAGCATGATCATGTAGTTGACATCGTATTTGTGGCAAAGCCACCGTTCATAATTCTTTCATACATGTCACTCTTGATTCATTGCATATCCCGGTACTATGCTGGAGGCATTCATATAGAGTCATATTTTGTTCTAAGAATCGAGTTGTAATTGTTGAGTTGTAAGTCAATAAAAGTGTGATGATCATCATTATTAGAGCATTGTCCCAAGTGAGGAAAGGATGATGGAGACTATGATTCCCCCACAAGTCGGGATGAGACTCCGGACGAAAAAAAATGAAAAAAAAAGAGGCCATAAAAAAAAGAGAAAAGGCCCAAATAAAAAAATAAAAAAATGAGAGAAAAAGAGAGATGGGACAATGCTACTATCCTTTTACCACACTTGTGCTTCAAAGTAGCACCAAGATCTTCATGATAGATAGTCTCTCATTTTTTCACTTTCATATACTAGTGGGAATTTTTCATTATAGAATTTGGCTTGTATATTCCAATGATGGGCTTCCTCAAATGCCCTAGGTCTTCTTGAGCAAGCGAGTTGGATGCACACCCACTTAGTTTTTTTTTGAGCTTTCATATACTTATAGCTCTAGTGCATCCGTTGCATGGCAATCCCTACTCACTCACATTGATATCTATTGATGGGCATCTTCATAGCCCGTTGATACGCCTAGTTGATGTGAGACTATCTTCCCTCCTTTTGTCTTCTCCACAACCACCATTCTATTACACATATAGTGCTATATCCATGGCTCACGCTCATGTATTGCGTGAAGATCGAAAAAGTTTTGAAAATGTTAAAGTATGAAACAATTGCTTGGCTTGTCATCGGGGTTGTGCATGATTTAAATACTTTGTGTGGGGAAGATGGAGCATAGCCGCACCATATGATTTTGTAGGGATAACTTTCTTTGGCCATGTTATTTTGAGAAGACATAATTGCTTAGTTAGTATGCTTGAAGTATTATTATTTTTATGTCAATATGAACTTTTGTCTTGAATCTTTCGGATCTGAATATTCATATCACATAATTGCTTAGTTAGTATGCTTGAAGTATTATTATTTTTATGTCAATATGAACTTTTGTCTTGAATCTCCTCGGTGTAGTCGACCGTCTCCAAGTAGAAGAGTCGCGGACAGACATGGGTCGGTGTGTAGGGCTCATCGCAGTTAAAGCAGAGGCCTTGGCGCCGCCGCTCCATCTGCTCCGCCGGAGAAAGACGACGGAAGGGCCGCGTCGTCGCGGGGGTTGCCGGCGCGGCCTGAGGTGGGCGGCCGGGCGCCGGGCCTGGACGTGTGGTCGGGCGGTGATACGTCTCCAACGTATCTATAATTTTTGATTGCTCCATGCTACTTTATCTACTGTTTTGGACTATATTGGGCTTTATTTTCCACTTTTATATTATTTTTGGGACTAACCTATTAATCGGAGGCCCAGCCCAGAATTGCTGTTTTTTGCCTATTTCAGTGTTTCGAAGAAACATAATATCAAACAGAGTCCAAACGGAATAAAACCTTCGGGAACGTGATTTTCTCACCGAACGTGATCTAGGAGACTTGGACCCTACACCAAGGAACAAAAGAGGCGGTCACGAGGGTGGGGGCGCGCCTGCCTCGTGGCCCCTGTTGCTCCACCCACGCATTCTTCCTCCTATATATACCTCACGCACTTCAAACGATCGTAACAGGAGCCAAAAACCTAATTCCACCGCCGCAACTTCCTGTATCCACGAGATCCCATCTTGGGGCCTGTTAGGAGCTCACGGAGGGGCATCCACCACGGAGGGCTTATAAATCATCACCATAGCCCCTCCGATGAAGTGTGCGTAGTTTACTTCAGACCTTCGGGTCCATAGCTAGTAGCTAGATGGCTTCTTCTCTCTTTTTGGATCTCAATACAATGTTATCCCCCTCTCTCGTTGAGATCTATTCGATGTAATCTTCTTTTTGCAGTGTGTATGTTGAGACCGATGAATTGTGGGTTTATGATCCAGATTATCTATGAATAATATTTGATTCTTCTCTGAATTCTTTTATGTATGATTTGTTATCTTTGCAAGTCTCTTCGAATTATCCGTTTGGTTTGGCCAACTAGATTGGTAGTTCTTGCAATGGGAGAAGTGTTTAGCTTTGGGTTCAATCTTGCGGCGTCCTTACCCAAGGATGTAAAGGGTTGCAAGGCACATATTGTATTGTTGCCATCGAGGATAACAAGATGGGGTATTTATCATATTGCATGAATTTATTCCTCTACATCATGTCATCTTGCTTGAAGCGTTACTCTGTTTTTAACTTAATACTCTAGATGCATGCTGGATAGCGGTCGATGAGTGGAGTAATAGTAGTAGATGCGAGAATCGTTTGGTCTACTTGTCTCGGACGTGATGCCTATATACATGATCATACCTAGATATACTCATAACTATGCTCAATTTTGTCAATTGCTCAACAGTAATTTGTTCACCCACCGTAGAATACTTATGCTCTTGAGAGAAGCCACTAGTGAAACCTATGGCCCCCGGGTCTATTCTCATCATATCAATCTCCATCACTTTAATACTTGCTTTGTTTTTACTTTGCCTTTTACTTTTCACTTTGCATCTCTATACCAAAAATACCAAAAATATTATTTATCATCTCTATCAGATCTCACTCTCGTAAGTGACCGTGAAGGGATTGACAACCCCTAATCGCATTGGTTGCGAGGAGCTATCGTTTTGTGCAGGTACGAGGGACTTGTGCGTGGCCTCCTACTGGATTGATACCTTGGTTCTAAAAAACTGAGGGAAATACTTACGCTACTTTACTGCATCATCCTCTCCTCTTCGGGGAAATCCAACGCAGTGCTCAAGAGGTAGCAGGGAGCTGTGTCCGGTGAGCGGCGGTCACCGCGCATGGCTCTCGCGTCCTGCAATTCCTGAGTGGTCTTGATGATGAACTCCTGAGCGTTGGGCGCCCCTTGCCCTTGTCCTCCTGAGGGAGACGTGCCGCGAAGCACGCCTCCAAGTGGTGCCCGAGCGCCTCCCTCATGACGTTGGCAAGGTCTGAGGCCCTCCAGAAGAGAGCCCCTGAGCCCTGCTCAAGGAGGGCGCCGGGCACGCCTTCCTATGCGAGGGAGGGAGGCGCCCCAGGTGCGGGCGCTGATCCTGACGAGGCACCTTTCGCGACGCCACCCTCCTGAGGTCCGGCACGTAGTAGCTGCTTCTTCTTCTTGGGGCCAACCTCAGGAGAGTATCGAGCTGCACTGTTGTCGGGGTCTTTGATTGGCGCTGCTTGGAAGGCGCGCTCGAGGGAGCACACCGCATATCTTTCTTCGTAGGGGACTGTGATGATCCCGCCGCTCCCTGGCATCTTGAGGACGTTGTAACCGTGGTGCGTCACCGCCATGACCTTGGCCAGGGCTGGATACCCGAGGATGGCATTGTACGGCAGACGGATGTGTACGACGTCGAAGTCGATGAGCTCGGTGCGGTAGTTGTTGCGTTCTCCGAAGGTGACAGGAAGGCGGACCTGCCCTATCGGTGTGGTGGAACCGTCGGTCACTCCTGAGAAAGGCTTGGTAGGCTGAAGCTGATCGTAGGGCAC
The DNA here is from genome assembly GCA_021605145.1 of Aegilops bicornis. Taxonomy (NCBI): domain Eukaryota; kingdom Viridiplantae; phylum Streptophyta; class Magnoliopsida; order Poales; family Poaceae; genus Aegilops; species Aegilops bicornis. The sequence continues at coordinate 710,598,246 of CM038675.1, forward strand.
TTGAAGGTTGTCAAACGTGTCGACGGACACAACGTTGAGTCCTGCGCCGCTGTCGATGAGGGTCTTGGTGATTTGTACGTTGCTGATGACGGGCGAACAAAGTATCGGGAGAATGCCAGCAGTTGCCGCACACTTAAGTTGATCTGCCGAACTGAAAGTGATGGCACACTTGGACCACCTGAGCGGGCGTATGGCCTCGAGCTTGGGGAGGACTGCGTTCACGTCGCGGGCAAACTGCTTGAAGATCCGCTGTGAGGCTGGGGCTTGAGCCCCACCCAAGATGCAGGCGATAGCACGCGGCTCCTGGAAGCCCCCCAGCCCCCTCGTCTTGATGGTGGTCGTCGTTCCTTCTTGGTGGTGGCGGCAGCGGAGGAAGCCCCTACCTGACGCGCCAAATGTCGGATCTCGGGTTCCGACAAAACCCTTAAGGTTCGAACTCTGGGGTGCGTGCGAAGATCTCCCTCTCGCAGATCACGCCCTCTCATGCTTCGCGATCTCTAGGCTAGCTCGACGAACTCACAACACAAGGGACACAAGATTTATACTGGTTCGGGCCACCGTTGTGGTGTAATACCCTACTCCAGTGTGGTGGTGGTGGATTGCCTCTTGGGCTGAGGATGAATAGTACAAGGGGAAGAACAGCCTCCTGAGGAGAGGTGTTCTTGTGCTTGGCGAACTTGTGTTGGTGAGGATGATCGGAATCCGTCCCCTCCTATGGTGGTGGCTAGTCCTATTTATAGAGGCCTCGGTCCTATTCCCAAATATCGAGCGGGAAGGGATCCCACAACTGCCAATTTGAAAGGGGACAACTAGTACAGCTTATCCTGACAAAAGTAGTCTTCGCCCGCCAAAGGCTCTGATGGTGACACCGTCTTGGGCTCCACGGTGATCTCCGTCCTGCTGTCCTGCTGGTCTGGGTCTCGTTGCACGATAAGGAAACCTTTGCTTGATGCATCGGTACTCCTCGCCTGCGCTTGCCTCCTTAGCACCAAAGAGGAAACAAGGACACTGTACGCGCTGGTGCCCGCCTGGCGCCCGCCTTGTCTCGATCGTCATGGCTTACATCACTGGAACCTCGCGAGGCTTTGTCTTGCCTTGATCTCTCCGCCCCTCGCAAGCCAGCCTGGCGAGGCCGCTCCCGAGGAGGTCTTGTGTCGTCCGCCTCGCGAGGCTTGGCCCCTCGCGAGGGTCTTGAAAGCTTGTTGGTGAAGATGGGCCGTACGGGCCCACTCGCAGAGCCACATCATGGACCGCAGGCAGGCAAGTCTGGGGACCCCCGTTCCCAGAACGCCGACATAATTGTTTGTTTCAAAGGATGTGGAGAGGAAGCAACAACGATGGCAAAAATAATTTCTAGGATTAATAGGACAAAGAATCCCATACAGTACTCATTTTTATGCTACATACTTGATATTGCTATGGTAAATCACCATGACTCATTAATTCCTTTACACATTAGGCCATCGAGTATGATTCAGTATGATGTGAAGGCTTACATTTCACTCAGAAGAGGCTCTGAAGGAGATAATGGCAGGTCAGTTAATTTATTTCCTTTGACGAATGTATATAGTGACTTTACTAGAGATTTAGCGTTATTTTCTTTCAAGTTTTATTGTATCCATGTTGGACTGTAGGCTGAATTTTGTTCTTCCGATATTGCATTGTTAATGTGTCAAAGTGTTTCCTCTATCACTCGTGGCAGAACAGTTGGCATCCTACATTTGAGTACCATATCTGATATTTCTTTACAGTTTCTTTTTTCCATTAGGCAAAACTAGCATATGCACATATGTACTCGATTATCCGACTATAAGTTTCTGCACCTTTTTGTAGGGATCCATGAGGGGAGATCAATGCCATGTTTGAGCTGCCTAATATGTGCAACAGATGCAAAACATGTCTTGATTTGCCACCATGTTGCAATTACAAGAGTAGTAACTGGTTTATTACTATGTTAATGCCATAATTCCACGTTTTGAACAGGACAAGGTGACACTAAACAGTACACACTCAAATGTAGATTAACTTCGGCCATCTCCTGCTTTCCATACGCACACGTAGTCTAATGAATAAGTACCAGGGCTGTAGAAAAAATAGTTTATGTTATACGCTAAGGTCCTGGAATGAATATTTCAAATGCCATGTACAGTTCAGAATAGCTAACACTAGCTAGCTGCAATAAGGTTATGTCACTAATCACCATGGGGGTGATTAAATCCTAAAGTCAGCATCTATACCTGCACTTATTCATTGTCTTGCCTTGATCTATTTTGTTTTGTACATCCTTCGGGTAATACAAGCTATCTGTTCCACAATGTGTTTATACTTTGTGAACATGATATCAGGTGATATGATTATGTAAATTAGCAATTATTATTTTATATAAAACATCTAATATCACCATTATTCAACCATATGGTTTTACACTTAATTTCTTAACAATATGTGCTACTAAATTCTCGCAACAACGCGCGGGGCATCATCTAGTTCAAATAATACAACATGACCAATAGTAGCCAATTCCTCCTCTTCTTCTTTTAAGTTACATATAATGAATGATAATTCAAAGGGGTCTATTATAAATGCCACCGAGATCTGCAAGTGCCTACTGATTGCTGGAGAATCGCATGACCGTAAGCAATCATCTATTACGTCTATGTTGTGAATACCATGTGACACTCGTGGTAAGCAATCCAAACTTGATGAAAAAAATATTGTAGAATAATGAGTATAATTTGTCCTGATGGACATCATGTATTCTTATTATTTATTTTCATTTCTACTCACAACATGCATCCGCAACTGAATTTCAAGAAAAAAAAATATGCATCCACAATAGGTTTCCAAACTTGCTAACCTACGCAGATGCAAGGATTAAGGACCGGTCCTAGGTTTAGGGCACATATTTAATAAGAGCCCAATACATCTATAAAACACATTGTTGAAATATATTTAGCAATATGAACACCAACACTAATTTAAAAATGACTAGTTAAGTTTTGGGCAGAATTTTATTAGGTGAAAGGAAAATCCAATCAAGAACGAAAGAAAAAACAAGTAAGCAGAACCAAAACATGGGTCGGCCAACTATCACCTCTTCCATATAAATTAACTTCAATTTTTTTACGGACTATCTCATTTATTCATTTCTAAGACCCTTACTAACATTTTCCATGGTTTTCTCCAATTCGTCGGATTTTTATTATCCTCTTCTCCCTTTCCACTAGCAATTTCACTCAATTTATCTTCTGTTTTTACAACGTATTTTTTACTCGTTTTCATTATCAGTTCTCCTTTTTATGTTTTTATTCTTTTATTTTTCAGTTTTTCAAATCCATGAACGATTTTTTCAAGTTCATGAATGTTTACGAAGATCACAAAAAAAATTGAGTTTGCAAACTTCTTAAAACATTTGATTTTTTAATATTGTTTTTATAAATTAATGAAGATTTTTAAAATTCTTGTAAAATATTGAATTTTGCAGGCATCTTTCTAAAATTGTGATCATCTTTCTTAAATAAATCTTGAATAATTTTTCCATCGTTCATGTTTTTAGAAAAATCATGAGCATTTTAAAAAATTATACATAAAGACATTTTTCACTCATGAAGATTTTTTTAGAATCTTGGAACATTTTTTTGCTATGACAAGAATGAATTTTTGAATACATCATTATTTTTATGTATTATCATATAGTATCATTTACCTAATTTTTGATTATGCATTCTAAATCTACAAAACGTTGGTTCGGTTTTTTCGAGCAGCCAACCTTTTCCACTTTTTTCTTTTCAATGTGGACAGAAAATTTTCTTTTTTTGAGGGAACAATAGTTTTTTTTTTAACTTATAATGGGAATTTTTTTTTGAAGTACATAGAACACCACCTCATTTTTCCAGTGAATCCAGGACGCTAGTTTTTTTAGGGGATTCGGGACACCACCTGAGCGAAGAGAAAAACAAGCGAACGAGCGTGTTGTTGGGCCGTGGCCTACCGTACGATATATGGCGATAGGAACAGAAGGAGGCTTCAGCTTGGCTAGGGACAAGAGATGCTTCCGCTTCTCTATAATCTCAGTTGTAATCTAAGCCTTGTTATTGAGTGAAATTAGTAGAAAGGTTCTCACACATCTTGTGCGACAATTCGGTGTGTATGTCTGACAACGAGAATCGATTGGCACTTTGACCTCAGCCAACCTTGTGCCTCATCATTAATGTTTGCATATGCCTTTTGTCGTAGAGTAGGATTAGTGTACATGAACATTTACCGAATATGTCCAAGTGATTAAAGTACCATAGCTTATTTTCCTTAGATTTAAAAGAATGGCTTGATAATAATAATATTATTGATGCCAACAAAACAAAATAACATAGGACATCCACACTTCAATTTTATGGTCGATTGAAAGTAGACAATGCCGAGACTTGCATGGGCCTTCGTTGCCTCATGCTAACCAAGCTAAGCATGAGCGCATCACAACTACAATAGATTGGTGCCGCCTCTCGCAACCATCGTAGCCAGCACAACCACTGCCTTCCTTGCCGTTAATGCCACCATGTGCACCTGCCCGTGAGCTTAGTCTGCACAGTAGACCGTCCGTCAGGAGAAAACCGCCCCAAGATGATCTGGATCGCGGCACCCAATCCACACCACAAAGCCAGACGAAGCGCCTCGCAGCCACTGAAGTGTGCGGGTTTTACCCGTTTATGCCGTCGGACGATACAGAGGGGAGGATGCGAGGAAGGGAGTAGCAGTAGCGGTCCGCAAGAGTTTTACCCAGGGCGCCCCTAAGAAGAGCGACCCGGGGGTCGGGGACAGGGAATATCACATGGAAACCAAATTCAGTGAAAACGGCGAAAACCACATGGAAACGATGTTTTAAAGTTTCAGCAAATATTAGAAAAAAAGATGTTAAGAGTGTGATATTCTGTTAGGGATAAGTATATTTTTCGTCCCTCAATTTTATCGAAAGTTTAGAAAGGATCCCTCAACTCCAAAATCAGAAAACCTTATCCCTTAATTGTCAAAACCGGATACTTTTAGTCCCTCAAACCGCTTCAGGTGGTTTTGGGCTGACGTGGCATGGTTTTGACCGCTGACCTCGCCACATCATCGTCCACCTCACCTTTGTCTCGTTCCTCTCTCTGTGCCCACAGAAGCACCTGGCCGCACATCTGCTCCGCCGCATCCGGCAGCCTGTGGCCTCACCTCCGTGCTGCTCTGCCTCTTCCTTCACTCCTGACGATCTTGCACAAAGATAAGTAGTTCTGATTGATAGCCATACGCATTCAAATCAGCAAGTAACTTGATCGATCCTGCTGTGCGAAGCTAGCCAAGCTAATTGATTTGCCACCTGTCAAAAAATGTGGAACTCTCGCGCACGTACGTTGAAGCCAACCGGCTGGAAACACAACACACGCATGCACACGTAGGCTGGCTATGATTCTTGTTGGTCTATTGGTTATTCACGGTTGTTGTTTACAGAAGCTCCCTAGCTCGCTCCCTTGCTTGTTCCGACCCTGATGCTAGGCTCCCGCTCTTGCCCTGCCGTGCCGCCGGCAGTGGCGATGGGTCCGGCGAGCCGTCCAGTCGTGCTTAGCCTACTGCTGCCGCACACGCTGGAGCCCGAAGTGTCATGCGCGATGGTGCCCTTCGGGATGTGCATGCCATGGATTGTGCATGCTGTGGATGCACAAATGCTAGCGTCCGAGGGTGTGGCCACCGCGGACTACTTTATCCTCCGCGCAGCTGAACATGTCGTCAATGGAGTGTGCGAGCAGCAGTAGCCACTGCTCCTGTGTGGAGCGCCTTGAGGCCACGAGCCCATGGCAATTACGTGCCATCAGATTTCTATCTTGGCTGGCTGCACGAGCTCAGAGGGTAGAAAAGAGCGTGACCGAGAGAAGAGAGAGGAAGAAGACAAAGGTGAGGTGGACGATGACGTGGTGAAGTCAGCGGTCAAAACCATGCCATGTCAGCACAAAACCACTTGAAGCAGTTTGAGGGACGAAAAATATCTGGTTTCAACAATTGAGGGACTAGGTTTTCCTGGTTTGAAGTTGGGGGACCATTTCTAGACTACCGGTAAAGTTGAGGGATGAAAAATATATTTTTCCCATTCTGTTATCGTGTGAAATTTCCTAGTTCGAACACATTAGCATTTATGAGGTACAAAAAAAATCAGCATTGAATAGTGCCGAACACTAAACATCTCTATTCATTACTGAATGTGTTCTTTTCATAGCTCGTAAATGGTAATGTGTCTGTACTTCAAAAAATTTCATGGCAATCGAACATCACCCTTTTAAAATCCTGTATTTTCCTCGTATTTTTTAAAAACTTTTAGATGTGGTTTTCAGGAAGTTTTCTTTGAAACTTAGTTTTCATAGGATATTCCCTCGGGGAGTGGATGGGTTGTGTGTGTTGTTTTCCCCCAGAAATCGGTTTATGTTTTTTTTCTTTCGAGAAAAGAAATCGATTTACTAGTTCTGCCTTTTTTTTTGCGTGTAAGTTCTGCCTTCGCCTTGATATGGTAGTGATACAAGACCAGCATACCGGGACAAAAGTAAAAATAATAGTAATCCGTTTGCTATGCTATTTTTGAAATCGCGAGTTGCCAATCCAATGGCGGCCCGACACATCAACCGTGGTGACCATGCGAGCGACGTCGGCTCAGAAATAATTTATCCGCTGACTGCTTTGCTACTGGGCCGCCTATAAAAATGAAATTTTGTCACGGCGATTGGCGGCTTCCCCTTGTACATGGCATCGTCGTTGGCTCTTCTAGCGAATGACAGTATCTAGTTACAAGAATATGGAGCTGAGGACGGCTATAAAAGTCCAAAGTTGCTCATTCTTTACAAAAACTTACTTATAAAAGTCGATCCAAAGCGCAATAAACTAGCAGCACTATGCGGTTAGTAGACACCTACGTAGGAATAGATCGTAGTGGCACCCGTCACATCCTCCGTTGGATCACGCGCGCTTGCCATTGTAAATTGGCGTGGGATCGCACGCGACGGTCCAGATCAAGCGCGCCGTCTCTTTCTTTTTACACCTGCTCCACACCCCGAGCTAATTAAGCATGCTCCGTGTCTACGTGCAACGAGTACGTACGTAGCTCATTTTGTCTAGCGTGATCCACTGTAAATCGCGTGTACTCTAGACCGCTTTCTCGGAGAAAGTTTGCAGCCGGGCCGGCGAGCATTCCGATCGATCCGACGACTAGGTAAATATAAACATTCCGTGCAGATCGATCCGGATCGTGGGGTGGTGCGCCGAGGACTCCTCCGGCTTCCAGTTCCGAAGCCACGCCTCGGCACGAGCGCAGCAGGTCTACGTCTACCGTCACCACCACGTCCTCCACACTATCCTCCGAGGTGCGCACATGGTTGCATGCTGCATAAACATTCTCCACCGCGTTGGTCGACGGTAGGTACTACAGCTTATATATGGGCTCACTGCAGCGTGCCAGCAGCGGCGGCGACATGGCGACGGAGCTGGAGAAGCAAGGCAGCGATCAGGGCGAGACGTCGTCGTCGTCGGCGCGGGTGCGGCTTCTGGAGCGAGAGGTGGCGGTGGCGAAGCAGACGGAGGCGAGGATGCTGGAGTCCCTGATCCACCGGACCAAGGAGCTGGAGCAAGCCAAGGTCGCGCTCGAGGAGGCCAGGCTCGAGGCCGCCACGCTGCGGCAGGGCGCGGCCGGGCCCGCGCAGGGGCAGTGGAGCGTCATGGACCTCATGTTCGGCGGCGTCGACGAGGAGATCAACGGGCTGAGGGCCAGGCTCCGGTCGGCGCTGGTCGCCGACGAGAGGAGCCGGACGGCCGCGGACGACCTCGCCGCCGCGCTCTCCGCGGTCACCTCGGAGGCCAAGCAGGTGAAGGCGTGGCTGTCCGACGCGCAGGCCGAGCTCGAGCGCGCCAACGCCGAGGTCGGCCGCCTCGAGGGCCTGCTGCGCACCGCCGAGGCGGACCTGTGGTCGACGACCGAGCAGCTCGACGGCGTCATGTCGGAGTGGAAGGAAGCCGCGGCCGCGTGGCGCGCCAGGGAGAAGGCGCTGCTCGGACGCGCCCACGCGGCCGAGGAGGACGTCGACGGCGCCCGGCGTGAGAAAGCCGAGCTCGCCGAGCTCGCCGAGCTGCACCGGGCGGCCGACCGCGAGAACGGCGGCCTGCGGCGCGCGCTGGAGCGAGCGGTGGAGGAGGCCAACGCGGCCAACGAGTCGCTCGAGTTCGCGGGCGGCGAGAACTCGAAGCTCCGCGACGCCATGGCCGAGAAAGAGCGCGCCATGAAGTCCCTGAGGCTGGAGAACGAGTCGCTCAAGGCCAGCGAGGCTGCCGCGCAGGGGCGTGCCATGGAACTAAGCAACCAGCTCACGGCGGCAACCCAAAAGGCGGCCACTGCCGCCGATGAAGGCGCCGGCGGCGGAGAGAAGGCAGCAGCGGGGCTGCTACTGGAGAAGTGGAAAGCCGACGCGCAGGGGAAGCTCAGTGCAGCCGCGTTCCTGGACTCCGGCAGGGTGATGGCCGCGGGCCGGAAGGATCGGATGTTCGCGTCCATCAGCAACATCGCGGAGCTGAGGTCCGCGGCGGCGGCGGCGGCCATGGACGACTACGACTACGAGTTCGGCCACTCCGATGGCGGAAGACAGTATGGTGGCTTGGAGCATGCCATGAAGCACAGGAAGAGGAGGTCCGTTCTACGCAAGTTCGGCGATTTTTTTAGGAGGAGAAGCCTGCACAAGTCAGACTTTGCGCCGGTTCTAGCTAGGTAGATAGTATTTGTGTGATGCTTGCATTGTGTGTTTACCCATACTATGAAATACACGCATAATAAATGGTACTCTGTTCATAAATAGTACAAGTTGTTATAATTATTTTGTGAATCAAACGTATGTAGACACGTTTTAGTGTGTTTATACACTCATTTCAATCCATATATAGTTCATATAAAAATATCCAGATTATATACTCTCACTATTCCGTAATATAGTACATACAAATTATTTAAAAAGTGAAACCTCACAAACTTACGTATGGAATGTCAGACGTATATCATTAGATTTATCATAAGACATACTTTGATATTTTATATATTTGGTATTGTAGATATAAATAGTTTTTTCATAAACTTGGTCAAAGTTTGCAAATTTTAACTGGCATTATGAGACGGAGGGAGTATTTGTGAATGAAGGGAGTAGCAAATATGACACGTAGGAAAATTAGGCCCCTAGGCCCTAGCCCAACAGCTCAAGACTCCCCCATCCCATATTTGTCGGCATCAACAAGCTCTTATAATCCTTCACACTGCCACACGAGGAACAACATGATTAGTGGTATTGCGCACAACATAAAACATGGCACGATTTCATTAGTGTACCAAAAGTGTGTGTAATTTGGACCATAGAAATATTTATCTGGTTGTGAATATCTCTTCATGCAATTGTTAGCATTCCTCATGGATGACCACCTATTATCACATTAGACTGAAAGTATGAAAGTCCATTTTAGTACAATGTTTGTGCTGCAGGCAACATTGATGCCATTAATCGGCGTTGGCCGGGTTGAGGACTGGGTCGCGGACCGTTGTTCGTGTCCAACGGGATTAGGAGGGATGTAGAAGGATCCTCCATCCCCCAACTAATATAACAGAGAAAAACAGGAATTAGTGTCGCATGTACAACATGGACTTCGAGTCTGACTATTTGTGCGTTGGCGACAAGCACTAGCAGATCGAGCAGAAAAAGAGGAGCAAATATTTGCTTTGTTCTCGGAAAGAAATACATGACTAAAAAACAATTTTCAGTGTGATTTATACATACTATATATTTTACTCTTGTGTTAAAGAATGTAGATTGGTAAAATATTTGCATTACATGTTATGCACAATGTAATATCTTAGTTCTTGACGTCAACAATTCAAATGCAAAGAAGTAGTTCACATGTGACATGTGCATCTATACACCTATAATAGTTCAACTACAAAAAAGTAGTCACATGTGACCGTAGGACAGCTTGTCGACATAAAAAGTCAGTAACCAGTAGAAAGGTTTTCATAGCGAGCAAGCCATGCTAACCCTCCCTCTCTCCATCCCCCATGTTAACCAAAGACGGACGACAAAACCACGGGAGAAGGTTGTAGGCACAACAAGCGATCAACCAGCTACTGAAAGTGCGTTATATCAACTAGAGGGGGGGGGGGGTGAATAGGTGATTTTTATGAATTCTTCACTGAGGAATTTGCCGGTGAGGAAATTTCTAAGCGAAGAACTACTTGCAGCGGAATAAGTATTCAGAAATAAGCATAACAGAATACATGCATGGTCATCATGATGAAATGAAGACACGCACGGAGTACAGAAAGCGTAAACACATGATAACATAAGATGAAGACAAGCAGATTGAAGAAATTGAACTGAAGAAAATGAGAAAGTCTTCAGTCAAAGTCTTCAAACACAGATATAAACAAACAGTCAACACAGTAATGAGGAAATGAAAGAATTGAGGAAATAGAACCAGTAAGGTTGGTGAAGACAATGATTTGGTAGACCAGTTCCAACTGCTGTCTCAGTTGTACGTCTGGTTGGAGCGGCTGAGTATTTAAACTCGAGGACACACAGTCCCGGACACCTAGTCGCTGAGCACGCAGCTCAGGACACCAAGTCCTCACCGTATTCTCCTTGAACTAAGGTCACACAAACCTCGTCCAATCACTCGTGGTAAGTCTTCAGGCGACTTCCAAACCTTCACAGACTCGGTCACTCGGCGATCCACAATTCCTCTTGGATGCTCTAGACCATGACGCCTAACCGTCTAGAAGAAGCACAGTCTTCAAAGGTAACAAGCGTCGGATCCACGCATGATCAATCTCTTCAGTGATGCTCAATCACTTTGGGTTTGTAGGTGTTTGGGTTTGGGTTTTCCTCATTCGATGATTTTTGCTCAAAGTCCTCGGAGGATGGGATGCTCTCAAATGACAAGTGTCAGTTTCTCTCGGAGTAGCCAACCAGCTAGTGGTTGTAGGGGGGCGGTTATTTATAGCCTAGGGAGCAGCCCGGCATGATAAGACATAAATGCCCTTCAATGATATGACCGTTAGGTAGATAAGATATTTTGGGACAGCTGGCGCACAACACAGCAACGGTCGGAAATTTGAGTCTCAAATTCCTCAAGGCTATCATGTTCCTCCTTTGTGTAGGCAATCCGCCTTTGGCGAATTCCTAACTCCTCGGTCAGAACAAATTCTCAAGGACCGTAAGAACTTCGTCTACATCAAGAAATTGACTGAACTGTACGAGATTTCCAAAGGCTTCACTCGAAGGTATTGGTAGGTGTAGGATTTTGAGTTGAGCATCACATGGAAATTTTTCCTTAGTATTTCCTCGACCCCCTTTAACGAAGACGGTATTTCCTATGACTCAAGAAAGAGAAAACAAAACTACGAAAACAAAAGTCTTCACGCTTCATGTTCCTCAAATGAATACCAAGTCTTCAAGGTCACACCAATTTCTTCACTTTCAAAGTCTTCAGAAAGTCTTCAGAATATCAAAGTCTTCAGACGAAGAACTTCATTTTTAGGGGTCGACTTTCTCTGTAAATATCAAACTCCTCATAGACTTATAGACATGTGTACACTCATAAACACATTAGTCCCTTAACCTATAAGTCTTCAATACACCAAAATCACTAAGGGGCACTAGATGCACTTACAATCTCCCCTTTTGGTGATTGATGACAATATAGGTTAAGTTTTCTACTGGGATATACATATGAAGTGTAAATACTGATATTGAGGAATTTGATTGCAAGATATAGAAGAACTCCCCCTGAAGATGTGCATAGTGAGGAATTTGCTTTTGAGGCAATGCACATTTGAAGAGTTGAATCATGGAGATCTCCCCCTATATCTTGTAATTCATACACGCATTTGACATATAATATGAAGAATTTGAAATGCATGATGAAATATGGTGACTGATGTAATTCAGCATGCGTGTATTAACATATAACGAAGAATAAGCATGCAGAGGAACACATCAAAAGTATCAGAGCACCATCGGATTTAAGATTACAACTCGATCCAATAAAAGTTTCAGAAGAGCGAGAGTTGTAAGTTAGCAAAAAAAAACGCCCATATAATAGACCCGCTTGAAGACTAACTCAAATTTCTCCCCCTTTGTCATCGAATGACCAAAAGGATCGAAACTGAGGACTAACGCCCCTGAAGAATATCAAGTTGATGGAGGAGCACCAGCGTTGTCGGGGTCGGTTGTCGTAGTAGGGCCTGCCGCAGTGTCGTCCAAGTCTTCATTTTCATCAGTGTCACGCGATGAAGAATATGAGCTGGCCACCAAGGAAGGAACCTTGACCTTCTTCAATTTCTTTGGTGGAGGTGCAGACCAGTCAAATTCTTCCTTGAGACCCATTTTCTTCAGATCTTCTGCGCTGTAGACATGAGATAGAATAGCCCAGGTACGGTTGAAGGTTTCATGGAGGTAGTATTGGTTTTTCTTCACTGCATTGTGTGTTGAGGTCATGTGAAGAATTGAACCAAACTGACGCTTGACCCATTTATGGTTGCGATCAATCTTCTGATGAAGATTGAGGAGTAACTCATGATCAGTCATCACCCTGGGTGCTGTAGCTTGAGGATTTTGCTTGGCAGAGTTGTTGGTGGCAGAGTCATGTGTGGCAGAGTCATCATTGGTGGAGTAGGATGCAACCTTGCGAAATTGACCATCCAATGGACGAATGCCTTCATCTATCACAGCAGTTGCCTTGCCTTTGTCATCGCTGAGGAAAATGTCCGTTTGAGGACTTCAATTGGAGGCAAGTAGCTACGGTGGTTCGTAGTATCAGCCTTGTAATTGAGTGAAGACCTTGTCCCGATGACCTCATAATCCATGGTGCATAAGGCTTCAGCTCAAAAGGTGACATAGCAATGTTTGCGAGTCCTCATGAAGAAATCATGGAAGTTGGAGGGAACGCCATGAATGATATTGAAAAGCATATTCTTCATGAAGCCAACGACTTCTTCATCATTTGAGTCGTGGCCTTTGATAGGACTCATTGTCTTCGTCAGAATGCGATAGACAGTCCGAGGCACATATAGTAATTCCTTGACGAGGAATTTGGTTCGTGGGGCCTGCCCTGGCTTCAAAGGCTTCATTAGCACTTGCATGTAATGATTTGTAAGCTCAGTTCATTGAAGATGCAACGAGCACCATCAAGGGAGGATCGAGTAGGAGGGCACGAAGCAATTCAGTTCTTTGGTGCCTTGTAGTGAGTATTTTCTGTCATCCAGTCCAGCACCCATGAGTTCACATCTTCAGAATTTCCTGTGATGTGCAGCGTCGCATATAATTGAAGAATGAGTTCTTCATTCCAATCACATATGTCAGTGCAGAAATTCAGCAACCCAGCATCGTGAAGAACACAGAGGACTGGCTCGAAGCCTGGCAGAGATTCCATGTCCACGTGAGGAATGTGTGCATGATCGAAGACTTTGTCTTTGTTGAATAGCACTGAGGAATAAAAGTTGGCTTGACTAGCAGTCCAGAAACGCCTCTTCCTTATGCGAGCAGAATCATAAGGATTGTAATCAGTGAAGAAAACATGCTCGCCAAAGAAGTCTTCAGCCTTGAACTTTTGCTTGCGCGAGAATGGATCCTTTGGTTTTGGCAGAGGAGTGTTAATGAGTTGCATCACTACCTCAGGAATCGCAATCTCAGGTTCTTCAGGCTGAGGATTTTCTGGTTCCTCTTCATATGCAGTCTGCGTGTTCAAAGGAGTAGCAGCAGCAGGTTCTTCAGCACTAGGGGCTGGAATTTCTTCATGCACGGACGAGGTGGGATGAGTTTCTTCAGAGCCCATTTGAACTGTTGGTGCAGGGGACTGACGAATTTGTTGTATTGGGGTGAAGAGTGGAGAATTTGGATGTTGACTGTCCCAAAAGTCATTGTTCATCACTGGCGTTGTGCTTCTAATGTCCACATATTCTTCAATTTCTTCAACGCCAGCCTCTTCAGCTGTGAACTAAGGCATTGGCGAGGAAATGATTGGTGTTGAAGGGATCGCATCCACTTCAATTTCTTCATCAATCTGCTCTGACGAAGCAGCAGAATGATTTTCTTCATCAGATCCGCTAGGGATCACATATTCTTCATCAAAAGGAACAAGGTCCTTTGATGGTGTTGGGGATGTAACTACTGAATATAAACCGCCCAGGAGGGGCCGGTTCACCCTCAGCCATATTGGAGCCCACGACGACTCTGAAGATGGCGATTCACTATAGAGCTTAGAGGCCCGGGGCCCAGAGCCGGATTAGGGCCCATAATGATAAAACCGCCATAGCCATGTAACTTGTGTGGGAAGATAAGAGAAGGAGAGACCGAGCCGGACACTTGTATGAGCCGGCCTCGGGACTCTGTAGACCGGCCGGGCGTCAACCCGAGTATATAAGGGGACGACCCGGCGGCGGTTCAAGGGAGACAACAACAACTCGAGGCATAGGCGAAGCTATTTGCTCCCTAGTCGTCGAGATCACATCAATCCCATTACAAACTAGACGTAGGCTTTTACCTTCATCGAAGGGGCCGAACTAGTATAAACTCTTGTGTCTTTGTGTCCGCTTTAACCAATCTAAGTTAACCCGTACTATGGCCCCGCGACTAAGTCCTTTCATGAGGACATCTGCCATGACAATTCCACGACAGTTGGCGCCCACCGTGGGGCTATCGCACGATGGTTTGATGATCTTAGAGGGCAAGCTCGAAGGACTCGAAGGCTATGCTGTGGGACGGATGACCAAGAGTCGTCGCGGCAAGCTCTACATCGACGATGCAGGCTGGGGCCCCGAGGCCGGCTCGATTGAGTACGGGTAACGGGTCCCCTTTGGTGGCATACGTGTTCATTGGCAAGATCGGCGAGCCAGGACCTGAGCCGGACATCTGCACCGACCTCGTCGAGACGGCTCAGCGGGCGAAACCTGCCCTGGCTAAACCGGCTGTCAAGCGTGCTTTCGTGGGAGTCATCCACGGAGGAAACTATGAGGACGGATCAGCATCTGGTGGCGAAACCGTTGTCTACTCTGATGACGAGTCGTCGACCGGAGAAACTGAGTCTCTGTACCAGCTGCAAGATGGCCAGATTGGGGGCTGTTCCGACGGTAACGATATTCAAACCCTTTGATCTGCCCAACCGGGTTGGAATATTCATGGCCGGTACACAAGCGACGCTTCACTCTTCGACCGCTGCGCCAATGGTCGCCGGTTCGACAACGGCGATGGCCGCCGGGGCAGAGGCCCTGTGCGCCCGCCGGCCCAAGTTTTATCTGAACTATTTGATGCATTGGCTGTGCTCATGGCAGAGGCTAACCCGGCGGACCAAGACATTCATAATGCGGAGATCGCAAAGGTGAAGGAACAAATCGGTCAGGCTAAAGCGTATCTGGCAGCTGCAGACGCTAGGATGGTGGCAGAGCGGGCCGCTTTGGATGCGCAAGCTTATAGGCTCATGCTGGATCAGAATGCGTCGCATGAAGTCATGAAGAGGAAATACAGATCCCGTTTGCCCTCAGTTTTCGAGGGAAGAGATCTCTTCAACACCCCCGGAGCAGGGACCAGTAATCCGCCGGTGGTGAACCGGGTGGAAGCACCTGGGACGGGCGCGCCGGTTCAGTCCCGTGTGATAGATCTACCTCGCCATCATACCGGCACACCTCAGGCCGTGCAAACACCCCCAGGTCATTACTCCAACCCGATGGATAACCTTGTTGCGGCTGCAGCGCGGTTGGAGGCGATTCCAATCGAAGGCGATTCACCGCAGGCGGTAGAGACGCGCCGGGTCAAGGAGCTCCTTAGGACGGCTCTGGTCCAACAAGAAGCGTATTCATACAGCCGCGATCGGATCCACTCTACCCCCCGGCCGAGCCGGAGCTATAGCAGGCGCGTGGATGAACCGGCTGTGTTAAGTAATGCGCGGTGCGGTGCGCCCCGTGACAACAACCCGGCGGGCGATTTCGACAATGCTCAGGAGGTGGTGGACCGGGCCAGGGCACGAAGGGAGGCCGAGTTAGCAGCACAACATCAGGATTATCAGCTTACGCCGGTTCGTCCGACCATCTTTGAGCCTGGGGTTACCTCTAGCTCTTTGGGGGTGCCTTGCCTTGTCCCCGCTTTACGCAATGTACGCTTGCCCAAGGATTTCAAGGGGCCACGCAAGGTGCCAAATTACACCGCCGATCTGGCTCCAGAAGCATGGATAGAGAGTTATGAGATGGCCATGGAGATGCTGGATGTGGATGAAGCTGCGTGTGCAAAGTACTTCACCATGATGCTTGAAGGTACGGCCCGTACTTGGTTGAAAAACTTGCCGCCCAATTCCATCAGTTCGTGGGCCCAGTTGCGGACCAGGTTCATTCAGAATTTCAAAGATACCTGTAAGCAGCCCATGTCTGTGGTGGACTTGGCGGCTTGAGTCCAGGCTGAGGGGGAATCCACAACCCATTGGGTACGCCGCGTTCCGGAAGTCTTACATTCTTCGGACCGGATCAACGCTGATTCTGCGATCTTAACCCTAGAGGGTAACTACCGGTTTAAACCTTTAAAGTTGAAGCTGGGTCGCATGAAGCGGTTTTGCAATGACATGGGCACTCTCATGGGTGTTTTAGTGAAGTATGCTGATTCTGATAGTACCAAGGATCCCGAGTCTGAGGATGATGATGAAACAGGGAAGGGAAAGCAGAACAACAACTCCAGAGGCCAGCAGCATCACTCGGCAGGTAATGGTGGAAACAAGCGTAAGGCGAATGGTAACATGGGCTTCATGGCCAACACCAACGCGCAGGACAAGGGCCGACGGCGCAAGGGTAAACAGCCGAACCAAGGTGGTGCGCCTAATCACAATCCGGACCGGTTGAACTATCTGTTGAATCAACCCTGCCCAAAGCATGGGACGAAGGAGGCGCCAGCAAACCACCTCTGGAAGGATTGTTACATTATGCAGGAGTTCAAAAGTTCTAATGCTTTCCGGTATGATCAAGGCTCCGGCGGCGGTTCGTGGTCCGCCCGGTTACGGTGGAGGAAATTCGGTCCAGGGTTCAATGGTAATCCGGCGGACATAACAATCGTAACAATCGAGAATAATCAAGGTGGATATAATCAGCAGAAGAAAGCAATCCGGGTTATCAGAGCAACCCAAAATAGTTGAATGGTGGACAGTATCACGTCTTCACCACTAGCTTGGACAAGCGAGACCGGAAGCTTCAGAAGCGGGCAGTCAACGTTGTTGAACCAGCCGTGCCTCATTACCTACGCTGGTCAGAGCAGCCTATTGTGTGGAGTAGAGAGGATCATCCTCCCCGGGTTGACAATCCGGGTCAGCTAGCCCTAGTGGTGGCACCTCGTGTGGGAGGATACAAGTTCACCAAGGTGCTTATGGACGGAGGGAGCAGCATCAACATCCTGTACTATGAGACCTTCCGTCAGATGGGGTTGACAGATAAACATCTCAAACCGTCCAATACAGTGTTCCATGGTGTGGTGCCCGGCAAGTCAGCTTATCCGGTTGGTAAAATAGCTCTGGAGGTGGCCTTTGGGGATGAACATGACTCCAGATCAGAAACATTGACGTTTGAAGTGGTGAAAATTCAAAGTCCTTATCACGCCCTGTTTGGGCGGCCGGCTTATGCTAAGTTCAGGGCACGACCTTGTTATATCTATTTGCAGCTCAAGATGCCGGGTCACAAGGGGACGATAACGGTTCATGGGAGTCGCAAGATCGCTTTGGAGTGTGAAGAAGGTGATGCGGCTTACGCAGAGTCGGTTTGTGCCACCGAAGAGCTGAAGTACTATAAAGATAATGTTGATCCGGCGGATATGACCCCGTTGAAGAAGCCAACTACAGAGCACGATCCGGCCCTGAAGTTTAAATCAGCGGCTGAGACTAAACTTGTTGACTTTGTACCTGGTGATTCATCCAAACAGTTCATCATCAGTGCCAACTTGGATCCTAAATAGGAAAGCACGCTCATCGAGTTCATCCGTGAGAATCGGGACATTTTTGCATGGAAGCCTTCTGACATGCCAGGTGTACCGAGGGAACTCGCTGAGCACACTCTTAATGTTGATCCCAAGTACAAACCGGTAAAGCAATTTCTTCGCCGGTTTAACGAGGAAATGCGTAAGGCCATTGGAGAGGAGGTTGCCAGGCTCTTAGCAGCAGGTTTTATCGTTGAAGTTTTCCATCCAGAGTGGCTTGCTAATCCGGTGCTGGTCCTTAAGAAAAACGGCACTTGGCGCGTAATGTGTGGATTACGCAGATCTTAACAAGGCTTGTCCGGCAGATCCTTTGCCCTCCCCGCATTGACCAGATTATTGATGCCATCGCGGGTTGTGAGCGTTGAGCTTTTTGGATGCATATTCTGGATATCATCGGATCAAAATGGCGGTTAAGGACCAGGAGAAGACAACATTTATCACTCCCTTTGGAGCCTTCGCTATGTGTCTATGCCTTTTGGGCTCAAGAGCGCCCAAGCAACTTATCGGCGTTAACGTCTGAAATTGCTTGCATAAACAGATCGGCCGTAATGTGCATGCTTATGTGGATGATATTGTGGTTAAGTCAAGGAAGAAGGAAACACTGATTGATGATTTGAAAGAAACCTTTGACAACTTGCGGGTGTACAAGATGGTGCTTAACCCGGACAAATGTGTCTTCGGTGTTCCGGCAGGCAAGTTATTGGGTTTCCTTGTGTCCAACAGAGGGATTGAAGCTAATCCGGAGAAGATTACGGCTATCACCTCCCTGGCTAAGCCAAAGTGTATTAATGATGTCCAGCGTTTGGCGGGCGGATTACTTGTTGAGCCGGTTTATCGGCCGCCTCGGAGAGAAGGCCATCCCTTTGTATCGAATCTTTGAAGAAGACAGATCGGTCAGTTTGTGCAGAGTCCAACCGATGAAGCGTTGAGGACTTAAAGCGGCAATTGGCCAACCGCTGTACTCGCCGCCCCCATTGACAAGGGGCCGCTTCGCTATATGTTGCTGCTAACGCCCAGCGATTAAGCGTGGCCATTGTGGTAGAGCGGAAGGAGGCGAGGAGGAGCATCCGGTTCAACGTCCGTTTATTATATCGGCGAGGTGCTTATTGAGTCTAAGCGAGAGATATCCGCATTGGCGTAAGCTGGTGTATGGAGTTTTATGGCAAGCCGGAAGTCAAGCAAGATTTTCAAGGGCATCCGATCACGGTGGTCAGTTCAGCTCCCTTAGGTGATATCATACAGAACAGGGAGGCAACTGGCCGGATTGCTAAGTGGGCTATAGAGCTTGGGCCGCACGGTTTAAAGTATGTACCTCGGACGGCAGTGAAGTCTCAGGCACTTGTGGATTTCATTAATGATTGGACGGAGTTACAAGCGCCTGAAGAAAAGCCGGATCATACCTATTGGACCATCCACTTTGACGGATCCAGGCAGTTGGAGGGCTCGGGGCACAGAGTCGTGTTAACTTCCCACGAGGTGACAAGTTTTGTTACGTCCTCCGCTTAATGTTCCCTTGTACTAACAATGCAGCTGAGTATGAAGCCTTGCTCCATGGTCTTCGGATGGCTAAGGAGATGAATCTAAGCCGGGTTAAGTGCTTGGTGACTCGGACTTGGTGGCCCAACAGTGTCGGCACTTGGGATTCCAAAGACCCACTCATGGCTGCATATCGTCAGAGGTGGATCTTTGTCGCAGGTCATTTTAAAGGTTATCAGTGGACCATGTGGATCGTCGGAAGAACGGCGGCGGACGCTTTGAGCCGGATAGGCTCTCAACATAAACCGTCCCGCCTAATGTTTTCCTCGATGTCTTGCACAATCCGTCGGTCAAGCTCCCGATGAAGCAGATTTGGCTATTCTCGATCCGGAGGCTCAATTGGTGGCGGCCCTGCATGTCACTTCGGATTGGACGCTCCCTTATTTGGCGTACATGAACCGGGGCGAGTTACCAGAAGATGAGACGTTGGCCCGACAGATAGTTCGGCGGTCTAAGTCTATGACCATTGTTAATGGCGAGTTGCACCATTGCGATTAATGTCGTATGCGTTTCAACGCTGTGTGTCCCCGAGGAAGGCTGTGAAATATTGCGTGAGATCCACGAAGGAGATCGTGGTCACCACGCCGGTTCAAAATCCTTGGTGGCTAAGGCGTTCATACGGTTTTTATTGGTTGACTGCCCATCTTGATGCGGAAGATCTGGTCGAGACGATGTGATGGTTTCCGGAAGTTTTCTAGACGTGCTCATATACCGCCCAAGAATTGAGGATGATTCCAATTACTTGGTCGCTTTGCGACTTGGGGTTGGACATGGTTGGACCTTTTAAGAGGTCCAAGGACAAGAAAACACACCTGTTGGTGGCAGTTGACAAATTTACAAAGTGGGTAGAGGCAGAACCTGTTAGCAAGTGTGATGCGGCCACGGCGGTTCAATTCATGAAAAGGGTGATCTTCCGGTTTGGTTTTCCACACAGTATCATTACAGATAATGGTACCAATTTGTCCAAAGGTGCCATGAAGGAGTTTTGTGAACGTGAACACATCCGGCTTGACATTTCTTCAGTAGCTCACCCACAGTCCAATGGTCAAGCAGAACGAGCTAATCAAGAGATCCTGAGAGGTATCAAGCCCCGGCTTATGGTCCCTTTGCAGAGGACGCCGGGTTGTTGGGTAGAGGAGCTACCGTCTGTGTTATGGAGTATAAATACTACGCCTAACAGATCCACTGGATACACACCGTTCTTTATGGTCTATGGAGCGGAGGCGGTCCTCCCCAGCGATGTCCGTCATGACTCACCTCGTGTGGCAGCCTATGTTGAGGCAGATAACGAGACAGCACGACAGGACGCTTTGGATCGGCTGAATGAAGAACGAGATATGGCAGCTGCTCGCTCGGTGATTTACCAGCAGGATCTTCGTCGGTATCACAGTCGCCGGGTCAGAACCAGAACCTTTCAAGAAGGAGATTTGGTGCTTCGGCTCATTCAAGACCGCATTTAATATGCACAAGCTCTCCCCACCTTGGGAGGGACCTTTTGTGGTCAGCAAGAATCTGCACAACGGGTCATACTATCTGATCGATGTTTGAGAGCATAAAGACTCACGCACGTCAGAAGAGGAGACCAACAGGCCGTGGAACATAGCTCATCTTCGGCCTTATTATACCTGAGCCATCGGCTCTACTTATGTACATATTATGACAATGAATATATTATGAGTAAAGCAATAAACCGGAGCCTCGGCGAAAGCGGGGTATCCGTTCTGTTACATCCTGTGTGGTTACATGGAGTTGTTGTCTTAAAACGGCCTCCGGTTTACCCCTTGAGCTTGCTTTTCAAAAGCTTTGTGATATCACTTGGGGGCTTTGGTCATGTCCGAACCAATGCAACACCTTTTGATAGGCGAAAGCCACCAGATCATTTGGGGACATGGTCAAGTCTGAACTAGTCACGCCTCTTGATCGGCCTAAGGCCATAGAGTCACTTGGGGGCTTGGTCGAACCCTAACCATTGCCACGCCACTTGATCGGCATAATGCCACGGTTTCAGTTGGGGACCTGGCTGACTTGAACCGTAGCTACTCCTTATTGGGAGCTTGGTCGTGTCCGACCATGGTAACACCATCTGATCGGCTCAGTAAAGCCTCTTTTTGCAAACGGTTTTATCATTGCCTTTGCTTCCATAACTGTTATTTGATGTTTGTTGCGTTTTCAAACCGATAACATTTTTAAACCGGTTCAACCTGTCAATTGACGGAATTCGGTCCATTTTTAATCCGAAGATAATTTTTCCGGTTTGACTTTTTACATTAACATCCCATTATGGAGTAACAGGGGCTTGTCATGATTCGCACGGTTTACATGGTAAACCGGCATTATAAACACAGGAGCTGTTCTCTCCTTTGACGGTAATGGTTTATACAACCTCCGCTTCAAGATTGTCTAAGCCAACTTCATGCTCGGCAACGACAGGTATTTTGTATCACAAAATTTTGATTATATACCTCCATATTTCATATATGTATGAATATCACAAACCGGCTGGCGGCACAGACCGCTAGGGCGGTTTACAGATTTTGCAACTACATGCAATTTAAATTGAAGGTTTCGATCATTCAATCAAAGGAGTCCGCACCAGGGCACAAAGGCATATTCAAAGCAAAAGTAATGGCTATTTTATTACAAGGCATTCAGAGGCCCAAAATTTGGAATGGCGTCATGACAAGCAGCTTATGATGCATCAACCGGCTTGACGAATTAAGCTTCATTGCCGGGTTGATGTGAAGAAGATGGGTCGTCTGGCGTCGGTTCAACTTCTTCCTCCTCACCACCCAGTGGCCGGAAGTCATTGGTGGTCCAGTCAATCCGGGTTAAAGCCTGAAAGACAGCCTCTTCACTTATAAGCTCAGCCGGATCAACGTCGAGGCATAAGTGTGCTTACGGGTTGGGGAACAAGGTTCTGCACTTCCGGAATAACAACTTCAACCCGCCTGTTGTTTGCATCGTAGATAGAGCGGTGAACTGTCAGGTTGGCCTCTGCTGCCAGTTGACTCGCCAAAGGACGCATCTCCTTTGTTATCCGTCTGATAGCATCACTATCAAAGACTTCGCCATTTTCTTGAGCGCTGGGGAAGCCTTTGGCTATGTCAGCCGGATCAAGGTCAGCTATCCATGCTTTGGCGCGAGTTAGAGCCAATAAGGTACCAGCCCGGCAATGGATCGTTTCAACTCTTCGAGCTGTGCGGTATCATGGATAGCCGGTCCGATGTATCCTTGATCAAAGACGGAGCTGTGTTATCATACGAGGTAGCGCATATAACTTCGCTGGGTGCCGGTATCTGATTGCTCAATCAGCGATATCTGTGACCTTGAGTTTCTTCCGCATGTCGAGCCTGGATGAGCAATACGCTTACCTATACCGGTTTAAGAAAGTTCAGGTTAAACCGCGGAAATGTCAAAACGGAATAGTAATCAAAACCTTGGTGAAACATTTCTTACCAAATATTGCAGAGGTCATGGCGTTAATTTGGCGCTTTAGTCCGGTGAGCTCTTCCGTCACCGGTTTAAGAGCTGCTTCAGCATCTTCCACCCGTTTTAGCAACCCAGCTTTCTCAGTGTCCCAGTTGGCCTGCTCAGATTTAAACCACTCCTTGAGCTGCTCCATAGTGGTCAAGGCGGTTTTCAACTCATCCTTGACCTTGGAGGCTTCTGCTTGTTGAGTCTTCAGATTAGCATGAAGGTCATTGAGTTGTACGGTTTGTTGGCGTATATCACTCTGATAAAAAAGGGATCACGTTAGTTGTTTCATCATAAAATCCCAAGCTCAATACAGGTATTCAACTTGGCACTTGGGGGCTAATGGCTATTTGCTCAAACATGTTATGTTACGGTGATACAAGTTACAGTCCCGGTTTAACTATGCTAAGTTGAACCGGACCTTGGGAGCTACATCAATGAAGTCTGAGAAGTTTGAGTTTTATATTAAAGTCCCGGTTTAACTATGCTAAGTTGAACCGGACCTTGGGGGCTACATCAATGAAGTCTGAGAAGTTTGAGTTTTATATTAAAGTCCCGGTTTAACTAAGCTAAGTTAAACCGGCCCTTGGGGGCTACTACACAAACAAAGGTAAAAGAGAGGCATAACTCCTTACCTCATAGCGCTCCTTCATAAGATTCACCAGGCCGGCTTCGAAATCACGACTTGTATAGAGCCGGTTCAGGAAGCCGGAGTGAAGATCTTGGGCAGAGAAATTGTCATAAGCTGATAGATCAGTTTTCCCTTCTCTTTACTCATGGCGATAAACTCTTCCTTGGCGCTGTGTTTTGATAGAGCGTCCGGATTGCGAGGCGGTATATGCGGTGCCCGTCACTCTGACATCATCATATTTGGCCGGGCTGGCGGATTGGCATTTTTCCGGGCTTGGTGCTCTCATACCCGGGCTCGGCGGATCAGCAACTGAAATCTGTTCTGCTGCGGGACTCAGTGGAGCAGGATGTGATGTCTCCACTTGGACATCCGGTTCAGCCTCTAGCGGATTAGCATTGTCATCTTGATTAAACCCAGCAGAGCTGTTTTTAGCAACTTCGGGATTTTCGCCCGCATGCTCTGGAGTCTTCTCCGAATCAACATCCACAGTAGGATCAAGGGTCTTCGCCTTCTTACTTAGGCGAGCCTTGGTGCTACAACATTAAGAGTTAGAATAGGATAAACCGACAAATGCAAAAAAGAAATAGAGTAATATGCTTACCCAGCAGCAACTTTAAGAGGAGGCAGCTGAGTGGTTGATGAACCGCCAGATGAGTTGGAAGAAGCCTGATAATTCGGATCAGACGGATCGAGAGGACATCTGAAGAAACCTTTCAAAGGATAACGCTTTTCAGGAGAACAAATCACCTCTGGACGACGTTTCCGGGTTGGGGTATCAGCTAAATCGGACGACGTAATTTGTTGACCGCTATGCCGGGTCGTACGGTGTTCTTCAGCTTGCTTTGTCTTCAAAGAAAGATTTGGATTTAAATGAGCACTGGAGTGAGATTTTTTCACTTTCCGGACTGTGCGGCGAATTCTTTTAACCGGTACAAGATCAGAATCGGAAGAAAGAAGGATTACCTCAACAGGATCGGCATGGCTGGCCTCGGCATCATCCCGGAATTATGGCTGTCAATAGGATGAATGATAAAAAAGGGGCAAAATAAATCAAGCTTTACCTCAGCATCTGATTCTTCATCCTCCGGCGGTTCAGAAGACTCGGCAGTTTTTCTCTTACCAGCTTTCTTGGTGGTCTTGGACTTTACACGAGGGGCCCGGGCCGGCTTTGTTCGTTTCCGAAAGGAGCTGTTAGCCTGAGAATTAATAAGGATTAATACATATCAATAAGGCATTAAAATCAATAGAGCAATGAGCGGAGCCTTACCGCAGGCGGTTTGTTGAAAACACAGAACGGAGCCAACCCGGTTTGGCTGCATACGGAGATCGGTTCATCGAGCATCTTCTTCACTGTCTCGGCAACTTCAAGCTCAGTTATTGATAGCTCGTGATGTCGTTGCGGGTCTTTGACGTTACCAGTGTATTCATGCATCAATCCGGGGCGGCGGCTTAACGGCAAGATGCCCCAAGAAACCCAACAGCGGACAAGGTCAATACCAGTTAAGCCATTGGCCATTAGGGCCCGGAGCTTGATAATTTGGGGCGCAAAATTCTTCCGTTCTGCGGCGGTCAAGCGTGAAGGCAATGGGTGATGGTTGCTAAGCCGGTGAGGGCGATAACCCGGCAAGGGGTTTTCTCCGTTAGGAGCGGTATTCCGACAATAGAAGCAGGTTTGGTTCCAATCTTTCGGATGGCTATGGATGTTTGGCGTGAGGAAAGTCTACTTCCTTCCTTTTCTGGATTGAAACGCCACCAAGTTCTGTGTTAGGACCATCCGAAAACTCCGTACGGCGGTTCAAATGAAAGAAATCCCGGAATAACTCCACAGTTGGTTCTTCTTGAAGGTAGACATCGCAGAAGACTTGAAAATTGCATATATTGGACACAGAGTTCGGACCAATATCTTGTGGATGGAGTTGGAAACTTGCGAGGACATCCCGGAAGAATTTTGATCCGGGCGGGCTGAATCCCCGGTCTAAGTGTTGCATAAATACAATTACTTCTCCCTCTTGAGGTTCAGGAGGGCATTCAGAATCCGGAACACGCCAATGAAGGACATTTTTGGAGGCTAAAGCGCCGGTGGTGACATATCCATTGATTTGTGTCTCAGTGATCTTGGACGGAACCCAATTGCGAGCGAGAAAATTGTTTGGCCATTCCTAAGAAAAAAGCGTGAAAGGAAAGGTAAAGACCGGTTTACGATTAGCGGTTCAGGCATATTATTCGATGCTAAACCGGCAGATTGACATTCAGTTCCAATTGCGGTTTAATCGAGGACTAATGGGGTATGGCGGATTAGCTATCAAAAAATAAAACCGCCCTTAGGAAGAAGGGACAGAACTGGAAAATCTGCTAAGTATTGACAGAAACAAGTTTCACACATGGACGGAATTAATTTGGATCTACCAAAGATTTAGTAAGGAAAAATTTCTGCGATCCATAAAAGCTTTATAAAGAGTAGGGAGGTTCGTGCGTTCTATCAAGAGATTCTGAATAAAAAGGAAGATATGCTAAGTGCTAAACTGAATGCGGAGCAGCTACCACACAAGATATATACTACGGTTGAATTAAGAAGCCATGGCAGTGCGGAGACGAAGAGACTAGGGATGAGCACCTATGAACGACGATAAGAACAGGAGCCCTAAGATGCAGATCTAGGGTATGAGGAAGAGCCTTACCGGATGCACAGGATCGCGGAGGAACACCAAGAATCTCTGGTACAACCAGGTTGATGCAGCGGCCTTGTGTTGGTGCAGCGTTCGAAGGTCGAAGGCGACGGCGGAGCTTCAGAGCTGGGGCGTCGCGAGGAAGAAGAAGAGCGGAAGGGGAAAAAGAGAAAGGGCCTTCCGGTCTATTTATAATGAGGCAGAAAGTAATTGACAGGTGCGAGAATCGAGGAGTTGAAAGCGGCAGATGGCGCAGCGGTTGCCTCGATTTCCGGGATACTATTAAATGAAGGGAATCTTGTTATTTCGTTGATTTCTTTAATGAAGATGACGTCAAGATGATCTGTTGCTGGGTTCAGAGGATGACGTCATGGCGGTTTTTACAGATGGCGGTTTACGAAATATGAAGGAAGATATTCAGAGTTTTTTCTAAGGTATTGAAGATTGACATGAACATGTTCAAATCAATCTGGGGCCTAATGTTGGGGATGTAACTACTGAATATAAACCGCCCAGGAGGGGCCGGTTCACCCTCAGCCATATTGGAGCCCACGACGACTCTGAAGATGGCGATTCACTATAGAGCTTAGAGGCCCGGGGCCCAGAGGCGGATTAAGGCCCATAATGATAAAACCGCCATAGCCATGTAACTTGTGTTGTAAGATAAGAGAAGGAGAGACCGAGCCGGACACTTGTATGAGCCGGCCTCGGGACTCTGTAGACCGGCCGGGCGTCAACCCGAGTATATAAGGGGACGACCCGACGACGGTTCAAGGGAGACAACAACAACTCGAGGCGTAGGCGAAGCTATTTGCTCCCTAGTCGTTGAGATCACATCAATCCCATTACAAACTAGACGTAGGCTTTTACCTTCATCGAAGGGGCCGAACTAGTATAAACTCTTGTGTCTTTGTGTCCGCTTTAACCCCTCTAAGTTAACCCGTACGATGGCCCCGCGACTAAGTCCTTTCATGAGGACATCTGCCGTGACAATTCCACGACAGATGGTATGGAGGAAATTGGAACAATATCAATCGGATTTTCAAAAGAGCTTGTCATAGGCTTCATCTTCTTTGGAGCTAAAGATTCTGAAGCAGTTGATGCTTTCCTTTTCTTCACTGCAGCTCGCTCTGCAGCCTTGGTCTTCTTCACATCTGATGCAGATGGAAGGATAGGAGTTGGTGTAGGCGCGGGAGGAGCTGAGGAATCTGTTTGAATTTCCTCGAAACATGGCCCGATGCACGATTCTGACTTGTTCGATTTCTTGAGCGCACCACTAGTGGATGCCACGGCAATTTCTTCGGTGGCTGGAATGGAGTCATCAGCCTGGAACTAGCATTGTCTTCAGAGGCTAAAAATCATCGCCAGTCTTGGCATGTTCTTGATGGGCTGAGCGGAGGCTCCGGCTGAGGAACTTCTTGTTGCGTTGGAGCTGCAACATTTGTGAACTTCTTGGCCAGGTTGACAAATCTGACTTTGGCTCCTTGCCAATCGGCATAATAAGCATCAAGTCATCGCCGAGGGCTTTGATTTCAGATCGATCTTGAGGAGATCATCGGTGTCATTCTCGACAACATTTTTCCTCGTGAACTTCTCTTTCTGGAATCGAGCCTTCTTGATCTGCCTAGCCTTCTCAAATTTCCATTTCTCTTGAGAGATGAAATGGGTCAACATGTGACTTTGGCCGAGTCAAATGAAAATCAGGCATAGGGGTATCTGGATCCTTGTGCCGTAGATCAATGTACTCGAGGATTGCCCTTGGATCCAAAAGCGTTAGGCACGGTGTGCCTTTGGCTCTAGCGGCCCTTTCTTGTCATCTCGATGATTTACGCAAGTTCATCATCATCGGCTTCATCATCGAGATGGCACTTGGAAGGCAACCTGTTTCTTCTTGGACTTGGCCGAGGACCTCGACCAACCGTTGCCTTTTTCTTCAGCGGTGGGGCTGATGAAGAATTTGGTGCAATGAGGAACTTCTTTGAGACACAGAGGCAATGGAGATGCCTGCAGTCCTTTGGCACGTGATTATCTGTGAAGGTCAGAAAATAATGATACCCGCCGCGAGCCTCAACACTCATCGAATCACATACATCAGTATGTATTATTTCCAATAAGCCAGTTGCTTGCTCCATTGTTCCGGAGAACGGAGTTTTAGTCATCTTGCCCATAAGGCATGGTTCGCAAGCATCAAGTGATTCCAAAATCCCATCAGCATGGAGTTTCTTCATGCGCTTTACACCAATATGACCTAAACGGCGATTGCCACAAATAAGTTGCACTATCATTATTAACTTTGCATCTTTTGGCTTCAATATTATGAAAATGTGTATCACCACGATCGAGATCCAACAAACCATTTTCATTGGGTGTATGACCATAGAAGGTTTTATTCATGTAAATAGAACAATAATTATTCTCTAACTTACATGAATAATCGTATTGCAATAAACATGATCCAATCATATTCATGCTCAACGCAAACACTAAATAACATTTATTTTAGATTTAACACTAATCCCGAAAGTATAGGGAGTGTGCGATGATGATCATATCAATCTTGGAACCATTTCCAATACACATCATCACTTCACCCTTAACTAGTCTCTGTTCATTCTGCAACTCCCGTTTTGAGTTACTATTCTTAGCAACTGAACTAGTATCAAATACTGAGGGGTTGCTATAAACACTAGTAAAGTACACATCAATAACATGTATATCAAATATACCTATGTTCACTTTGCCATCCTTCTTATCCGCCAATTACTTGGGGTAGTTCCGCTTCCAGTGACCAGTCCCTTTGCAGTAGAAGCACTCGCCTGTGCTTAGGTCCAGACTTGGTTTTTTTTCACTTGAGCAGCAACTTTCTTGCCGTTCTTCTTGAAGTTCCCCTTCTTCCCTTTGCCCTTTCTCTTGAAACTAGTGGTCTTGTCAACCATCAACACTTGATGTTTTTCTTGATTTCTACCTTCGCCGATTTTAGCATCGTGAAGAGCTTGGGAATTGCTTTCGTCATCCCTTGCATATTATAGTTCATCACGAAGTTCTACTAACTTGGTGATGGTGACTAGAGAATTCTGTCAATCACTATTTTACCTGGGAGATTAACTCCCACTTGATTCAAGCGATTGTAGTACCCAGACAATCTGAGCACATGCTCACTGCTTGAGCTATTCTCCTCCATCTTTTAGCTATAGAACTTGTTAGAGACTTCATATCTCTCAACTCGGCTATTTGCTTGAAATATTAACTTCAACTCCTGGAACATCTTATATGGTACATGACGTTCAAAACGTCTTTGAAGTCCCGATTCTAAGCTGTTAAGCATGGTGCACTAAACTATCAAGTAGTCATCAAATTGAGCTAGTCAAACGTTCATAACGTCTGCATCTGCTCCTGCAATAGGTCTGTCACCTAGCGCTGCATCAAGGACATAATTCTTCTGTGCAGCAATGAGGATAATCCTCAGATCACGGATCCAATCCGCATCATTGCTACTAACATCTTTCAACTCAGTTTTCTCTAGGAACATATCAAAATAAAACAGGGGAGACAAACGCAAGCTATTGATCTACAACATAGATATGCTAATACTACCAGGACTAAGTTCATGATAAATTAAAGTTCAATTAATCATATTACTTAAGAACTCCCACTTAGATAGACATCCCTCTAATCCTCTAAGTGATCACGTGATCCAAATCAACTAAACCATGTCCGATCATCACATGAGATGGAGTAGTTTCAATGGTGAACATCATTATGTTGATCATATCTACTATATGATTCACGCTCGACCTTTCGGTCTCAATGTTCCGAGGCCATATCTGTTATATGCTAGGCTCGTCAAGTTTAACCTGAGTATTCCGCTTGTGCAACTATTTTGCACCCGTTGTATTTGAACGTAGAGCCTATCACACCCGATCATCACGTGGTGTCTCAAAGACGAAGAACTTTCGCAACGGTGCATACTCAGGGAGAACACTTATACCTTGATAATTTAGTGAGAGATCATCTTATAATGCTACCATCAATCAAAGCAAGATAAGATGCATAAAAGATAAACATCACATGCAATCAAAATATGTGACATGATATGGCCATCATCATCTTGTGCCTTTGATCTCCATCTCCAAAGTATTGTCATTATTTCCATCGTCACCGGCATGACACCATGATCTCTATCATCTTGATCTATATCAATGTGTCGTCACATGGTCGTCTCGCCAACTATTGCTCTTGCAACTATTGCTATCGCATAGCGATAAAGTAAAGCAATTATTTGGCGCTTGCATCTTATGTAATAAAGAGACAACCATAAGGCTTCTGCCAGTTGCCGATAACTTCAACAAAACATGATCATCTTATACAACAAATTATATCTCATCATGTCTTGACCATATCACATCACAACATGCCTTGCAAAAACAAGTTAGACGTCCTCTACTTTGTTGTTGCAAGTTTTACGTGGCTGCTATGGGCTTAGCAAGAACCATTCTTACCTACGCATCAAAACCACAACGATAGTTTGTCAAGTTGATGTTGTTTTAACCTTCGCAAGGACCGGGCGTAGCCACCTCAGTTCAACTAAAGTTGGAGAAACCGACACCCGTCACCACACCGTGTGCAAAGCACGTCGGTAGAACCAGTCTCGCGTGGCGTCGCATAATGTCGGTCCGGCCGCTTCATCCAACAATACCGCCCGAACCAAAGTATGACATGCTTTGGTAAGCGGTATGACTTATATCGCCCACAACTCACTTGTGTTCTACTCGTGCATATGACTTCTACGCATAAAACCAGGCTCGGATGCCACTGTTGGGGAACGTAGTAATTTCAAAAAAAATCCTACGCACACGCAAGATCATGGTGATGCATAGCAACGAGACGGGAGAGTGTGTCCACGTACCCTCGTAGACCGAAAGTGGAAGTGTTAGCACAATGCGGTTGATGTAGTCGTACGTCTTCACGATCCGACCGATCAAGTACCGAACGTACGGCACCTCCGAGTTCAGCACACGTTCAGCCCGATGACATCCCTCGAACTCCGATCCAGCCGAGTGTTGAGGGAGAGTTTCACTACCACGACGGTGTGGTGACGATGTTGATGTTCTACCGATGCAGGGCTTCGCCTAAGCACCGCTACAGTATTATCGAGGTGGACTATGGTGGAGGGGGGCACTGCACACGGCTAAAAGATCAAACGATCAATTGTTGTGTCTCTAGGGTGCCCCCTGCCCCCGTATATAAAGGAGCAAGGGGGGGTGCGGCCGGCCAGGGAGAGGGCGCGCCAGGAGGAGTCCTACTCCCACCGGGAGTAGGACTCCCCCCTTTCCTAGTTGGATTAGGACTTGGGAGGGGAAAGAGGTGGAGGAGAAGAAGGACGGGGGGGGCGCCGCCCCCCTCTCCTTGTCCTATTCGGACTGGGGGGGGGAGGGGCGCGCGGCCCAGCCCTAGCCGCCTCTCCTCTTCCACCTAGGCCCACTAAGGCCCATTAAGTTGCCCGGGGGGTTCCGGTAACCTCCACAGTACTCGGTAAAATCCCGATTTCACCCGGAACACTTCTGATATCCAAATATAGGCTTCCAATATATCAATCTTCATGTCTCGACCATTTCGAGACTCCTCGTCATGTCCGTGATTACATCCGGGACTCCGAACAACCTTCGGTACATCAAAACATATAAACTCATAATAAAACTGTCATCGAAATGTTAGGCGTGCGGACCCTATGGGTTCGAGAACTATGTAGACATAACCGAGACATGTCTCCGGTCAATAAACAATAGCGGAACCTGGATGCTCATATAGGCTCCCACATATTCTTTCAAGATCTTTATCGGTCAGACCACATAACAACATTGTTCCCTTTATCATCGGTATGTTACTTGCCCGAGATTCGATCGTCCGTATCTCAATACCTAGTTCAATCTCGTTACCGGAAAGTCTCTTTACTCGTTCCGTAATACATCATCCCGCAACTAATTCATTAGTTACAATGCTTGCAAGGCTTAAGTGATGTGTATTACCAAGAGGGCCCAGAGATACCTCTCCGACAATTGGAGTGACAAATCCTAATCTCGAAATATGCCAACCCAACATGTACCTTCGGAGACACCTGTAGAGCACCTTTATAATCACCCAGTTACGTTGTGATGTTTGGTAGCACACAAAGTGTTCCTCCGGTAAACGGGAGTTGCACAATCTCATAGTCATAGGAACATGTATAAGTCATGAAGAAAGCAATAGCAACATACTAATCGATCGAGTGCTAAGCTAACAGAATGGGTCAAGTCAATCACATCATTCTCCTAATGATGTGATCCCATTAATCGAATGACAACCCATGTCAATGGCTAGGAAACTTAACCATCTTTGATCAACGAGCTAGTCAAGTAGAGGCATACTAGTGACACTCTGTTTGTCTATGTATTCACACATGAATCATGTTTCCAGTTAATACAATTCTAGCATGAATAATAAACATTTATCATGATATAAGGAAATAAATAATAAATTTATTATTGCCTCTAGGGCATATTTCTTTCAAGAAGAAGGGTCGCCGGCGAGGAGGCAGTGCTACATGAAGAAGGTTAGCCGGCGAGGAGGCGGCGCTGCAAGAACAAGGGTCGCCGGCGAGGAGGCTGAGCTGCCAGTAAGCAGCAGTGAAGGTTTGAACTTGGAAAGCAAGGAGGAACAATGGAAATGTGGCTTTTGGTAGGAGGGAGGGGCGGGGAGATAGATATTTCCGTGGCGGAAATTTTTTTGCTCGGTGCCGCGAGAAACTGGCGCACAAGTGTGGTTCAAGCGGGGGCGGTGGACTATAGATGACGAGGCTTCCTGCGTAAGCCAGACAAGATGATGCGCCAAAATATTTTATATCGCATCCCACACGATTCTTTCTAGTAAACTGTTTGTGGTATACCTAATTTTTTCATTATGTTTTGAAAGACAAAATGGTGTTACAGAGGGAAAGGATGGTGTTTGAATTGCTAGAACATTTACGTACAGTGAATATGCAACTAGTACATGTGTGTCATGTTTAAATTTGGAATTATTCCGGGTTTGTTTGGCATTTTTATGCATTAATAATTGAGTTTCTGGGCATTTAATGTGCATAATTCAAATTTGAACTACAAGCACATACTCGAATGCACCAGAGTTATTTGAAAAGTCACATGTGTGTCTTTGGGTGAATTTATAGGTCCCATGCAAGAAATGGGAATGAAATTCAAACATCTGGGCGTCGTGGCTCGGCCAGGAAGTTTGAGAAACTTGGTTTTTAAATTCCTGTAAATCCTAAACACGCCTGAAAATCATGAAACTTGGCATGGTGTCATGACATGGCACCAACATGCTGTGGCAAATGTTTTGGCCGAATTGGGACAAGCTTTGGTGTAAGCTTCTTGCAAACCGGAGCTTCCCTAAAAAAGGCTCGTGGTTCCAAGAGGGAACGTGTCATCTCCGCGTGTGAAATGAGATACGTACACTGCCTTCTCCCGCCTTAATTTTTTTACACGGGCAGATTAGACCAAATAGAAGGATCGTGCTCAATTTTGGAATTATTCCGGGTTTGTTTGGCCTTTTTTATACATTAATAATGTTTCTGCGCATTTAATGTGCACAATTCAAATTTGAACTACAAGCACATGCTCCAGTGCACCAAAGTTGGTTGAAAAATCACATGTGTGTCCTTGGTTGTATTTATAGGTCCCATGCAAAAAATAAGAATGAAATTCAAACATCTGGGTATCATGGCTCGGCCGGAAAGATTGAGAAACTTGGTTTTTTAATTCCTGTAAATCCAAAACACGCTTGAAAATCATGAAACTTGGCATGGTGTCATGACATGGCACCAACATGTTGTGATAATTTTTCTGTCCAATTTGCGAAGGCGCACACATTAACAATCAACAAAGTCATTTTGGAACAAGTGCTGTCACATTAAAAATCGGAAACACAAGTATTATTGAAACCATGGGCGTTCTACTTACCATTTACGTGCCGCCACGCGTCCCTTTTTTATTGGCTAGGAGGTGCCGTGCGGGGTAGCTATTTGAGTACGGGAGGCGTGCGATCAGACCCTTGCGCGTGCTCATCGGGAGGAGAGCCCTTTGACCACTACACGCCGCGCACCTCGCTCCCAATGTCTCCATTAATGGCGCCCGAGCCCCTGTTCTACGGCGTGGCTATGTGTCTCACTGGACTGAGATTTAAGAGAGAAAAATGAAAATCTGAAAACAAAGTTTTGCACGGATATTGATGTAAGATCTGACAGACCTATATAGCATGGACTGCGACTTATAGCAAGCATGATGGATATAAGGACGATGACAGTGTATAATAATTGTCTTACATATTTAGAAACATAATGAAAAAAGCCACATGCGGCAACGCCCGAAATACACAAGGGCAAAAGAAGAAGGAGACAATGATCTGCCTCGCTGATCTCTACGTTGTTGGAGGCCGCGGGAACTAGTCTCTACGGCGAGCGGCGATGAGCTCTTTCTTGTCCTCAAGATGCTGCTTGAGAGCATCCATGGATTCCTCCACCAGCCTTTTGCGCTCGGTGCGTAGCATGACCCTCTCGTCCATAAGTTTCTTGATGATGACGCCGGTCCTCTTCAACAAGGCAGCGGTCTCCTCCTGCTGCTCCGCACTTCCGACGATCTTCGCCCTCAGCAGGTCGCGCTCGGCCCGAAGCTTCGCATTGCTCTCATTTAGTTGCCGGATGACGCCGGCAAAAGAGGCTTTCATGTCGTCCTGCAACCTCGCCCAGCTGGAGATCTGATCCATCTGGCTATGGACGATCGCATGCATGCGCCTGTAAGAGTCCTCGCCTGCCCACGAGACATTTTCCCAGGCTGCCGCGGTGCGGGAGGATGTAAGTGCATATTTATCCCTTAGGTGTTTTGGTGATTGATGACAATGCTTTTGCGGACTAATCGTGTGCCTTTGAGTTTCTCACACATTTCTTCACTAGGTACAAGATGGTTTGGTGCCCCTCGAAGACTGTTGAAGACGGCGTTTCTCTATGTTTCTTTTTGGTGGATTTGAGTCGTAGGAAATCCGTACTATTAAGAGTGGGTCCGCGTCGGAAAAGTTTGGGTGGAATCTTCACGTACACGATCCCTTCCTTGTCTCCACTTCTCCCTTGCACTTTGGAGCATCCCCCGTTTATCCTCGTTGTGATTGCCTTGGTTGTTGTTGTTGTGCTTATGGTAGTACTGCTCCCTGGAGCGGTAGTACCCTTGAGCACCAGCGGTAGTACTGCGTGGCTCGGTAGCGCAGTAGTACCGGGAATCACCGTAATCTTGCTCCTCCGAGCCGTACTCTGTGGCCCCCAGTGCCAAATACCGCTGCGTTGCGGTAGTAGGCGGATGTAATTTTTACATCCGCGCCTCCATGATAGTACTGCCGCCTGTGCTGATAGTACCTTGCGATCTGATCCAGCAGCCACGCGGTAGTATCGCTTCGCCAGCGGTAGTACCGCGTCGGGTTTTTGCACCGTTTGTTTTCCAGCGGAAGTAGGCACGGATGTATTTTTATTCATCCGTGCCCTTCCCAGGCTAGGGCCTTCCTGCCTTGCGGTAGTACCGCATGGCCTTGCGGTAGTACCGCGTGTCGCGGGCTGGTTAGTGGATAACGGTTGGATTTCGTCCACCACTATAAAAGGGTCGTCTCCTACCTTTAGTTGACCACCTCTTCCAACCCTAAGCTCCATTGTTGCTCCTAAGCTCCGTTTTCGCCCGATCTCACTCCCTAGCCAATCAAACTTGTTGATTTGCTCGGGAGTGGTTGAGAAGGCCCCGATCTACACTTCCACCAAGAGAAATTTGATTCCCCACTAATCCCTTGCGGATCTTGTTACTCTTGGGTGTTTGAGCACCCTAGACGGTTGAGGTCACCGCGGAGCCATAGTCCATTGTGGTGAAGCTTTGTGGTGTCGTTGGGAGCCTCCAATTAAGTTGTGGAGTTGCCCCAACCTTGTTTGTAAAGGTTCGTTCGCCGCCTTCAAGGGCACCAATACTGGAATCACGACATCTCGCATTGTGTGAGGGCGTGAGGAGAATACGGTGGCCCTAGTGGCTTCTTGGGGAGCATTGTGCCTCCACACTGCTCTAACAGAGACGCATTTCCTTCAAAAGGAAGGAACTTCGATAACACATCCTCGTCTCCACCGACTTCACTCTTGGTTATCTCATCCCTTTACTTGTGCAAGCTTATTTGTGTTACATTCTTTGCGTGCTTGTGTGCTTGTGTTTGTTGCATCATATAGGTTGTCCACCTAGTTGCATATCTAGACAACTTACTTTGATGCAAAGTTTAATTTTGGTAAAGAAAAGCTAAAAATTGTTAGTTGCCTATTCACCCCCCCTCTAGTCAACTATATCGATCCTTTCAGAGGACATCTCTGATGCATTCGCGGTGCGGCGGGTCATCTCTTTTGTTTCCGCTGCGCGGCCGGACCAGTCTGCCACATCGACGGCGCGGCGGGATCTGTGTGCTGCTTCGGCGGCGCGGCGGGACCTCTGTGCTGCTACGGCCGCACGGCAGGACATGCCGGCTGTGTTCGCGGCAAGGCGGAACATCTCTCGTGCTTCCGCTTCCATGCTCGCATCTCCCTGGTGGCAATCTCTCGACCCAGAACTCACGTTGGCCATGGCAGACGCAAAGGGAACGATGATGAATGCCTTTGTTTTTGTGGATGAGGAGTTGAGGAGAAATGTGCAGTCATCTTGGAGTAGTAATATTTATAAACGAGTAGTAATACGCTCCTAAGTGGGAAACTGTTTAGGTTTTGATCGGTATGAACAGGTTTGCAATTTGGAATGTGACGGGACGCATGCTCAAAATTTACTGACGGTTATAAGTGCGGCACGATTCCCGGAAGACGTAACGTGGGCACGTACGCCTTCTCGGCCGCGTACGTGGCATTTGCACCATAGGGTGCACCGCAATAGGCAATGTCAGCACACGTCTTGTTCCAACAACCGTGCGTGCTCGTTATTACCATCACACACGCTTCTTTTAATTAGAATGCGTGTGCCCGTCTAGCGCACACACATTGATCTATCTAACTGTTTCAGTTTGTTGTGGCTAATCGCAAACAGTTCATCCATGTGAAGTGTATGCCATCAATCGCAGACACTTTGATCTGGCTGACCCGTTTCTGTTCTGTTGCCTAATCGCAAACAATTAATCCTTCTGAAGCGTATGCCCTCAATCACACACACCTTGATCTGGTTGACCGTTTTTTTGTGTTGCCTAATCACAAACAGTTCATCCGAGTGAACCGTATGCTGTATATCGCACACGCCTTCATCAGGCTGCCCGTTTCTTTTGTTCCGCCTCATCGCAAACAGTTCATTGGACTAAACCGTATGCCCTGCATCGCACGCGCAACTAAAATCTGAACCGTGTTTGATGCATCCTCCATCGCAAACGTTTTATACATTTTTGACAGTTTTCATACACCACCGTTTGCGATTATTGCACCGCACACAGTTTCTCGAAAGGTCTCTGATCGTAGTGTCGCGTTAGCAGATCCTTCTTATAATGTTGTATGTGAAAAGAACATATGCACATTTATTTTGAAGGACTGATGGTGAAAGTGTTAAATGGTAGTAAAATCAGTGTTTGACTTTGTACATCTGAAATATTTGTCAACATAATCTGCTTGGCCGTATGCTCTTTCTTATTGAAGATTATTTGTGCACTGATGAATAGTTAGATGTGACTGAGTTTTTGCCTCATTATGAAATGCATGCTGATGTATATTTTTAGATATTTGTCTCCTCTCTGTAGAAACATAATGTCAACTTATATATCCCAAGTTTTTGTTATTCTTAGCTCAAGGTGCACACAACTCCAGTTCATTTTAGTTACATCTGCATGTATATTGTAGCCTAAAAGTTATAGTTTTGATGAAGGTTTGATGTCTTAAATTCCAGCTGAAACATTAGTAAATTATAGATATACGGGGAGTAGCCCATAAGTAAGATCAATACAAAACGATGGTCATAGCATCAGATTGTCCGACACCTTTTTTTCCTGGTGAAAACAGATCGAACGGCTTACACATGCAAAGGGGGAGAGGTAAATCTCTACTCCTAATGTTTGAGTCGGTGAATAGCCTCCACAGTTTATTTTCGTCTGGCTTTTTTTGTCTGGTTTTTTCTTCATGCCACCTTACTCACCACCCCCTCCCACCGGTTTTCCTCTTTTTTCTCGCCTGGCCGGCAATACCCAACATATTTATGGTAATCAATCACAATTAATCCACATATGGTAAGGCTATAAATCTCAAATATGATAATTATAGTAATAAATCAATCCAGGTATGGTAAGACCATAACTAAAGAAATTTCGAATATGATAATTATATGATAATAAATTTAAATTATTCCAAAGACTACTCCGAGGAGTACGTTGACGTTTCGTTTCCCCTCCCCTCGATTGAACGAGAGTCTCCCCACCAATTTTTATTGTAACCATCGCGGGTATCCCCCACCATTTTTTCTAGTGAGCCAGCCTCCCCAACCGATTTTCCTATTCGACACTTTCCTCTAATCAGGATACAATCAGCCACAATCAGCCAACAAATCAGCCAGCGATCAAATATCTAAATTATCCATATATACAACACTACTCAGCCAAGCGGACGACCAAAGATCTAAAGTATCCATATATACAACACCACTTTCCTTGTAATAGCTTGCACGGGGCGAATTAGGATACAATCTTTCTAATAAGCGCCTAATTCTTTCCGTGCATCAAACTTTCCATATTGTTAAAAATCTTCTCCTTAGCGGGGCAGCGAGCTTTCATTCTCCGTGTCCCCTGGGCGGTGCTGCAAGCCTTGATTCTCGGCGATGGCTAAAACTCCCCAGCGATCCCTGCCACAAACACTTCATTTGCAACAGATAGGGAGGCACATGTCAGCTGTTTTATTTTGAAGCATTGCATGTTCATCCAATAGTTTGTTAGTGGTTGTCTATGGTAAGGTTTACCTGAAGGTTTCTTATACTACTCATCAATTTGACAGGTTCATCTTTGATCCTTGCGCACGAACGCTTCTTTCCTACAAGTAAGTAGAAGGTGTTTTCATCTCGCCTCATTGGTGCGCCCAGGCGGATCTTTGGTCAATCAGGTTCATCTTCACGACACAGATCAGGGGACTCATTTTCCTTTTGGTTGATCATCCTGAAGCAACATAAACTAGATGGTTCAACTTGTAGTTACCGATGTTATTGCTTGTAAAATATAACATGTACTTTTCAGACATAGTACTTACAGAGGGTATAAGCAATCATGAAACTGATATCAATGCAAATGAGATTACAATTCTAGATGGTTTACAAGCATTTAATCGTTCAACACCATCAGCGGAATATTGGTCATTTTCAGATTATAGTCCAAACCACTTCTTCAGATTATAGTACCTGCAAGTACCGTAGTTGGTCGAAATACTCAGTCGGCTAAGATTTTCAATTTCCATCTGGTAAGAATAAAATGATATCTAGGTCACATACAAGAATCAGTTAGGTTGTTTCCATAAGATGGCAATTGTTGATACCAGATTTTGGCATGGTCGAAAACATAATTAAGAAGGCCTTAAATGGACAAGTGCTCAAAGTAACAAAGTTTCGTATCGTCAAAAGGAGAAACTTTCATATTTGGGACATAGCCATCCAGTCTCATCTCTAAGACCGAAGTTGTGTTTGAAGTACTTAAATTTTATATTAAGAACACTATTCGGCCTATTACGCCCCCAAGATGGCCTCATATGAGAAAAGTTTCTACATACATTCTCTTCGTCTCGTCGAAACGATCGATTTTGATATAAAAAACGTCTAAATCGGAGTTTGTATGCAAAAGTTAGAGCCAAAACGATGTGCTACATAAGTTTGCCCTGGAAGTTCCGGGCAAAACTTCCGGGGAGGTTCCGGCCTAATCAGAAAGTTCGCACGCGGTTCGCCCCGAAAACTGGAATTTCAACATTATTTGCAGATTTGCGGACCATAATTCAATCTCAAGATGACCTCGTCTGAAAAAGTGACGAACTGAAAAGTTTTTCTCCATTGCAAGATCTACAACTTTGCTTTTTGGACCATCGCGATCCGAGGCCATGTGCGACCTGCAGGAGCTGTACAAGTGGGCTACTTGATGTAATTTTAGCCCGGAAGTTCCGGACTGATCGGAAGTTCCGGCCCTCGTAGTCCGAGTTAGGTTAACTTTTGATATTTTGGACGGGATTTGAATCTTTTTCTTGTACGGGAAGTCCAGCCGCCTCATATATTTGTAAGGGGTGACGACCGATTGAACAAAACACAATCGAACAAATCAATCTACATCTTTTTACCTTTACCTTTATCTCTCTCCCTTGTTCTTCTTCTTCCTCGTTCTTCGTTCTTTCTTCATTTGCAGGGCGGCGAACCTCGAGGCCCTAGGGGCAATCAGGTCGACCTAGGGCAGCCCATAGCCGCCACGCGCCCTGACGGGGTCCCTCCCGGGCGTGTGGGGTTTCGGGGTCCTCAAAAGCGCCCGCCGGATTGTCTTGCGTACCGCGCTTTCGGCGGGTCTCCTTCGACGTGAATACGGTGCATCACCCCGGGCATCGAGGGTACACGGTGACGTGTTCATGTGCGAACACACTTTTTGGCGACTCCGCTGGGGAAGAAGCTTTGAACGGTCTCCAGCCCGTTCTTGCTACGAAGATATCGTCATCAAGTTGCTGCAATCTACAAAGGTAATATGAATACCCAATTACCCTTTGTAGATGCAAATAATCCATATGTTGTTGCTGGATCACCTAATGAGCATAATGTATCGGCTAGCCCTAGTTTTATCAATCATGCATCTAATTATGCGCAAGGGCCGACGCAAAGAAATCTTCATGCTTCAAATTCTTATGATTTTAGCAACGTACAACATATGTATCCAAACTCTCATGCATCGGCAACCCCACAAATCCACATGCCGATGAACAACATGATGGGTTTGGTTAATCAATTTGGAACACCTCATGTTAAAATTTCCAATAGCATACAAGAAAGTGTTTCACCTTTTTATTAATCGGCAACTAATTTGCAATATGTGAATCCAACCTTGCCGATGGATGGGAGAATTGGCCATGCTACTACTAGCTATTCGGCCAGTTACTCTCAACCATCATATGCTACACCTCATGTTAGTAATTTTTCAGCACCGTATACAACTGTAGATGTCCATAATTTGGCCCCGCATCTTCATGGTTATAGCCGAATAAGTGAAAATTTTACAGGAACACATGTGTCGTCATCAAATATTGTAGCATATAATGCATGCTCTAAACAATTCAAGAATTTCGGCAACACTCATGAATCATTGCCGAAAGAATCTGAAAGTATTGCGGAGCAATCCGTTCCAGAAGCGGTTGTGGCTGCATTAAAAAAGAGCTTGGCACAAAACAAGAGAATTAGTGCTCTTTGCCTTGAACAATATGAAAAGGGGTTGTTTCCTGATTATGCTGCAATAAAGGCTAGAGTTTTGCAGGAAGATGAAACTTCATCAATTGATAGTATTGTTGAGAGAGCATATGGTTATACAGTAGTGCATACACCTCCACCTAGTACCGCAGCATATTATACACCCCCTACACAATTGCAAAATTTTGGCAACACTAACACTTAATTGCCGAAAGATCCTAAAAGCATTGGGGGGCAAACTGATCTGGAGCGGGCTGAAATTGGGAGGGGAGTTAAAGCTTTGCGCGATAGGGTGCAAGTACTTCGCCAAGAGAGAATTGATAGGGAGTTGGCTCAAAGAAAAGAAGCCTTGCCAATTGATATAACCGGCAAAAAGAATGATGATTCGGAAACTAAAAGTGCTTCGGTTGAAAAAGTCGAATCAAGTAGTATATATTCTGAATCCA
This sequence comes from Aegilops bicornis, assembly GCA_021605145.1. Lineage (NCBI taxonomy): Eukaryota > Viridiplantae > Streptophyta > Magnoliopsida > Poales > Poaceae > Aegilops > Aegilops bicornis. Next base: position 710,640,501 of record CM038675.1, read on the forward strand.
TCAAATCCAAAGAGGCAAGCATTATTGAGAAAGGGCATGTCAAGCATAGCAAAAAAACCATGTTTGATTTTTCTGAAGTTAATGGAACGTACTTCCTGCCCTATGAGTTTTGTGCCATAGAAATTGACAAGCTTCAAGGACAAGAGCAAGTAGCCGAACAAAGTTGGGTTGACGAAGATCTTCAAATTTATGATGCACGAAATCAAGAAGAAAATTGTGACATGGTGTTGGGAAGTCATCCGAAGCAAAGCACAATATTATTCATCATATGCAATCGTCATGCTCTCCCAACATATTTGAAGAGGTATGTCTAGCAAGTAATTTACCTATTTTCAGATTTGGTCACAACTTTATTGTTGATGCATCTATTAGAAAAATTCTAATAAGTAATTTTCAAAGACCAATGAAGAAGGGCAATTTACTTGTTAGCAATAAAATTGTTACTAAGCATATCGGCCAATATATTGTACCATTCAAAGAGACCGATAGTGACTTATTACTGCAGCCAAAGCGTTTCCCGTTGCTTTATTTAAAGTTCATATCTAATTGGCTAGCTTTGCTTGCTTCATACTTGGCCTACGCATGGTCTCAATTGAGACGTGTATGTTCTAACTACTTTGATTTCAGAAATTTAAAGCCAAGGTTTAAATCTTTTGGGAAAACCGATGCTAGTATAGTTTCTTATTTAAGAACATCGGAAAAAGAATGTGAAAGAGAATTCATAGCCGAATGGAAAGAAGCCAAATCTGAACCATTCGTTTGCTTAACTCCAAAGCCGTTCTCACAACAAGATCGGCTAGAAAACAAAAGGTATACCTTCAATTCAAACATGTGTGACCAAATCTTTGCTTTGTTGTTGAAAAATAATTACTTTAGAATTCTTGATCACCATGTCAAGCCATCTATCCAAGGACGAATGTATTGTAAGTTGCATGATTCATCCAAGCATAATTTTGAGGACTGCCACATGTTTAGATCAAATAGTTAAATCAGCCATTGAAAAAGGACGATTGAAATTTGTTGAAACACTAAAGGATGACCAGTCTATTCCGATTGGTCTTGATGGCAAAAAGTTTTTGCATCGGCTACTTCAAGCCGATCTGTCTAAAGAGAAGGTAAAAACTGCAGGTGATGGGATCAAGCTTTCAAGTGAAGAAGTAGTTGAAGATCACAATGAACATGAGCTTGAGGGTGAGAATTCCATCGAAGCTACAATGAAGACGCTAAGGACTGGGGGGCAACAAGGAAATCCAATGATCGATGAAAGCAAACCAAAATAAACAAAGGCCGAAATAAGCGCAAGTGTAAGAGATCAAAAATCACCTTCGCTGAATTGTTGGATAAATATCAAAAGAAGAGTGAAGAGCAGAATGCTTATCAGCCAAATCATGCAAAGAAACCAAGATCACCCCCAAGGCGCAAATATGTGGATCGGTATTGGCAAAGTGAGCATTTTAATGCAACATATTCATATTCTTATTTTGGGCCGCCAGTGCCAATGCCGTGGATGCATCCCTATGCTCATGTAGATCCATATCCATCATGGGACAGGTATGATACAAGGGCACACTCTCCATCTTATTTTAGACCATCTAACCAATATTATGCATCTCCGAGAAGATCAACATTTGAACAATCATATGTTAAAGACCGTTTCAATCATAAGGAATCGGTCCGGAGGTCAAAGAAGAAGAAAGAGGTGGTCAAACAAGTGTACCGTGTTAAAAGAGATGGTCGTAAGAGTGCTACTTCACAATTGATCTCAAATGAAAAAGAGCCAATTAAAGTGTTGACATTAGCTACTAAAGACAATGAGACGAAGCAACTAATTATCGAGAGTCAAAGTGCCAAATCTAAAGAAAAGAAGTTGAGAGTGCACAAGGTAAAACAAGAATTGCCATTGCTTCAAATAAAATCACAGCCGGGTGCCCACTCGGCTTATCGTATTGGCGAAAGAAGGAATTGCAAAAACTTAGTGCACAAGAGCTGAAAAAGAAGAACATGGCATGGGTTCCCAAGAGGAGCAGTCAAAATAAAAATGATGTGCAACCTTCTATTGCAACAAGTGTTACAAAAGTGAAGAAAGAGAAGAATGAAAGCAACAAACAATTAAGCCGAAGGTGCGCATCACAACATCAAAATCTTCGGTTAGCACATCATCCATATTCTTCAACCATACCATTCATGCCTTTGCCATGGAATTCATCCATAGGTATGATCAATTACCCTCCATGGATTTATTTTGATCCATGGATGCAACATAATTTTCTATATCATGACAGGGTATTACCAAATCACTATACATTTGGTTAGTTACATTTTTGTTGCTAATACAAAGGGGCGAAATATTTTATTGCTATTTCATTTGTTTATTTCGGCTATACATACTTTGGTGGGTGAATTCTACATGGACCTCATGGTAATGGCCGATATTTATCTATCGCCCTAAGAATATGGCAAAGCTTGGCCGATGTAGTATCCTAACATTGTCCTTAGTTAAATTGGAGACCAAAACAAAGTACATGTTCATTGATATTGTCCTAGTATTTCTAGTACCATGGAGGTTATTTTTGATGGTTAAAATTGTAGCAATGGCCAAGGTGTTGGTATTGTTTATATATCTCCTTATGGTGCTATTTTGTGAAGCCTCATGTCGCTTAAAATATTTATGCACATCAAAGCCTAATATGCATTGTTATTCGGATTGGAGCTTTTCCTTTGTATAGGTGCTATACATATTGATGCTTTCGATGATTCGTTATTAGTAGTGCAACAAATATCCAAGGGTTATCAATGTTTTGATGAATCACTTATAGTTTATCTTTTGGTATGTCTAGATGCAAGATTTACCTCGGGTTGCTTTAAATTTGTTCATATATCTAGACATGACAATTCGAAAGAGTTGGCACAGCAAGTATCCGGCTACTATGTTAACCATGGTGTATTGCATTTCTATCAATAGCCGATGCTAGGTTTTGTCAACATAGGTAAGGCCGAGTTGAAACCCACCGCTTCGGCCACTAATGAAACTTTTATGCAGGCAAAGCAAGTATTGGAGGAAGTTCATTCTTGATTATCTGTAAAATCCTCGCGAAAAGGTGAACAATATGGTTCGGAGGATGGTTTTGATCTATGGAACCTTATCACCGGATTGTTATAAAAGTTGAGAAGTTTTCACCCAAGTTTGCATTGAAATGTTCAAACAAGCAATGGCCGATATATACTTATCACCCTAAGTACATGAAAATGGCCGATGGAGTGTTGACATCGTCCTTAGAACAAGCTATGCAGAAGTTATTTTTCGGCACACAAGCTTTGCCGAAAAACAGGAGGGCATGTGTTGACACCAGATTTTGGCATGATCGAAAACATAATTAAGAAGGCCTCAAATGGACAGGTGCTCAATGTGACAAAGTTCCGTATCGTCAAAAGGAGAAACATTCATATTTGGGACTTAGCCATTCGGTCTCATCTCTAAGGCCGAAGTTGTGTTTGAAGTACTCAAATTTTATATTCAGAACACTATTCGGCCTATTACGACCCCAAGATGACCCCAAGATGACCCCAAGATGGCCTCTAAGGCCGAAGTTGTCTTCATCTCGTCGAAACGATCGATTTTGATATAAACAACGTCTAAATCGAAGTTTATATGCAAAAGTTAAAGCCAAAACGGTGTGCTGCATAAATTTGGCCCGGAAGTTCGGGGCAAAACTTCCGGGGAGGTTCCGGCCTAAACAGAAAGTTAGCACGCGGTTCGCCCCGAAAACTGGAATTTCAATATTATTTGCAGATTTGCGGGCCATAATTCAATCTCGAGATGACCTCGGCTGAAAAAGTGACGAACTGAAGAGTTTTTCTCCATTGCAAGATCTACAACTTTGCCTTTTGGACCATTGCGATCCGAGGCCATGTGCGACCTGCAGGAGCTGTACAAGTGAGCTACTTGATGTAATTTTAGCCCTGAAGTTTCGGGCTGACCGGAAGTTCCGGCCCTCGTAGTCCGAGTTAGGTTAACTTTTGATGTTTTGGACGGGATTTGAGTCTTTTTCTTCTACGAGAAGTCTAGCCGCCTCATATATATGTAAAAGGTGACGGCCGATTGAACAACACACAATCGAACAAATCAATCTACATCTTTTTACCTTTACCTTTATCTCTCTCCCTTGTTCTTCTTCTTCCTCGTTCTTCGTTCGTTCTTCGTTTGCAGGGCGGCGAACCTTGAGGCCCTAGGGGCGATCAGGTCGACCTAGGGCAGCCCATAGCCGCCGCGCGCCCTGACGGGGTCCTTCCCGGGCGTGTGGGGTTTCGGGTCCTCAAAAGCGCCCGCCGGATTGTCTTGCGTACCGCGCTTCCGGCGGGTCTCCTTCGACTTGAGCTGCGGTGCATCACCCCGGGCGTCGAGGATACACGGTGACGTGTTCGTGTGCGAACAACAATAACTGTAGGTTTCTTATACTACTTTGAATTCTGACAGTGAAAACTTAGAATCAAATACAGGTTGTGGTGAAAACTCGGATCCACCTAAAAATGCACCCAGAATACAAACCCACCTAAATTTCATGATTAGCTACAGTAGTTCAGTCATGCATGAGAAGATGCCCAATATGTTCCAATAGCATCACTAGAGTATGTTTGCGCAGCATTGAACGTATCGAAGTACCTTACTAATTCAAACACTGGACTAACAAAAAAGGTTAATAATTAGACGTGGGACATTTTTCAGAATACATCAAGGGTAATAAGACCTCACACTTTGCTTCTGTGGTGGAGCAGTAGCCACTACCTCCGCTTGACCGACAAGATGACGATGGTCATGGCATGTGGGTGCCGTGTACGGTTTGGTGACTCTAAGGATGTGCATCACCTCTGGCTTGACCTGCCACCAGTAAGATATATCATTTAGACATTAGATGATAAAAACAGAATTGGAGGCAATATCATGTTCATCCAGTGCACAATTACTAGCTTTCAATACAAAAAGTGACCTACCACAATATGTTACGATGTGCCGATGTATCCATGTGCATAGGAAGAACACATCAAAAATGACAATAGGGCACAGTGCTTGACATTACACTTGAATGCAACAATATGCCACGCTGTACTAAACAAGACTTGTTTCATCTGCATGATTGTTAATGACCACATGATGACTTCATACACAGAAAATGTCAGGTTAAATGCCGCTAAAACTCAAAAACAATTGAGTCAAGTTTTTAGGAAACATGATAGCTTGAAGGGATTATGCAAAATTTCTGCATTTTTATAACCTCGTGCACACAAGAAACATATTCCAGGTGACTGCATACACACGCACACAAGCAACAGATTCCAACCTCTTCCCTGCCGACCCAACAAGACATCCATGGCAGCACTGTCAATGAACATGCCCTTCTGCACCTGTATGCACCCGAGCACAAGCAGCGCCTTCACGGCTGCTGCATCGCCTCCGACTGAAGCAGATAGTAAAGATAAATTTTTGATTCTCAACTGAAGCAAATAGCAGAAGTAATGAGTTGATAAATGGCAAAATGAAAGATATATTATCTCTATTATTAAAGGTTCATACTTCTAGATTCCACAACCATACAAAGCATCCGAAGAAGTTGGAAAAATAAAACTGAGGAATACCTTACTCCTAGAAATCCTAATTGTGTAACAATCTTAACAGGGTTAGTTACGATTCTATCCCATTAGCTTCACAATATAAGCATGGGTGAGTTCTACTCGATCTCAAATCAGATATGCCATGTTTCCTTCGTGATGTCGGAGTTGAACAGGTTTTACAAAAACTAGCAAGTCTTCCTTCGTTGCCATGCAAGTACTTCTCTTACATTCCGTGAGATATAGAGTATATACTATATCTACTTCCTAATCAATTTAAAAGATTAATTCAAAGTGTATAATTACAAGTATGCATGCTCATGAGAAGGAGAAGTTCTTTATTATCTTGCATGTACTTTAATTCACCAAAATGATTATTTTTGTTATACCTCACTCACTAATGATAAAATATATTGAACATTGCAATATTGTATTTTCCTTCTCCCTTTTATTAGGTTATAATATGTTCATGGACATAATATGACTAAAGTGAATGTCTGATCGATCGTGATCGTGTTTCGCATCATATACTTCTTCGTATCGTACAACCCCATCCTAGAAATGATATTTACAGTACATCAAACGACAAGATTAGCTGCTTCAAAATTCCAATTTGAAGCTTTCTGTATCTTCCTGAAACTTTGATTAATGTTTCGACGCTTATAGTAGTTGTATAGGTGCTCAAAGGTATTGTCTTTGTACCATCTACATTACTTGCGTAGGTGCTCAAAGGTATTGTCTTTATTTTATATATTTGAAGATGCTGGATAAAATCATGGTCATGTTGCTGCCTAAAGGAGCTAATAGAATAAAAGGATATGTAAGAAGCCCATTCTACAAATGCACTGTGGTGTTCATGCATGTGGATTAGGTTGCACCTTGATGTGACTCATGTATTGTATGGTTAACATGGTTTGTCCACACTGTGATAACCTTATAACCTTTTTTTCATTCCACGATGCAGATATTTTTTCTTGTACATCGCACAATCACACAACAATCCATTTGTGCATCAAGGTAATTTATCAGGACAACATGTTCAATTAAGAGGAGATCTGTTAGATTATTTTATAAACTTAATAGGTTCTGAAATAGTTTAGTATTTTTTATGTGCTTAAAATGTGCTTTGAACTAATATGCAATACACTTGTTCGCTTCTACAGGCAGAACTAATACGCTTTGAAGCCAGCAAGAATGTTATTCGGTCTCTAGATAATATGTGATACACTTGTTCGCTGCTAAGGGCAGAACCACTATGCTTTGCACGTCGATAGATCTTCCGTGTGTACAGCAAGATTGTTATTGATAACAAATTATGGCATATGGCTAAATAATAAATATGTTTGATACAAAAGCAACTAAAATGTTATGACGAGCAGGATGCATGTACTGGACTTTGCCACTTATCCGAAGTGGCAAGGGACGCAGGTAAGATGTTACAGCAAGATACACACACATAGGGAAGCTCCGTCTAGACACGCACTTAAATATCTAGCGTGCTGATCCACTGATCGATCTGCTATATTAGATGACACCGGAATTGATTTCTGGTGACCTGCTTATTATCTTTCTTTGTTTATTTTTTTTTTATAATAAAGCAAGCCAGGGGTATGATAAGGTTATGTTGGAAATATGAGCAATTTACCAAATAATTTTATTAACAGAAATATTAAATAAAGCATGACTAATATAACAGTGATAAAACTAGTCATGTGATCTGACAGAGAGAAGGTAAGTAACATCTGCATATATGAACTGTAACCAAGTTTATCTAGAGCAGACAGTAGGACAAGTTTCATATATGAAGTAGAACCTAACATATCTAGGGCAAACAACAGAACAAGGAACTGTGGCAGGACCTCGAACAGAAAGGAGAAGAACACATACGGGACAGCAACAACAGTTGCACTGGACTTGGGGTCGGTGTCCTCGCCGGCCATGTCGTCGAGGAGGTTGTCGACGTCGGGGAAGAAGTCGTCGTCGGGGAACTAGTCGTCGGAGTCCGGGGCGTCCGTGATTTAAGAAGTCGAGTCGCTACTGAACGCTTCCCAAAAACCTTATCACCCTTCTCCCGTACAGGACTCAAAGAGGTGCGGTTTCGGAGGCCTACTGTTCCGACTCGCCGTGCACGCCGCAAGCAGGGATGAGGAAGACAGCAGCAGCTCAGAGATTGGAACCGGTGGCAAGAGGAATAAGTTCTGGTGCGTCTCTCTGAGAGGAGCGACCTCCCTTTTATAGGCGCAAGAGAAGGAGGCGAGAGGCTGCGCCGGGAGCTGAAGGGAACGCGGGAGACAAAACGAACAGGCAGCAACCGAAGGTGCAGCGTTCGTATTCAATATCCACTACAGCAAAAGCTTTCCAGCTCCCGAGTGGCCTTTCGTATACCCATAGTGCGTGGCAAAAATTTAGACATCGGCTTGTTCCCGCAACCCGCGGAGCGTCGTGACGAGGCGGGCAGAGGAGGAGCGCGCATGGATGTCCCTCTTGTTCCCATCCTCATACATGTGGAGAAAAGAGCCTCCCTTATAAAGAGGTCCAACTCCCTCTAAACTAGCAATGTGGGACTAAACTTTAGTTCCACCTCTTGCCTTGCACGAATGGGCTGCGTTGGCCTCTAGGATTTATTAGGTTTTTCTGAAACTGCTATTGGGCTAGGCCCAAAATAGAAAAAATTCCAACAGGTTTTTGGCGGCGGAGTGGAGCATACATATGTGTACGTATATGTGTAAAGCTAGCTGTCCTACTTTATGATCACTTTCATTCCTATTCGAAATGCTCGTGTAGCACATGCAGATTATCTAACATGATGGATTTCAGTTTCAGTTAAAACCAATCAAGCTAAAATCAGCACAGAGGTTGATTTCCTAGTTCAAAGCAATAGTTGGTTGATTTCCCGTTAAATTATACTCCTTGATTGGGAAACTGAAACTATGATTATCCTAAATCCTATTTCTAGAGTTGTTGCAGATCAACAGCTGCTCTGAGTACAAGAGCTCTCCCCCTATCGGCAAGATCAACAGTACATTTTCCGAGTACTTCAAGCAAGATTACTGAAGTTACTAAAATTTAACTAAAACTATGCCTACGACTACATCTCCTACTCATAATTTGTACCAATACTCATACAAATAAGCTGTATCCTACTCCTAATATGTACCCAAGTAGTAGTCTAAATCTGAACCAAATCCTGCAGCCAGGGGTAAAGGGAGGAGATAAGGGAATCTCACGACGCGTTGGAGATGCTGGCGAAGAGGAGCATCGCCGAGCAGGATGTCCTCGAGCCGATGTTCATCGTCAAGCATCGTTCGCCTCCCGGTCCTGGTCGTAGTAGGTGTAGGCGGGGACGCCAGCGTAGGCACGCCCGAAGGGCTCGGCGCCGGCGGGGTCGAGCATGGCCTTCTGGAGCCGTGGCCACACCCGCACAAGCGTGTGCCGCCTCCAGCCTCCGTCCTCCATCGACTGTGTGCTCGGAGAAGACGCCGCGGGAGGCGAGCAGGCGACGGACGGGTCCGGGTGGCCCGGGGGGAGCAGCTCCGCGGCCGAGAGCAGCGCGTTGGCGCCGCCCGCCCACACCATGGTTGTTGCTGGATCTTCCACGAGAGGAGGGGATGAGAGGGGGGTGGCGGTGAGAGGCAAAGACGCCGGTTGTGGTGCCTGTGGGGGTGAGGCCGGCGGCGATGCGGGGAAGAGGGGGATGGGATCGACGCGGGGGAGAACAGTGGACTGGATGTAGTGAGGGAGAGTAGTGGAATGGACATAGAGAGTGGATTTTTGGAACCCTGGTGTATTGAAGGATCTTATTTTAAATACTTTGAAAATCACATTTAAGGTTTCAAAAAATTTTGAAAAAAATTCTACGTGATTATATATTACACATGTGTAAAGTTTGGTGATGAAATAAGTAAATATGCGACCTATACAAAAATGACAAAATGGTGATTTGCAAAAAGCGAGTAATGCATGCACTGTTCATCTTTCCAAAATCATGATTTTGTCATTTTTGTGTAACTCACATGGGGAAGAAGTAAATATGCACTGTCGACATCGGGGAACTAGTCGCCGGAGTCCGGGGCGTCCATGACGAAGAAGTCAGTAGTCATGCTGAGCACCTTCCCAAAAACCTTATCACCCTTCTCCCGTACAGGACTCAAAGAGGTGCGGTTTCGGAGGCCTACTGTTCCGACTCGCCGTGCACGCCGCAAGCAGGGATGAGGAAGACAGCAGCAGCTCAGAGATTGGAACCGGTGGCAAGAGGAATAAGTTCAGTGCGTCTCTCGAGAGGAGCGACCTCCTTTTATAAGGCGCAAGAGAAGGAGGCGAGAGGCTGTCAAGGGAAAGAAGGAACACGAGAGGCAAGCGAACAGGCAGCAGCCGAAGGGTGCATCATTCGTATTCAATATCCACTACAGCAAAAACTTTCCAGCTCCCGAGTGGCCTTTCGTATACCCGTTGTGCGTGGCAAAAATTTAGACATTGGCTCGTTCCCGCAACCCGCGACGCGTCGTGACGAGGCATTGCGTGGCGAGGCGGGCGGCGGAGGAGGAGCGTGCGTGGATGTCCCTCTTGTTCTCATCCTCATACATGTGGAGAAAGAGCCTCCCTTATAAAGAGGTCCAACTCCCTCTAAACTAGCAATGTGGGACTAAACTTTAGTTCCACCTCTTGCCTTGCACGAATGGGCTGCGTGGGCCTCAAGGATTTATTAGGAATTTCTGAAACTGCTATTGGGCTAGGCCCAAAGTAGACAAAATTCCAGCAATCCCCCACTAGATCCCAGAGGCACACGAAATTAGCCTTTGGTTCCAAAATACTGTTTTATATACCGGTACTACAGTGGAGACTGTTAAGTTGAACTTCCACCTAGAACTCTATGCTACACTAGTAAGCAACTTGGACAAGGATCGGCCTTGAACTGCAAGTTTCTGCGAATCTAGCTTCACATAAAGCCTTGATCGATACGTGGCTACCGTGGGTCTTCCCATGGTGGAGCTTATGCGTCATACTCCGAGACCTTTCATGAGTTTACTAGAGAGAAACCTACTCTCATAGATTGCGACGTTTGACAATCGAGACTCATATAGGTGTGTTCTTCAAAAGATGTTCTGCATGACAACATCTCTGCTTAAATGAGCCACTTAGAACACATTAAGATATACATCAACCTGCCATGCAGTTTTAGGAGAGTATTGCATCTTCAGGGAGTGGTATTCTTAATAGTAAGGATACTCTCCTCTCAGTTGATCAACAGCTTGTCTTCCACATCTAATTAACGGGACCTCCGATCACAAAGAATAGGTTACCACTGCGAACAACTCATATTGTGGGTCTCATACCCATCTCCCTCGATGCATTATCTATCACATTACGTGATAGACCCTTAGTAAAAGGATCTGCCAGATTTTTAGACGTTTGGATATAATCCAATGCAATAACTCCGGAGTTTCTCATTTTCCTGAGAGACTTTAACCTTCTCTGAACGTGTCTTGATGACTTCATGTTATCCTTTGAGCTGCTCACTTTCGTGATCATAGTTTGATTGTCGCAGTTCATAAGGATACCCAGTACAGGTTTCTCAATAACCGGCAAGTCATTCAAGAGCCGGCGAAGCCAATCTGCTTCGACTGTAGCTGTATCTAGTGCTGTGAGTTCTGCTTCCATTATTGACCTCGTTAAGATGGTCTGCTTGCAAGACTTCCAAGAAACAGCGCCACCTCCATGAGTGAATACATATCCGCTCATGGCCTTTATCTCATCAAAGATCTCGAGATCCGGTTTGAGTCAAGATACCCTTCAAGCACCTTTGGGTGCCGTGTAGTGAATTCCATAATTCATGATGCCTTTCACATAACGCAAAACTCTCTCTAGAGCTTTCCAATGCACATATCCTGGTTTTGAGACAAACCGACTTAGTTTGCTAACAGCAAAAGAGATGTCAGGTCTTGTAGCACTGGCTAAGTACATAAGCGAGCCAATAACCTGAGAATAGTTAAATTGATCTCAAGCAATTCTTCGATTCTTTCGAAGTAACACACTCGCATCATATGGTGTTGGAGAGGGCTTGCAGTCACTGTAGCCAAAGCGACTCAAGATCTTTTCCACATAGTGATATTGAAGCAATGTAATCCCACCATCATCATCTCTCAACAACTTGATGTTCAGAATGACATCAGCGACTCCTAAATCCTTCATCTCAAAACAACGAGATAGAAAATCCTTGACCTCCTTAATAACATTCAGATTTGTTCCGAAAATCAGTATGTCGTCAACATACAAGCAAAGGATAACTCCCTTACCCCCACCATGGCGATAGTACACACATTTGTCGACCGTTTACAACAAAGCCTGCAGCTGTTAAAGTTCTTTCAAACTTCTCATGCCACTGTTTAGGTGCTTGCTTGAGTCCATATAAAGACTTCAGCAACTTGCACACTTTTCCTTCCTGACCATTTAGTACAAACCCATCTAGTTGTTCCATATAAATTTCCTCGGCCAACTCTCCATTTAGGAAAGCAGTCTTAACATCCATTTGATGAACAAGAAGACCATGTGAGGCAACTAGTGAAAGTAGAACTCGAATAGTGGTCAGTCGAGCCACACGTGAGTAAGTATCAAAGAAGTCTTCACCTTCCTTTTGGGTATAACCCTTAGCCACGAGCCGAACCTTGTACTTTTCAATAGTACCATCAGGCCTAAGCTTCTTCTTGAATACCCATTTGCATCCTATAGGTTTGCACCCATAAGTACGATCAGGTTTCTCCCAAGTTTCATTCGCCAAGATGGAATCCATCTCGCTACGAACCGCTTCCTTCTAGTAGTCAACATCTTCAGATGCATAGGCCTCTGAAATAGAACTGGGAGTGTCATCTATGAGATACACAAGAAAATCATCACCAAAGGACTTTCCAGTCCTCTGTCTCTTGCTCCTAGTAGGAATTTCATTGTTCTCCCCCACAGAACTTTCAAAGTGTTCCATCAAAATGGCAGGTTCGGTAATTGTAACTGGTTCCTGATTCGATGAACTAGGCATCTCTTGATTAGACGAGGTAGGCATATCCTTCATGGGAAAGATATCTTCAAAGGAAGTCGCATCATTCGACTCCATGATCGTACCGACATGCGTGTCAGGTACCTCACATTTTACAACCAAGAATCTATAGCCAATGCTATGAAAAGCATATCCCAGGAAAACACAATCCACAGTCTTTGGTCCAAGCTTCCGCTTCTTTGGAATTGGAACATTGACTTTCACCAAACAACCCCATGTTCGTAGATCAGAGAGTCTTAGCCTTTTCTTCTCCCATTCCTCGAATGGAGTTATTTCTTTGTTCTTTGTGGGAACTCGGTTTAGGACATGACATGCCGCCAATATCTCCTCCCCCCACCATGCCTTGGAGAGACCCGATGTGTCTAACAAGGTGTTAACCAAATCAGTTAGAGTATGGTTAATTCTTTCGGCCACCCCATTTGACTGAGGTGAATAGGGAGGCGTCCTCTCATGGATTATACCATGTTCTGCACAAAAAGCATCAAATTCATTAGAAAAATACTCTCCATCACGGTCGGACCTAAGCCTCTTGATTTTCCGATCAAGTTGGTTTTCCACTTCAACTTTATAGATCTTGAAAAAGTTCAAAGCCTCATCCTTAGATTTCAGAAGATACACAGCGGTATCTAGTGGAGTCATCAATTAATGTCATAAAATATTTCTTTCCACCTTTTGTCAAAACACCATTCATTTCACATAGATCTGAATGTATGAGCTCTAGTGGTGCAAGATTTCTCGTTTCATGATCGTGTGAGACTTACGAGGTTACTTAGCTTGCACACACACTTGACACTTAGATCCCTTGACAAGGTGAAACTAGGGATTAAGTTCAACTTTGCTAGTCGCGACATGCAACCAAAGTTAACATGACAAAGACGTGAATGCCACACAGTTGATTCACAATTGTTGCAAACATGATTAACAACTTTATTGCAAACGTCTGATAAGGATAAACGAAACAAGCCTCTTATAACCCACAAGTATAGGGGATCGCAACAGCTTTCGAGGGTAGAGTATTCAACCCAAATTTACTGATTCGACACAAGGGGAGCCAAAGAATATTCTCAATTATTAGCAGTTGAGTTGTCAATTCAACCACACCTGGATAACTTAGTATCTGCAGCAAAGTATTTAGTAGCAAAGTAGTATGGAAGTAACAGTAACGGTAGCAAAAGTAATATTTTTGGGTTTTGTAGTGATTGTAACAGTAGCAACGGTAAAGTAAATAAGCAAAGAGCAATATGTGAAAAGCTCGTAGGCATTGGATCGGTGATGAAGAATTATGCCGGATGCGGTTCATCATGTAACAGTCATAACATAGGGTGACACAGAACTAGCTCCAATTCATCAATGTAATGTAGGCATGTATTCCGAATATAGTCATACATGCTTATGGAAAAGAACTTGCATGACATCTTTTGTCCTACCCTCCTGTGGCAGCGGGGTCCTATTGGAAACTAAGGGATATTAAGGCCTCCGTTTAATAGAGTACCGGACCAAAGCATTAACACATATTGAATACATGAACTCCTCAAACTACGGTCATCACCGGGAGTAGTCCCGATGTCACTTCGGGGTTGCCGAATCATAACACCTAGTAGGTGACTATAGACTTGCAAGATAGGATCAAGAAATCACATATATTCATGAAAACATAATAGGTTCAGATATGAAATCATGGCACTCGGGCCCTAGTGACAAGCATTAAGCATAGCAAAGTCATAGCAACATCAATCTCGTAACATAGTGGATACTAGGGATCAAACCTTAACAAAACTAACTCGATTACATGATAAATCTCATCCAACCCATCACCGTCCAGCAAGCCTACGATGGAATTACTCACGCACGGCGGTGAGCATCATGAAATTGGTGATGGAGGATGGTTGATGATGATGATGGCGATGGATTCCCCTCTCTGGAGCCCTGAACGGACTCTAGATCAGCCCTCCCAAGAGAGTTTAGGGCTTGGCGGCGGCTCAGTATCGTAAAACGCGATGAATCTTTCTCTCTGATTTTTTCCTCCCCGAACACGAATATATGGAGTTGGAGTTGAGGTCGGTCGAGCTCCAGGGGGCCCACGAGGCAGGGGGCGCGCCCCCACCCTTGTGGAAAGGGTGTGGCCCCCCTGTCCTTAATTCTTTCGCCAGTATTTTGTATCATTTCCAAAAATAATCTCTGTGAAGTTTCAGGTCATTCCGAGAACTTTTGTTTCTGCACAAAGATAACACCATGGCAATTCTGCTGAAAACAGCGTCAGTCCGGGTTAGTTCCATTGAAATCATGCAAGTTAGAGTCCAAAACAAGGGCAAAAGTGTTTGGAAAAGTAGATACGACGGAGACGTATCAACTCCCCCAAGCTTAAACCTTTGCTTGTCCTCAAGCAATTCAGTTGACAAACTTAAAGTGATAAAGAAAAACTTTTACAAACTCTGTTTGCTCTTGTTGTTGTAAATATGTAAAGCCAGCATTCAAGTTTTCAGCAAAGATTATGAACTAACCATATTCACAATTACTCTTAGGTCTCATGTTTACTCATATCAATGGCATAATCAACTAGCGAGCAATAATAATAAATCTCGGATGATGATACGTCTCCAACATATCTATAAATTTTTATTGCTCCATGCTACTTTATCTACTGTTTTGGACCATATTGGGCTTTATTTTTCACTTTTATATTATTTTTGGGACTAACCTCCTAACCGGAGGCCTAGCCCAGAATTGTTGTTTTTGCCTATTTCAGTATTTCGAAGAAAAGGAATATCAAACGGAATGAAACCTTCGGAAACGTGATTTTCTCACCGAACGTGATCCAGAGAACTTGGAGTGCAAGTCAAGAAGCAACCGGAGCCTCCACGAGATAGGAGGGCGCCCCCCCTATAGGGCGTGCCCCCCTGTCTCATGGGCCCCTCGGGCGGCCACCGACGTACTTCTTCTTCCAATATATACCTACGTACCCCGAAAACATCCAGGGGCAGCACGAAACACAATTTCCACCACCGTAACCTTTTGTATCCGCGAGATCCCATCTTGGAGCCTTCGCCGGCACTCTGCCAGAGGGGGAATCAAGCATGGAGGGCCTCTACATCAACATCCTTGCCCCTCCGATGAGTTGTGAGTAGTTTACCACAGACCTACGGGTCCATAGTGTTGGGGAACGTAGTAATTTCAAAATTTTCCTACGCACACGCAAGATCATGGTGATGGCATAGCAACGAGAGGGGAGAGTATTGTCCACGTACCCTCGTAGACCGTAAGCGGAAGCGTTATGACAACGCGGTTGATGTAGTCGTGCGTCTTCACGATCCGACCGATCCAAGTACCGAACGTGACGGCACCTCCGAGTTCGGCACACGTTCAGCTCGATGGCGATCCCGGACTCGATCCAGCAGAGTGTCGGGATGAGTTCCGTCAAGACGGGCGTGGTGGACGATGATGATGCTCTATCGCAGGCTTCGCCTAAACTCCATGACGATATGACCGAGGTGGAATATGGTGGAGGGGCACCGCACACGGCTAAGGAACGATTCGTAGATCAACTTGTGTGTTCAGGGTGCCCCTGCCCCGTGATATAAAGGAGGGAGGGGGGAGGTGCCGGCCCCAAGGGGTGCGCCGAGGAGTCCTACTCCCACCGAGTAGGACTCCCCTCTGCCTTGTTGGAGAAGGAAAGGGGAGGGAAAGAGGAAAGGCGCCGCCCCCTCCTTGTCCTATTCGGACTAGGGGAGGGGCACGCGCCTGCCCCGGCCGGCCCTCCTCTTCTCCCTCATGGCCCACTAAGGCCCATTATCCCCGGGAGGTTCCAGTAACCCGGTGTTAGAAACAAATCCGATTTCACCGGAACCATTCCGATATCCAAACATAGGCTTCCAATATATCAATCTTTATGTCTCGACCATTTCGAGACTCCTCGTCATGTCCGTGATCACATCCGGTCCGAACAAACTTCGGTACATCAAAACTTATAAACTCATAATAAAACTGTCATCGTAACGTTAAGCGTGCGGACCCTACGGGTTCGAGAACTATGTAGACATGACCTAGAACTATTCTCGGTCAATAACCAATAGCGGAACCTGGATGCCCATATTGGTTCCTACATATTCTACGAAGATCTTTATCGGTCAAACCGCATAACGACATACGTTGTTCCCTTTGTCATCGGTATGTTACTTGCCCGAGATTCGATCTTCGGTATCCAATACCTAGTTCAATCTCGTTACTGGCAAGTCTCTTTACTCGTTCCGTAATACATCATCTCGCAACTAACTTATTAGTTGCAATTCTTGCAAGGCTTATGTGATGTGTATTACCGAGAGGGCCCAGAGATACCTCTCCGACAATCGGAGTGACAAAACCTAATCTCGAAATACGCCAACCCAACATGTACCTTTGGAGACACCTGTAGTACTCCTTTATAATCACCCGATTACGTTGTGACGCTTGGTAGCACCAAAGTGTTCCTCCGTAAACGGGAGTTGCATAATCTCATAGTTACGGGAACATGTATAGGTCATGAAGAAAGCAATAGCAATATACTAAATGATCAAGTGCTAGGCTAACGGAATGGGTCATGTCAATCACATCATTCTCCTAATGATGTGATCCCATCAATCAAATAGCAACACATGTTTATGGTTAGGAAACATAACCATCTTTGATTAATGAGCTAGTCAAGTAGAGGCATACTAGTGACTATATGTTTGTCTATGTATTCACACATGTATTATGTTTCCGGTTAATACAATTCTAGCATGAACAATAAACATTTATCATGAAATAAGGAAATAAATAATAACTTTATTATTGCCTCTAGGTCATATTTCCTTCACATAGTTATTAGCTAGATGGCTTCTTCTCTCTTTTTGGATCTCAATACAATGTTCTCCCCCTCTCTTGTGGAGATCTATTCGATGTAATCTCTTTTGGCGGTGTGTTTGTCAAGATCCGATGAATTGTGGGTTTATGATCAAGTTTATCTATGAATAATATTTGAATCTTCTCTGAATTCTTTTATGTGTGATTAAGTTATCTTTGCAAGTCTCTTCGAATTATCAGTTTGGTTTGGCCTACTAGATTGATCTTTCTTGCCGTGGGAGAAGTGCTTAGCTTTGGGTTCAATCTTGCGGTGTCCTTACCCGATGTGAAAGGGTTGCAAACACGTGTATTGTATTGTTTCCATCGAGGATAACAAGATGGGGTTTATATCATATCGCATGAGTTTATCCCTCTACATCATGTCATCTTGCTTAATGCGTTACTCTGTTCTTATGAACTTAATACTCTAGATGCATCTTTGGATAGCGGTCGGCGTGTGGAGTAATAGTAGTAGATGCAGGCGAGTCGGTCTACTTGTTATGGGCGTGATGCCTATATACATGATCATGCCTAGATAATCTCATAACTATGCTTTTCTATCAATTGCTTTCGTGATAATTTGTTCACCCACCGTAATACTTATGCTATCTTGAGAGAAGCCTCTAGTGAAACCTATGGCCCCTGGGTCTATCTCTTATCATATTTGCTTCCAATCTACTTTTATTTGCATCTTTACTTTTTGCATCTATATTATAAAATACCAAAAATATATTTATCTTATCATACTATCTTTATTAGATCTCACTTTACATGAAGTGGCCGTGAAGGGATTGACAACCCCTTTATTGCGTTGGTTGCGAGTTCTCGGTTGTTTGTGTAGGTGCGTGGGACTTTTGAGGAGCCTCCTACTGGATTGATACCTTGGTTCCCAAAACTGAGGGAAATACTTACGCTACACTTTGCTGCATCACCCTCTCCTCTTCGAGGAAAACCAACGCAAGCTCAATATGTAGCAGATGACAACACTTTCTCAAGACAATCATGATATGATATAACAAGATGGTATCTCGCCAGCCCTTTTGAGACCGCAAAACATAAATGCAGAGCACCTTTAAAGATCGAGGACTGACTAGACATTGTAATTCATGGTAAAAGAGATCCAATCAAATTCATACCCAATATAAATTAACAGTAATGGATGCAAATGACAGCAGTGCTCTCTGCTACGTCTTGAGCTTGCGTTGGTTTTCCCCGAAGAGGAGAGGATGATGCAGCACAGTAGCGTAAGTATTTCCCTCAGTTTTTGAGAACCAAGGTATCAATCCAAGAGGAGGCCACGCCGCAAGTCCCTCGTGCCTGCACAAAGCGATAGCTACTGCAACCAACGCGATTAGGGGTTGTCAATCCCTTCACGATCACTTACGAGAGTGAGATGTGATAGAGATAATATTTTTGGTATTTTTGGTATAAAGATGCAAAGTAAAAAGTAAAAGCAAAGCAAGTAAATAAAGTGACGGAGATTGATATGATGAGAATAGACCCGGGGGCCATAGGTTTCACTAGTGGCTTCTCTCAAGAGCATAGATATTCTACTGTGGGTGAACAAATTACTGTTGAGCAATTGACAGAATTGAGCATAGTTATGAGTATATCTAGGCAATGATCATGTATATAGGCATCACGTCCGAGACAAGTAGACCGAAACGATTCTGCATCTACTACTATTGCTCCACTCATCAACCGCTATCCAGCATGCATCTAGAGTATTAAGTTAAAACAGAGTAACGCATTAAGCAAGATGACATGATGTAGAGGAATAAATTCATGCAATATGATAAATACCCCATCTTGTTATCCTCGATGGCAACAATACAATACGTGCCTTGCAACCCTTTCACATCGGGTAAGGACACCGCAAGATTGAACCCAAAGCTAAGCACTTCTCCCATTGCAAGAACTACCAATCTAGTTGGCCAAACCAAACGGATAATTCGAAGAGACTTGCAAAGATAACTCAATCATACATAAAAGAATTCAGAAAAGAATCAAATATTTTCCATAGATAAGTTGGATCATAAACCCACAATTCATCAATCTCAACAAACACACCACAAAAAGAAGATTATATCGAATAGATCTCCACGAGAGAGGGGGAGAACATTGTATTGAGATCCAAAAAGAGAGAAGAAGCCATCTAGCTACTAACTATGGACCCGAAGGTCTGAAGTGAACTACTCACACTTCATCGGAGGGGCTGTGGTGTTCATGTAGAAGCCCTCTGTGGTGGATGCGCCCTCCGGCGGAGCTCCGGAACAAGCCCCAAGATGGGATCTCGTGGATACAGGAAGTTGCGGCAGTGGAATTAGGTTTTTGGCTCCGTATCTGATCTGTTGGGGGTACGTAGGTATATATAGGAGGAAGGAGTACGTCGGTGGAGCGCCAGGGGGCCCACGAGGCAGGGGGCGCGCCCAGGGGGATGGCGCCCCCCCCTCGTGACCGGCTCTGGCACTTCTTGGAGTAGGGTCCAAGTCTCTGGATCACGTTCGGTGAGAAGATCACGTTCCGAAGGTTTCATTCCGTTTGGACTCCGTTTGATATTCCGTTTCTTCGAAACACTGAAATAGGAAAAAACAACAATTCTGGGCTGGGCCTCCGGTTAATAGGTTAGTCCCAAAAATAATATAAAAGTGGAAAATAAAGCCCATTATAGTCCAAAACAATGGATAAAGTAGCATGGAGCAATCAAAAATTATAGATACGTTGGAGACGTATCAGGCATCCCCAAGCTTAATTCCTGGTCGTCCTCAAGTAGGTAAATGATAAAAAGATAATTTTTGATGCTGAGTGATACTTTGGCATAATTTCAATGTAAATCTTCTTAATTGTGATATGAATATTCAGATCCGAAAGATTCAAGACAAAAGTTCATATTGACATCAAAATAATAATACTTCTAGCATACTAACTAAGCAATTATGTCTTCTCAAAATAACATGGCCAAACAAAGTTATCCCTACAAAATCATATGGTCTGGCTATGCTCCATCTTCCCCACACAAAGTATTTAAATCATGCACAACCCCGATGACAAGCCAAGCAATTGTTTCATACTTTAACATTTTCAAAACTTTTTCAATCTTCACGCAATACATGAGTGTGAGCCATGGATATAGCACTATATGTGGAATAGAATGGTGGTTGTGGAGAAGACAAAAGGAGGGAAGATAGTCTCACATCAACTAGGCGTATCAATGGGCTATGGAGATACCCATCAATAGATATCAATGTGAGTGAGTAGGGATTGCCATGCAACGGATGCACTAGAGCTATAAGTATATGAAAGCTCAACAAAAGAAACTAAGTGGGTGTGCATCCAACTCACTTGCTCACGAAGACCTAGGGCATTTGAGGAAGCCCATCATTGGAATATACAAGCCAAGTTCTATAATGAAAAATTCCCACTAGTATATGAAAATGACAAAATGAGAGACTCTCTATCATGAAGATCAAGGTGCTACTTTGAAGCACAAGTGTGGTAGGAGGATAGTAACATTGTCCCTTCTCTCTTTTTCTCTCATTTTTTTATTTGGGCCTTTTCTCCTTTTTTTCTATGGTCTCTTTTTTTTTGTTTTTTTGTTGTTGTCCGGAGTCTCATCCCGACTTGTGGGGGAATCATAGTCTCCATCATCCTTCTAGGTAAAGGAAGATCATATTCAGTTTCATAAAGATTCATATTGAAAAACAAAGATTTAATAGGGGACACATCAATAACTTTTAGATCTTCATCTTGATTTTCATAGGAATTAGAAGAACACGCTTTAATAAAGGCATCTTTGGAAGCACGCATCCTAGCGGTTCTTTCTTTGCACTCATCAATGGAAATTCTCATAGCTTTGAGAGACTCATTGATATCATGCTTAGGAGGAATATATCTAAGCTTCAAAGAATCAATCTTGAGAGAAATTCTATCAACGTTCCTAGCCAAATCATCAACTTTAAGCAATTTCTCTTCAAGCAAAACATAAAAATTCTTTTATGAATTCATAAACTCTTTAACACTACTCTCAAATTCAGAGGGCATCTTATTAAAATTTCCATAAGAGTTGTTGTAGGAATTTCCATAATTATTAGAAGGATTACTAGGATAAGGCCTAGGATTAAAATTCCCTCTATACGCGTTGTTACCAAAATTATTCCTACCAACAAAATTCACATCCATAGATTCATTATTATTCTCAAGCAAGGTAGATAAAGGCATATCATTGGGATCAGAAGAAACACTCTTAGCAAGTAAATTCATAAGTTCATCCATCTTTCCACTCAAAACATTGATTTCTTCTATAGCATGCACTTTTTTATTAGTAGATCTTGCAGTATGCCATTGAGAATAATTAACCATAATATTATCTAGGAGTTTAATAGCATCTCCTAAAGTGATTTCCGTAAAAGTGGCTCCATGACCGAATCTAAAAAGATTTCTAGAAGCAAAATTCAATCCAGCATAATTTTTTGTATAATCATCCACAAGTTCAAACCATGAGTAGGACAATTACGTATCATTAATTCCATTCTCTCCCAAGCTTGTGCAACATGTTCATGATCAAGTTGCTTAAAATTCATAGTATCGTTCCTAAGAGAGATAATCTTAGCGGGAGGAAAATACTTAGAGATAAAAGCATCTTTGCACTTGTTCCAAGAATCAATACTATATTTGGGCAAAGATGAAAACCACGCTTTAGCACGATCTCTAAGAGAAAAAGGAAATAGCTTCAATTTAACGACATCATTATCGACATCTTTTTTATTTTGCATATCACATAAATCAACGAAGCTATTCAGATGAGTAGCGACATCTTCACTAGGAAGGCCGGCGAATTGATCTTTCATAACAAGATTCAACAAAGCAGTATTGATTTCACAAGATTCAGTATTGGCAAGAGGAGCAATCGGAGTGCTAAGGAAATCACTATTATTGGTATTGGTGAAGTCGCACAATTTGGTAGCATCTTGAGCCATCGCGATGAACAATCAAACTAACACACGAGCAAACAAAAGGCAAAGGAAAAAGGAGGAGGAGATTGGGAAAGAGAGGGCGAATAAAATGGCAAGGGTGAAGTGGGGGAGAGGAAAACGAGAGGCAAATGGCAAATAATGTAATGCGAGAGATAGGGATTGTGATGGGTACTTGGTATGTTGACTTTTGCGTAAGCCTCCCCGGCAACGGCGCCAGAAATCCTTCTTGCTACGTCTTGAGCTTGCGTTGGTTTTCCCCAAAGAGGAGAGGATGATGCAGCACAGTAGCGTAAGTATTTCCCTCAATTTTTGAGAACCAAGGTATCAATCCAGTAGGAGGCCACGCGCAAGTCCCTCGTACCTGCACAAAACGATAGCTACTCGCAACCAACGCGATTAGGGGTTGTCAATCCCTTCACGGTCACTTACGAGAGTGAGATCTGATAGAGATAATATTTTTGGTATTTTTGGTATAAAGATGCAAAGTAAAAGTAAAAGCAAAGCAAGTAAATAAAGTGACGGAGATTGATATGATGAGAATAGACCCGGGGCCATAGGTTTCACTAGTGGCTTCTCTCAAGAGCATAGATATTCTACGGTGGGTGAACAAATTACTGTTGAGCAATTGATGTAATTGAGCATGGTTATGAGTATATCTAGGCAATGATCATGTATATAGGCATCACGTCCGAGACAAGTAGACCGAAACGATTCTCATCTACTACTATTGCTCCACTCATCGACCGCTATCCAAAGATGCATCTAGAGTATTAAGTTAAAAACAGAGTAACGCCTTAAGCAAGATGACATGATGTAGAGGAATAAATTCATGCAATATGATAAATACCCCATCTTGTTATCCTCGATGGCAACAATACAATACGTGCCTTGCAACCCTTTACATCACTTTGGGTAAGGACACCGCAAGATTGAACCCAAAGCTAAGCACTTCTCCCATTGCAAGAACTACCAATCTAGTTGGCCAAACAAAACGGATATTTCGAAGAGACTTGCAAAGATAACTCAATCATACATAAAAGAATTCAGAGAAGAATCAACTATTTTCCATAGATAAGTTGGATCATAAACCCACAATTCATCGGTCTCAACAAACACACCGCAAAAAGAAGATTACATCGAATAGATCTCCACGAGAGGGGAGAACATTGTATTGAGATCCAAAAGAGAGAAGAAGCCATCTAGCTACTAACTATGGACCCGAAGGTCTGAAGTAAACTACTCACACTTCATCGGAGGGGCTATGGTGTTGATGTAGAAGCCCTCCATGGTGGATGCCCCTCGTGAGCTCCTAACAGGCCCCAAGATGGGATCTCGTGGATACAGGAAGTTGCGGCGGTGGAATTAGGATTTTGGCTCCGTGTCGATCTGTTGAAGTACGAGGTATATATAGGAGGAAGAATGCGTCGGTGGGCGTCAGGGGGCCCACGAGGCAGGGGGGCGCACCCAGAGGGGATGGCGCGCCCCCCACCCTCGTGACCGCCTCTAGCACTTCTTGGAGTAGGGTCCAAGTCTCCTGGATCACGTTCGGTGAGAAGATCACCTTCCCGAAGGTTTCATTCCGTTTGGACTCCGTTTGATATTCCGTTTCTTCGAAACACTGAAATAGGCAAAAAACAGCAATTCTGGGCTGGGCCTCCGGTTAATAGGTTAGTCCCAAAAATAATATAAAAGTGGAAAATAAAACCCATTATAGTCCAAAACAATGGATAAAGTAGCACGGAGCAATAAAAAATTATAGATACGCTGGAGACGTATCACTCTCCAGCTAGTGCTTTTTGATAAGAGGGTGATGAGTCAACATAAAAGTAAATAGATAGGCCCTTCGTAGAGGGAATCAGGGATTTGTAGTGGTGCTAGAGCTTGATTTTGAAATAGAGATAAATAACATTTTGAGCGGCATACTTTCATTGTCAACATAACAACCAAGAGATGGCGATATCTTCCATGCTACACACATTATAGGCGGTTCCCAAACAGAATGGTAAAGTTTTTACTCCCCGTCAACCAACAAGCATCAATCCATGGATTGCTTTCCTCCAACTAACAACAGTCCCGGGGGAGTTTTGTTTGCAATTATTTTGATTTTATTTGTATAAAGCATGGGACTGGGCATCCCGGTGACCAGCCATTTTCTCGTGAGTGAGGAGCGGAGTCCACTCCTCTTGAGAATAACCTGCCTAACATGGAAGATACAGACAACCCTAATTGATACATGAGCTATTCGAGCATACAAAACAAAATTTCATTTTATGGTTTGGAGTTTGGCACATATGAATTTACTTGGAACGGCAGGTAGATACCGCATATAGGAAGGTATAGTGGACTCATATGGAATAACTTTGGGGTTTATGGGATTGGATGCACAAGAAGTATTCCCGCTTAGTACAAGTGAAACTAACAAAAGACTGGCAACCGACCAACAAGAGAGCGACAACAGTCATGAACATGCATTAAAGTTAATGAACATTGAGTGCAAGCATGAGTAGGATATATGCCACCATGAACATAAATATCGTGAAGGCTATGTTGATTTGTTTCAACTACATGTGTGAACATGTGCCAAGTCAAGTCACTCGAATCATTCAAAGGAGGATACCACCCCATCATACCACATCACAACCATCTTAATAACATGTTGGCACGCAAGGTAAACCATTATAAACTCCTAGCTAATTAAGCATGGCATAAGCAACTATAATCTCTAATTGTCATTGTAAACATGTTTATTCATAGTAGGCTGAATCAGGAACGATGAACTAATCATATTTAAAAAAACAAGAGAGGTCGAGTTCATACCAGCTTCTCTCATCTCAATCAGTCCATCTTATATCGTCATAATTGCCTTTCACTTGCACGACCGAATTATGTGAATAATATTAATAGTGCACGTTCATTGGACTAAGCTGGAATCTGCGAGCATTCAATAAACAGGAGAAGACAAGGCAATATGGGCTCTTGGTTAAATCAACAATAATGCATATAAGAGCCACTTCAACGATTTTATTATGGTGTTCTCCTATTGACCCCCAATGAAAAGAAAAGAAATAAAACTATATACACGGGAAAGCTCCCAACAAGCAAAAGAAGAACAGGAAATATTTTTGGGTTTTCTTTTAATTATTACTACTACAGCAAGAAAGTAAACTAGCTAAAAGCTACTACTATTTTTTTTGGTTTTCTTAAGGTTTTTCAAACACACAAGAAGAAAGCATAAAAAGGAAAATAAACTAGCATGGATATTACAATGAAAAAGTATGAGCACCGACAAATAGCAATGAGTGTGTGAACATGAATGTAATGTCGGTGAGAGATACGTACTCCCCAAGCTTATGCTTTTGGCCTAAGTTGGTCTATTGCCACGGCTGGCCTGGCGGATATCCAAAGTTATAGTTGGGGTCGTACTGAGATGTTGTAGTTATTGCATCGTGGACTGCAGCTTGGAGGCGAGCTATCTCAGCCCTCCTCTCGTACTTGTTTGCCTCCTCCCTGGTTATAAAATATCTCCCCTTCTCCTGAAAGTCAAAGAAAGTAGGAGCAGGGAGAGCGACGTGATAGGTGCGTCGTCTGTCAAAGACTAGTCGATACTGGAGGAACTGATCATTCCTCTCAACAAAACGATGACTAACCATAGCCTCATAATCTAAATGAACATGAGGCAACTCAATATCATACTCACGTATGGGTATATTAAGAAAATTAGCTAAACGGGTTGCATAAATTCCACCAAATAAATCTCCACTAAATCTATTATTATGCAACCTACGTGCAACAATGGCTCCAAATTATAATGTTTATCTCCTAATACAGCACTCCTGAGAACACTGAGGTCGGGGACACACACATGTGACATGCTTCATCCTTACCATTTATGCACCTACCTATGAAGAGAGCAAAATAATGTATAGCAGGAAAATGAATGCTCCCTATGGTTCACTAGGACTACCCTATTGTGGAAGTTTGCAAGCAGTATTAAAATCCTCTAAATCCATAGTATAAGAATTTTCATAAAGATCAAACAGGGCAGTTTGAGAATTGCGTGACGATGAAAATTCAAACCTCCTCACAAAGGAATCAGTGAGATAGTGGTACTGAAGGCACTTATCTGCCTCGGAGCTCACAAGATCAGCGTTACGCACATATGCATTAAATTCTTCCTTGATTCCTGCTCGATCCATGAAGTCCTCTGAAGGCCATTCACAAGCCCGCACTTGAGCGTCCTTTGGTGGTTCATCATCGGCATCGCGCATTGCGAGCCTGGGTCCTTGCTTCCTTGAAGGGCCATGATAACCCACAAGTATAGGGGATCGCAACAGTTTTCGATAAGTAAGAGTGTCGAACCCAACGAGGAGCTAAAGGTAGAACAAATATTTCCTCAAGTTCTATCAACCAATGATACAACTCTACGCACGCTTGACGTTCGCTTTACCTAGAACAAGTATGAAACTAGAAGTACTTTGTAGGTGTTTTCGGATAAGCTTGCAAGAAAGTAAAGATCACAAAAATATAAACTAGGGGCTGCTAAGGTAAAGATACAACTAAAGTAAATATAGCGAGTGTGGAAAAGTGATGGTAGGTGTGGCGAAATTGTCCCTTAAGCAATTGACTACTTTACTAGACCGATAGCAAGTATTATGTGGGAGAGGCAACTGCTAGCATGTCATCCCTTACTTGGAATTCTATGCACTTATGATTGGAACTATTAGCAAGCATCCGCAACTACTAACGTTCATTAAGGTAAAACCCAACCATAGCATTAAGATATATTGGTCCCCTTCAATCCCGTATGCATCAATTTCTATGCTAGGTTGAAGCTTCGCACTCTTGCCCTCCAATACACAGTCCTATCAACATACAACTAACCCTATGGTGTGATCCACGCAGCTCATATGATGGGCACCAAAGGACAGCAACATAACCACAAGAAAATTAAATCAATCATAGCAATTCATCAACCACCGATAGGACAACGAAAATCTACTCAGACATCATAGGATGGCAACACATCATTGGATAATAATATGAAGCATAAAGCACCATGTTCAAGTAGAGGGTACAGCGGGTTGCGGGAGAGTGGACCGCTGTAGATATAGGGGGGGAAGGCGATGGAGATGTTGGTGAAGATGGCGGAGGTGTTGGTGTATATCGCGGTGATGATGATGGCCCCCGGCGGTGTTCCGGTGCCACCGGAAGCGAGGGGGAGAGAGCCCCCCTCCTTCTTCTTCTTCCTTGACCTCCTCCCTAGATGGGACGAGGGTTTCCCCTCTGTTCCTTGGCTCCCATGGCTTGGGAGGGGCGAGAGTCCCTCCGAGATTGGATCTATCTCTCTGTTTCTGCGTTCTGTTCTGGCTCTGTTTCACCGTTTCGCGTATATATGGAGATCCGTAACTCTGATTGGCCTGAAACCTTTTCCATGTTTTTTTCGAATATTATCTTTCTTGCGGCAAAAGAAGAGCATCAACCGCCTTACGGTGGGCTCACGAGGGTAGGCGGCGCGCCCGGGGGGAGGCGCGCCCCCTGCCTCGTGACCACCTCGGGCACCATCTCGCATGGATTTTTCTTCTGGAATTTTCCATATTTTCCAAAAATAAGCTCAGTCCGTTTTTATCCCGTTTGGATTCCGTTTGACATGGATATTCTGCGAAACATAAAACATGCAACAGACAGGAACTGGCACTGGGCACTGGATCAATATGTTAGTCCCAAAAATAATATAAAAAGTTGCCAAAAAGTATATGAAAGTGAATAATATTGGCATGGAACAATCAAAAATTATAGATACGACAGATACGTATCAGCATCCCCAAGCTTAATTCCTGCTCGTTCTCGAGTAGGTAAATGATAAAAAAGAATAATTTTTGATGTGGAATGCTACCTAGCATAATCTTGATCATATGTCTAATCATGACATGAATATTAAGACACAAGTGATTCAAAGCAATAGTCTACCCTTTGACATAAAAACAATAATACTTCAAGCATACCAACCAAGCAATTATGTCTTATTGAAATAACAAAGCCAAAGAAAGCTCATCCCTACAAAATCATATAGTCTGGCTATGCTCCATCTTCACCACACAAAGCATTCACATCATGCACAACCCCGATGACAAGCCAAGCAACTTTTTCATACTTTTGACGTTCTCAAACCTTTTCAACTTTCACGCAATACATGAGCGTGATCCATGGACATAGCATTATAGGTGGAATAGAATATGATCGTGGGGGTTATGTGGAGAAGACAAAAAGGGAGAAAGTCTCACATCGACGCGGCTAATCAACGGGCTATGGAGATGCCCATCAATTGATGTCAATGCGAGGAGTAGTGATTGCCATGCAACAGATGCACTAAGAGCTGTAAGTGTATGAAAGCTCAACAAAAGAAACTAAGTGGGTGTGCATCCAACTTGCTTGCTCATGAAGACCTAGGGCATTTGAGGAAGTCCATCGTTGGAATATACAAGCCAAGTTCTATAATGAAAATTCCCACTAGTATATGAAAGTGACAACATAGGAGACAATCTATATGAAGAACATGGTGCTACTTTGAAGCACAAGATATGAGACTCACTACATGAAGAACATGGTGCTACTTTGAAGCACAAGTGTGGAAAAAGAGATAGTAACATTGCCCCTTTTTTTGCGCGCTTCTTTGGCCTCTCCTTTTTTTTATTTAGGCTTCTTTGGCCTCTCCTTTTTTTGATGGGGCAATGCTCTAATAATGATGATCATCACACTTTTATTTACTTACAACTTGATATTACAACTCGATACTAGAACAAAGATATGACTCTATATGAATGCCGCCGGCGGTGTACCGGGATGTGCAATGATCTAGCGTAGCAATGACATCAAAAAACAGACAAGCCATGAAAACATCATGCTAGCTATCTTACGATCATGCAAAGCAATATGACGATAAATGCTCAAGTCATGTATATGATGATGATGGAAGTTGCATGGCAATATATCTCGGAATGGCTATGGAAACGCCATGATAGGTAGGTATGGTGGCTGTTTTGAGGAAGATATAATGAGGCTTATGTGTGATAGAGCATATCATATCACAGGGTTTGGATGCACCGGCAAAGTTTGCACCAACTCTCGAGGTGAGAAAGGGCAATGCACAGTACCTAACAGGCTAGCAATGATGGAAGGGTGAGAGTGTGTATAATCCATGGACTCAACATTAGTCATAAAGAACTCACATACTTATTGCAAAAATCTATTAGTCATCGAAACAAAGTACTACGCGCATGCTCCTAGGGGATAGATTGGTAGGAAAAGACCATCGCCGTCCTGACCGCCACTCATAAGGAAGGCAATCAATAAATACCTCATGCTCCGACTTCGTTACATAATGGTTCACCATACGTGCATGCTACGGACTTGCAAACCTCAACACAAGTATTTCTCAATTTCACAATTACTCAACTAGCACGACTCTAATATCACCATCTTTATATCGCAAAACTATTGCAAGGAATCAAACATATCATATTCAGCGATCTACAAGTTTATGTAGGATTTTATGACTAACCATGTGAATGACCAGTTCCTGTCATCTCTCTAAATAGATATAAGTGAAGCAAGAGAGTTTTAATTCTTTCTAAAAAAGATATGCCCATGCTCTAACAAATATAAGTTAAGCAAAAGAGCATTCTACAAATGGCGGTTGTCTATGTAAAGAGAAACATGCAATCCAAGCTTCAAATGATATAAGTGAAGCACATGAAGCATTCTATAAAGCCATACTCAAAAGATATAAGTGAAGTGCAATGAGCATTCTATAAATCAACCAAGGACTATCTCATACCAGCATGGTGCATAAAAGAAAAATGAAAACTTAAGCAAAGACGCTCCAAGATTGCACATATCGCATGAACGAAACGAATCCGAAAACATATCGATACTTGTTGAAGAAAGAGGGGATGCCTTCCCAGCATCCCCAAGCTTAGACGCTTGAGTCTCCTTGAATATTTACTTGGGGTGCCTCGGGCATCCCCAAGCTTGAGCTCTTGCCTCTCTTCCTTCTTCTCACATCGAAACCTTCTCAATCATCGAACACTTCATCCACACAAAACTTCAACAGAAAACTCGGTAAGATCCGTTAGTATAATAAAGCAAATCACTACTCTAAGTACTGTTGCAAACCAATTCATATTTTTTTTTGCATTGTGTCTACTGTAATATAACTTTTTCATGGCTTAATCCACTGATATAAATTGATAGTTTCATCAAAACAAGCAAACTATGCATCAAAAACAGAATCTGTCTAAAACAGAACAGTCTGTAGCAATCTGAACATTCACCATACTTCTGATACTTGAAACTTCTTCCAAAATTAGGAAAAATAAAAAAATTGTACAGAAAGACAGTGCAAAAAGAATCAGAACCATTGGACGTCCCAGTAAAAAATTAAAATTCACGCACTACAGCCAAAGTTTCTGTCCTGCACCGTACAAACCAACAAGCATTGTAAACATCCTAAAGGCAAATCTTGGCACATTATTTTTATTTCTAAACTTTATAAAAGAACACAACAGAAATAAATGACTCTCTAAAACTTCCGGGTTGTCACCCTGGCAGCGCTTTCTTTAAAGCCATTAAGCTAGGCATATAGTGCTCAAGTAATGAATCCACCCGGATCCCAAGGTATATCAAAGCCAATTTTAATTAACAAAAATTTGTAATTTAGTAGTGAGCACAAAGTAACATATATTATGTAATAACGAAGTCTAACTCTCTTTCTATGCATCGGCATGTCATAAAAGAACAATTCATGCACACATAGCAAAGGCCAATGCATAGTATAAACAGTTTCTTGCAATTTTATCGTATGGGAAACATAGAGAGGTGGAGATATAGTTCCTCTCTCATAATAATTGCAAGTAGGAGCAGCAAGCACATGCATATTATATCTATGAAAATCATCATGTGCAACGGTAAAAGGCAACCCATCAATGTAATCCTTAATAAGTGCAAACTTCTCCGATATAGTGTGGTTTGGAGAATTCAAAAAGATAATAGGACTATCATGCGAGGGTGCAATAGCAACAATTTCGTGTTTAACATAAGGAACTATAGCAAGTTCATCCCCATAAGCATAATTCATATTGGCATCTTGGCCACAAGCATAGCAAGCATCATCAAAGAGGGATATTTCAAGCAAATTCAAGGGATCATAGCAATCATCCTTCGGTAAGCACAAAGGAGAATTAAATAATGTATGAGTTGGAGGGTTACTCTCATTAGATGGTGGGCAAGGGTAGCTAATCCGCTCTTCCTCCTTTTGTTCTTCGCTCTCCTCATCATCTTTTTCATCCAATGAGCTCACAGTTTCATCAATTTCTTCTTCCATAGATTCCTGCAAAATATTAATCTCTTCTTGGACAGCGGAGACTTTCTTAATAAGCGCATTAATATAGGCATTGTATTCATAATTCTCATAGCAATATTTGAGGATAGCTAAATTTTCAGATCTATAAACAGCATCATCAAAATCATCAAACTCTTTAAACATAGATTCAATTTCATAAGCACCCATAAAAGCAACAAATTCTTCTATTTGTTCCACATCATAGTAATCATATATACCTCTAGCATAAGAAGCCAAGGTTTCATTATCATTAAATTTGAATGAAAAGGAGGTGTGGAGCATTCATCCTAGAGCAACAAGTATAATCATATTCCAAGCATAGTTTTCTAGCATACCACTGCAACATAATAAATTGATCCCATAATAGTTTCCCTTTTTGTGTCGAGCGATAATCCCTAAAGTATTCACGTTGATCCAATGTGTATCCCATTATAAAGTTGAATGGGGTTTTCTCAGGATTATCAAAGTAGTACATAATATTTCTCACATAATGAGAATCGAGGGTTTTCGGAGTTACCCCATCCTCATGAGTAGCAAGTACACCTAATTTTTTTGGTATTTCGTGTTCCATATCCATAACTAAAGATAGAGAACAACTAAGAACAGCAAATAAAAATTACTTAGTGATAAAGCAAACAAGCACACACGAGAATATTCACCCCACGCTATTGCTCCCCGGCAGCGCTTGAGAAAAAAGGTCGTGATAACCCACAAGTATAGGGGATCGCAACAGTTTTCGATAAGTAAGAGTGTCGAACCCAACGAGGAGTGAGGGAGTCCTGGATTAGGGGGTGTCCGGAAGCTGGACTACCATCATCAGCCGAACTATCATTGGCCGGACTATCATCATCGACCGGACTCCAAGACTATGAAGATACAAGATTGAAGACTTCGCCCCGTGTCCGGATGGGACTTTCCTTGGCGTGGAAGGCAAGCTTGGCGATACGGATATGTAGATCTCCTACCATTGTAACCGACTCTATGTAACCCTAGCCCTCTCCGGTGTCTATATAAACCGGATGGCTCTAGTCCGTGGGACCGTAAGAACAACCCTTACAATCATACCATAGGCTAGCTTCTAGGGTTTAGCCTCCTTGATCTCGTGGTAGATCCACTCTTGTAAACATCCACAATATCAATATCAATCAAGCAGGACGTGGGGTTTTACCTCCATCAAGAGGGCCCGAACACAGGTAAACATCGTGTCCCTTGTCTCCTGTTACCATCCGCCTAGACGCACAGTTCGGGACCCCCTACCCGAGATCCGCCCGGTTTGACACCGACATTGGTGCTTTCATTGAGAGTTCCTCTGTAGTCGCCACCGATAGGCTTGATGGCCTCTTCAATCAACAACGACGCAGTCCTGGGTGAGACTTTTCTCCTCGGACAGATCTTCAGATTCGGCAGCCGCTCAAGGGCCAACTCACTTGGCCATCTGGAGCAGATCGAAGCTTACGCCCTGGCCGTCAAGTCAGGTTTGGAAGCCTAAACTTCACAGCCGATATCCGCGGGGACTTGATCTTCGATGGATCTGAGCCACAGCCGAGCGTGCCGCGCTGTCACGATGGGCATGACCTAGCTCTGCCGCCGGACAGCACCTTGAGGCTGCTGCACGAATCCGCTCCGACTCATAGTCCGGAGCCGATCGCTCGGATCGAGGGCGGATGGCTGGACACCGCCTCGAGAGCTGCAACTTCTACGGCGATGGAGCGAACACTTACCTTGTCCCGCATAAAGCTCATGACTCGAGGTGCCGGACTCCCTGCCGGACTCTGAACCTCCTGCGCCCCTGCCAGTCGAATCCGATTGGGCGCCGATCATGGAATTCACCGCTGCGGACATCTTTCAGCACTCACCCTTCGACGATATCATAAATTCACTGAAGCATCTCTCGCTATCCGGAGAGCCCTGGCCGAACTACGGCCAGGACGGTTGGGACGCGGACGACGAAGAAATTCAGAGCCCACCCACCACCCACTTCGTAGCCACCGTCGACGATTTAACCGACGTGCTCAACTACGACTCAAGACATTGACGGTATGGGCGGCGATGCCGGAGACTACCAAGAACCAAAGTGCCTACAGGACCTTTGGAAGACCACCTCGTCATCGACATATACATGGTGGACACCCCAAAAGATGGGGACGGCGAAGAAGCAGCGGAGGCCGATTCCTTAAAGAAACATCCCAAGCGCCCGACGTCAGCGGCGCCGCTCTAAATCCCGCCACGGCAAGAATGGAGATTCCGGCACAGGAGATAATAACACCCCAGAAAGTGCCGAAGACAACTCCCTCCAGCACGATCCAGCGCAGGAGGAGGCAGAAGCAAGCCCTCACAAGAGGGCGGCAGACAAAGAGGTCGAGGATGACAATCACTTACCTCCCTCCGGAGACGAGGCAAGCCTCGACGACGACAAATTCGTCGTGCCTGAGGATCCCGTCGAACAAGAGCGTTTCAGACGCAGGCTAATGGCCACGGCAAACAGCCTAAAGAAAAAGCAGCAACAACTTCAAGCTGATCAAGACCTACTGGCCGACAGATGGACCGAGGTCCTCGCGGCCGAAGAGTATGAACTCGAACGCCCCTCCAAAAGTTACCCAAAACACAAGTTGCTCCCCCGATTAGAAGAGGAAGCGTACAAACCTACATCACCAGCGCACAATACGGCAGACCGACCACCTCGTGGCCGCGATAGAGAGGCGTGCAAGCCCTCCACCAAAACCATACCCCGGAATCGCTCAAAAAGCATGAAGCCACGGGGGAACGCGCCGGACTTGCGAGATATATTGGAGGACAAGGCAAGACAATCCAGATCTATCTATGGATCACATGGGCGCCCCAAGACCCACGACGAATACCGTCGCGCCGGATACAACTACTCCGGCCAGGCCGAACATAGCAGACAACGCTCTCTCAAGCTACGTCACGATATTGCTCAATACAGAGGCGCCGCACACCCACTATGCTTCACTGACGAATTAATGGATCATCAAATCCCTGAAGGGTTTAAACCCGTTAATATCGAATCCTACGATGGCACAACAGACCCCGCGGTTTGGATTGAGGATTATCTCCTCCATATACATATGGCCCATGACGGCGATCTTCACGCCATCAAATATCTCCCGCTCAAGCTTAAAGGACCAGCTCGGCATTGGCTTAACAGCCTGCCCACAGAGTCAATTGGATGCTGGGAAGACCTGGAAGCCGCATTCCTCGACAACTTCCAGGGCACGTATGTGCAACCACCGGACGCAGATGACCTAAGCCACATAATCCAGCAGCTGCATCGAATCGGCCAGCAATTACGGACACGGTTCTTGACAAAGAAAAATCAAATCGTCGACCGTCCGGGATGTAGAGGCCCTCGCTGCCTTCAAACATAACATCCATGACGAGTGGCTGGCCCGGCACCTAGGGCAGGAGAAGCGAAATCCATGGCAGCCCTCACATCACTCATGACCCGCTTCGTGCGGGAGAGGATAGCTGGCTAGCTCGCAGCAACAACCTCAAAAAAACGCCTGGCGGTCCGGATACCAAGGACCGCAATGGCAGGTTGCGTCGAAACAAAAACAAACGCCGCGTGCTTAACGGCGGCAATGAGGATACGGCAGTCAACGCCGGATTCCGAGGCTCCAAGCCCGGTCAACGGAAGAAGCCATTCAAAAGAACCACTCCGGGCCCGTCCAATTTGGACCGAATACTCGACCGCTCCTGTCAAATACACGGAACCCCCGAAAAGCCAGCTAACCACACCAACAGAGATTGTTGGGTATTCAAGCAGGCAGGCAAATTAATTGCCAAAAACAGTGACAAGGGGCTACAGTGATGACGAGGAAGAGACCGACCGCCCGAACAACAGAGGACAAAAGGGATTCCCCTCAAGTTCGGACGGTAAACATGATATACGCAACGCATATTCCCAAGAGGGAGCGGAAGCGTGCACTAAGGGCGTATCTGGCGATGGAGCCGATCGCCCCCAAAATTCAACCCATGGTCCTCTTGCCCGATCACTTTCGATCGAAGAGACCATCCGACCAGTATCCGCCATGGCGGATTCACCGCATTGGTTTTAGACCCAATCGTTGATGGATTTCACCTCACGAGAGTCCTGATGGACGGCGGCAGTAGCCTGAACCTGCTTTATCAGGATACAATGCGCAAGATGGGCATAGACCCTTCAAGGATTAAACCTACAAAGACAACCTTCAAAGGCGTCATACCAGGTGTCGAGGCCAATTATGCGAGCTCGATTACACTCGAAGTGGTCTTCGGATCCCCGGATAATTTCCGAAGCGAGGAGTTAATCTTCGACATAGTCCCGTTCCGTAGCGGCTATCACGCTCTGCTCGGACGAACCACGTTCGCAAAATTCAACGCGGTGCCGCATTATGCATACCTTAAGCTCAAGATGCCAGGCCCTCGTGGAGTCATCACGGTCAATGGAAACACGGGCGCTCCCTCCGAGCGGAGGAACATACAATGACTCTCGCGGCAGAAGTACAGAGCAGCCTTTTAAGGCAATTTTCGAGTCCGGCCGTTAAACGACCGGACACGGCCAAACGCGCCCGGAGCAACATCAACCAAGACCACAGCACGCCCGAGCATCGCCAGAGTAATGCGGCCTCAACCCCAGCCCTCGAAAAATTGTAAGACAAACTCTCCGCGTACATAATTACGCCTTGGAGATACCATGGGCATAGGGGGAAAGGCACAACCACAACAGACCCAGAGTGCGGTTCGACCACACCAGGGGCTCCCAAGTGTGTCACTCTTTTTTCTTTTATTTCTCTCTTTTTTATACAGAACTCTGTCCGGCGGCGAACCTGCCGAACTTATGATGCAACAGCCAGGGAAGGACAAAGGCCGCGATGAACACTCAGGTGGTCTCCATCACGAGTTTTAAATTTGTTAATTACAACATTCCGCGGCCTACCTCTGGAGGGAGGCGCCTTTAATTCGTCTAATCCCTTGCTTTCCGCACTATTTCTATCATTCCGCACTCATAGCATATCTTCTCGAATAAAATGCAGCACTTTTTGCCCATAATTGCATTACCTTATATATATATATATGTTCATTTACGACATGTTGCACCCAGTACATTTTTAGTGCGGCCAAATACACCAGGGCTTATGTTCTCCGCATTATGGTGTGATAAAGTCCGAACACTTTCACAAGTGCGGCACCCGAACTTATAGCATTATATGAATTGGCTTCGAATCATGTCTTGGGTCAATAGTTGGGTTTGCCCGGCTCCCATGTTTGGCACCTTACGTTCCGTTCTATCGGCTAAGGTAGCACTGGGAGAACCACTGCGATTGCGCCCGGTTGAGCCGGTTAACGCCTCGATGGAGAAAGCTAAAACTGGCTGTCATGATAAGGCGAGACTGGTCGCTGTTCGAGAGGTCCTTCGGGTCCTTAAAGACCTACGCCGCTTGAGCGAAGTTCGGATTATGTCCGACGAAGGCGTGGATAGCGCCCCAATTCGGTCCTCTGAATACTAGGGGCTTCATGAAATTTAAAATTATAGAATTCTATGGCTAAGTGAGAGTGTTCAAGCACTATAAGTCCGGTTGCCTTGTTCGTTGTGTTGAGCGCCTCCTAGATGGACCCAAAAATGGGAACAAGAGTGCTCAAGTTTATCCCGAACACCCCAAAGACTCGTGGCATGGGGGTCAAGCCGACGACTTGCCATCTCTCAGATTTAATAAACGGCCGCATTTAAGGTAATATTTTAAATTAACAAGCGTTGCTTAGCGCATATGAACAAAGTTTTCAGCGCAGATAACACATTGCGAATTTACTCAATAATTACATCCACAGGGCACTCATTCGCAATCTTAAGCGCCCTTCAGGACAGTCTTATATTACATCTCGGGCGTACGATATTCCTTGCCCGCTGGCGGCGCGTCAGTGATTAGCTTCTCCGCATCCAGCCTGCCCCAATGCACCTTTGCGCGGGCAAGGGCCCGACGAGCACCTTCAATACAGGCGGAGCGCTTGATAACCTCCACCGAGGCACGCATCCACCAGCCGTCGCCGCGAGGCCGAAGTAGCTCCTGTGCATGGCCTCTCCAGCCACAAATGACTATGAGGCCCTTCTCATGGCCTGCTCGGCCACCTTGTGAAGCTCGACCAGCTGCTTCACCGGTCGCTAGGGCGATCGGATGGCCGGCCTCGATATCGAGACCAGAAGACCTTCTCCGTTGAGCTCCCTCCTCGGCTCGGTAGAATGCGGCGACATCGAGACACGCTGCGAGGCAGATCTGCAACGCCTCGAGAGCTCCGAATTCGGGTAAGTAACACGTAATTTACATTCACATGCTTGCTTTGCATGAAAAATGCCTTACCGCCGCTATCTTCCTCATCAACTCAATCTCTTGAAGGGACTTATGGGCATCGGCCTTGGCAGTTTGGCACTTTCGAGAGCGAGGCAAGCTCGGACTCTCGAAGTCTTTGAGTCACGCTCCAAACTCTCATGCTTTTCCATGAGAGCCTGGAGCTCTTGCTGAACCACCGCCACCCGCGCCTCCTGCTTTTCTCGCTCTGCCCGTTCCGTGGCCGCATTGCGTCATGACATCGCCTCCTTCAGGTCGCCACCTCGTTTGTGGCCCCCTGCAGTACCCATGTTATCCTTGTTATTTTTTGTTGCAACCTAAATCCTTTTTCTCAGAAGGTACAAGTTCAAAGTGGTGTTACTCACCTTCTTTGTCCTGGAGCTGCTTCCTGGCGTGGCCGAGCTCTTGCTCGGACCGCTCGAGCTCCTGCTTCAAAGCACCGACCTCCGCAGTCAGTGCGGCAGAGGTCAGCAGCGCAGCCTGCAACCCATATTGACATAATTTTTTAGCAACCCTGCGTATATCTTTTTTTTCCAGATCCTCAGTCCGGCTTTTCTTCCCGAACACCGAACCGAGCATCAGGGGCTACTGTCTATGCGGTATTACATTGCATATTTTTAACTTCTTACCTCAAAGCCTGATAGAAGGCTACTGCAGGCTTCGGTCAGCCCGCTCTTAGCAAGCTGCACCTTCTGAATCACCGCACTCATAATAGTGCGGTGTTCTTCCTCGATGGAAGCGCTCTGCAGCGCCTCAACAATTGCCCGGCGCCTCCGGTTGGGCCGGAAGCCGCGGCGTCACGGTCTTGCCCTTTGTTCGAAGGGCGCCCGGCGGACTCGGAACCACTGCGGGTTCTGATTTGGAGTCCGGCGCAAAGTCCGGGAGGACGCCTTGTGGCGCCTCCGGAGCCTCCCCCTGATGGGTCCCTTCTTGGGATCCCACCTCGGTGTCGCGAGGGGTGGAGGCGGTCGGGATGGAGTCTACATCCGACGGAGCCAATGACCCGCTCGATGAAGCGGGGAGATCATCACTGGCCGGACTACAGGCAGCATGCGGCATCAGCATGACACTATGTGATGCGTAAAAGAAATTATAAATCATTCAGGAATCCGGGTACTTACGATCTGCCGAGGCCTGGCCCTTGAAGGCCATTCTTCCTTGCCAACGTTGATGTTGGCGGAGCCGTTCGGGGAATAGTCCTTCCCTCTTGGACCCTTCGGCCTCCCCTGTTGGGAAGCCTTCCTCTTCCTCTCTCTCCCTCCTCCGAGAGAGTCCTCTTTCTCCTCCTCGTTTTGGGAGGAGTCCGCCCGAGTCGCCGGACACCTGAAACGGGAACTCTTTCGAGCACCCGTGGCCTCCTTCTTGGCCTTCTTCTCCGGCACCACGTGCGGTGCCGAAACCAGCAACCCGCTAGGCAGGCGTCCACTGGATTTTACGGCATAGGAGCAGGCGGATAATCTGCTCCGCCTTCATCATCCAGTCCTGTCAAAGGAAAAGGGAAATTAAAACCCGCATAGAGTCAAACTATGAAAAGCAAGTGTCCCGTAAAGGGGTAGAATCACTTACCTCGTTGGCTTGGTGTCATGCGGCGAAATCCGCGATCTTCAACATGGATGCGGGGCTTTGGCGCCTTGAACAGCACCCTCCAAGCGCCTTTCAGACATCGTGGTCGAAGAGCCCGCTCAGCGCCTGGTGCTGTTCCGGATCGAACTCCCACAGATTGAATGCCGCTCTTGGCATGGGAGAATCCGGCGGACGAGCATGACTTGGACCATGTTAACCAGCCTGAGCTTCTTCACCAGCTTCTGGATACAGGCTTGGAGTCCCGTCAGCTCCTCCGAACTACCCCACAAAGAAGCCTTTCTCTTTCCGGAGGTGAGCTGCGTGGGGATACCAGATCTAAACTTCGGGGCCGCCGCCCATGTAGGGTCACGCTGCTCGGTGATATAGAACCACCCCGATTGCCACCCTTGACGGATTCCACGAAGGCCCCTTCGAACTAAAGGACACCGGGCATCTTGCCCAACATGGCGCCTCAAGACTCCGCTTGAGTGCCCTTCACTACCTTCGGCTTGACATTGAAGGTCTTGAGCCACAAGTCAAGTGGGGCTAGATGCGAGGAAGGTTTCGCATACCCACGATAAACGCCGAGATGTTGAGGATGAAGTTCACGCCAGATCATGGAAATCCAGGCCGTAGTAGAACATGAGCCCCCGGACAAAGGGGTGAAGTGGAAAGCCCAGTCCGCGGAGGAAGTGGGGAAGGAAAACGACCCTCTCATGGGGCCTAGGGGTGGGGATGAGCTGCCCCTTGTTGGGCAGCCGGTGCGCGATGTCGCCGGAAAGGTATCGGCGCCAAGAAGTTTTATGATGTGCTCCTCCTTAACGGTGGAGGCCAACCATTTACCTCCCGCCCCGGACATGGTCGGAGAAGGTTGAGACGAGATCTTGCGAACTTGGGCGCTGGAGCTCGTGTCTTGGAGATGAATAAGCAAAGGAGGACGAAGGCATAGGTGATAAGGTGAATCCTTATCCCTTATATGGGCGGGCGAAGTCTACGCGTCCCCCACCGGCCTGGTAAAACTCGCTTATCTCCCAAGCGTCACCATCAATGGCGCGGTTGGGTTACCCACGTCCGTATTGATGAGAATCCCGGATTAAGGGGAAACACGATCTCTGCTTCGACAAGACGTGCCAAGGAAACCGCTTCGCTAAATGCGCTGAAGTGGTAAAGTAAAAAACGATTTAAATAATGGCTTGGTAGTGGCGTGATGTCATGCCGCAGAAAACGTCAGCAGATTGAACTTGTGTATATATTATTCTCTCTACGGTGGAATGTGGAATTTATTTTGCAGAGGCGGACACTATCCTGGTGTTCACAATCTTCTATCATTCGGAGGAGGAACCCGCCTTGCAATGCCAAGCAATATATGCGCCGGACTTATCGTCATTGAAGCCTGGTTCAGGGGCTACTGAGGGAGTCCTGCATTAGGGGGTGTCCGGAAGCCGGACTACCATCATCAGCCGAACTATCATTGGCCGGACTATCATCATCGACCGGACTCCAAGACTATGAAGATACAAGATTGAAGACTTCGCCCCGTGTCCGGATGGGACTTTCCTTGGCGTGGAAGGCAAGCTTGGCGATACGGATATGTAGATCTCCTACCATTGTAACCGACTCTATGTAACCCTAGCCCTCTCGGTGTCTATATAAACCGGATGGCTCTAGTCCGTGGGACCGTAAGAACAACCCTTACAATCATACCATAGGCTAGCTTCTAGGGTTTAGCCTCCTTGATCTCGTGGTAGATCCACTCTTGTAAACATCCACAATATCAATATCAATCAAGCAGGACATAGGGTTTTACCTCCATCAAGAGGGCCCGAACCTGGGTAAACATCGTGTCCCTTGTCTCCGTTTACCATCCGCCTAGACGCACAGTTTGGGACCCCCTACCCGAGATCCGCCGGTTTTGACACCGACAAGGAGCTAAAGGTAGAACAAATATTCCCTCAAGTTCTATCGACCACCAATACAACTCTACGCACGCTTGACGTTCGCTTTACCTAGAACAAGTATGAAACTAGAAGTACTTTGTAGGTGTTTTCGGATAAGCTTGCAAGAAAGTAAAGAGCACGGAAATATAAACTAGGGGTTGCTAAGGTAAAGATACAACTAAAGTAAATATAGCGAGTGTGGAAAAGTGATGGTAGGTGTGGTGAAATTGTCCCTTAAGCAATTGACTACTTTACTAGACCGATAACAAGTATTATGTGGGAGAGGCAACTGCTAGCATGTCATCCCTTACTTGGAATTCTATGCACTTATGATTGGAACTACAAGCATCCGCAACTACTAACATTCATTAAGGTAAAACACAACCATAGCATTAAGATATATTGGTCCCCCTTCAATCCCGTATGCATCAATTTCTATGCTAGGTTGAAGCTTCTGTCACTCTTGCCCTCCAATACATAGTCCTATCAACATACAACTAACCCTATGGTGTGGTCCACGCGGGCGCTCATATGATGGGCACCAAAGGACAGCAACATAACCACAAGCAAATTAAATCAATCATAGCAATTCATCAACCACCGATAGGACAACGAAAATCTACCAGACATCATAGGATGGCAACACATCATTGGATAATAATATGAAGCATAAAGGACCATGTAAAAGTAGAGGGTACAACGGGTTGCGGGATAGTGGACCTCTGTAGATAGAGGGGGGAAGACGATGGAGATGTTGGTGAAGATGGCGGAGGTGTTGGTGTAGATCGCGGTGATGATGATGGCCCCCGGCGGCGTTCCGGCGCCACCGGAAGTGAGTGGGAGAGATCCCCCCTGCTTCTTCTTCTTCCTTGACCTCCTCCCTAGATGGGAGGAGGGTTTCCCTCTGTTCCTTGGCTCCCATGGCTTGGGAGGGGCGAGAGCCCCTCCGAGATTGGATATATCTCTCTGTTTCTGCGTTCTGTTCTGGCTCTGTTTCACCGTTTCACGTATATATGGAGATGCGTAACTCCGATTGACCTGAAACCTTTTCCGTGATTTTTTCCGAATATTATCTTTCTTGCGGCAAAAGAAGAGCATCAACCGCCTTACGGTGGGCTCACGAGGGTAGGCGGCACGCCCGGAGGGGGAGGCGCGCCCCCCTGCCTCGTGACCACCTCGGGCATTGTCTTGCGTGGATTTTTCTTCTGGAATTTTCCATATTTTCCAAAAATAAGCTCAGTCTATTTTTATCCTGTTTGGATTCCGTTTGATATGGATATTCTGAGAAACATAAAACATGCAACAGACAGGAACTGGCACTGGGCATTGGATCAATATGTTAGTCCCAAAAATAATATAAAAAGTTGCCAAAAAGTATATGAAAGTGAATAATATTGGCATGGAACAATCAAAAATTATAGATACGACGTAGACGTATCAGGCCACCTTGGTACATTTTCCTAAACATATTTCTTCCTCTGAAAAATTTCTGAAAATTTTAGTAACTTCAAATAAAAGTGAAGCAAGCTCAACAAATTGATAGCAACTACTCCCACAAGTGCCTAGAGACTATATCATGCATTAGAACTACTTGGAACCATATAAATTTGACATGCGAGCTCAAGAACATGGTCACCTAGGTAGCACAAATTTGCAATGAATAATGCACTAGAACAAAAACTATTTGGACCATTGGAGGAGCCACATACCAAGGAACAATCCCCCAAAGCAATTTTGTGAGAGGTGCTTTGAGCAAGGAGATCGAAAATCGCAGCAAAATGAGTTAGAACTCGTGCTTGAGCTGGTTGGTGATTTTTTTTGGGAGGAAGAAGGAGTGTGCGGGTGCAAGAATAAGTGGAGGGGAGCCACCATGGGCCCACGAGGCAGGGGGCGCGCCCAGGGGGGTGGGCGCGCCCTGGACCCTCGTGGCCAGGTGCTTGCTCCCCCTGATGTGTTCTCAATGCCAGATATTCTCAAATATTCTAGAAAATAACATATTTCATTTTCGGGGCATTTGGAGAACTTTTATTTTTGGGGTATTTTTATTGCACGGATAATTTAGAAAACTCACAGAAAATACTATTTTTGCTTTATTTATTCTAAATAACAGAAAGTAAAAGGAGGGTACAGAAGGTTGTGCTTTCTAACTTCATCCATCTCATGCTCATCAAAAGGAATCCGCTAACAAGGTTGATCAGGTCTTGTTAACAAACTCATTCCGAATAACATGGAGCCGGAGAAATTTCGAATAACACTATGTTACCTCAACGGGGATATGCACCCAATAGTAAGAATATCATATTTCTTCTTGACAATAGGTAGAGGAAATTCAAAACCTCCAAAAATAATCTATGGAATTTTTCCAATAGAGTTTATACTATGAACTTGAGGTTGTTTCCTCGGAAAGTGTACCGTATGCTCATTACCATTAACATGAAAAGTGACATTGCCTTTGTTACAATCAATAACTGCCCCTGCAGTATTCAAAAAGGGTCTTCCAAGAATAATAGACATACTATCGTCCTCGGGAATATCAATAATAACAAAGTCCGTTAAAATAGTAACATTTGCAACCACAACAGGCACATCCTCACAAATGCCGACAGGTATAGCAGTTGATTTATCAGCCATTTGCAAAGATATTTCAGTAGGTGTCAACTTATTCAAATCAAGTCTACGATATAAAGAGAGAGTCATAACACTAACACCGGCTCCAAGATCACATAAGGCAGTTCTAACATAATTTCTTTTAATGGAGCATGGAATAGTTGGTACTCCTGGATCTCCTAGTTTCTTAGGTATTCCACCCTTGAAAGTGTAATTAGCAAGCATGGTGGAAATTTCAGCTTCCGTTATCTTCCTTTTATTAGTAACAATTTCTTTCATATACTTAGCATAAGGATTCATTTTGAGCATATCATTAAAACGCATACGCAAAAAGATAGGTCTAATCATTTCAGCAAAGCGCTCAAAATCCTCATCATCCTTTTTGTTCGATGGTTTGGGAGTAAAAGGCATGGGTTTCTGAACCCATGGCTCCCTTTCTTTACCGTGTTTCCCAGCAACAAAGTCTCTCTTA
This sequence comes from Aegilops bicornis, assembly GCA_021605145.1. Classification (NCBI taxonomy): domain Eukaryota; kingdom Viridiplantae; phylum Streptophyta; class Magnoliopsida; order Poales; family Poaceae; genus Aegilops; species Aegilops bicornis. The sequence continues at coordinate 710,685,297 of CM038675.1, forward strand.
TCATAACGTTGATTCTTTGATTGTGGGTTATCAAGATCAACAACAGGTTAAATTTCTACATCATTATCATTGCTAGGTTGAGCATCAAAATGAACATTATCATTAACATTATCACTAGGTTCATGTTCATCACCAGATTGTGTTTCAGCATCAGAAATAGAAATATCATTGGGATTCTCATGTGTGTCTACAACAGGTTCACTAGAAGCATGCAAAGTCCTATCATTTTTCTTTTTCTTCTTTTTAGAAGGACTAGGTGCATCAATATTATTTCTCTGAGAATCCTGCTCAGTTCTCTTAGGATGGCCTTCAGGGTACAAAGGTTCCTGAGTCATTTTACCAGTTCTAGTAGCCACTCTAACAACAAAATCATTATTCTTACTATTTAATTCATTGAGCAAACCATTCTGAGCTTTAAGTACTTGTTCTACTTGAGTGGTAACCATAGAAGCATGTTTACTAATGAGTTTAAGTTCACCTTTAACTCTAGACATATAATCACTCAAGTGTTCAATCATATAAGCATTGCGTTTTAATTCTCTACCAAAATAAGCATTGAAGTTTTCTTGCTTAACCATAAAATTATCAAACTCATCCAAACATTGGCTAGCAAACTTAGTAGGAGGGATTTCAGCTTTATCATATCTATAGAGAGAATTTACCTTTACTACCTGTGTCGGGTTATCAAGACCATGTGTTTCTTCAACAGGCGGTAAATTAAGACCATGTATTTCTTCAACAGGAGGTAAATTCTTAACATCTTCAGCTTTTATACCTTTTTCTTTCATAGATTTCTTTGCCTCTTGCATATCTTCAGGACTGAGAAATAGAATACCCCTTTTGTTCGGAGTTGGCTTAGGAGTTGGTTCAGGAAGTGTCCAATTATTTTCATTGTTCAACATATTATTCAATAAAATTTCAGCTTCATCTGGTGTTCTTTCCCTGTAAACACAACCAACACAACTATCCAGGTGGTCTCTGGAAGCATCAGTTAGTCCATTATAAAAGGCATCAAGTATTTCATTTTTCTTGAGAGGATGATCAGGCAAAGCGTTAAGTAATTGGAGAAGCCTCCCCCAAGCTTGTGGGAGACTCTCTTCTTCAATTTGCACAAAATTATATATTTCCCTTAAAGCAGCTTGTTTCTTATGAGCAGGGAAATATTTAGCAGAAGTAATAAATAATATCCTGGGACTACGCACACAACCAGGATCAAGAGAATTAAACCATATCTTAGCATCACCCTTTAATGAGAACGGAAATATTTTAAGGATATAATAGTAGCGAGTTTTCTCATCATTAGTGAATAGGGTGGCTATATCATTTAATTTAGTAAGATGTGCCACAACAGTTTTAGATTCATAGCCATAAAAAGGATCAGATTCAACCAAAGTAATTATATTAGGGTCGACAGAGAATTCATAATCCTAATCGGTAACAAAGATAGGTGAAGTAGCATAAGCAGGATCATATTTCATTCTAGCATTCAGAGTTTTTTGTTTCAACTTGGCTGATAATTTCTTAAGATCACTTCTATCATTGCAAGCAAGAAAGTCTCTAGCAGTTTCTTCATCCATAACATAGCCCTCAGGCACAACAGGCAATTCATATCCAGGGGGAGAGTCTTCATCATCACTTTCATCAATATTATCAGTTTCAATAATTTCATTCTCTCTAGCCCTAGCAAGTTGTTCATCAAGAAATTCACCAAGTGGCACAGTAGCATCAAGCATAGAAGTAGTTTCATCATAAGTATCATGCATAGATCCACTACAACAAACACCCCCATATAACAACGGATATCTACCAACGATACTAACGCAAGTGTTGTTTTATTCAACCCCCACGTCCCAGCTTAGCGCTAACCTCCCTATTCCTAATCCAAAGGCGGGGAAAATGGTAACCACTCGGTACACCCCTCCACCCCTCCTCCGTTGTTAAAAGAAAAAACATTTTCCTATCTCATCTCTCCATCCCACGATTCCTCTCTGACCCGAGCTCCATGGCCATGACGCTGCCGCCATGACCTCCATTTTGGCCTAGCTCCGGCGCTCTTCTGCGTCGTTGCTCGCTGGCCCCAACTCCCCATGAGTGCTATCCTCAGATCCTCCGTCGCGCGACACCCTCCGAGTCCGGGCCCTCAGACGTGCCCTCGCAGCAACCCGCCAAGACGGGTCACCGCGGCTCCTGCTCCTCCGGTTTTCGGCTCATCGACCCGGCGTCTCAAGACGAAAGCGGCCGCCATCGGCTCAACCGTGCTGCTCTGCCACGGCTACCTCGACTCCCACGCCAAATGGTTGAGTGAGACACTCCTCCCTCTGCTCTTATCCTCTCGGTGTCCGGGTCCTGTGTGGCATACCTAGGTTTGTCATCCGGCCTCAGAGATTACGGCCGGATACAAGAAGAACCGCGACCGCTCTTCCTAGGGAGGTTGCCATGGTCGCCTATGGCCTACCCCACCGCTCACCTGGATTTATCTCCCTCAAGAACGTGGTTGTCCCATTATCCCCAATAATCCATTCCCCCCCTAATTTAACAACATGGTGGCTTCTATAATTCCATTGACATTTGGTGCCTAGCTTCTCTAAACTTCCACTTGTGCCATGGATGGACCAATTAGAACGAGATTGGAAAACATCTCCGTCCCCTTCCAATTAAATTGGTCAATGAATATTGGTACTAATGTATTTAAGTTATGGCTAGCGATCCTCTTTTACGTTGGAGGAAACCTGATCCTCTAATTTTGCTATACATGTTTTTGCTGGTGATCCTCTGCTTTAGTTGTGCAGACCATAATAATTGTGTGATGCACCTATACTATCTGTTTGTATTTTCCACATGGCTATCATACTCTAGAGTGCCACACTATACTGCAGAAAATAATAATTTTACCTTGGATGACTATTCACCAGTCTTGTTTTGATATCAATGCCTGCATCTTTCGTGGCTTATGTGGAGAGAATCTAGTTTTCCGTTGAAACAGGGGTGATTGCGCATTATTTATTTACAATTACAAAAGCTTCCGATTTCATGGAGAAATCAATACTACAAGTGCATAACCTCTCCTTATTCAGTAATGTTAAGCATGAGTATACATAACAACACTAAAAAGTTTTATGAATCATAGTCTAGACATCTCACACTTGCCAAAGATGCTAAGTATGTAGGTAAAAATATGATTCATCCGAACTATTTCCTTTAGCTTCAGATACTTCTAAATACTTTAATGATTGTATTTATATGCATTCTATGAAGAATTTCAATCATATTTGGACCAAAAGGATGCAAAGCACAACAAAACGCAGCAGGATGCCACATCGCATCTTTTATTCTCACTAGTATGTGAATTTTGAGTTGTTGCTTAGTGAACTATGGTCTTGCAGGTTTCCTCTAATATTAAAGATACAAAGCTACCTGAGGTATTCAGCTTGCGAATTTCATGAGTGCTGGGAAGATAAACGGCCAGCAATGATGGGAGCACCTCAATGACATCACATAGGTGTGGTGTTCATCAATCCCTTGTTTCTTTGTGTGTGTGTGTGTGTGTGTGTGTGTGTGTGTGCCACGTGCCTGCAGCACGCAAGTGTCTTGTGTCGTGTGTACATGAATTCATCTTTATATGCCATGTTGATTGCTCATTTAGATTCAGGATGCGTGCAGACGCTTCCATGACACTTCCCCAACGTCCGCAACCAAAATAGCAGGATTAGCAGTATACACAAGTTTTCACTGCCAGCTACGCCCGGCCAGCACATGCGGTGGTCCGCGTCTCAGTTAAGCTACTTTTGAGTTTTGTCTAGTGCTAAGTACAGTATGCTAGTTTGTAAACTTGCTGCTATATAGTATACACATTCAGATGTCACTATCCACATTCAGATTTCTAGTTTGTAATCATACACGCTTATGTAGACAATTAGCTAGCTCATCCGGACATACAAGCTCATGCAGACACATTCAAAATATGTAGACATTCAGACCAAAGTGATATATCATCTTCATATTCTGAATCCTAAGTCATAATTTCTGTGTACAAAATAATAGCTTGTAGTAAATAAATGCAGTAGATGTGCATGCACTATTCCTTCAAGAATTCAGAATATCCAGGTTGTTAGTATTACTCTTCCTGTAGTACCATCCGGGACATTGCACTGGATAAACAACCTAGCTTCCTTTTTCTCATGACCATCATATATAGTTAAACAAGACTTAGCAGATGATTAATGAAGTTGAGGGATAAGCGAAGAACAATGTGCTAGGAACTTACATTAGCGATCATGTGCCACAACTTAGAATCTGAAGTTTTTGTTTGATATTTGCAGGCGTTAGTAGAAATTCTTACATCTAAATTATTCTTTCTATCCCCGCAAAAAAATTTATTCTTTCTAAAATCGTCCGAGAAGGCATCACTTCTTGCCTGATGGTGTGACATGCGTACCCGTTCAGTTGATAAAATTTTTAGTGGAAGCACTTGACTAGATTCCAATGGTCTATGTATATCAAGCAACCACCGACTACCAAAGCAGCTATAGTTTCTCCGAGCACAAACTGCTCAAGATTAAATCAACTAATTAAGAGTCCAGTTTCATTTGCTTGTTTTCGTGTACAAAAATGCAGACAGGTTCGTAGTTCGACAATTTCTTACAACATGTAGCATTCCTACCATGCTCGTCAAGAACTTGTTTATTACCCAAAGTAGTATACTTAACTGTTTGTATTTTCTTCATTGCTAGCAGAAGATGTAGAGTATGCACTTTATTATAGCGACAACCGGCAGGAACTATCTTCGTGGATATGGAGTTATGGATGGCAAGAGATGCTGATTGGTTTGGTTCGAGTTAATGAAGATTGAACATGTCGGTCTAGATGCTCATGTCACGAGCTTAGGTTTTTGTTTTATGCAACGAAGCTTTGATCTGTTTTAGGTACAAAGCACATGTGTTCTCATTAAACACATGTGTACAAGCTAAAGATCAGCAATGAATGCCATTACGATATGCAATACTTGGAACAAAGCATATCTATATACATTATCATGTATTCCTTGGATGGTGCTCTTTGTAAAGCAACATTATTGATTTAATATATGAGATCTTTTTACTATATTGCATCTCCTGTATACTACCTACATTGGCCTCATAACCTAGCAACTACTTCAAAAGCTGCAATAATTTGTTTCTCCATTCCAAAATCCATTTCTGCGGGGTCACCACCAACGCATATGAAGTGTTGTTGGGCTTTAGCTTATGCATTTCTATCTTACAACGCTTATGTGCATCGGTTACCAACGCATGTATATGTGTTGGTGTAGACCCTTGCAACGCCACCAACGACAACGGATACAAATCCGTTGGTGTAGACCTCAGCAGCGCTTATATGGACATTTGACAACACATTGATGCGTTGCTATAGGGGGGTTCCTCTTGTAGAGAAGAAGTGGCATCATCAATAACATGTGACATATCAGAATTAATAGCAGAAGCAGGTTTAGGTGTCGCAAGCTTACTCAAAAGAGAAGGTGAATCAAGTGCAGAGCCAGATGGCAATTCCTTACCTCCCCTCGTAGTTGAGGGATAAATTTTTGTTTTCGCGTCTTTCAAGTTCTTCATAGTGAACAGTAGATATAAATCCCAAGTGACTCAAAGAATAGAGCTATGCTCACGCAAGAACGGCGCCAGAAAAATTCTTGATAACCCACAAGTATAGGGGGTCGCAACAGTTTTCGAGGGTAGAGTATTCAACCCAAATTTATTGATTCGACATAAGGGGAGCCAAAGAATATTCTCAAGTATTAGCAGTTGAGTTGTCAATTCAACCATACCTGGATAACTTAGTATCTGCAGCAAAGTATTTAGTAGCAAAGTAGTATGGAAGTAACGGTAACGGTAGCAAAAGTAATATTTTTGGGTTTTAAGGATTGTAACAAAGAGTAACAAAGAAAGTAAATAAGCAAAGAGCAATATGTGAAAAGCTCGTAGGCATTGGATCGGTGATGGAGAATTAGGCCGGATGCGGTTCATCATGTAATAGTCATAACATAGGGTGACACACAACTAGCTCCAATTCATCAATGTAATGTAGGCATGTATTCCGAATATAGTCATACGTGCTTATGGAAAAGAACTTGCATGACATATTTTGTCCTACCCTCCCATGACAGTTGGGTCCTATTGGAAACTAAGGGATATTAAGGCCTCCTTTTAATAGAGTACCGGACCAAATCATTAACACATAGTGAATACATCAACTCCTCAAACTACGGTCAACACCGGGAGTGGTCCTGATTATTGTCACTTCGGGGTTGCCGGATCATAACACATAGTAGGTGACTATAGACTTGCAAGATAGGATCAGGAACTCACATATATTCATGAAAACATAATAGGTTCATATCTGAAATCATGGCACTCGGGCCCTAGTGACAAGCATTAAGCATAGCAAAGTCATAGCAACATCAATCTCGTAACATAGTGGATACTAGGGATCAAACCCTAACAAAACTAACTCGATTACATGATAAATCTCATCCAACCCATCACCGTTGAGCAAGCCTACGATGGAATTACTCACGCACGGCAGTGAGCATCATGAAATTGGTGATGGAGGATGGTTGATGATGACGATGGCGATGGATTCTCCTCTCCGGAGCCCCGAACGGACTCCAGATCAGCCCTCCCGAGAGAGTTTAGGGCTTGGCAGCGGCTCCGTATTGTAAAACGCGATGAATCTTTCTGTCTGATTGTTTTCTCCCCGAATACGAACATATGGAGTTGGAGTTCAGGTCGGTGGAGCTCCAGGGGGGCCACGAGGCAGGGGGCGCTGAGTGAGTCCTGGATTAGGGGGTATCTGGACAGCCGGACTGTGTACAACGTCCGGACTATTGAAGCATGAAGATACAAGACTCAAAACTTCGGCCCGTGTCCGGATGGGACTTTCCTTGGCGTGGAAGGCAAGCTTGGCGAACCGGATATTATATTTCCTTCCTTTTAACCGACTCCATGTAAACCCTAGCCCTCTCCGGTGTCTATATAAACCGGAGAGGTTGGTCCTTAGAAGGCTGATCACAATTACATTCATACCATCATAGGCTAGCTCTTAGGGTTTAGCCTCTACGATCTCGTGGTAGATCTACTCTTATACTACCCATATCATCAATATTAATCAAGTAGGAAGTAGGGTTTTACCTCCATCGAGAGGGCCCGAACCTGGGTAAACATCTGTGTCCCTTGCTTCCTGTTACCATCAGCCTTGACGCACAGATCAGGAACCCCTACCCGAGATCCGCCAGTTTTGACACCGACATTGGTGCTTTCATTGAGAGTTCCCCTGTCTCGTCGCCGTCAGGCTCGATGGCTCGTCTCGTTGTCAAGGACGACATTACTTCGGAGGGGGCTCTGGCTGTAGGCCAGACGCTCCGGCTCGGCGGCTTTATCATGACCGGCCCATCGGCGGTGGCGCCGACGATGACTTCTCGGGTCATCAATCATAACCTTCGCGTCAGTTCGTAACTTGCCGAACAGATGGATTCAATAGAGCTCTCCTCCCTTAACGAACTCTTGGATGGCATCGCTGCTCTGGGAGTCGCTACAGACTATGATCAGATTGGGATTAAACCTGACCAAAGGGACATCAGGTCCCCGCCGGCCACCCATGAGATAGCGATAGTGGAGGAACCACACGCGGATTGCCCCTCAACTTTGAGGACAAGTTGTGTTCGGATCACCGAACTCCTTGAGCCAAAGACCTGCTCAAAGGAAAACCTGATCCAGGTCCCGGACTTAGAATCGGGCATCGGGCCGAAGAAATTGGGCACCCCGGATCTTGAGTTGTTTAGCTCGGGACCGCCCACGCCCTTGGGCATTAGATCGGATCAAAATCCGGACTCTAAACTGGACCTAAACTGTCTCTCCCAGATCGTGCAAGAGCCCAGAAACCGTGACATCGCCATCGGGCTGATTCCTCCTTGCGCTTAACAAGGTCGGGGACTGCCGCGAAGAGAACATGGTCTCACTTTTTGCGTAAACTGCACGGACGAAGGACTCCTCGATGCTATAAGCCGCGCAATATAGTACGCTTCATGACTTGGCAACCATAGTACGGAAGTACTGTGCGATGGAGAGCGCTTGGAAGACCCAAACAGAATTTTGGGATAGTATCGCTCGCCAAAACCTTTGTCCGAACTAAACGGACGAACTCTCGTAAGTCGTCCGACCCAACCCCCAAGAAACCAAAGCCCACCTGTATGGAGATCTCAGATTGGAAGGATGGCTCGACGGGCCATGTAAACTCCACAAGATACTCGGATACAACACCTACTCATAGCCTTAAGGCATGTTGGATACTCCGGCAGGTGGCAAAAAGTGGCGAGGATCTTCTTGTGGGCCATAAAGCGGAACAACATCCCGCTAGCGAACACAATACAGTACTAACAGTATTCGAGACTTTCGCCTCAAACAATAGGCACAAGCGAGCTCGCCGAAGCTCCTCTGAAATTTACTGTGTGGCAAAAATAAACCCTTGGAACAACACTGCTATAACTTTTAACGCCAGTGATGAACCTCGAGTCCGGGCTGTCCGGGCACCAGCCGCTCTGGTCCTTAGTCCGATCGTAGATGGCTTTCGGCTCACTAAAGTACTTATGGATGGCGGAAGCGGATTAAATCTGATTTATGAAGAAACACTCAGCAAGATGGAGATTGATAAAAGCCGCATTGAACAAAGCGGCACGACCTTCAGGGGAATTATCCCTACTGGAAGCGCGGTAAAAGGGAAAAATCACACTCGATGTGGTATTCGCACCGGAGAATTATAGGTCCGAGGAAATCACATTCCAGGTGGCTCCTTTTAGCAGCGGATACCACGCCCTTCTAGGGCGGACGCGTTACAAGCTTTCAAGATGTACCCCATTATGGGTACATGAAGCTTAAAATGCCCGGACCCAATGGAATCATCACTCTAGCCAGTGATCCGGACGTTGCGCTTCGCGCCAAAAATAAAACCGCAGCCCTAGCCTTGGAAGCATTATCTGAAACCCTAGCAGCCAAAGAGTTAACAACACTGCGGGCCACTGTGGACAGGGACAACGTGATACTAGACAAACGACCCAAGTCCACCTCATTCAAACCTGCAGATGAGATAGTCAAATTCCAGGTCCACCCAACGGACCCCACGAAGTCAGCTTGCATCGGGACACAGCTGAGCCCCGCGATCGACGCTGCACTACGAGATTTCTTACGCGAGAATTGGGAAATTTTCGCCTGGCACCCATCGGACATGCCAGGCATCCCACGCAGACTGGCCGAACACAGCCTCAATATTCTAAAAGGATATAAACCAGTCAAGCAGACCCTAAGGCGATTATCAGAGCCCAAACGATAGGCAATGGGGGAAGAGTTAGCCAAGCTACTCGAGGCCGGATTCATCAGAGATATCAAACATCCGGATTGGCTGGGAAATTTGGTGATGGTGCCAAAGAAGGACAAATCCTGGCGCCTATGCGTCGACTTCAAAGACCTCAACAAGGCTTGCCCCAAGGATCCCTTTCCCCTCCCCCGCATCAATCAAATCATCGATGCCACAGCTGGACAGGACTCGCTGTGTTTCCTCGACGCATACTCTGGATACCATCAAATAAAGATGGCAGAGTCTCACCAAGCTGCAACAGCTTTCATAACGCCATATGGCCCCTTCTGCTTCAACACTATGCCTTTCGGGCTCAAGAACACCGGTGCAACCTACCAACGCATGATTCAAACATGCCTAGAAAAGAAAATCGGCAAAACCATGGAGGCATACATGGACGATGTGCTCATAAAAACAAGACACGTCGAAACCCTAATAGATGACTTGAGGCTTACATTCGACAATCTCTGGACATATGACATCAAGCTGAATCCGGAAAAATGCGTTTTCGGCGTCCCCTTGGGGAAGCTACTCGGCTTCATCGTTTCCAACAGAGGAATTGAAGCGAATCTGGCAAAGATCCGAGCTCTGTCACAGTTGGCTATACCAACAGACCTCAAGCACATCAAAAAACTAGCCGGATGTGTGGTGCTCTCAGCCGCTTTATCTCCAGGTTAGGAGAAAAGGCACTACCGCTTTATCGCCTTCTTTCTACACGAACACTTTGTATGGACGGATGCAGCCGCGGACGGACTGGATGAAATAAAGACCTTATTGGCCAGTAATCCAGTATTAACAGCGCCGAATACCGACGAACCTATGCTATTGTACATAGCTGCAATGTATCAATTCGTAAGCGCAGTGCTCGTCGTTGAACGAGAGGCCGACGGATACAAATACCCGCTCCAGAAGCCGGTCTACTACGTGTCCATGGTCCTAACCTGTAACACCCCGGATGTAACTTTCCATATTTGTAACTCCAACTCTTGCCATTTTCGGCATTGTGATATGATATTCCCTCCGTGGTTGGGTTTTTTTCTTCATTTTGCATTTTGTCCATGTCATGCATTTTATATCATGTCATCATGTGCATCGCTTTTGCATACGTGTTCGTCTCATGATTCCGAGCATTTTTCCCGTTGTCCGTTTTGCAATCCGACACTCCTATCTTCCCCGGCGGCCCCTTTTATGTTTTTCCGTGTGTGGGTACTAAACCTTCTCGAAATGGACCGAGGTTTGTCTAGTGGCCTTGGTATACCACCCGTAGACCACCGGTCAAGTTTCGGGTCATTTGGAGCTCGTTTGGTACTCCAACGGTTAACCGCACTCTCGCAAAGGCCTCTTTTAAGTTGCAGCCCAACACCCCTTCAAAACAGCCCAATAACCCATCTAAGTCACTTCCATGCTCTCCGTCGTTCGATCACGATCGTGTGGGCGAAAACTACACCTCATTTGGACTCTCCTAGCTCCCTCTATGCCTATTTAAACATCTCCCCCCGTCCAAATCCGGGTCTTCTTCCCCCGAAACCCTAAAATTCATCCCGCGCCCGTACGGACACGTCCGCCGCCGCCGGACACTTCGCCGCCGCCGCCCGCAGCCAGTGGGAGGCCGCCACGTGCTCTCGCCTCCACGCCGCCCTTGAGCCCATGAGCCACAGCCCGGCCATACGGCCGGTCGCCAGCCCTCCCATGGGCGCCCGAGGCCCGCCGCCGCCTCGTCTCCTCCACCGGCGGCTCCCGCCCGGCCTCGCCGCCGCCAGCCGCTCCAGCCACCCAGCCTCGCGCCGTCGCCGCCGCCGGATCACCGCCCCGCCCGCCCGCCCGTCGCCTTCCCGGCGCCGCCTCCCTCCTCGGTCGGCCCCGCCCGGCCTCCTCCTCCTCGGCGAGCCGGCCAGCGCCCGCCGCCGCCGTCGCCGATCCGGCCGGCCCGATCCGACCTCGGGCCACGTAGCCGTTGACCTCTCTCCCTTCCTTTTTCCTAAGTCTTTATATATTATTGATTTTTGTTGCATTTTCAAAGTGGTATATCTTTGCATCTGTAGATCCATTTTGCGCGTATAATATGTCAAAATGTTAGCCTCAAAGAGTAGATCATTTCATCTCATTGCATCATTTTCATTTGAGCTCATCTTGATGCCCGAAATGCTGTTAGAAGAGTGCTATGTGATGTTAGTTTCTGTTTCTTAACAGAACTTGCACTTTTGTTATTTTTGCCATGATTATTGTGTGCACCCTATGAATTGGAGTCCTACATGTGTTTTGTAATATGCCATGCCCTATTCCAGGGGTGTATTCCCTGTATTTTTGTGATCTATGTGGTGACTAGCACAAGCATGCAAAGTAGGTGTCCTGATGTTGCTGTTTTCAGCCCTGGTTTAGCTGATTTTGATGCCATGTTAACTTGATGCTACCGAGAGATCCATGCATATTTTGAGATACTTCAGTAAGGATGTTTTTTTAAACATGTCTTGCTCTATCCATCCATGTCCTTGTTTGCAATTATGGAATAACATAGCTTGAGTCAATCGAGCTCTACTTTTGCTATAAAATGTTTCCTGGCAGATTGTTTACATGTTATTCAATTTTGCCAAGGTTGTTGTGGTTGATCCATGTATGCTATGTTATTGTCCTTGCCATGTATGTCTTCTATGCCATGTCTTATTGATGTATGTATGCTTAGTTTATCATTTAAGGCTCTGTAGTGAGTGCATTGAGCTTGTAAACATGCCTACTTGTTATCAGTTTTTAACATGCCATGTTGCTGAATCTGTTAACGAAACTTTCAAAATTAACATGGGTGTTACTATATTTTCGGATCCTTTTTGGCTTATGGTCAGTAAAGGACTTTTGTTCTATGATTTGAGTAGATTCATGCCTTGCCTTGTTTTGTTATTTTAAGTTCCTGTAGCATGTAGTTTTGTTGCTCTGAACATTGCAATCTGATGCTGTTTTTGCCTTGTCCAGCCTGATATTTTGTGCACTTTTGCCATGCTTGTTTGAACCTGTTATGATGTGATTTAGCCGAATCTCAGTGCTCATCTTTTGTCAAGCATCTTGTGTAGATCACTTCCATATACTTTGTTGATACGTTTGGGTGCAGTAGCTTAATTTATTGTTGCTTGCTAAGTGGCATCATGCTGTTAATGGCAGATTTGTGCCATTCTTGTGCTTGTCATTTCCAAACCGTGCATCCGATTCCGGTGATCTTTATATCGATTTCAACCGAAATCATCTCATATTTCCAGTGGCATAGTTGGTTTGCCAAGTTGATGCCTGGTTCATCATTTTCCTTCCGGAGCGCACATACGCATTGCATATCACATCTCGCATATCATGTCATGTTTTGCATCATGTTGTTTGTGCATTGCACCGTGATTTATTGTGGTTCCTTTGTTTGTGTTGTTGCTTTGGGTAGAGCCGGAGACGAGTACGTGAACGAGGAACCTGTTGAGAACGCTTTACGAGGATCAAGCTTTCGACAACTCTGAGAACATTGCGAGCAAGATGACCATACCCTCGAAATCACTTCTATCTTTGCTATGCTAGATGCTCGCTCTTTTGCTATGTCTATGCTGCGATGCCTACCACTTGCTATATCATGCCACCCATATTGCCATGTCAGCCCCTAACCATCCTTTCCTAGCAAACCGTTGATTGGCTATGTTACCGCTTTGCTCAGCCCCTCTTATAGCGTTGCTAGTTGCGGTGAAGTTGAAGTTTGTTCCTTGTTGGAACATGGAGATGTTGTTCCTTATCGGAACATGTTTACTTGTTGGGGATATCACAATATATATCTGCTATAATTAATACATCTATATACTTGGTAAAGGGTGGAAGGCTCGGCCTTATGCCTGGTGTTTTGTTCCACTCTTGCCACCCTAGTTTCCGTCATACCGGTGTTATGTTCCTTGATTTCGCGTTCCTTACACGGTTGGGTGATTTATGGGACCCCTTGACAGTTCGCTTTGAATAAGACTCCTCCAAAGAAGGCCCAACTTTGGTTTTACCATTTGCCACCTAAGCCTTTTTTCCCCGGTTTTCGCGAGCCCGAGGGTCATCTTTATTTTAACTCCCCGGACGGTGCTCCTTCGAGTGCTCGCCCGAACCGGCAGATCATGGGCCACCACGGGCAACTCGAGGTCTGGTTTTACTCGTAGGGCTGACCTATCCGGATGTGCCCTGAGAACGAGATATGTGCAGCTCCTATCGGGATTTGTCGGCACAATCGGGCGGCTTTGCTGGTCTTGTTTTATTGCCGTCGAAATGTCTTGTAGTCCGGGATTCCGAGATTGATCGGGTCTTCCCGGTAGAAGGAATATCCTTCGTTGACCGTGAGAGCTTATAATGGGTTAAGTTGGGACACCCTGCAGGTAATATCTTCCGAAAGCCGTGCCCGCGGTTATGAGGCAGATGGGAATTTGTTAATGTCCGGTTGTAGAAAACCCAAGTTGACCTCAAATAAAATACACATCAATCGCGTGTGTAACCGTGATGGTCTCTTCTCGGCGGAGTCCGGAAGTGAACACGATGTTGGAGTTATGTCCGACGTAAGTAGTTCAGATCACTTCTTGATCGCTACTAGCTTCACGACCGTGCTTTGCTCCTCTTCTCGCTCTCTTTATGAAGTAGCCACCATATATGCTAGTCGCTTGCTGCAGCTCCACTGCATTACTCTGTCCTTCCTATAAGCTTAAATAGTCTTGATCTCATGGGTGTGAGATTGTTGAGTCCCGTGACTCACAGATACTTCGAAACAGTTGCAGGTTCCGACGATGCGGTCAGGTGACTCAACCGAGCTCAAGTGGGAGTTCGACGAGGAACGTGGTCGTTACTATGTGTCTTTTCCTGATGATCAGTAGTGGTGCTCAGTTGGGACGATTCGGGGATCTGTGTAGCATTTGGGGTATCTTCTTTTATTTTGGTTCCGTAGTCGGACCTTGAGTGTACTCAATGATGGATGTTTATTTATGTATTGTGTGAAGTGGCGATCGTAAGCCAACTATGTATCTCTTTCTTATGTATTACATGGGTTGTGTGAAGATTACCTCACTTGCGACATTGCTTTCAATGCGGTTATGCCTCTAAGTCGTGCCTCGACACGTGGGAGATATAGCCGCATCGAGGGCGTTACAAGTTGGTAATCAGAGCCTTCCCCGACTTAGGAGCCCCCTACTTGATTGTTTGCTGACGTTGTTGAGTCTAGAATGGAAAATGTTTTGAGTCTTAGGATTATATATATCGGAGAGTAGGATTCTTTTTACTTCCCAGTCCTTCGCCGCTCTCTGTGAGGTATCCTGACGTAGTGTTTTGACTCTTCTCTCCTCAAATTTCACTAAAAAGTTTTTAGGATCACGTGGGTATCTTGGAATCGTTCCGATGGTTTTGTGACGAGAACATTGTTCTTGGTGCCTCCTGACATTTAGGGGTTGTGGCAGTGTCCCGGGGAGTTGAGCTCCGAGGTCTTGTCGTCACAATTTTATCGTTGCAGTTCTGGAATACCTGAGTTTTGCCGACATCGAAATCTCTTTTGTGCAGTTGTTGGTGAGATAACCCTGATAGCCCAAAGATCGAGGCGAAAAGTGGAGTATTGCCATGACTTGTATAACGGATGTTTTTCAAGGTCGAGGTACCACGATTTCCGAGGATTTCTTGGTTATGTGTTGACGGATGGATACAATTTGGATCTAGGTATTGTTAGTTTGGGTGATATATTTTGTGTCGCTGTATCCCCAACACCAGATTGCATAACCAGAAAGTTTCGGAGTTTATAGGTGGGAATTCTAGTAGCTTACGGGATATCTTTCCGATAGATGTATGATTTGAGATTGGGGTCCAACGTCTAGTGGTCCGCCCATTCACGGTCGACGATAAAGTGGTCGCGAGACGCCTTAAAGAATCCTTGGCTATGCTGATTCGGGACGTCTTGTTTGTCATTCATGACGGCCATATATCGTCAGGTCCGTGTGGGCCCCACCACGAACACTTTGGGCGTAAATCTCTATCATGTGTTTGTTCCGCTCATTCTAGAAGCCAACCTTTTGTTTTCGGTTGTGATACTCGATTTGTTTCTAAGACAGATGTTGTTTCCATATCTTTATCTAAGTGGCTTCTCACCTTAATGGACGTGTGATGATTAACTTTGGAATTCATTCGTTCATTCTTGTTCGAATGTTTATTGTGAAGACTATATGTTGCAATTTCTATCCGTTGATTCTACTTATCTTTTGTCTATCAAAGGACTAACGGATGTCACCCTCTTCAGAATGGCTCCGCCAACGCGTGAATCCGGATCATAATGATGGGGATCGGTCAGACCCTCCACCTCCACCTCCGCCTCCGGAGGCTCCGGCAAGCTATCATGGCAGCCACCAATGCCAATGCTCGATGATTTTGCAGCTCTTGCAAGAGCGTACTCAAGGGCAAGGCAATCAAGGCAATCAGGGTCAAGGCAACAATCAGCCGCACTTTGCTACTCTCGATCGGTTCCTCGCTAATCAGCCGAAGTCTTTCGGTTTACGTAGCCGAGGCCACAGACGCCGACGATTGGCTTGTGGACATCTGCAAGCATTTTGATTGTAGCAATGTCGAATTCGAGGACTTTTTCAAGTTTGCATCGTTTCAACTCAAGGATCAAGCTGCTGAGTGGTTCCAGAATACAAAGATTCCAGAGGAGGTCGTGTCATTACCGGGATGAGTTCCGCCGTGATTTCGTGAGCTCACCACATTCCGAAAAGTGTTGTTGAGAGCAAGCGTGAGGAGTTCCGCAATCTCAAGCAGGGCAACATGTCTGTCTATCAATACAATATCCAGTTCCGTAAGCTTCGCTTTCGTTTTGCTAAGCAAGACGTGCTCGATGAAAAGAGTATGATCTATCAATTCAGAGGTGGTCCGAGAGAAGATCTGCAATTAGCTCTTGTGCTTTTTGAGCGATTAAGTATGATGATTTCTACAACATGGCATGAAGCAAGAAGCTGCCCAGCTCAAATGTGAGGCTTCTAAGAAGAGAATCAGGATGCAGTTCAGTCTTCTTCTTCCTCTCAAGTGGCAGCTAAGCAGCAGAAGTTTTACCTTCCTCCTCCTCCGTTCCGTCGGCCTTATCGCCAGAAGAACTCAGGTGGCCGTGGATCTTCCCACCCACCCAACCCAAGCTATCGTAACAAGTCTAATTCTCAAGCTCCAAGGTCAAGTGCTCCTTACCACGGTCCGCTCTACGAGGTGACTTGCAACAAATGTCGCCAGAAAGGTCACTATGCTAACAAGTGCTTCAACCAAAGGCGCCTTTACGCCTCCTTCTCCCGTGAAATCTTCCGGCAATGCAAAGGTGGTCAAGCATAATCCCAAGTCCGCAAAGGTGAACATGATGAATGCAGCTCAAGCAGAGGAATCTTCTGATGTGATTATGGGTAATCTTCCAGTTAATGATATTCCTGCAAAAGTTCTATTTGATACTGGTGCATCGCATTGTTTCATGTCTAGATCATTTGTTGCAAAGCATGATTTCATTTGAAATGCTGGAAAAACCCTTGGGAGTTGTTTCTCCAGCCTCTTCTATGAGGGCTACCACAAGGATTCCGGATGTTTCTATCAAGATGGGCGATTATAGATTTTTGGCTAAACCATTTGTCCTTGGTGACTCGGATATTGATCTTATTCTCGGAATGGACTGGCTTTCTCAGCACAAAGCTCAGCTTGATTGTGCTGCTGTGGAATTCAATTGACTCACTCTTCTAATGATGTGATCATCTATGCCGCTTCGTGATGAAACCATTCGGTTGTTTTCTCTCAATGAGAAGGGCGAACTGAATGCTATCTCTCGATTCGGTCGTTTGTGAGTACCAAGATGTCTTTCCGTAAGAGCTTCCGGTATGCCTCCTCATCGGCCGCTTGAGTTCATATCGATCTTGAGCACGGCATCGAACCCGCTTGCAAGCGTCCATACAAGCTTGGACCTAATGAGCTGAAGGAATTGAAGAAGAAGCTCGATGAACAAGAGCGTCTGGGTTTGATCGCACCGAGTTCATCTCCTTGGGGTTGTGGTGTTCTTTTGTCCGGAAGAAGGATGGCACGGACCGACTTTGCGTCGATTACCGTCCATTGAATAAGAAGACTATCAAGAACAAGTATCCACTTCCCAACATCAACGAGCTTTTCGAGCAACTCAAAGGTGCTACAGTGTTCTCCAAGCTTGACCTTCGTATGGGTTATCATCAGATTCGCATTCGTGAACAAGATATTCCCAAGACAAAGCATTCGTAACAAGCTTTGGTTCTTATGAATATACTGTCATGTCTTTCGGCCTCGTCAATGCTCCTCCAACATTCTCTCGGATGATGAACTTCATTTTCAACCCCTATACCAATGAATTCGTCTTGGTCTATCTTGATGATATTTTGGTCTTCTCCAAGAATAAGAAGGATCATGCCAAACATTTGCGATTGGTACTAGACAAGCTCAGAGAGTATCAATTCTATGCGAAGTTCTCCAAATGTGAATTTTGGCTTGATGAAGTGCTTTATCTTGGTCATATAATCTCCGCCAAGGGCATCTCTGTTAATCCCGAGAAGGTGTCCGCAATTGTGAATTGGGAACCTCCTCAGAATGTCAAGCAGCTCCATGATTTTCTTGGTCTTGCAAGCTATTGCGAAGATTCGTTGAGAACTTCTCCAAGATTGCAAAGCCTCTTTCCAACCTCCTCCGTAAGCATGTGAAGTATGTCCGGTCTCCCCGAGTGTGACGTTGCTTTCAATACTCTCAAAGAGAAATCGTCACAGCTCCTGTCTTGACTCCTCCTGATGAATCCAAGCCATTCAAAGTTTTCTGTGATGCTTCTCTTCAAGGTCTCGGTGCTGTGTTAATGCAAGAGAAGAGAGTTGTGGCTTATACCTCTCGCCAGTTGAAGCCCAACGAAAAGAACTACCCCACTCACGATCTTGAGTTGGCGGCAGTTGTCCATGCATTGATAACGTGGAGACATCTCTTGTTGGGAAGGAAAGTGGACATTTTCACCGATCACAAGAGTCTCAAGTACATTTTCACTCAGCCCAACCTCAACCTCGAGTGCAGACTCGATGGGTCGAAATGATTCAAGAGTACAACCCAAGTATTGAATATACTCCGCAAGGCCAATGTCATTGCAGATGCTTTGAGCAGGAAGGCTTATCGCAACAGTCTAATCCTCAAGCCCTTTCACCGGATCTCCGTGAAGCTTTCCGCAGCTGAATCTTCAAGTTGTTCCTCAAGGCTTTCTTGCCAACCTCATAGTCTCTCCTACTTTGGAAGATCAGATTCGTGAGGCTCAACTTCGGATACCATGGTGAAAAAGGTGAAACGTGGTATCGACAAGGGCATTTCCAAGTACAAGTGCTTCCACGTTGATGACAAAGATACTCTTTTCTTTGAGGACCGGATTGTGGTTCCTAAGGGTGATCTACTGAAAAGTCATTATGAACGAGGCTCACAATTCGCTTCTATCCATTCATCCCGGAAGTAACGAAGATGTACCATGATCTCAAGCAGTCATATTGGTGGACTCGAATGAAGCGAGAAATTGCTCAATTCGTGAATGAGTGTGATGTCTGCGGAAGAGTGAAAGCGTAACACCAAAGACCAGCTGGTCTCCTTCAACCTCTTGCTATTCCAGTGGAAGTTTGATCATATTGAAATGGACTTCGTGATCGGATTTCCAAAGTCCAAGCGTGGAAATGATGCTATCTTCGTTGTCATTGACAAGCTTACTAAAGTGGCTCATTTTCTTCCTATCAAAGAATCTATCACAGCAGCTCGGTTGGCGAGAGCTATACACCTCCGTGATTGTCTCCTTGCACGGCATTCCACAATTGATCTCTTCTGCACCGTGGCAGCATCTTTACCTCCAAGTTCTGATTCTTTTCGTAAGGCCATGGGCACCAACATTCGTTTCAAAGACAGCTTTCCATCCTCAAACAAGTGGCCAAGTCGAGCGAGTCAATCAAATCCTTGAAGATATGCTCAGGGCTTGTGTCATTTCTTTCGGTATGAAGTGGGAAGATTGTCTTCCATATGCCGAAGTTCTCCTACAACAACAGCTTCCAAGCGAAGTTCGGGCAAGGCCCCATTCGAAATTCTCTATGGCGGGAAGTGTCGTACTCCTCTCAATTGGTCTCGAGACAGGTGAACGCCAACTTCTTGGCAATGACTTGATCACGTAAGCGGAAGAAATGTGCCAAGTCATTCGTGAGAATCTCAAAGCCGCAATCGCGCCGGAAGAGCTATTATGATGATAAGCACCGTGATGTGGCTTTTGAAATCGGAGACCATGTCTACCTCCGCCTCTCCAATGAAAGGCACTCGCCGCTCGGTATCAAAGGGAAGCTTGCCCCTAGATACGTGGGTCCTTTCAAGATCATTGGGAAAAGAGGCGATCTCGCCTATCAACTTGAGCTTCCATCCAACTTCACAAACGTGCCACGATGTGTTTCACGTGTCACAGCCTTCGCAAGTGCTTCAAGACTCCTGAACGCACTATCAACTTCAAGAGATTGACCTTCAAGAAGATCTCTCTTATCATGAGCACCCGTTGCTATTCTTGAAGAAACCGAGCGCAAGACTCGCAACAAGTCAATCAAATTCCTGAAAGTGAAGTGGTCACACCATTCCGACCGAGAAGCTACACAGGAGCGCGAGGATCACCTCCGTTCGAATATCCGGAGTTCTTTCAGTCCTAGATCTCGGGACGAGATCCTCTTGTAGTGGTGGAGTGTTGTAACACCCGGATGTAACTTTCCATATTTGTAACTCCAACTCTTGCCATTTTCGGCATTGTGATATGATATTCCCTCCGTGGTTGGGTTTTTCTTCATTTTGCATTTTGTCCATGTCATGCATTTTATATCATGTCATCATGTGCATCGCTTTTGCATACGTGTTCGCCTCATGATTCCGAGCATTTTTCCCGTTGTCCGCTTTTGCAATCCGACACTCCTATCTTCCCGGCGGCCCTTTTAAGTTTTTCCGCAAAGCGGTACTAAACCTTCTCGAAATGGACCGAGGTTTGTCTAGTGGCCTTGGTATACCACCCGTAGACCACCGGTCAAGTTTCGGTCATTTGGAGCTCGTTTGGTACTCCAACGGTTAACTGCACTCTCGCAAAGGCCTCTTTTAAGTTGCAGCCCAACACCCCTTCAAAACAGCCCAATAACCCATCTAAGTCACTTCCATGCTCTCCGTCGTTCGATCATGATCGTGTGGCGAAAACTACACCTCATTTGGACTCTCCTAGCTCCCTCTATGCCTATTTAAACATCTCCCCTGCTCAAATCCGGGTCTTCTTCCCCGAAACCCTAAAATTCATCCCGCGCCCGTCTGGACACGTCCGCGCCGCGGACACCGCCGCCGCCGCCCGCAGCCAGATGGGAGGCCGCCACGTCTTTCGCCTCCAGCGCCGCCCTTGCGAGCCTGGCCGGCCCATACGGCCCGGGTCGCGCGCCGCCCCTCCCATGGGCGCCTGAGCCCGCCGCCGCCTCGTCTCCTCCACCGGCGGCTCCCCGCCCGGCCTACGCCCGCCCGCCCGCTCCAGCCACCCGCGCCTCGCGCCCGATCGCCCTTGGCCGGATCACCGCCCGGCCTTCCCGCCCGCCCGTTGCCTTCCCGGCGCCGCCTCCCTCCTCCGGTCGGCCCCCGCCCGGCTGCCTCCTCCTCCGGCGAGCAAGCCAGCGCCCGCCGCCGCCGTCGCCGATCCGGCCGGCCCGATCCGGCCTCGGGCCACGTGCCGCCCGTTGACCTCTCTCCCCTTCCTTTTTTTCCCTAAGTCTTTATATATTATTGATTTTGGTTGCATTTTAAAAGTGGTATATCTTTGCATCTGTTGATCCATTTTGCGCGTATAATATGTCAAAATGTTCGACTCGAAGAGTAGATCATTTATCCTCATTGCATCATATTTATTTGAGCTCATCTTGATGCCCGAAATGCTGTTAGAAGAGTGCTATGTGATGTTAGTTTCTGTTTCTTAACAGAACTTGCACTTTTGTTATTTTTGCCATGATTATTGTGTGCACCCTATGAATTGGAGTCCTACATGTGTTTTGTAATATGCCATGCCATATTTCCAGGGGTGTATTCCATGTATTTTTGTGATCTATGTGGTGACTAGCACAAGCATGCAAAGTAGGTGTCCTGATGTTGCTGTTTTCAGCCCTGGTTTAGCTGATTTTGATGCCATGTTAACTTGATGCTACCGAGAGATCCATGCATATTTTGAGATACTTCAGTAAGGATGTTTTGTGAAACATTTCTTGCTCTATCCATCCATGTACTTGTTTGCAATTATGGAATAACATAGCTTGAGTCAATCGAGCTCTACTTTTGCTATAAAATGTTTCCTGGCAGATTGTTTACATGTTATTCAATTTTGCCAAGGTTGTTGTAGTTGATCCATGTATGCTATGTTATTGTCCTTGCCATGTATGTCTTCTATGCCATGTATTCTTGATGTATGTATGCTTAGTTTATCATTTAAGGCTCTGTAGTGAGTGCATTGAGCTTGTAAACATGCCTACTTGTTATCAGTTTTTAACATGCCATGTTGCTGAATCTGTTAACTAAACTTTCAATATTGACATGGGTGTTACTATATTTTCGGATCCTTTTGGCTTATGGTCAGTAAGGGACTTTTGTTCTATGCTTTGAGTAGATTCATTCCATGCCTTGTTTTGCTATTTTAAGTTCCTGTATCATGTAGTTTTGTTGCTCTGAACATTGCAACCTGATGCTGTTTTTGCCATGTCCAGCCTGATATTTTGTGCACTTTTGCCATGCTTGTTTGAACCTGTTATGATGTGATTTAGCGAAGCTCAGTGCTCATCTTTTGTCAAGCATCTTGTGTAGATCACTGCCATATACTTTGTTGATACGTTTGGGTGCAGTAGCTTAATTTATTGTTGCTTGCTAAGTGGCATCATGCTGTTAATGGCAGATTTGTGCCATTCGTTGTGCTTGTCATTTCCAAACCGTGCATCCGATTCCGGTGATCTTTATATCGATTTCAACCGAAATCATCTCATCTTTCCAGTGGCATACTTGGTTTGCCAAGTTGATGCCTGGTTCATCATTTTCCTTCCGAGCGCTTTATACGCATTGCATATCACATCTCGCATATCATGTCATGTTTTGCATCATGTTGTTTGTGCATTGCACCGTGATTTATTGTGGTTCCTTTGTTTGTGTTGTTGCTTTGGGTAGAGCCGGGAGACGAGTACGTGAACGAGGAACCTGTTGAGAACGCTTACGAGGATCAAGCTTTCGACAACTCTGAGAACATTGCAGGCAAGATGACCATACCCTCGAAATCACTTCTATCTTTGCTATGCTAGATGCTCGCTCTTTTGCTATGCCTATGCTGCGATGCCTACCACTTGCTATATCATGCCACCCATATTGCCATGTCAGCCCCTAACCATCCTTTCCTAGCAAACCGTTGATTGGCTATGTTACCGCTTTGCTCAGCCCCTCTTATAGCGTTGCTAGTTGCGAGTGAAGTTGAAGTTTGTTCCTTGTTGGAACATGGAGATGTTGTTCCTTATCTAACATGTTTACTTGTTGGGGATATCACAATATATATCTGCTATAATTAATACATCTATATACTTGGTAAAGGGTGGAAGGCTCGGCCTTATGCCCGTGTTTTGTTCCACTCTTGCCACCCTAGTTTCCGTCATACCGGTGTTATGTTCCTTGATTTCGCGTTCCTTACACGGTTGGGTGATTTATGGGACCCCTTGACAGTTCGCTTTGAATAAGACTCCTCCAAAGAAGGCCCAACTTTGGTTTTACCATTTGCCACCTAAGCCTTTTTCTCCCGGGTTTTCGCGAGCCCGAGGGTCATCTTTATTTTAACCCCCCCCCGGACCAGTGCTCCTTCGAGTGCTGGCCCGAAACGAGCAGACTGCGGGGCCACCACCGGGGCAACTCGAGGTCTGGTTTTACTCAGAGGCTGACCTATCCGGATGTGCCACGAGAACGAGATATGTGCAGCTCCTATCGGGATTTGTCGGCACAATCGGGCGGCTTTGCTGGTCTTGTTTTATTGCTGTCGAAATGTCTTGTAGTCCGGGATTCCGAGATTGATCGGGTCTTCCCGGTAGAAGGAATATCCTTCGTTGACCGTGAGAGCTTATAATGGGCTAAGTTGGGACACCCCTGCAGGGTAATATCTTTCGAAAGCCGTGCCCGCGGTTATGAGGCAGATGGGAATTTGTTAATGTCCGGTTGTAGAAACCCGAAGTTGACCTCAAATAAAATACACATCAACCGCGTGTGTAACCGTGATGGTCTCTTCTCGGCGGAGTCCGGGAAGTGAACACGGTGTTGGAGTTATGTCGGCGTAAGTAGTTCAGGATCACTTCTTATCGCTACTAGCTTCACGACCGTGCTTTGCTCCTCTTCTCGCTCTCTTTTGCGAAGTAGCCACCATATATGCTAGTCGCTTGCTGCAGCTCCACTGTACTACTCTGTCCTTCCTATAAGCTTAAATAGTCTTGATCTCGCGGGTGTGAGATTGTTGAGTCCCCGTGACTCACAGATACTTCCAAAACAGTTGCAGGTTCCGACGATGCCAGTACAGGTGACTCAACCGAGCTCAAGTGGGAGTTCGACAAGGAACGTGGTCGCTACTATGTGTCTTTTCCTGATCGATAGTGGTGCCCAGTTGGGACGATCGGGGATCTGTGTAGCATTTGGGGTATCTTCTTTTATTTTGGTTCCGTAGTCGGACCTTGAGTGTACTCTGAATGATGGATGTTTATTTATGTATTGTGTGAAGTGGCATTTGTAAGCCAACTATGTATCTCTTTCCCTTATGTATTACATGGGTTGTGTGAAGATTACCTCACTTGCGACATTGCTTTCAATGCGGTTATGCCTCTAAGTCGTGCCTCGACACGTGGGAGATATAGCCGCATCGAGGGCGTTACATAACCCCATGCAAATCCCGATACCCACACTATCAAAAAATAGCATATGTTGTGTTCATGGCATCCCGGAAGCTACGACACTACTTTCAAGAGTGTTCGATTACGGTGGCCTCCGAAGTACCACTCAATGACGTAATAAATAACCGTGATGCTACGGGCCGGATTGCCAAATGGGACATTGAGCTCCTTCCGTTCGACATAACGTACAAACCACGGCGGGCCATCAAGTCGCAAGTGTTGGCTGACTTCGTCACCGAATGGACAGAAGCCGAACTCCCTAAAGAGTACGGCGCATACTCAAACTGGATCATGCACTTCGACGGCTCTAAAATGCTGGCCGAATTGGGAGCAGGCGTAGTCCTGACATCTCCCACCGGAGACACGGTCCAGTATGTCCTCCAAATATTATACACAGACTCCAACAATGCAGCCGAATATGAGGCTCTGTTGCACGGTCTTTGGATGGCAGTCTCTATAGGCATTGAATGCCTAGAAGTGCGCGGGGACTCAAACCTCGCAATATCACAGATAAATGGAGATTTTGATGCCAAGGACCCAAAAATGGCGGCCTACCATAATGTCGTTCTCAAAATGTCAGCTCGGATCGAGGGGCTCGAATTCCACCATGTGGCCCGAGAAAACAATCAAGCGGCGGATGTCCTCGCTCGCATCGGCGCTAAACGCGACCCTGTCCCACCTAACATATTCTTGGAACGGCTGTTCAAGCCATCCGTAGTATGGGAAGGGGAGTCCGGCAATACTAGCACGGATCCGAATACATCCCCAGATTCCGGACCATCAGACATAATCGGAGGTTCTACCCCCGAAATAACGTCCTCGGCCCACGAAATCATGGCTGTAATCGCCCCGTGGACCGAGCCCTTCTTGGCCTACCTAAATAGGCAGGAGCTCCCCGAAGACCAAAATGAAGCACGCTGCATTGTCCGGCATTCTAAAGCTTACAAGGTCTACGAAGGGGAACTCTACAAGAAAAGCGCTACCGGAGTACTACAAAGATGCATCTCCGAAGAGGAAGGGCGGCAGCTCTTGGCTGAAATCCATGTCGGCCTAGGCGGGCACCATGCCACGGCTCGGGCATTAGTCAACAAGGCCTTCCGTACAGGCTTTTATTGGCTGACGGCCCGAGCAGACGCACAAGACCTTGTCCAACACTACGTCGGTTGCCAGCTCTTTGCCAATCAGAGTCATATGCCCCCTACCGCTCTCCAAACAATCCCCATAACCTGGCCCTTTGCGGTCTGGGGGCTGGATACTGTCGGACCCCTTAATGGGGGAAGCCAGAAGAAGAAATACTTATTGGTCATGGTGGACAAATTCACCAAATGGATAGAAGCTAAACCAGTCAAAATGGTTGAATCCGGACCAGTAATTGACTTCATATCCGGGGTCGTACACCGATACGGTGTCCCCGCCAGCATCATCACTGATAATGGCTCAAATTTCACAGACGACAAAGTGAAAACTTGGTGCGCAAAAATGGGCATCAAGCTTGATTACGCTTCCGTCTACCATCCCCAAACAAACGGCCAGGTAGAGCGGGCAAATGGTCTCATTATGAGTGGCATCTAACCCAGACTAGTGCGATCCTTGACAGAGTTGGATACACACTGGGTGGAGGAGCTTGACTCCGTACTCTGGGGGCTATGAACCATGCCAAATCGCACCACCGGATATACGCCATTCTTTATGGTGTACGGCGCGGAAGCAGTATTACCTTGCGACATAATACATGATTCGCCATGCGTACGCATGTACGAAGAGAAGGAAGCCGAGTTAGATCGGCAGGATAATCTGGATGCCCTAGAGGAGGAGCGCGATGTCGCAAAAGCCCGTTCCGCATTCTATCAGAAACAGGCTCGACGATATCAAAGCAGAGAAGTGCAGGCCAGAACTTACAATATTGGCGAGCTCGTTCTACGCCTACCGGAGAAGAAGAAGAACAAACTCAAACCCAAGTGGGAGGGTCCCTTCGTCATTGACAAAGTCCTCACCGGAGGAGCGTACCGCTTACGTAATGCATCCGATAACAGACTCGAGCCAAACCCATGGAACGCGGCCAGACTACGGAGATTCTACGCCTAGCGCCGAACACAATGTTCGTCTCCTAACCCCTCCCTTTTAATTATGCCCCATCCCCTTTTTTCTTTCTCGGCCTTTTTCTCTCTTCACACAAAGTATTCAATACAGTGCGAATTTCCGGATCACCATGGCCGCACTAAGTGTGTAAGCAATACCTGGGGGCTTCCTATACGGAAGCTAAAAATGATCACTCACATGGCTTTCCGCCCATCACATATGCATTCCTTTTCCATATGTGCCTTTTCTTCACCATTATATGCATCGATATGACTTAAGATGTTGCCAAGCTGGGTTGCCTGGCTCTTGTGTTTATGCCCTACGTTCCCGTTAATTCGGCTAGGGCATAAGGGGAGCACCTCTGCGATTGTCACTGCCGGTTCAGCCGGATGTGTACCTCAGACTGAGTGAAGCCGAAAGCTAGCTTCCTTAAGAGAATATTGATCGGTGAACAAAAGATGTATTCTTTATTATAACATAAATCCTCGTAAGTCTTGTTCCTGTGCCATCGTCGCAGTCCGGACATGTGCATCGTCGCATGCGCACCTGTGGAAAGGAACCCCTAACGAAACTATTCTCTCTGGAAGATGTTTCTTACTATCCATGTAATATACCATAACTAGTTGGGTACTTGTCTGTTCAAGCACTTATGACCCCTACGCCTTGTTTCCACGCATACCCCGGTTTTGTATAACTGAGCGGGTATTCGGACACACCCCGGACTATAGGATCCGGGGGCTGAAGTGAAAAGGTCCGCCATGACAAATGATTTTAATCCGGCTAGGGGCTAATCATGCCCATTAAATTACACAGTCACTTGGACTGACTATATTCTTCGTCTATACCGTCCAACAGGCTATCTAGCTTACAATCCTGTTGAGAATACTTAGCGGTTAACGCTACCTGGTCATACACCAGACTAACGGGAATTTCTTGCCCATCGGACCCACTGGTCCCACTTCGGCCCATATGGTTCGGGTCTAGCTTGGTGTAGCGCGTCTTCACCATTGCCTGTGCTTCTCTTGCTCCTTGCCGTCATGCCGATATCTTCCATAGACGGAAGCGCCGCCAGGCTCCTTGAAGCAGGTCCGCAAGTTCCCCCATGCCATTCGGCAGTAGGCTTGATGGCCACAAAGCCTGAGCGACACCCTGCATCACTTGCCGAGCTCGCTCGTGCAGCTGCGAAAGGTCTTGCAGTAAATCACTTGCAGATGAGGGCATCTCCTCCTCAGGGCGACCCGTTAACATTCCTGCAAGCAAAATTATTTCAATGTACTTCCTCGCCGAACTATACTACAGTTCGTCTAGGCATTTACTGTAAATGCCGCGTCGAAGCCTCTTGTTCTCCTTCATGGAGTCCGCCAGCTGAGCACGGAGATCTTTTACCTCCACGTCCAGCTGGACTTTGGCATCTTGAAGATCGTTCTTCTCCCGCCTAACTCGCGTAAGAATGTGCTCGCTAGCCTCTAGCTGCTTTTTAAGATGTGATGCGTCCTCTCCTACGCCCATCCGGATTCACCCCGGGATTGTCTGCAGAATTTTCTGTTAGACTTGCCACATCAGCCATTTACTAATTGGTGCATCTTCGTGCAATTGTGACAATTGTTACCTGATGAGGGCTTTTGGGGTTCCTCTAATTTGGCAACTGCGGCCCTCAGTTCGGCCTTGCATCCCTCCAGCTCCTGAAACAATTGCTCGTTCTTCTCTACAAGGACCTGTACATAAATTGATCCTTAAAACTGTTGTTTCAACCGTTTCAAGTCTCAGGGGCTACTGCTATACATACTTATCAAAATTTCTCACCCGTATGTCTTTGGTATACTGGTTTGTCGCTTGGGCAAGCCCGCCCCGAGCAGCTTGGACGTATGCGTCCGCCGAATTGAAGGCATTAAAAGCCTCTTCGGAAAAGATGTTGTTCCGAAGTACGACCCGTCGGCGCCTGTGATTCATGGCGCTCTCTACTTTGGAATTCGTGGCCGAGAGCATGTCCGCACTCTCTGTTGGAGAGCTATGCGGTGCTGGCCCCGTGTCCGCCTCCGCCCCTGAAGCCGGTTCTTCAACCCGGCTGGTGGAGGCGTGATTGGTAGGGTCTCCGGATATAGCCCGGTTATTCCTCTTCCTGCCAGACACAAGGGGCACTGTCATATTTTAAATTCTATAATTACAGGACATGTTATTGCTTTACCTCTGTAGCAAGTGTGTCAATCCTCACCACCCTCCTCTTGAGCCTGCCCGATCTGGGCGCCCGTGGTTGACGAGTCCCTAGGGGCTCGGCCCCTCGCTCCGGCCGTCGTTTCTGCAAATAGAACGACGCCTCAAAGGTAAATTATAACATCTGGGGAGAGTCCTCTTCGGAGGATATTGTTTTCTAGTTCGGCTTACACACGAAGCGGGGAGCAGTCCGGGGCAGTCGGCCGTAATGGCCACTAGGGCGCCATCCCAGCTCGCCTGATAGAACACCCCGTTGCCAAGCTCCACAGTGATATCCGGATCCACTTCAAGTCCCGGATCTAGGGCCCTTCCAGGGTCCTCTGGTTGCGGGGAGGGGCTGAAAATTCCTTCTACGGCCCTCCTTAGTTCGTGCCCAGAAGTATTAATGCAAGTAATCTCAGCAGAAGAACGCTAGAGTAAAGCAGAGAAAAAGAATGGCAACTTACCCACGCTGGGGGGTGTACATGGAGAATCTGTCCCGCGTTTTTATGCGAAGGAATTCCTCCTCTTCCCCTTTGTACAGATCGGACAATATCCTTGCCAGAGCGGCAGCGGAGTCCGGACCCTTACGGCCGCAGTGGGTGGCGTCGTCTTCCCCGTTGAAATGCCACATGGGCTTCCCCCGATATTGGAGCAGTTGCACTCCCCGTCTTATTCAGTTCGGATTTGGCCAGTAACTTTATCCTGTCCATCAGGAGGAGTATTTCCCTTGTGTCCTCTTCTTGAGGGCCCCGGGGGCGCCAGCTTAGGCGTGCCCTCGGCGGGGCGTTGCTGAACTTGCGGAGACCCGTCCAGACTGGATCTGGAAGGGGGACGTGATTCATATAGAACCACTCTGAAGGCCAGTTTTCTGGTGCCTTCTCGGGAGTGCCGGACAGGTATCCGGTCTCGGCCATGCGCCATACTTCGGCCCCGCCAACTTGACATAGGGACTCCCCCTGGGTGCGGGGGACGAGGCAGAACAGCTTCCTCCATAATCCGAAGTGTGGTTTGCAGCCTAAAAACAGCTCGCAAAGAGCGACATAGCCCGCTATGTGTAGAATAGAGCCAGGGGTAAGATCGTGTAACTGGAGGCCATAGAACTCCAGGAGCCCGCGAAGAAACGGGTGGATAGGGAACCCGACGCCCCTCAACAGATGAGGGATCAGACATATACGCTGCTCCGGAGATGGGTTAGGAGATCCCTTCGCTTGGTCTCCCCCGTCATAAGTGGCAATTCCAGCTCGGACGGGGACCATGAACGCCGGTGGGAGAAACCCTTGGGTTTGTAACTTTATCAAACGGCTATGAGGAACTGAGCACTCTCTCCAATCCCCCAACTTGGAACAAGAAGGGCAAGCAGAAGAGCTGCGACGGCCAGCCATGTTGGAATTGCTTTTCGTGGAGCGCTCTGTTGGATGCTGGCTCTGGGAGGGAGAGTGAGGTTTGGATCTGAGAATCCCCGTCCCTTCAAATAGACGGTTAGCCCGGAGGATCGAGGGTGGCAAATGCAAAAATGCCTCGACTCCTTGCATTCGCTCGACACGTGGAGATGGTCATTACTGAGGCACCGAAGCCGAGGAGCACAACATTTATTGGAGGCCGGACACTATTCTCGTAACAGGTACTTTGGAGTATTCGAAGAAGGAACCCGCCCTGCAATGCCGAAGACAAGACTGCGTGCCGGACTCATCGTCATTGAAGCCTGGTTCAGGGGCTACTGAGGAGTCCTGGATTAGGGGGTATCCGGACAGCCGGACTGTATACAACGTCCGGACTATTGAAGCATGAAGATACAAGACTCAAATCTTCTGCCCGTGTCCGGATAGGACTTTCCTTGGCGTGGAAGGCAAGCTTGGCGATCCGGATATTATATTTCCTTCCTTGTAACCGACTCCATGTAAACCCTAGCCCTCTCCGGTGTCTATATAAACCGGAGAGGTTGGTCCTTAGAAGGCCGATCACAATTACATTCATACCATCATAGGCAAGCTCTTAGGGTTTAGCCTCTACGATCTCGTGTTAGATCTACTCTTGTACTACCCATATCATCAATATTAATCAAGAAGGAAGTAGGGTTTTACCTCCATCGAGAGGGCCCGAATCTGGGTAAACATCTGTGTCCCTTGCTTCCTGTTACCATCAGCCTGCTTGACGCACAGATCGGGACCCCCTACCCGAGATCCGCCGGTTTTGACACCGACAGGCGCGCCCAAGGGGGCAGGCGCGCCCCCACCCTTGTGGAAAGGGTGTGGGCCCCCTGTTCTTGATTCTTTCGCCAGTATTTTGTATCATTTCCAAAAATAATCTCCGTGAAGTTTCAGGTCATTCCGAGAACTTTTGTTTCTGCACAAAGATAACACCATGGCAATTCTGCTGAAAACAGCGTCAGTCCGGGTTAGTTCCATTCAAATCATGCAAGTTAGAGTCCAAAATAAGGGCAAAAGTGTTTGGAAAAGTAGATACGACGGAGACGTATCAGCCTCCTGACTCATAGCCTTAGCAACAAAGGTTCCATACTTGGATATTACAAATTTATTTGACTCAAAGACAAGTTTGTAGCCATCTCTACACAGAAGAGATCCGCTAACAAGATTTTTATTGACGGAGGGGACATAATGCACGTTCTTCAGCCGCACGATCTTCCCCGAAGTAAACTTCAGATCGACCGTGACAACACCACGAACAGAAGCACTTGAAGCGTTGCCCATAAGCACGGTTGAAGTCCCTGCGGTCTGATAAGACGAAAACATGGAAATATCACTGCATACATGCACATTAGCACCTGTGTCAATCAACCAATCAGGAGAATGACATAGTGAAAGAATAGTGGGAAATGTACCATACCCAGCATCCTTCATGTTAGTGTCTCCAATGACAACATTAGCGGTCTTTCCGCCTTTCTCAGGATGACGCTTGTCATAGCGATTAGGGCAACTAGGAGCCCAATGATCAGGATCCCCACACACATGACAAACACCTTTCTTATTGTCATTCTTGTTTTGAAGTTCGTGTGTTGCACAACCTTGTTCTTCCCATCAAACTTTGCTTTACCATCAAACTTTCCCTTGTTCTTGAAACTGTGGGGCTGGAAGTTCTTCTTCTGTACCAGATTGGCACTAGATCCTCCCTCAATACCTCGAGCACATGTGTCCTTTGCTCTCTCCTTTTCTTCCACATCAAGAGTACCAATGAGATCTGAAACGGAAAACTCCTGTCTCTTATGTTTCAGTAAGGTAGCAAAGTTCCTCCACAAAGGAGGAAGCTTAGTGATGATACCTCCGGCAAAAAACTTGTCCGTTAGCATACAACTGAAGTGCTCAAGTTCTCTAGCAAATGACTGTATCTCATGAGCTTGCTCAACCACGGAGCGCTCTTCAGTCATCCTATAATCATAGAATTTCTCCATGATGTACAACTCAGTTCCAGCATCCGAGACCCCAAACTTGGCCTCGAGTGCATCCCACATATCTTTTCCATTATCAATTGAAGCATAAGCATCAACTATGTTCTCACCAAGAACACTCAAGAGAGCAGACTTAAAAAGAGTATCCATTTTCTGAAAAGCTTGTGCCTGTTGAGCATCAAGCTCCCCTTCAGGTTTGCCAAGAGTGGTGTCATAGCAACTCATGGTTTGAAACCATAAGACTGCTCTCACGCGCCACCTCTTATAGTGGATACCCTCAAACATAGGAGGTCTCATGGAAGCAGCAAAACCACTTGGGGTAAATTGCCTATAATAAGGTTTTTGGATTGTTGGAAATATGAGCAATTTACCAAATGATTTTATTAACAGAAATATTAGATAAAGCATGACTAATATAACAGTGATAAAACTAGTCATGCGATCTGCCAGAGAGAAGGTAAATAACATCTTCATATATAAACTGTAACCAAGTTTATCTAGAGCAGACAGTAGGACAAGTTTCATATATGAAGTAGAACCTAACATATCTAGGGCAAACAACAGAACAAGGAACTGTGACAGGACCTCGAACAGAAAGGAGAAGAATACATATGGGACAACAGCAGCAGTTGTACTGGACTTGGGGTCAGTGTCCTCGCCGGCCATGTCATCGAGGAGGTTGTCAACGTTGGGGAATAAGTCGTCGTCGGGGAAGTAGTCGTCGGAGTCCGGGGCGTCCGTGATGAAGAAGTCAGTAGTCGCGCTGAGCGCTTCCCAAAAACCTTATAACCCTTCTCCCATACAGAACTCAAAGAGGTGCAGTTTCGGAGGCCTACTATCCCGACTCGTGGTGCACGCCGCAAGCCGGGATGAGGAAGACAGCAGCAGCTCAGATATTGGAACCGGTGGCAAGAGGAAGAAGTTCTGGTGCGTCTCTCTGAGAGGAGCGACCTCCCTTTTATAGGCGCAAGAGAAGGAGGCGAGAGGCTGCGCCGGGAGATGAAGGGAACGCGGGAGGCGAAACGAACAGGTAGCAGTCGAAGGGTGCAGCGTTCGTATTCAATATCCACTACATCAAAAGCTTTCCAGCTCCCGAGTGGCCTTTCGTATACCCGTAGTGCGTGGCAAAAATTTAGACATCGGCTTGTTCCCGCAACCCGCGGCGCGTCGTGACGAGGCGGGCGGCGGAGGAGGAGCGCGCGTGGATGTCCCTCTTGTTCTCATCCTCATACATGTGGAGAAAGAGCCTTCCTTATAAAGAGGTCCAACTCCCTCTAAACTAGCAATGTGGGACAAAAATTTAGTTCCACCTCTTGCCTTGCACGAATGGGCTGCGTGGGCCTCTAGGATTTATTAGGAATTTCTGAAACTGCTATTGGGCTAGGCCCAAAATAGAAAAAATTCCAACAGGTTTTTGGCGGCGAAGTGGAGCATACACATGTGTAGGATCGAAAGTATGCCTAGAGGGGGGCGGGGGTGATTAGACTACTTGACCAAATAAAAATCTAGCCTTTTCCAAATTTTAGTTCTTGGCAGATTTTAGCAACTTAGAACAAGTCAAGTAATCTTAACACAATTCAAGCAAGCATGCAAAGAGTATATGAGCAGCGGAAAGTAAAGCATGCAACTTGCAAGAATGTAAAGGGAAGGGTTTTGAGGATTCAAACGCTGTTTGAGACACGGATGTTTTTGTCGTGGTTCCGATAGGTGGTGCTATCGTACATCCACGTTGATGGAGACTTCAACTCACGAAGGGTAACGGTTGCGCGAGTTCACGGAGGGCTCCACCCATGAAGGGTCCACGAAGAAGCAACCTTGTCTATCCCACCATGGCCGTCGCCCACGAAGGACTTGCCTCACTAGCGGTAGATCTTCACGAAGTAGGCGATCTCCTTGCCCTTACAAACTCCTTGGTTCAACTCCACAATCTTGTCGGAGGCTCGCAAGTGACACCTAGCCAATCTAGGAGCCACCACTCTCCAAGAAGTAACAAATGGTGTGTTGATGATGAACTCCTTGCTCTTGTGCTTCAAATGATAGTCTCCCCAACACTCAACTCTCTCTCATAAAATTTGGACTTGGTGGAAAGAAGATTTGAGTGGAAAGCAACTTGGGGAAGGCTAGAGATCAAGATTCATATGGTAGGAATGGAATATCTTGGCCTCAACACAAGTGTAGGTGGTTCTCTCTCAGAAAATGTAGGTTGGAAGTGTAGGTTCGTTCTGATGGCTCTCTCCACGAATGAAGAGGAGGTGGAGGGTTATTTATAGCCTCCACACAAAATTTAACCGTTACACACAACTTGCCAAACTCGGTGGGACCGAATTGATAAACTCGGTCGGACCAATTCAGCAAATCTAGTGACCGTTAGGATTTTCGATGGGACCGACATGCAACTCGGTAAGACCGACATGGTTGGTTAGGGCATAACGTAATCTCAGTGAGACCGATTACACAAACTCGGTGAGACCGGTTTTGGTAATAAGCTAACCAGAGAGTTGGTTAGGTAAACTCGGTGGGACCGATTTGCTCATTTCGGTGAGACCGAAATGTTACAAAAGGGAAATAGAGAGTTTACATTGCAATCTCGGTGGGACCGATCGCTCATCTCGGTGAGACGGAAATGTTACAAAGGGAAACAGAGAGATTACAATCCCATCTCGGTGAGACCGAGATCCCTATCGGTGAGACCGATTTGCCTAGGGTTTGTGGCAGTGGCTATGACATCTGAACTCGGTGGCGCCGGATAGAAAGAATCGGTGGGGCCGAATTTGACTTTTGGTTTGGATCATATGTGGATGTGAGAAAGTAGTTGAGGACTTTGGAGCATATCACTAAGCATTTTGAGCAAGAGCCTCATTAAGCAACACCTCATCCCTCCTTGATAGTATTGGCTTTTCCTATAGACTCAATGTGATCTTGGATCACTAAAATAGAA
This sequence comes from Aegilops bicornis, assembly GCA_021605145.1. Taxonomy (NCBI): domain Eukaryota; kingdom Viridiplantae; phylum Streptophyta; class Magnoliopsida; order Poales; family Poaceae; genus Aegilops; species Aegilops bicornis. The sequence continues at coordinate 710,720,275 of CM038675.1, forward strand.
AATGTAGAGTCTTGAACTTTTGAGCTTGAGCCAATCCTTTTGCCCTTAGCATTTTGAGGGGTCCACTTTTCTCATCCATGCCATGCCAATCATTGAGCTTTCCTGAAATATTAGTATTGAAATAGTATTAGCTCAATGAGCTATATGTTGTTAGGAATTACCAAAACCACCTAGGGATAGTTGCACTTTCAACATGTTTACGTATATGTGTAAAGCTAGCTGTCCTACTTTACTTTCATTCCTATTCGAATGCTCGTGTAGCACATGCAAATCATCTAACATGATGGACTTCAGTTTTAGTTAAAAACCAATCAAGCTAAAATCAGCACAGAGGTTGATTTCCTAGTTCAAATCAATAGTTGGTTGATTTCCAGTTAAATTATACTCACTGATTGGCAAACTGAAACTATGATTATCCTAAATACTACTTCTAGAGTTGTTATGATCAACAATGCTCGAGTACAAGAGCTCTCCCCCTATCCGCAAGATCAGCAGTACATTCTCCGAGTACTTCAAGCAAGATTACTGAAGTTACTAAAGTTTAACTAAAACTATGCCTACGACTACATCTCCTACTCATAATTTGTACAAATACTCATACAAATAAGTTGTATCCTACTCCTAATATGTACCCAAGTAGTAGTATAAATCTGAACCAAATCCTGCAACCAGGGGTAAAGGGAGGAGATAAGGGAATCTCACAACGCGTTGGAGATGCTGGTGAAGAGGAGCATCGCCGAGCAGGATGTCCTCGAGCCGATGTTCATCGTCGAGCATCGTTCGCCTCCCGGTCCTGGTCATAGTAGGTGTACGTGGGGACGCCAGCGTAGGCACGTGCGAAGGGCTTGGCGCCGGCGGGGTCGGGCATGGCCTTCTGGAGTCGTGGCCACACCAACACAAGCGTGTGCCGCCTCCGGCCTCCATCCTCCATCGACTGTGTGCTAAGAGAAGACGCCGCGGGAGGTGAGCAGGCAACGGACGGGTCCGGATGGCCCGGCGGGAGCAGCTCCGCGGCCGTGAGCAGCGTGTTGGCGCCGCCCGCCCACACCATGGTTGTTGCTGGATCTTCCACGAGGGGAGGGGATGAGAGGGGGGTGGCGGTGAGAGGCGAAGTCGCCGGTTGTGGTGCCTGTGGGGGTGAGGCCGACGGCGATGCGGGGAAGAGGGGGATGGGATCGACGCGGGGGAGAACAGTGGACTAGATGTAGTGAGGGAGAGTAGTGGAATGGACATAGAGAGTGGATTTTTTGAACCCTGGTGTATTGAAGGATCTTATTTTAAATACTTTGAAAATCACATTTAAGGTTTTAGAAAATTCTGAAAAAAAATTCTACGTGATTATATATTACACATGTGTAAAGTTTGGTGATGAAATAAGTAAATATGCGACCTATACAAAAATGACAAAATGGTGATTTCCAAAAAGCGAGTAATGCATGCACCGTTCATCTTTCCAAAATAATGATTTTGTCATTTTTGTGTAACTCACATGGTTACTTATTTCAGCATCAAAATTTACACATGTGTAATATACATTCATATAAACATGTTGATTTGTTTTCAGAATTTTTTGAAACTTCAAATAGCATTTTGGCACAGTTCAAAAAATAGGGCTCCAATGCACCCAGGTTCCAGAGTGACTTTTTGACTGGACGTAGTGATAAGGTTAGGTGCTAATGTTCCTAAAAAAGTTAGGTTTTTTTACATATTAAAGCAGTTGTGTTAGTTTCACTTCCATTTTTATTACATATGTTTATATGACGCAATATAAAATATCATTTATATTTTAATTCTTCCACTTTCATTATACGATGCAGTATAAAATGGGTTCTGACATACGAGAAGAGGTCCATATAGCTAAGTATGTTATACTGTACATGATAATAAAAAAGTGCATTTTATATATATTTCTTTCAGAATATAGCAGACATAGATATGGATTTTGGAGATGTTCAAAAGGAACCCATCGACAAGGGTTCTGAACTGACGTCGCTGAAAGGGGCCGAATATTCACCGAGTTTTTTACAACATAATGATGTGGAAGCGATGATATCTCAGAAAAAACAAAAAAGGATGCTAATTTAAATGTTGTCACACAAGGTATTTTTTCAATGTTATTATTGATCTTTTCTTCGTAATATTGCAATCTGTATTCGACTAATTTGGCTCTTTTTTTTATCATGAAGACGTACTATATTTGTACCTGTAGAGATATTACAGTCATCGAATCTATCATGTCTGCCCCAAAAATGCCAAGTTCATGGACATTGGAGATGCCTTGTTATCAAATGACGACTTTGAATGTCTTATGAAAGATGATATGTTCTTGCACGATGGTGTAAGGCCAATTGCATAAACTTTGTACTTAATAATATAAACCATATATAATATTTAATAATATAATATATTCTAAACATGGAATTACAGGTCATAAATGCTTACATATATTGTGTGCTTGCTCAAGATCATCTACGAGACAAAGTGGGCAAAAAGGTACATATTATTAGCATGTTTGTATCTGGCCAGATAAAAGAAGATGGAGAAAAAGACATAGACCCATCAAAATATCATCACATTGTACAACACGATAATACTTATCTACAATAAGATATGGTTAGTCTCGCCTCATTATCCATGATGCTGGATTCAACATGAGATCAAAAGTTCGCGTTAAGAAAACTATTCAGATGTTGGCAACTTTGTTTGGTAGCTGATTTGAGATAGAAAACATCTCATCATGCAACATGGTAAATAAGGTCTTTTGTCCATTGTTTGTCATGGTTTATTGTTGTTTCTAATAGCTACGACTTGTAGATTTACCTTCCATATTCATTCATTTTCCGATAAATCTTGTACGTCATCGGCAAAGATGCACGTCGTGTATCAATTCTGGTGAGGGAATTAAAAAAGCACTTGAAATAAAGCAACCCGGCTGGAATTCTTATATACCTAAATGGCAACATTTATTTCTGTCTGGTATTCCAACAAGCAAAGATGGGTAATAAATTCATAATACAAACATTTATTTTTTTATCACTATATTTAATATAATAATAATTTAGGAAATTGCAGGGATATGTCTGGCTATTTTATTTTTCATTTTATACTCTGATGGAACTGTAAAGAATTGATGAAGCCGATTTGTGCGATGAGTATTGCCCATTACACGTTTTAAGACCTTCCACATGAAGTACTTGTGCTAACTATATATATTGTTTTTACGGGATGGTTATGAGTTGAGGAAGTAGTTTTTATTATATTTACTCAAACATCGTGCGAATGAAGGTAAAGACAAATTTCTTGATATTGTTCGAGAATTTCTTAAGCGCATCAAGTAGATCTTAATAATTTGTAATAGTTTTTTAGTTAATGCACCGCTTTGTACATATACATAATCAAATTGCCTTTTTGTTATCAGTTTACTTTACAATTATGCAATTGTGTCCGTGTTATATTGTCTTCACCTATGAAATTTAACATGCATTATCTTTATATAACTTCAACAAAATATTTCAAAAGCCCGTAGCAATGCACGGGCATTCTACTAGTAATAAGGTAGTTGACCAGATAGAGTATAACTAACCTATGTATGGCCTTTCTCCCGACTTTTCTATACCAGACTCATACAAGATTTGATGATCCAGTGCGTGGTTTTTGGGCTAGCAAGGAAGGAGGTGGAAATTCATAAGGTGCGTCCGATCGACCTAGCTAGCAAGCCACATTATTATGTGTCTCTCATCCTATGTACTCTCTAGATACAGACAAATAGTATGGATTGGAGGGATAGTTCTTTTTTAAGGAATGCCATTTAGCTAGATATATTGGTTATGGGAAACAATTACATGCTTTATCATCATAGGTAAAATATATCTAGAGGGTTAGAATCCTATGTCAACAAATTTATCATTTTCTTCTACCTTAGCCAATTGAAATTATTCATATCTTTTATACCATAATCTGGTTCTTGAAACTTTTTATATAGTTGAACTCCTGGCACCAAGACCTTACATTTCAAACACATTTAAATTTCAATGTTTCAATCCACTTATTCCACTCAATCTATATCAATGTGTGAAACTAATTATTTGTGAAACTCGTTACTCTAGTATGTTAATGTGATATTTGTGAAATATACCAGAAACATATATAATTGATAAATATTATAAAATATTCCACTCATTTAGAAAACTATAGTCAAAATGAAATCTTTTTCTCTGAACTATGAAAAATATATTTTCCGTTATCTTATATTTGTGAATTATAACTGGACATAAATAATCAGTTTCAACTCTTTGAATTGACGAGTGTCACAAATGCCATTTGTGCCCGCATCATAACTAAGCAGCATCGTAGGAATACGCGCGCCCTCGCCCGAGAGCAAAATCGGGCGGTTCATGCCTGGGTCGAACTGCCCCTGAAAGAGGATAAGGATGATAGTGATGGGTTGCTCAGCTTTGGCAAGGAGCGGATCCGACTGGATCCATTTTACGTTTTCGACTGCTATTTCCTTGAGAAAGATAGAAAAGACTCCAGAAAAGGGAAGGGCAATCATGGATGAGCTTCTCCATAGGTAATATGAAGGTAAAACATGCCAAATTTCGATAGTCCGATGACATGTCCAGATGTAGTAATCGGATGATGTGTGTTGCCAGTGGCGGATCTAGGACCCAGGTCCGGGACATGAGGCACACATCCTCTATCCTCCCTCTGTTCCTAAATATAAGTCTTTTTAGAGATTTCAATCTGGACCACATATGGATGTATATAGACATATTTTAGTGTAGATTCACTCATTTTACTTTATATGTAGTCCACATTTGAATTTCTAAAAATACTTATATTTACGAACGGAGGGAGTATTCTATAGCAACAGGTGGCCATGGCCCAGCCGAATGGGCTGGATCTGCCCTTGTGTATTACATCGTTCACGTCTGCTACATGTCACTGGTGCACGTCAGTCCTAAACAAATGGTTTTAACCCCTGTCCGCGATGGCATTTGGAACCGTCGCCAAGCGAGTGTGTGCGATAGGGTGTCCTTCCCACACGACCCAGAAATCGTTGGGGATAGGCCCTCCTGGGACCCAGGCTGGGGCCGTGTGCGATCGGGCAAGGCATCGAAATCCAATCATTTTCGTAGGTATGTACATCCCACACGGTAATCCGAGAAAATTATTTCCGTAGGTATGTACATCCCACACGGTGAATCCCAGAAAATCTTTTCCGTTCATATGTATATCACACACACTCAATCCAAGTAATATGTTTCCGTTCTTATGTACATCCCACATAGTCAATCTAGGGAAAACGTTTCCATTCAGACGTATATCCCACACAGTTTTATGTGTAGGCTCGTGTGTGAAAGGTGTAACTATCACACACGGCCTGCCTTGGTTAACAGTTTGCTTTTATCAACTATATCGCACACGATTTGATGAAGAAAATTGTGTGGCATTGGGCTATCCATTGCAAGCGCTTTTACAGCTAGAACCGTTTGCAAAGGTCCATGACACATTTAGCAGGTTTATTAGTTTACAAAATAATAACTCCAGTGTTACACAAATTCACATTTCATATCGAACAGCTGTTTGCCAATTTCATATCAGGCACATAAATATATTATAACATCAAAGTACGGTAGCTACATGAAAACAACACAGTACAACATATAGCTAGTTCAACTTCATAAGAACAATATATTCATTTCCCTAATCGAGATCATCTAGGCTCGTCTTATCCACCTCTGCTTTCAGTTCAGTAAGAACCCGTTTTGCACGGGCTAACTGGGAAAGTGCCTCCTCCTTCGCCAACACCATCTTAGCAAAGTCTGATTTAAAAAATCTGAGCTCATTCTCTACCTTCAACTTTTTATCCCGCATCTTAAGATATGCTTTAGTGTTGACAAGACTTTCTCTAAGCCTACGTGTGTTCTCTTCCTCATACATGCTCTAGAGCTTCGGTGGGCACATCTTCAAAGACTCTGGCCACTCTTGATCAACCCACTCCAAGTAAGAACACTTCTGTTCATCCTATAATATTTAAAACTAGATCAGTAACAATTGTAGGGGAAATGGGTTTATAGCAACATAGAAAATCACCAATGCTTATTTTGAAAAACTGAAGAAACATGTTAATTATGACATATCTTCTCAAAAAGATCAATGTGCAAATGAAATAATTGGTACTGAGACAACAACCAAATTTTGGAACATCAGAAGCTACAATTAACGACAACGACGCTACAAGTTCTTACTCATGTACAATAAATAACAAATTGAACATTTTATGAGGAAGGTAAATATAACTACAACAGCATAGCGACAGTGTTTGGATGACAGCAAATTGATACTAACAGGTGTCTACATGCACAAATTTAGTAACATAGAACTAATATCACTAAGGTCGTCCACTATGTATGCCAAAACTGGGATAAAGACAACTGTTGCTACATCTCTCACCAGTGCCCTGCACTGGCGAGCTGATGCAATGGAAAAAAATCAGGGACCCGGACTCTGGAGCACGTAGTTGCTCCGATGCCGAGTTCCTTCGTGCCATAAAGATTTAGTATTTTACTGCTTGGCTGCTCGGATGTGTGGACTAAAGTTGGCTACACAAACTGCTGAAGCGGTGCCAAATAATTTTCTAATGGCACCGCTGATGAGATGGCAACAATTTAAGATACTGGGTACAAACTGTGACACTGTCTTAGGATGCGTTTGGTTGAAGGTGTGGTATGAACGGGTTGGGACCTGGAAAGTGTCTGAATCACATCTAACAAATGATTTGTAACAACGAAAGAGGGTCTAACCTTCTCTGCACATGCCAGAAACTTCCTCCCACTGTCCACAAAATCAAATGCAACTAGCTTCACGCATGGCGATTGATGGTGACAACGAGCAGATAGATCTTCAGCCACCCCGCTCCATTCGTTGCCACTGATTGTCCTAGCGAGCTACAAGGGGAAGAAATGACTCAAATCGACCGCCGGGTAAAAATCCTTCATTCCAAGTCATAGCCCGAGAGAGAGAAGAGAGGCATACCCGGGTGGTGAAGGAGTAGTCGCCGAAGGAGGAACCGCTGGAGAGGTCATTGAAGAAGACCATGGGGACCCCGGCGGTAGGATACGAGACGACGGGAGCGAGGAAGCGGCTATAGCTTAGCAAGGAAGGAAGGAAGGAAGGAGGAAAAAAGGGAAATGTGACTTGTGGTCGGGGAGTAAAGGGGGGGAAGGGGGGTGGGGGTAGATATTTTGGCGGTAGGCCAAAATTTTGGAAATGTGGAGGGAAACTTTGCGACAGTGTCGCCGGACCATTCACTTTGAACAAATGTGTGCATCTAAAACGATTCTTCTGCTTAAGGAGGGAGACTTAAATAGACCCAGATATTTTCATCGCAAACGGTTCCTAGAAAACAACTGTGTGTGATGTTGTACATATTTTTTATTAGGTGTGAAAGACGAATTTGGAGTAAAGTTCCAATGGATGGTGTTTTAAATGAACGAGAAATTTTGTAGTACTAATGCAACTGTCATGTCAAATTTTGGAAAAATTCAGGGGTCATTTGACCTTTTAAGACATTTAAGTGATTTTCTAGCCTTTTAATGACCGTAATTGGAATTTGAACTACATGTACATGCAACAGCTAACCATAACGGTTTGAAAACTCATATTTCGTGTACTTGTGTGCGATTTAATTCCATGTGCAGTAAATTGGAAGGAATTTTCAAACATATTGGTCTAATGGCTATGACACAATTAAGCATGGAGTGACTTGTCATTTTAATTCCAAAAAAGAAAAATCAGAAACACATGAAACCTTGGTTGATGTAATGTCATGCCACCAAGATGATGTGGTAAAAAATTGGCATGTTTGACGAAAGTTTGGACACACACCCCTCACAAACCGGAGCAACTCACTAGAAGGCTCGTGGTTCCGAGAGGGAACAATGCATGTTTGATGATGAACGGGAGATAGCTTCCTCTTACGGCCTTCAATTTTTTTTCTACGTCTAACATGCACTACTACAACTGTAATGTGAATTTTTTGAAAATTCTAGGGTCATTTGACCTTTTAAAGACATTTAATTGATTTTCTAGCCATTTAATGACCGTAATTAAAATTTGAACTGCATCTACATGATCCGCCTAACCAAAACGGTTTGAAAAATCATATTTGTGTACTTGTGTGCAAGTTAATTCCATGTGCAGTAAACTAGAAGGAATTTTCAAACATATGTGTCTCACGACATGGACACATGCATGCATACGTATGCATGGAGTGACATGGCATTTTAATTAAAAAAACAGAAACACATGAAACCTTGGTTGATGTAATGTCAAGCCACCAAGATGATGTGGTAAAGAAATTGGCATGTTTGACAAAAGTTTGGACACACACCCCTCACAAACCGGAGCAACTCGCTAGAAGGTTCGTGGTTCCGAGAGGGAACAATGCATGTTTGATGACGAATGGGAGATAGCTTCCTCTTACGGCCTTCAAAAATTTTCTACGTCTAACGTGCAGTACTACAACTGTAATGTGAAATTTTGGAAAAATTCTATGGGTCATTTGACCTTTTAAAGACATTTAAGTGATTTTCTAACCATTTAATGACTGTAATTCAAATTTAAACTACATCTACATGCATCGCCTAACCAAAGCGGTTTGAAAAATCATATCTATGTACTTGTGTGCGAGTTAATTCCATGTGCAGTAAATTAGAAGGAATTTTCAAACATATTGGTCTCACGACATGGACACATGCATACGTATGCATGGAGTGACATGGCATTTTAATTTCAAAAAATTAAAAAATGATCAGAAAAACATGAAACGTGGTTGATGTAATGTCATGCCACCAAGATGATGTGGTAAAGAAATTGGCATGTTTGACAAACGTTTGGACACACACCCCTCACAAACCGGAGCAACTTGCTAGTTCAAGAGGGAACAATGCATGTTTGATAACGAACGGGAGATAGCTTTCTCTTACGGCCTTCAATTTTTTCCTATGTTTAACGTGCACTAATACAACTGTCATGTGAAAATTTGGAAAAATTCAGGGGTCATTTGACCTTTTAAACACATTTAAGTGATTTTCTAACCATTTAATCACCATAATTCAAATTTGAACTACATCTACATGCAACGTCTAAGCATAACGGGTTGAAAAATCATATTTTTATGTACTTGTGTGCAAGTTAATTCCATGTGCAGTAAATTAGAAGAAATTTTCAAACATATTGGTCTCAAGGCATGGGCACATGCATGGAGTGCATGCCATGGCATTTTAATTCCAAAAAATTAAAAAATGATCAGAAAAACATGAACATTGCTTGATGTAATGTCATGCCATCAAGATGATGTGGTAAAGAAATTGGCATGTTTGACGAACGTTTGGACACACACCCCTCACCAACCGGAGCAACTCGCTAGAAGGTTCGTGGTTTCGAGAGGGAACAATGCATGTTTGATGACGAACGGGAGATAGCTTCCTCTTACGGCCTTCCAATTTTTTCCTACGTTTAACGTGCACTAATACAACTGTTATGTGAAAATTTGTAAAATTTCTGGGGTCATTTGACATTTTAAAGACAATTAAGTGATTTTCTGACCATTTAATGACCGTAATTCAAATTTGAACTACATCTACATGCAACGCCTAACCATAACGATTTGAAAAATCATATTTTTGTGTACTTGTGTGCGAGTTAATTCCATGTGCAGTAAATTAGAAGGAATTTTTAAACATATTGGTATCAAGGCATGGGCACATGCATGGAGTGTATGCCATGGCATTTTAACTCCAAAAAATTAAAAAATAATCAGAAAAACATGAAACCTTGCTTGATTTAATGTCATGCCACCAAGATGATGTGGTAAAAAAATTGGCCTGTTTGACGAAAGTTTGGACACACACCCCTCACAAACGGGAGAACCTCACTAGAAGGTTCGTGGTTCCGAGAGGGAACAATGCATGTTTGATGATGGACCGGAGATAGCTTCCTCTTACGGCCTTCAAATTTTTTCCTACATTTAACGTGCATTAATACAACTGTCATGTGAAAATTTGGAAAATTTCAGGGGTCATTTGACCTTTTAAAGACATTTAAGTGATTTTCTAACCATTTAATGACCGTAATTCAAATTTGAACTACATCTACATGCAACGCCTAACCAAAACGGTTTGAAAAATCATATTTTTGTGTACTTGTGTGCGAGTTAAAAAATCATCAGACGATTAAATATCTGGTGTTCAAAAAAGAAAATGTAAAGATTTGGCAAGAAAACCGGCCCCCACACGATTGGCACTCTATATCGCGGCTCGAGATTTGGTAGGTGATTGGCGGGGATCATTAATCAGACACGGTTCTGTATTGGAAATCGTCAGCTATTATGTTCACACACGGATTTTGCTGCGGGAATCGTGTGTAATTCAAACTACAGTACTAGTAAATTCCGGCGACCGACGTGTGTACTGTCCCCGTCGATCTAGATTCCGGCCGCCGATAAATACTACCTTGCTCACGTCGTCCCGCCTGCATTCTCATCTACATCCTCCCCTCGCTTGCCCTCTCTCTCTCTCTCAAATCTCTGCCATGGCGCCGCCGGTCTGCCCACGCGCCGACGAGGAGTCGCTGCCCCCCGAGGACCTCAGTCGATTAGCAGCAACGAGGACCCCTACGCGCCGCCTGACGAGGTTGCGCCGGACCCCCCAACTTTGGATTGGTTTTGGGGCTAGTACAATCTTTGTCTGTGGAAGTCGCTGCCGCCGGCAGAGAAAGCCACGCAAGTGGCATGCAAGAAGGAGATGGCGGAGGAGGAAGCCAGGTACCAGGCGGCATGTGAAGCCCATGATGCCGCCGGGAAAAAGGAGGCGGCGGAGCTTTGGGGGCGGGCGCGTCGTCGTGCCGAGGAGGTGTACGAAGACGAGTACTTCACGAGGAAGGTCATAGGCGTCGGGCGCCTCGTCGCTACGTGGAAGTGTGCCGATAAGCTCCAGCGTGCCACCGACGAGGAGCTCCGGTGGACGCCCAACAAAATGGAAAGATTGGTCGTGCGCATCCGCCAGCAAGAGGCAGATCGGTACGTCAAGCGTTGCGAGGCAGAGGAGTCGGAGTACTGCCTCCGCACTGGGAAGACGCCGGGCACCAGGGAGCTGCTGGCGAGGGGCTGCCGGAATACTGGCCCCAGGAGGGATTATTAGTTCTAGTATTGTTCATTTTCAAATTTATGCATTGTACCTAGTAGTTAAGTATCATCACGTATATGTGATGATATTATATATATATATATATATATATATTCTTGTGTTATATATTATGAATTCCATTTTCTATCTGTTTTTGTATACTAATTTGAATCTAGCTGTTATCATCCACATATACAGAATGGAAAGTGTATATACACACATTGAAACAAAACATATAAGAATTGAAAACAGAGTACACGCATTGAAACAGAGCAATAAACAGAGCAATAATATGATTGCTGTGAATACATAGCTATCCACGTCGAAACGACATTTCAAAATAAAACGCGTCCATGAGACCATGACCAGCAGCCCTTGCCTACAGTAGCTCTTGGCTCTGCCTGAACTTGTGCAGGCGTTCGTCTAAACGGTCGACACGCTCGCGGTACATCTGGAGCGCGATCTCGAGCTCCAAGTTGGCTATTTCATCGGAGATCACCAGCTCGAGGATGCGACGACCATGTTCCTCTACTACGCCCAGGTGGACACCTGGGCCAGGAGGCGGTCGAGCCTACGGACCAACGCGTTGGCATTCAGTGGGCCGCGGACAAGGCGAACGGTGCCACCCATGCGAATGGAGCGGCGGGCGTCCGGTGCAAGTACGGCGCGGCCGGCCTCGTGCAAGTACATACCGAGGGCTTCGCCCCTCTGGCGAGGAATGGGGTATCGACGGAACGTGTACCCAGCTGCGACACCGTGTCGACGGCAGTAAGCGCCGATGGATCCGCTTGTTGCGGCGGCGTGCCGCGCTTTCTTCTCGCGGCGCCCTAACGGTCTCGCCAGGCGGCGGCGAAGCCGCAGTTTATCGGGCGCGGACACGCCTAGCTTGCTCTACGGCGCGCCATCGATCATGTTATGTGGCCAGCTGCAGCCTGTCGGCGCTGACATGCCTATCTTGATCCGCGGCGCTCAAGCGCCAGGCACCAAAGGTCTGCTCAACCCTGGCGATGAGGTGCATCACGACATTGTCCATCGTGTTGCCGGGGAGCGCCTTAGCCTCGACGGGCCGTGGCGCCTGCTCGTTTTCCTCGTCGACGAGGTTGACGGCAGAGGCGGCGCTTTGGAGGGTTGGCATGCTTGTAAAAGGTGATGTGCTACCGGCTGCGCTTGTCGCCTCCGAGCGTCACGCGCCGCCTATGCGCAATATAGCAGGGTGGCAGGAAATAGGTGAGGAAATGGTGGGAAACGGTGGCGTGTTCATAAAACGCCATCAATTAATGGAAACTTAGCATAAAAGGAACATCGAGCTAGCACAAGAAGTAGATGATGATCAGATGAACACGGACCACACAAGGGAACCTGTCGGTGATGAATTCATCAATCCCAAATGGTTGAATACTAGCAAGCGTTTGCCCACAACACACACGGCTTATTCCATCACAAACAGGTCGGATGGATCAACTGTATGCCACGTATCGCACATTGTCAAAAAGTAATGCGGTAGACCTTCTTTAACATGTGTTAAAAATAAATAAAAAAGGACCTCGAGGTTAAATTAGCTGAGGGAATGGGTCATTTGACCGAAATGACCCATCCTATCAGTTAATTTAACATCAACACAACTTCCCATCAAGTCACCCATCTGATGGCTACTCCAGCCTGAGCACACTTAACTTGATAGTTTTCTTACATGAGCTACTGGTGGAACAACTAGTCCTTGCTGATAGGAATGCCTCTTTGCATCCTTATGGCGTATTCGGATGACCGCTTGTCTTACAGTTACCAATAGATGTTGTGTAGACAGAGCATATCACATGCGTCTTATTAGAAGCAATCGTCTGTGTTATTATCGGTATTCGCACACATTTCTGATTACAGACCTGTTTGCCGCGTATCACACACATCTTGTTATATTGAACCGTTTCTATTCTCTTGCCTAATCACAAATAGTTCATCCGAGTGAACCGTATGTTGTACGTCGCACACACCTTGATCGGGCAGCCCGTTTCTTTTGTGTTGCCTAATCACAAACAGTTCATCCGAGTGAATCGTATGCTGTGCGTCGCACACGCCTTCATCTGGCTGCCCGTTTATTTTGTTCCTTCGTCGCAAACACTTAATTGAGCTGAACCGTATGTCCTTCATCGCACGCACAACTAAAACCTGAACCGTGTTTGATGCATCCGTCGTCGCAAATGTTTTATACATTTTTGACGGTTTTCATACAACACCGTTTGCGATTATTGCATCACACACAGTTTCTCGAAGGGTCTCTGGTCGTAGTGTCGCGTTAGCAGCATCCTGCAGTAGTGTGTGTTTTGAATGAATTTGAGGTTTGCTAATTGCGGTGTTCTATTGTGTGATTAAAATCTTAAGGTATGATCAGTCACTGTCCATGAATACGTCAAGTCACATTCGCGGAGACGAATTTGTTAAGCTTGGTTGTAGATGCTCTTATAATGCAAATTCCGGTACCAATATTTATGTGGGGATGAACCACGACATATGTGCCAGCAGGTACCGTCACCGGAAGGCAAGTCCGTACATGTCACCCTCAGAATTTACCTCGGCGGTCCTCGATTTATTTCGTCTGCATTCTCTCGTGTCACATTATCGAACTCTAAACCCGGTGTCACCTAAATTCAAGAATCGGAGCGTCATCGCTACGCCTTGAGCTTATGCTGGTTTTCCTCGAAGAGGAGAGGGTGATGCAGCAAGTGTAGCATAAGTATTTCCCTCAGTTTTGAGAACCAAGGTATCAATCCAGTAGGAGGCTCCTCAAAAGTCTCATGCACCTACACAAACAAACTGAGAACTCACAACCAACGCAATAAAGGGGTTGTCAATCCCTTCATGGCCACTTGCAAAACTGAGATCTAATAAAGATAGTATGATAAGATAAATATATTTTTGGTATTTTATAATATAGATGCAAAAGTAAAGGTGCAAATAAAAGTAGATTGAAAGCAAATATGATAAGAGATAGACCCGGGGGCCATAGGTTTCACTAGAGGCTTCCCTCAAGATAGCATAAGTATTACGGTGGGTGAACAAATTATTGTCGAGCAATTGATAGAAAAGCGCATAGTTATCAGATTATCTAGGCATGATCATGTATATAGGCATCACGTCCATAACAAGTAGACCGACTCCTGCCTGCATCTACTACTACTACTCCACACATCGATCGGCTCCTGCCTGCATCTAGTGTATTAAGTTCATAAGAACAGAGCAACGCATTAAGCAAGATGAAATGATGTAGAGGGATAAACTCATGCAATATGATACAAACCCCATCTTGTTATCCTCGATGGCAACAATACAATACGTGCCTTGCAACCCTTTACATCCTTTGGGTAAGGTCACCGCAAGATTGAACCCAAAGCTAAGCACTTCTCCCATGGCAAGAAAGATCAATCTAGTAGGCCAAACCAAACTGATAAATCGAAGAGACTTGCAAAGATAACTCAATCATACATAAAAGAATTCAGAGAAGATTCAAATATTATTCATAGATAAACTTGATCATAAACCCACAATACATCGGATCTCGACAAACACACACATAAAAGAGTTTACATCGAATAGATCTCCACAAGAGAGGGGGAGAACATTGTATTGAGATCCAGAAAGAGAGAAGAAGTCATCTAGCTAATAACTATGGACCCGTAGGTCTGTGGTAAACTACTCACAACTCATCGGAGGGGCAAGGATGTTGATGTAGATACCCTCCGTGCTTGATTCCCCCTCCGGCAGAGTGCCGACAAGGGCTCCAAGATGGGATCTCGCGGATACAAAAGGTTACGGCGGTGGAAATTATGTTTCGTGGTGCCCCCGGATGTTTTCGAGGTACGTAGGTATATATAGGAAGAAGAAGTACGTCGGTGGCCGCCCGAGGGGCCCACGACACAGGGGGACGCGCCCTATAGGGGGAGCACGGCCTCCTATCTCGTGGGGTCCTCGGAAGCTTCTTGACTTGCATTCCAAGCTCTCTGGATCACGGTCGTTCCAAAAATCACGCTCCCGAAGGTTTCATTCCGTTTGGACTCCGTTTGATATTCCTTTCCTTTGAAATACTAAAATAGGCAAAAAAACAGCAATATGGGCTGGGCCTCCGGTTAGTAGGTTAGTCCCGGAAATGATATAAATGTGTAAAATAAAGCCCATAAACATCCAAAAGGGGTAATATACTAGCATGGAACAATCAAAAATATAGATACGTTGGAGACGTATCAAGCATCCCCAAGCTTAATTCCTGCTCGTCCTCGAGTAGGTAAATGATAAAAAGAGAATTTTTGATGTGGAATGCTACCTAGCATAATTCATAATGTAATTTTCTTTATTGTGGCATGAATGTTCAGATCCAAATGAATACAAAATAAAAGTTCATATTGATAAAAGAAATAGTAATACTTCAAGCATACTAATCAAAGTATTCATGTCTTCTCAAAATAACAAGGCAAAAGAAAGTTCATCCCTACAAAATCATATAGTTAGGCTATGCTTCATTTTCGTCACACAAAGATGTTCCCAACTTATATACCCCCGATGACAAGCCAAGCAATTGTTTCATACTTAAATAATCTCAAAAATTTCAACCTTCAAGAATACATGAGCGTGAGCCATGGATATAGCACTATGGGTGGAATAGAATATGATGATGGGATTGTGTGGAGAAGACAAAAAGAAAGTCTCACATTGACGAGGATAATCAACGGGCTATGGAGATGCCCATCAATTGATGTCAACATGAGGAGTAGGGATTGCCATGCAACGGATGCACTAGAGCTATAAATGAATGCTCAACAAAAGAAAACTAGTGGGTGTGCATCCAACTTGCTTGCTCAATAAGACCTAGGGCATTTGAGGAAGCCCATCGTAGGAATATAGAAGCCAAGTTCTATAATGAAAAATTCCCACTGTATGAACAAGACAACTTATGAGACTCACTATATTAAAAACATGGTGCTACTTTGAAGCACAATATATGAGACTCTCTACATGAAGAACAAGGTGCTACTTTGAAGCACAAGTGTAGAAAAAGAGATAGTAACATTGCCCTTTTTATTTATTTTCTTCTTTTTTGGGCCTTCCTTTTTTTCTTTTTGGCCTTTCTTCTCTTTTTTGGGGGCAATGTTCTAATAATGATGATCATCACACTTCTATTGATTACAACATAAGCATTACAACTCGAAACTAGGACAAGATATGACTCTATATGAATGCCTCCGGCGGTGTACCGGAATGGTGCAATGAATCAAGAGTGATATGTATGAAAAATAATGCATGGTGGCTTTGCCACAAATACGATGTCAACTACATGATCATGCAATGGCAATATGACAAAAGTAAATTATGTCATGATGATGATGAACGGAACGGTGGAAAGTTGCATGGCAATATATCTCGGAATGGTTATGGAAATGCCATAATAGGTAGGTATGGTGGCTGTTTTGAGGAAGATATAGGGAGGTTTATGTGTGATAGAGCGTATCGTATCACGGGGTTTGGATGCACCAACTCTCAAGGTGAGAAAGGGCAATGCACGGTACCGAAGAGGCTAGCAAAGGCGGAAAGGTAAAAGTGCGTATAATCCATGGACTCAACATTAGTCAAAATAACTCATATACTTACTGCAAAAATTTAGAAGTCATCAAAAATCAAGTACTACGCGCATGCTCCTAGGTGGATAGATTGGTAGGAAAAGACCATCGCTCGTCCCCGACCGCCACTCATAAGGATGCACAAGCGAGGTACACTTCATGTTTCAAATTTGTTACACAACTTTAACCATACGTGCATGCTACGGGACTTACTAACTTCAACACAAGCATTCTTTAAATTCATAATCACCCAACTAGCATGACTTTAATATCACTACCTTCATATCTCAAAACAATTATCAAGTATCAAGTTGATCATAGCATCCAATTCACTTCTTATGATAGTTTTTATTATACCCAACTTGGATGCCCACCATTCTAGGACCAATTTTATGACCATAGCAAATACCATGATGTTCTAAAAGACTCTCAAAAAGATATAAGTGAAGCATGAGAGACTAGCAATTTCTTCAAAATTAAGACACCACCGTGCTCTAAAAAATATAAGTGAAGCAATAGAGCAAAAACTATCAAGCTCAAAAGGTATAAGTGAAGCACATAGAGTATTCTAACAAATTATAATCAAATAGGCTTCTCCCAAAAGGTGTGTACAGCAAGGATGATTGTGGTAAACTAAAAAGCAAAGACTAATATAATACACGACGCTCCAAGCAAAACACATATCATGTGGCGAATAAAAATATAGCTCCAAGTAAAGTTACCAATGAACGAAGACGAAAGAGGGGATGCCTTCCCGGGGCATCCCCAAGCTTAGGCATTTGGCTATTCTTGAATATCTTGGGGTCCCTTGGGCATCCCCAAGCTTAGGCTCTTGCCACTCCTTATTCCATAGTCCATAAAAGCTTTACCCAAAACTTGAAAACTTCACAACACAAAACTCAACATGAAATCTTATAAGCTCCGTTAGTGAAGAAAACAAAACCACCAAATAAGGTACTGCAATGAACTCATTCTTTATTTGTTTTGGTGTTAAAAAAAACCTACTGTATTTCAACTTCTCTGTGGATTATAAACTATTTTACTAGCCATAGATTCATCAAAATAAGCAAACAACACATGAAAAACAGAATCTGTCAAAAAACAGAACAGTCTGTAGTAATCTGTAGCTAACGCAAACTTATGGAACTCAAAAATTCATCCAAAATAGGACGACCTAGGTAATTTTTTTATTGATCAGAAGCAATTGGAATCACTATTTTATCACGTTCTGGTGATTTTTAACAATTATTTTCGTGAACCGAAAGTTTCTGGAAATTACAGCAAGATCAAATAACTATCATCCAAGAAGATCCTATAGGTTTAACTTGGCACAAACACTAATTAAAAGATAAAACCACATCTAAACAGAAGGTAGATGGATTATTTATTCCTAAACAGAAACAAAAACAAAAAACTAAAAATAAAATTGGGTTGCCTCCCAACAAGCGCTATCGTTTAACGCCCCTAGCTAGGCATAAAAGCAAGGATAGATCTAAGTAGTGCCATAATAATAAGATAGATCTTGAAAGCTCATCTCATATTCTCTACATTCGGAAGCAAGTTTCCTTTGAGGCAAGCAAAATTAATCAAAAGGGCTAAATTTAGTGGGACAAAGATCCCCAAGATCAATCACAGGAGGAACGGATTCCTCCTATGGCCCTTCATAGTGCACAACTATTTCATCACTAAAAGCATTCTTTTGGCAAAATATTGTGAGTCTATACTCAAGAGAGTATCCTAGCTCATTGTTTCGAAGGGCAAAATCATTATTAAGCTCGTTAATGCAATCAACCAAGACATTAGTAGGAACCTTTTTTCTAAGGTTTTCATTAAAAGCGACATAGTCCGAAGATTGAAAACGTCTAATTTGCTCTTGATCATAGAGGATCGCTTCTATGGGAGGACGACCAGTGTCCACCCTATAATGTGCAAAGATTTCTTTGGCCTCTATTATGATAAATCGAAACTCATGAGCCAAAAAGATAGTAACAGCGCGCTTAACAGAAGAATGCTCAATATTAGAGAATTCTAGGAAAATCCTTTGTATGCAAGGATGCATATGCATAAATTGTCTTTCAAGTTCAACTACAAGCATAGCGATAGCATCCACAAGACTACTAGTTCTATGAAGAATAGAACAGCCCATGGAAGGTAAAGCACCGGCACAAGTAAAGAAATCTTGAATAACACCTTTGCCAATGATGTTACCACTACCGATTCAAAACTTTTTGGTATGCAAGATAGGGGGTTCATCGACCGGAGCCTCGGGATTTTCTGTGTTATCATTATTGTCCATATCGACGATAATCTCCCCAATTTCAGACATAGCGGCAAACAAAAGCAAGGCGGAAGATAGCTAGCGAAAGAAAGGCACTACTAGGAAAAGGCCTACTAATGGCGCACCTAATTTGGCCATTAATGGCGCATTAGTGGTACGCCATTAGTGCCACGCCATTAGTATATTTTACTAATGGCGCACCACTGGTGCGCCATTAGTATCCGGTGTACTAATGGCGCACCAGTGGATGCGCCATTAGTATATACAACAGGCGCCATTAGTATGCCTCCTGTGGGGCCATGTATACCAGGTGCTTTGGCATACTAATGGCGCTAACGGCAAGATGCGCCATTAGTAACCCGGCATACTAATGGCGCTGTTTAATGATGCGCCATTAGTATCCTTTGGCATACTAATGGCGCCTTTATGTGATGATCGCCATTAGTATGAATATTAGGTTTTTTTATTTTCTGTTTTTTGAACAGGTTACAAAATGTATAATTGGACAAAATATAGACAGCACACAACAACAACAGATTCATCGAATACAATAGAAGATTAGTCTCTGAATACAATTCATCATATTAGTCTCTGAATACAATTCATCATATTAGTCTCCGAATTGAAAAGACCGAACAAAGATAGAACATTATATTACAAGTCTCGAGACCGCGAGTAGCGAGTTTGTCTTCACATTACAAGTCGATATCGATCATCTAAACTACCATCACATAGAAGAGAGCTGCGGTCAACACGATGAGCATCATCACGATGAAACTCGTCTTCATCTGGTTCCTCCAACGCTCCCTCCCCTCTCCCGCTAGATAGCGGGCGTATCTAGATTCGGCCTCGGCCCTAGTGGTGTACCCTTTGTAATTTTTACCGCTGAATAGGTGAACCTGTCTCCGACACTCCTCCCAGTCGTCGTAGACTCCGAACCTTACCCTTGTACCACGACATACGACGGCATCGCTATGCACTACCCAAACGAAACGTTAGTACCAATCCACACACAATACATAAGCAATATATAAGTATGCAACAGAACAATCGGAAGAGAAAAGCAAGACATTAATAGCATCGATTACATCTAAGTTGAACGACTCTCGAAACCAAAGAGACATACTACAAGTTCATTAAAGTTTAATTACAACATGAGCCAATCGATGTTTCGTAACTAGACACAACATCACCGCTTTCGACTCGACTCAAGGGACCGGAGCGTGGATGAAGCCGCCGTCTATCGTGGGAGTCATGAAAGAACGGGCGTTGTCAGCCTGCATTTGTAGCATTGTGTCGATGTCACCGTTGGACGGTTGATTTCGAGGTAGAACTGTCCCGAGGTACGAAGCGACATCTTGATGGATGATTTCCGCAAACTCCGGTGAATGCGAAAGAATTCTTGTCTCGTGTCCGCGTCTGGATTGCCGACACGCCGCGGCCCAATCTTTGAGTTTACTCGGTAGCGAAGTTGATGATGGTCCCGCACGATCGCCTCGCATGTGATGGATGGCGTAGTAGGCACCCTTCCGACCGCCTGGCTGCTTGACGCAGCGTAACGTCAGATTGTGGGAGAACACGTGCTTGCCGTGATTACGAATAGGCCTGGTGAAGGTGCCTCCAGATTAGGCGTGGCAGGAGAACATCATCAAGAACCTTCTTGACATTTGTGTAGTCTACCTTCGACCGACGGTCGGGTCAAATACGTGGCCATGGAATATTTGGGGCTTAGGAGGATGAGCGTGCAATGTGTGTCACCGCAGAAAACACAGAATGTTAAAAGAAAATGATCGAAATCTAAGAATTCATATGTTACGGGCGGTTGAGGGAGGACTTACTCGGGAAAGTAAGGCACGAGGAAGTTATCCTTATCTTGGTTTGCCGTAATGACGCCTTCGAGGTAAGAACTCGCGACTTGCGGTCCCCAGCGCTGCCCAAGATCTTGGCACGCATGTAGAAGGGGTCGACTATCACGATGTCCGGGTCTTGTCGCGAATGATCCGCATCTCCATACTCAGCGAAAATAGCCGAACGAAGGTGTAGTGCAGCGGATGAAGGTTCAACATAAGCGTGGATGTCATCAAACCGCAAGATGATCGTCGCCCGATGGAGTTATCCACAAAGCCCTTGCCCTCCGCACCTTGGCCACGAAAACCGGGTATGCCACATCCTTCTCTCGAGACGCCGCTTCTCCAAAGAAAGAACACCATCATGCAGACTCCGCATAGCACCGGTTGCAGCATTGAGCATATTTGTTGGTAGCATCGCCCTACCCGCCACATGCACCCTCCTCGAGATATCCTCAGGTGAAGGTGGCCCGTCCTGAGCACGGATCGTACTTGGTGCCGGCTGGCCCGCACCCTTGTTAGTCTTTCTTTTGCGTGCCTTCTTCTTCTCCTGTAATGGGACCGAGTTCTGCTCACAGACCGCCTTCTTGAGTGTGTTGGGGCTGATAATATTTTGCACCTCGCCTATCTGAGGCTCGGTGAAGTCGGCAGCTGGAGGCGTCTCCTAAGAGCTGAGCAGCGGGCAGCGCTGTTGCAACTTGGCTTCTCCGTGGTACCAGCTAGATCGCGCACGTCTTTTGTTGGGTTGGGTTCTTGAGAAGGAGGCCCCATGAAGTCGCCACCGTACTCCATGATCGGCAAAATCTTGATCGACGTTGGCAAATGTATCGTCGTCGTCGTCGTTACGATCCTGTGCCATATGCATGTTTGGATCCGATGGCATAGGGATGTCCGCACCGTTGCGGCGGTCCTTCCATGGGGCCGACTTGGCGACGGCACGATCGGGCGGTGTTGTCTTTGGGGTGGTGTCCCCCGCCCCAAACGAATCTGGCTCTTCGCCAAAGCGAGGCCAGCTCGAGCGGCGCAAGGTCATCACGTCATCATCGCCGCCCCGACGGGTCAAATCGGAGGTAACACCTCGTCGCAGCCTGGCAGCACCGAACCAGTTCAACCCTAAACAAGTTGGGTGGCATCTGGTACCGTGGAACAAGGGTTGCCGGTTGAACGATTTTGCCCTTGGCGACATCGACCAACTCATTGTTCACGGCGCGTGAGAGTGCACGGAACGTCGGCGGCGCCCTGCGAAAACATGTAGGGCGTCGAGGATGCCCGGTCAAAAGGCAAGGAGATGAAGTCCTCGACCGAGAGAGGCTTAATTAGTTACCGTGATGATGGCGCCGAGCTCGGCTAATGTCGAGGCACCGCCAACGGCGGGCGTCAGCGATTGACGGAGGGGCCGCTTGCTGCAGAGGTGCCAGCGGCGTACACCAGTGCATTAAGCTCCCGTGCGGCGTCGGAGACACCAATGCCGCCTCACGGAGACACCAATGGCTCCGCCATCGCATTCTCGCGAGTTGCTGGCCGTGAAGCTAGGAATCGGGCGGCCCTCGCTGGCGCCCGCAATCCAGGCACTCAACCCCTGGATCAAGGTAGGCACAATGGCGGTGATCGTCGCTCCGAGTTGTTGTTGCACTTGCTCTTGGACAATCTCCGGAATCCGCGCCACCCGTGCCTTGAGTTCTTGAACCTCGCGCGCCTGGCTTTCCGAGCTGGTCTTTTTCTCCTTCCGCACACCAGCGGTATAGTATGACCCCCATTTTGTGGACAAGCCTTTGCCGGCCACACGACCAGCTGACGTCGACTTCGAGCTTATCCTTGTTCTTCATTACGCTCAACGCCCTATTTAGAGTGGTGTCCCAAGGGTTGCTCTTAGTCGACCCAGCTCATCGCTTTCAATCGCTGCGGAAGGAATGTGAACCATTTAGAAATTTGGCTTCATTAATTAGAATGCAACCATATGGAGCTAATTACCCCGGGGTGGTATTCCTTACTGTAACAACCTCAAGCGCCCTGGTCTTCGGATCCGTGGTAAGCTCCTTTGTTTTCGGGTCCTTCTTGTACCGGCCCCGACAAAGTTCCTGGTCTGCTTGTCACCGTATTTATCGAAGAGGGCGGTAGGCCTTGCTCAAAGACGCTCGCGTCCTCCTTGTCCCATATAGGCTCCGCCACTCTGTAACCGCCGGGACCGAGTGTGTGTTCCCTAAGTTCAGCTCTCGCATTTCTTTCCCCACCGACTTGATTGGGAGTTTGCGGTGCTCGAGCAATTGATCTTGAAGTCGCTTGTAGTCATCTTCGGTGATCGAAGGATTTTTCTCCTTGATCTTCTCATAACTCTCACCTTTCTCGATCATTCTCTTCACATTGCTTTTCCAAGTAGATGTGGCCTTGCTCATCTTCGTGAGGGCAGCATTGTTCACTTTATTCCCTTTGAGGCTTGTGTTTTCAAAAGCAGCGGGGAACTTGTATCGTTCGTGCAGCTTCGTGAAGAGGAGGTTGCGCAAATTCCCTCGGTCAGGATGCCTCAGGTTCTCGGTGTTGATTGAGACGGTGCTCCGGAGAATGCACCCGAGCTGAAGCGAGTACCCCTTGACTATTCGTTCGGGCGCCATTGGATTCCCGTCGGAGTCCACTTCAGTAACTTCCTCCTTGAGGGTGCGGAGCACGGTCGGGCGCCGGTCCTTCCGTTGCCTCTTCTGTTGGCTGCCATCTATGCGTGCGCCGCCATCATCAGTGGTGGCATCCTTGGCGGCACCATCAGTGGTGGCATCAGTGGGGTCATCCTCGGCGGTACCATCGCTGGTCTCGAGATCGGTGGGGAAAGGCGGCGTCCTCATACAAGTGAGATTGTTCCTCCATCTCCGGGACAGCTCCTGCATTCCTTGCCGCTCAACCCCGGCCTCATCGTTGTGGGCCATGTTTCTCTCTAAATAGAAACAAAGTTTGGTCAAAAAGTTGGTTATTGTCAGAACAAGATCATGGTCTCATCATTTAGGGTTTGTTTAATCACCGAGGCATCCTAAATCTAAGCTTTTATCATTGAGGGTTTTTCGACGCCGAGGCACCCTAAAAGCCTAAGCTTTCATCATTTCGGTTTTTATCGACACCGAGGCACCCTAAGAGCCATGCATTAGTCACAAGTACGCCGGGGCACTTGATCCTACTTAATTAACTACTAAGATACCCGGCCCATGCATTAGTCACAAGTACCCCATATGTCCTATTTTTAGCAAAGTCATGCTAAAATTCACGGAAAATTTCAGCATGACCTTTGCTGAAAATAGGACATATGGAGTACCCGAATTGCGGAACGGAAGTTAATCAACATTCCGGCAAACTCAAGGGCCTCTCGGGTACTGCAAAATCATTATCCTGTGGACATGGATGCAATGTCACATGTCACATGGATCCCACACCCACAGGAGCTGGTGAAGCTTCATGTGTATTTCATGAAAACCAGCCTGACTAAAGAGCTTTATGTAGAAAAAAATCACTCCACCAGCTCACACAGGATCCAACAGAGACATTCACCCAAGATTTGACGGCTGTCATTGATTTTTTTTCTATGTTTGCACACAAAGTGGTGCTTCTATTGTAGTCTCCCCAGTACAGTTCATGTCCAATCTACCATACATTTGCTGCCAACTTGATCATCCCTCTAAGCAACTACTCAAAATTGATCAAAGTTTATGCATTAGAGAATATCAGTCATTGATATATGGGTCCAAATATGTTATGAAACAAACACTAAAACAAATTGCATGCGTGATGTCATTGATGATGACCAAGCCCAATTATCCGTGTGCTTTGTCCAACTATAAGCACAAAGTGGAGTGCAGCAAAATAAGTACAGAATTCTTTTGTTAATTCACAACTTTGTACACATACTCTGCATAGACAAAGTGCCTTCTTTTCATATATAATAACATGCATGGTGACAAGGAAACACTGAACCCTACATCAGAAACAGCCTAGTAATCTATTGGCAAAGCAAGTAATCATACAAGAAGGCGGGAAGGGAGCAGTAATCTATTGGCAAAGTAGTAATCATATTTTAATCATATTCATATATTTTAATCAAGTCCAGCGGGAGAAATCTACAAAATTATATTAAAGAGTTGTAAAAGACCCGGAGACTACATTGAGACTCATTTTGTATATCATAGTTTGAAATGGCCAGGAGGAAATCTGGTGACAAATGTTGAAGAAAATGGCGAAAGAACAGTTTGCTTTGTGCTCACCACGCAGGGGAGGAGGCGACGAGGTCCGGGTGGTGGTGGTGCTCATGACACCTACATTGTACCCATGGGCATTCAGCAATTTTGCATAAGAGAGCATGTCTTAGGCTCAACCACTTGTTCAGGTTTATGAAAAATTTAACCAATTTAACCAATTTAAGCATATGAAACCATGCCATTGCCGGGATATACATTATGTTTTTTATTTGTATGAATAACATACATGTTGTGAGTGTACAGCGATGAAATCATCAATAAGTAGGATTAGTGATTCTTAATCATTAATAAGGTAGCACTAGTGATTTTTTTGGAGGACAAGACTATTTCTTATTACTCGCTTAAGTAAACAATGAGATACCTGATGCATATAAGTAGATATTGTTAACAAACTATGAAAAGTAATTCAAGTACGGAACATAAAGATACCAATGTCATTTATAAGGACTTGAACCATAATACCCCCAAAAAACCTAAGATCTCTAAGAGGACGATTAATAATAAAATTTAGAAGGAAAACAATAAATGAAGCATGATTGCGTGAGAATCATACAAGCTGCAAATACTCAACAATTATTTAGAATCTTCAGTGTGCTTATTCCTTATGTTACCATTCACACTTTGCTTACTTAACTGAGACTTTAGCCATAGCTGGAACTCAAAACTAACCAACTAATATGGTTAGAAAGAAACAACAGATCCTACATGATTATGTTTCAAAAAAAGAAAATATCTGCTCCCCAAGAACTTCATGCATATTTCGCTTCTTAACTGCCGGTGAAATGAATCACGGAAGTTTTTGCGGCTAGGCTTCAAGCTCTTATTACTGTACTAGTTGATAATGATCAATCTGGCTTTGTCAAAAACAGGAGCATCGCTTATAACTTCTTATATGCACAAATGGATCTTGTTCGACAGCAGAAAAGGAAAACTAGAAAAGAAAGGCTATTGTGCTAAAACTAGACTTAAACAAGGCCTTTGATACAGTTTCTTGGGATGCTCTGTTTGCTATTATGGAAGCTAGAAGTTTCGATGGTAAAAGGATTATGTGGATCGACTCCTTCTTACAACCGCTAAAACTTTTATTACGTTGAATGGAATCCTGGGCAAGTGGATAAACTGCTATTCTCTCACCCCTTTGTTCATTATTGTGGTTGATGTGCCGCAGCAAGTCATTAAAAATTTGCAGCCAATGGAGCTCTTCGACACCCGATTATCGATAAGCTGCCTCCGATTACAAAGATGTCTGACAACGATACTGATTGTTTTGTAGGGTGATGTTCATCGTGCTAAACTTCTTAAGGAAATTCTTGATGCCTTGGCCGATCTGTTGGACTTAAGATCAACTTCTCTAAATCCCTTTTCTCCCCATCAACCTTGACGATGTGGAGACTACAAATATTTCTAGAGTGTTGGGCTGCCCGATCAAATCTTTTCCTCAAAACTACCTCGGGCTGCCCTTGTCTGACTCCAAGTTGCCAAGAGAGGCTTTTCTGCCAGTTCTTCTGATGCAAAATGTTTTACCGGGTTCTCCTTGGGTTTCCCAACGAAGGGTGGTCACCTCTCTCTTACTAAATAGGTTATGTGGGTTATCCCTGCTTATCTTATGCCTTGCATCAAATAACCACAGTGGGTAGTTGATGAGATCAACAGACTCGGGAGATTGTTTCTTCGAAAAGGGAAAGATAAAGCTAATGGAGGTTATTTGGACAAACTGGCCCTTAGAATGAATCACTATGTTATTCATGCTTTAAAGGTTCGCGATGGGGCGAGGAAGAAAGAGAGACACACCTGGGATGGGATGGATCTGCAGACGGCCACGGGCGCCGGTGGCGAGGGAGCAAACCCTAGCTAGCCGGGGAGCAGAGGAAGCAGAGGAGGGAGGTGTGGACGGGGCGGCGCTGGTGTCGGGGCGGCATCGAGGGCGGCGGGGCGACGGTGGTGTCGGGCGGCGCTGGCGACGGTGGTGTCGGCGGCGCTGGCGACGGTGGTGTGGACGGGCGGCGCTGGTGTCGGGCGGCGGCCGAGGGCGGCGAGGCGACGGTGGTGTCGGGCGGCGCCGGCGACGGTGGTGTGGACGGGCGGCGCTGGTGTCGGGCGGCGCCGAGGGCGGCGGGCGACGGTGGTGTCGGCGGCGCTGGCGACGATGGTGTGGACGGGCGGCAGTGTCGGGCGGCGCCGAGGGCGGCGGGCGGCGCGCTGGAGAGGAGAGGGAAGGGATCATGGCGAGGGCGAGGGAGAGAGAGGGATCGTCTGAAGTAGAGGCGGCACAATACTAATGGCGCACCACACCTCGGTGCGCCATAAGTACATACATGCTAATGGCGCACCTCACCCAGGTGCGCCATTAGTATTTTTTTTTTACTTCTGCTCAAGCCAACAGGGTTATCTACAACCTGACATGATACACATCAAGTCTTCTCTACTAGCTCGAGTGGTCAGCAGCTAGTTCTCACACCAGGAGGTCCTGGGTTCGATTCCCAGGCTCCACGATTTTTTATGCATTTAAAATGTTGTTTGATACTTATTTGTGTTTAAATATGTTCAAACTTGTTTAAATCATAAAAGTAATATTTTTTTTATAAGACAGTAATAATTTTTTAAAAATATCATCAAACAAGAATGCATGCCGGTGGAGTGGGGGAGGGTGCGGGGGTCGGCAGCGGTTGAGTAGGGAGGGTGCGGGGCGGCGTGGCGGTTAAGTAGGGGAATCGAGGGTGCGGGCGGTCGGCGGCGACGGTTGAGTAGGGGAGTGGTGCGGGGGGTCGGCGACAGCGGTTGAGTAGGGGAATCGAGGGTGCGAAAGCGGTCGGCGGCAGCGGCCGTGGACCGGATCTGGCGAGGTGGGATAGTGATCGAGATGGAGGGGATCGAGATCGAGTGTCCATGAAATTAAAAAATATTCATGATAGTTCAAAAAGTGCCCATGAAATACAATCGAGAAATGAAGTCTACGATTTAAATACAATCGATCTTATCTAGCTATCTCTTCACAATCTTCTTGCTCTTCTTTTTCGCAAATGGAGTTCTTCTATGGAACGGACATCCTTTAGGTAGGGTGGTCCTGCTTCTTCTTGTGGTGTATGCTGCTACTTCATCATCGTCGTCATGTTCGATCCTCGGTCGCCCGTACTTGTCGAAGTCTTGCTCATTGGCTACTCCATCCATTCCTATGATCTTCCTTTTGCCTCTCCTCACGACAACACGACCGGCTTTGGCGGGTCGGTAATGAAGAAGCATTGGTCCACTTGGGAAGCCAGCACCCATGGCTCATTTTTCAAGCGGTGACGCTTATGCGCCCGCGGTCTTGGATTTGGCTTCGGGTATAACCATGGTGGTGAAATACCGGTCTTCTTTTATGGCGTTCTTGGCCCATCCGACACGGAACATCGGGACCTTCTCTCCAGTAGCTCAGCTCCCAGATCTCCTCGATCCTTCCGTAGTATCTGTCCTTGTCGTTACCGTGTAGGATTCCATCGTTACCCCGGAGTTCGATAACCATCGCTCTTCATGTCCTTGGCCTCGGAGTAGAATGTGCAGCCGTTGATATCGTGACGCCTCATAGGTCATCAGGTTGTGCTCGGCGCCTGTGACAAGGCGAATATGAGTTGTTCTTCCGGAAGAATCCTCATGTAAAGGGTACGACGTAAGCTTCTGCTTGAACCAACGCGTGAAACATGAGTTGTGCTCTTTGAGTATATCTCCGTCCGGCCCTCTGTTGGCCTCGGTCATTGTACGTCTTCTTAATAAAGGTTTTGTGCTCTACCACCCAAGGATCGACCACGTCTATGTGTTGTAGCGCGACTAGGTTTGCTCTTTCAAAGTCGGCGAGTCGACCCTCAAGTCTACATGCATTTTCGCGGCGACCCTCACGGTAACCCCATCCGCAGAGCCTGCCGAGGTTCCCTGTTGACGGCAGACCAACGGGGTTCTCGATGCCTAGATAATTCGTGCAGTAGGAGATGCACTCTTCGTCGTAAAGCCCTGGCTATGCTTCCTTCTCGACGTGACATGTTGCGAACGTATCCTTTGATGACACCATTCATCCTTTCGAACGGCATCATGTTGTGCGGGAACATCGGCCCGAGTTGGATGATATCCTCCACTATATGGACCAGCGGATGCACCATAACGTCAAGAATGCGGGTGGGAAGTACATCTCAAGCTCGCATAGTATCACCACGATCTCTTCCTCGTAGCCTTCTCGAGTTGCCTCACGCCAATCGACTTCCGAGATGACGTCAAGAAGTTGCATAGGCCAAATAGCGTTTGTGGACGTGCGTGTCCATGATCCCACGGATTGCAATCGAAGTATTCTGCGTCATCGACGACGTGATACTCATGAGACTTTATCCCGCTGAACTTCGCTTCACTGGGTCTAGGTATCTGCTTATCTTCCCCAGAATCAGAAGGAAGTTTTACTCCTAGGAGGCAGGTGAAAACTGCTCGATCTCCTCGACTTAGAGTGAAGCACGCGGGAGGGTAGTCATTTCGGTCTTCTTGTCCTTTTTGCCTTTGCGACGACTTCTTCGTGGTCCTGCTTCGCCTCATCATCATCATCATCATCATCATCATCATTAGCGTGAAGCTCCTGCCGATGCCCATTGATTTCAAGTCTGCCCTTGCTTTCGCCCATCTTTGGTCCTCTCCGCATGTTGAGCAGGGTACCAAGCAGACTCTCGCACGTTCTTCGTGATATGCATGACATCAAGGCTGTGAGGCACACGGTGGATCTTCCAAGACGGCAAGTCCCGTAAAATGACCTCGTTTTCCATACCTTCAGCAATGCTCTGGCGCCTTTTGCTTCTTTCGGCTCTGGCGCCTTTGCTTCTTTCGGCAAAGGCAGTCTTTCCAATTTTTCAACAGCTTGTCTATTTCCTCGCCGCTCC
Organism: Aegilops bicornis; assembly: GCA_021605145.1. Classification (NCBI taxonomy): domain Eukaryota; kingdom Viridiplantae; phylum Streptophyta; class Magnoliopsida; order Poales; family Poaceae; genus Aegilops; species Aegilops bicornis. The sequence goes on from CM038675.1 coordinate 710,750,313, forward strand.
TCGTACCGCAGGCGTTTTCGGGTTCGGTTTCACCATCGAACAGATCCTTGCGTTTCCTCCACGGGTCATCGCTATGGCCACCTTCGATGTCCCATGAACACGGTTTTCAAGACCCGGATCTCTATCTAGCTGGCGATACGTTGTGTCATCCATGCACCTTATGCATCCGTAAAATCCGTGGACTACCTGCCCGCGAGATATCCGTGAATCGAGATAGTCGTGCACCGTCGTGAGCAAAGGCGGCTCTCATAGGGAAATATTCTTTCGCTGCGGCGTCCACGTATTGGCTGGCGTTTTCCACAGCGTGTCAAGCTCCTCTTTCAGCAGCCCTAGATACAGATTGATGTCGTTCCTGGTTGTTTCGCCCTTCAATTAGCATACTCATGTGAATGTACTTCCTCTTCATGCACAAACTGTGGGGAAGGTTGTACATCCACACAAACACAAAGCCAGGTGCTATGTGTGCTTCTCCGCTGCCAAACGGATTGACTCCATCGGTGCTCGCGCCAAAGACGATGTTCCTTGGATCGTTCCCAAATTCTCGAGTCTTGAAGTTCAACGCTTGCCACCGCTCGCATCCTTAGGGTGACTCAACATCTTTTTTATCTATCTCCGGATCATTTGCGTCATCTTCTCGCTTCTTCTCCTCCCTATACGCTGCGCTAACGCAGGAGCTTTGCTACCTTAGGGTCCGCGAATACCGCTGCAGACGAGGAGTGATCGGAAAGTACCACACCACTTTTGAGGAGCTTTCTTCCTCTTCTTGTATCGAGTGACGCCGCACCGAACATATGGTAGACTCTGCGTGCTCGTCCCGATAAATGATGCAATTGTTCATGCACACATGGTATTTCACGTCGGTAAATCGAGAGGACACACGATTTTCTTCGCCTCCTCCAAACTGGTCGGGCACTTGTTCCCCTTTGGGAAGACGTTCGTGCGAATGACATGTTCTCGTCGAAGCATGCGTCGGTCATTTTGTGTTTTACCTTCATCTCCGTGAGCCATGAGCTGTTACTTTCAAAGCGGGTATCCTCGGGCCTGCATCCTTCATACAATGGAGTAACCGCCTCTAACTCAAGTTGATCCATCTTGGCTTTCTCTCGGCGGCAGCTCTGGCGTTATCCGTCCGCTTGAGAAGCAGCTCTTGAATATGAGGGTCCTGCACCCAGCCCATCGATGGTCCAGCATCGCTGCTCCACCGGCATCATCATCTTCATGTTCATGCCCGTCGTCTGCTCGGCATCTTCCTCATCATCATGTCCTGCATCTTCTACATGATGATCGTATGCAAGATCACCGTCGTGATCATCTCCCGGGATTCTTCGTCTTCTCGCCTACCGAGCCGCGGTGGTTGTCTTGCTGCCCTTCCTCATTTCTTGCCCGGCCCCCATGGACGACTTCGTAGTCATCTTCATCACCTTGCCACCGATAGCCATCATTGAAACCACGCAAGAGCAGGTGGTCCCGCACCTGCCCGGAATCCGGCTCCGCAATAAGGGTCTTCAGCTTGCATCTTCAACACGGACATCTTATCTCCGTCTCGTTCTTTTGAAGCATCTCGGCCTTCGCGGACCTCAAAAACCTATTCATGATGCCTTCGGTCATCGTTCGGACCATGGTCGTCATGGGTAGAGCAAAACGATATTTTAGAACCAAACAAAATTTTGGCATGACTTTCCTAAAAATAGGACCAAAAGAATGCTTAATGCCAAAATTCTCGCCAAACGGAAATGAATCAACATTCCGCAAAATATTGGCAACTATCGCATTTCAAATACCGGTACACCTCGAAACACAAACACATATGCAACATCACAAACATATGCAACACCACGAACATACATAGATCTAGCTAGGCCATAAAAAGTGCATGTGCACATTGTTGTAGGGAGAACAACATAAATATAGCTTCCCCCCTTACTTACCTATTAAAACAAGGTAATTTAACCACTTAATTTGAATGAATCTATGGTGGAAATGAGGTGAAAAAGAGGCACCCGAGACAAGGAGGAGGTGGAGAGAATGAAGTGGGGAGAAAGTGAGTGTGGGTAGGAGAGGCTGTCCAAAATATCTAGTTGCTGCCCACTTACTAATGGCGCACCAGCACTAAATGCGCCATTAGTAATCCAGTTACTAATGGCGCACCTTTCCGGCGGTGCGCCATTAGTAGTTTTACAAAAAAAAAATACTAATGGCGCTCGATCCGCATGATGCGCCATTACTAGTTTAAACTAGTAATGGCGCACGGTTGATCAAAGGCGCCATTAGTAGTACCGCAAAAAAGGAATAAAAATATAATAAAAAACAACATTAGTGGCGCACATGCGGAAGGGTGTGCCATTAGTAGTTACAACTACTAATGGCGCACTTTATCTGGATGCGCCATTAGTATGTTTGGACAGGCGCACTAGTTCAAAAAAAAATTTGATACTAATGGCGCACCCTTTGCCTGGTGCGCCATTAGTAGTTTCAACTCTAATGGCGTATCAGCAGGTGGTGCGCCATTAGTATATACTAATGGCGCACCCTTTGCCTGGTGCGCCATTAGTGTCAATCCCATCTATAGCCCTTTTTCTAGTAGTGAGGGGAGGAGATTAGGAAAGAGAGGGCGAATAAAACGGCAAGGGTGAAGTGGGGGAGAGGAAAACGAGAGGCAAATGACAAATAATGTAAATGCGAGGGATATGGGTTTGTGATGGGTACTTGGTATGTCTTGACTTGAGAGAAGACCTCCCCAAGAACGGCGCCAATCCTTCTTGCTACGTCTTGGGCTTATGCGTTGGTTTTCCTCGAAGAGGAGAGGGTGATGCAACAAGTGTAGCGTAAGTATTTCCCTCAGTTTTGAGAACCAAGGTATCAATCCAAAGAGGAGGCTCCTCAAAAGTCCCACGCACCTACACAAACAAGCGAGAACTCGCAACCAACGCAATAAAGGGGTTGTCAATCCCTTCACAGCCACTTGCGAAAGTGAGATCTAATAAAGATAGTATGATAAGATAAATACATATTTGGTATTTTATAATATAGATGCAAAAAGTAAAGGTGCAAATAAAAGTAGATTGAAAGCAAATATGATAAGAGATAGACCCGGGGGCCATAGGTTTCACTAGAGGCTTCTCTCAAGATAGCATAAGTATTACGGTGGATGAACAAATTACTGTCGAGCAATTGATAGAAAAGCGCATAGTTATGAGATTATCTAGGCATGATCATGTATATAGGCATCACGTCCATAACAAGTAGACCGACTCCTGCCTGCATGTACTACTACCCCACACATCGACCGACTCCTGCCTGCATCTAGTGTATTAAGTTCATAAGAACAGAGCAACGCATTAAGCAAGATGACATGATGTAGAGGGATAAACTCATGCAATATGATATAAACCCCATCTTGTTATCCTCGATGGCAACAATACAATACGTGCCTTGCAACCCTTTACATCCTTTGGGTAAGGTCACCGCAAGATTGAACCCAAAGCTAAGCACTTCTCCCATGGCAAGAAAGATCAATCTAGTAGGCCAAACCAAACTGATAATTCAAGAGACTTGCAAAGATAACTCAATCATACATAAAAGAATTCAGAGAAGATTCAAATATTATTCATAGATAAACTTGATCATAAACCCACAATTCATCGGATCTCGACAAACACACCACAAAAAGAGTTTACATCGAATAGATCTCCACAAGAGAGGGAGAGAACATTGTATTGAGATCCAGAAAGAGAGAAGAAGCCATCTAGCTAATAACTATGGTCCCGTAGGTCTGTGGTAAACTACTCACAACACATCAGAGGGGCAAGGATGTTGATGTAGAGACCCTTTGTGCTTGATTCCCCCTCCGACAGAGTGCCGGCAAGGGCTCCAAGATGGGATCTCACGGATACAGAAGGTTACGGCGGTGGAAATTGTGTTTCGTGGTGCCCCCGGATGTTTTCGAGTGCGTAGGTATATATAGGAAAAGAAGTACATCGCTGGTCGCTGAGGGGCCCACGAGACAGGGGGCGCACCCTACAGGGGGGCACGGCCTCCTATCTCGTGGGGTCCTCGGAAGCTTCTTGACTTGCACCCCAAGCTCTCCGTATCACGTTCGTTCCAAAAATCACGCTCCCGAAGGTTTCATTCTATTTGGACTTCGTTTGATATTCCTTTTCTTCGAAATACTGAAATAGGAAAAAAAACAGCAATATGGGTTGGGCCTCCGGTTAGTAAGTTAGTCCCAAAAATGATATAAATGTGTAAAATAAAGCCCATAAACATCCAAAAGGGGTAATATAATAGCATGGAACAATCAAAAATTATAGATACATTGGAGACGTATCATGAACCGGTTCGGCTTTAGTTAACTGAGATCGGAGGACTGTGAATATACAGGAAGGAATTGACGGTTGAGAAGATAACACTGGGCGTTTACCTGCTAGTGGTAGTTTTCTACTGTAATTCACGGAGCTGTACCACTCCTTATAAGGCCGCCCGCGAGCACATGAGGGGCACTCATTGTATCAACAAACAAAAACTCTAGTTCTTATCTGTAGGCTAGCTTGTATCAAATTCCCCAATAAATAGAAGGGTCTCCACATTGGGAGTTTATCTATTGCTTGTTCATGTCGATTTGGTAGCTAGTTCTGCTGATCCCCATCAGGATCTGACAAATTGGTATTAGATGTCATCGGTCCTCGGCGGCGCGGCGGCGGTGTGAGGAAAGGAGGCAAACGACGGCGGTAGACCTGTTCGGGCACAAGTCAACAGCTAGGTGCGGTTGCCGGCGAGATCCTCTCCTGGTAGTAAAATCTCGTGACCAAGGTGAGCTCGTGTGCTTTCGGCGGCGAGGAGCGCTGGTGGCGGAAGGGAGCCAAGATCTCGCGAGGGTTCCAAGGCTCGTCCTTATGGTAAAATTCCGGAGTCGAATCTCGTTCCATGGCGAAATCTTTTTTTTTTTGATAAAAGAGAGCTCTCTCTCCGATTTCTATTAAGAGAAATCGCTGTGTCTTCTTCTGACTAAAAAGGACAACAACAAAAAAACTGACATAGCTATCTCCCCCCAGGCCAGGCACTGACTATCGAGGAGGAAGGAAGCCATCCCTCCCCTTCCCACAATCCTCAAGCAGTAAACCCCCCAGGGGAAGATCTAAGGCCTGGGCTCAAACCGGTCCCAGTACAAGCATTACAAGGTTCACAATAACAGAAAGAAAGCAGTTTTAATCTCATACAAAAGCTAAAGCATCCCCCATACAGAGCTCAAAAGAGACGGGGTGAAAGCAGGATAGAAGCCTCATCAAGCGTCCACCACAGCAACAAATGGCAGAGGAGTTTGTAGCTTATCCCAAAATTCTTCTGGTCCCCAGACGCCATCCATGAACTTCCTTGAACACTTCTTCAGCAACCTCGCCAATCTGCTTCACTCCTGCCTCCATCATCTTATTTCTTACGGGGTTTTTCTGCAAAATATTCCAATCATATAAGTTCTTAAGTAGTAAGTTGACAGGTATACAAGGATCATTTACCATGTTATTATAAAAAACAACAATATTTCTCAATTTCCAAATAGTCCAACAGATAGCCGAAATTCCTATCAAAACTTAGCTCCTCTCATCTTTTCCAAAGTTTTTTGCCCAAATTTTAACGAGTAGTTCTAATTCGTCTGGTATATCAGTTAGGTTGAAAGCACATTTTAAAATATTCCACAGAAGCCTAGCTACTGAACAGGCCAGAAACAGATGATTAATACTCTCTCTACGCCCACAGAATGGACAGTTTTCGTCACCTTTCCACCCCCTACGTAGCAGGTTATCTTTAGTGAGAATGTTATTTCTAAGAGTCAGCCACATGAAGACTTTAACTCTAGGTGGCATTTTAATTTTCCACATATAAAGGTGTGGGTATTTGACACCATTCTCTACTAGATGTCTGTATAAGGATTTTACTGTATAAATCCCATTTTTTGTCAGAGTCCATTTCACTTTATCCTTTGCATCTCCCAACACCACCGAACTGCATACCTCTTTTATATGTTCCCAGAGATCTTTTGAGTCCCCAATCAAAGCACTTCTAAAACATATGTTATTAAGACCTTTCTCAAAAAATTCTTTAACTGTTTTCTTTTTATCAAAACATATATTGTATAATCTGGGAATTTTTTTACAAAGTGGTGCAGATCCAATCCACCAGTCTTCCCAGAATCTGGTGTTTCCTCCATCTCCCACCATGAATTTACATAAAGAGGTAAAATAATCCCTATGTTTTAATAACTCCTTCCAAAACTGGGAGTCTCCTTGTTTGGCAGTCAAATTTCCGACAGGTTTGGATCCTTGATATTTTTTCAAAAAAATTGTCGGTGCCGAAACCGGCGGATCTCGGGTAGGGGGTCCCGAACTGTGCGTCTAAGGCGGATGGTAACAGGAGACAGGGGACACGATGTTTACCCAGGTTTGGGCCCTCTCTATGGAGGTAATACCCTACTTCCTGCTTGATTGATCTTGATGATATGAGTATTACAAGAGTTGATCTACCACGAGATCGTAGAGGCTAAACCCTAGAAGATAGCCTATGGTATGATTGTTGTATCTATCTATCGACTAGCCTGGCCTCGGTTTATATAATGCACCAGAGGCCTAGGATAACAAGAGTGCTAGCCGAATACGCCGGTGGGGAGGAGTCCTTGTCTTGATCGCCAAGTCTTGTGGAATCTTCCTTGTATGCGGCAACTGTCCGGACCGCCCATGAGTATCTGACCATGGGGTCCTCGGCCCAATCCAACTGATCGGGAGACGACGTGGTGAGTACCCCTAGTCCAGACACCGTCAAGAGCCCCTGAACCGGTCTTCGTTGGGGACGCTCCTCGATTCTTGCGAACTGTTCTTCATCTTCGGTCGTCGGTCTTGAAAACTGGTTCAGCAAATCTCCTCATCTTCGATCTTGAGGATCGCCAAAGTGAATCCGAAGAGTTTATACGTTGGGTATCCGAGAAGCCCTTTAAGTTTACGGCCTTTATCAATGCCTTGTTATTTTTATGCCACGCCTCGGGTTTGAAGTTATTCCCGGGAGGCAGTGTCCTCTTGCGTCCGAGCTCTAACGCCGGACTACATTCGATGTATCTTTTGCAGCCGAGCACCAACGCCGGACTGCTTCCCAGCTCTATCGCCGGACTATGTATCCGAGCTCCAACGCCGGACAGTATCCGAGCTCCAACGCCGGACTATGTATCCGAGCTCCAACACCGGACTGTATCCGAGGTGTCGTAAATCACCTTGGTTCAAAGAAGTTTGAAGGAGTTTAGCCGAGCTTAATGCCAGAAATGCCCTCTATGGAGCCAGCTACTAGCGTCTGAGCTTTATGCCGGACTGCTTCCGAGGTGGTGCACCACCCCGAATGTGGGCCGATTTTTGTTAATATTTTTTATTGGTGCAATTTATTCTCTGACGAGATATATAGCCAGTAGCCCACAAGGTGTGTATCGGTCTAAAACCCGAGATGCACCTGAAGGATGACGTAAGACCGCTGATCCCAAAGATGGCCGCCGAGACTCAAAGTTGATTTGCAAAATCGGCACGAGGATCAAGTCCTAACTTCGGCAGAATATTTTGGGACACAAAAGCGGTGTGCTCGATCCTCGAGACTCGGGTTGGGTGCGGCCGACCAACCCGAGGATCAAAATCTCCTCGAAATCAGTACAGCACTTAAAATTTTCTCGCATAGAACAGTGCAATGCAAGAGCCCCGAGACACCGGGTCGGGTGGCAACACCGGATCGTGGGATTGATGTGCCCTTTAATATTTGTAAATAATAAGCCCGAAGCCCAGTAGCCCCCGAGCCTTAATGCGGGCACGGGTGACCGAGTTAAGGATCGATATCCATAGTAAAATCACAAATTATGTGTAATGACTCAATGTATCCAAGTACTATATGTCATTAATGCTCGGATCCGCATTGTACAAAACTTTGTTGACCGGCCATCGGCTTCAACCTCCTCGGCCAGTAGCCAAGGAGTGTTTGTCCTACTTTATAAAGCCTTTATGAGGGCAAAGATTTACGACAAACAAGGCAATCTGGCCATACGGTTTTATAAACAAAGGTACGCAGAGAGATATGTTATATTAATGTTTAACAGAAGAAATGTCTTCCAAAGAAAATAGTCCCGCTATTGGTTCCTTTCTTTGGGTTGTCATGCTAAGCATGATCATGAAACCTCAGCTCCAATGTAAGAGCAAAATATTGAGGATTTAGTTTGGGAGGCGATTACTAGCCCCGGTAGTGTTCGGCGACGATCGAGGTCAAGCCGAAACACTTCGCCAATTTTATGAATGGCCCGTCATTTAATATAGTCATCGGATTGCTGACCAGTTTACACCTCTTTGTGACGATCGGTTTTTTTCTCCACTGAGGTGCTTGACCATGCGAGCTGGAAGCACAATGTCGAGAGGTGCTCCCTTTGCACACCTAGCCGAACAAAGCGGAACGTAGGAGGCAAGCGCGAGCCGGGCAACCCAACTATTGACCGAAGACACAATTCAAACTGATGCATATATAGCAATATCCGAGAATGTTTTTGCGAATCTCTAAAGGTGTCCGGCTTTGCATCATGCGAGACTTGTCTTTGAAAACACACAAATAGTTAAAAGTGCCAAAAGCTTGGAAAACCAAAAAGCGTCAATAAAAACATGACGTCCGAACAAGATCAAGTGTTCGTGCCAATCCGAAAATTGGACTTTAGAAAAAAAATTGCTGTAGTGCTTTAACATGACACATCCTATCTCAAGACTTCAAGTGGGTTAGCCCTACGGCTTCTCCCATCCCGAAGGCGGAGTACTTCTCATTAGGCCAGTTTAGAAAACTAAACTCTAGCGGTTTTGAGAGAGAAATTAGGCTCCCCGGCTAGTGACCGCACCCTCGTGTCGAAAAAAAAAGGAGTGATAAATAATAAAAACTTTGCAACGACTAAGAAGAAAAACACTTAGTATGAAACGGCTCAAATAAACATAAGAGCCCCCAAGTGACTTGGGTAAAAGTTGACTATATAATGTAAGGTGACATGTAGAATGCCTTCTAGCCGGATTGTAGATCGTTTGTCATAGCGGACCTTTTCGCTTCAACCTCTGGACCCAATAGTCCGGAGTGTGTCCGAATACCCTCGCGGTTATAAAAACCGGGGCATGAGTGGAGACCAGGCGTAGGGGTCATTAGTGCTTTATCATACAAGTGCCCAACTAGTTATGTTATATTACATGGTTAGTAGAAACATCTTCCAGGGAGAATAGTTCCGTTAGGGGTTCCTTTCCCTGGGAGGCATGCCCTAAAGTGCATGTCCGGACTGCGAAAGAGCAGAAAAACATCTGGGGGCAGGTAAATAAATAGGTAAGAAATCATCTTTTAGTTCACCGACCGAGTATTCCCTTAAGAACACTAGTTTTCGGCTTCACCCGATCGAGGTACACATCCGGCTGACCCGGCAGTAATAATCGCAGAGGTGCTCCTTTACCACCTAGCCGAACAATCGGGAACGTAGGGGTAAGCACAGAGCCAGCAACCCAGCTTGGCCAAAACTTAAGTCATATTGATGCATATAATGGTGAATAAAAGGTACATGCGGAAGTGTGACACATGTGTTGGGCATAAAGCCCGTATTAATAAGCTTCTGTTAAAGAAGCCCCCAGGTATAATGAGCGCGGGTAGCGCGTCAAGTATGTGCGAACAAAGTTTGGACAAGGAAAAATTTTACAAGCAACTTTTTCCAAAAAAGTATAATGCTTGGTCGAACCGAACACAAGTTAGAAATTTAAAACTTTGAGCATGAAGGCAACTTAGCTGGTTAATGTGTTCGGTATTGGCGGCCAGTCCGAGCTTGATGCGGGACAAGGTTCCATCCCCAAGCCGGTCCCGAGGTGGCGGAGCAAAGAGCTCGGCACTCCAAGTGGTGACACAGCACGGTTAATGCAGGACGGCAGAGTGATGCGGAAGTCCCCGGCATGGGGTAATGAAGTGTTGACGAAGCCCCCCGTCCAGCCGAGGTGACGTCAAAGGATATAGTCCGGCTGGATCATTTTCCTGTGCACAAAAAATAGTGCAGACCGGGGATAATAGTAATAATAAGAATTAAAAAAAAAATCGTTGCATAATAAATAATTTATGCAAAGCGAGTAATAAAAGAAATATGGCCTAGCGCCGAAGTCAATGTCGATGCAAGTCGTCGGCGTAATGAATAAAGGCGTGGCAAAGCCTGGATTCACAGGTCGGTCCGAGTTTCGGATGCGGCGTTACGGACTATGTCTGAAACTGACCGAACCATCATGCGACCGTCGATAATGCGGCCACCATTTGATAGACCTGTGTACATATGATGGACAAACCAGAGTAATAATTCCTTGGGAAAACTTAACCCAAACAAGCAAAAAAAATACTAGGATTAATAGCACCTGGTTTATTTGTTGTAGCAATCCGAAGGAAGGTGATTCCCAAAATTGGGACTCAATCTGCGCACCCATTGCCAGGTCGGCTAGTGACGCCGAAGTGTCCGGAGTAGGTTGATGAAGAGATGACGAAGCCCCCGGTCCAGCCGAGATGTCGAAGTAGGTCGGCGCGATGGACACCTGCTTGAAGAAGCAATAGTGCGGCCCTGGCGATGCAGGTCGTGACGTGGTCGATGCCGGCTTGATGAAGTGACCGAGCGGCGGTGCCGGTATGCCCGCTCCGTGTAATCATGGGGCGGCGATGTTGGTGATGATTTATCCTTCGCGATGCCGGACTCTTGTTCGGCTTGCCGAGATGATGATCCGAAGAAGTTGAGCTCGGCTCAACAAAGTGACGACATGTCTAGCGCAGGTCGGCAGCCGTGGAGCAATATCTCCGGACTGGTTTGACACCAGCATGATGTTGAAGATCATGTTCAAAAGATCTTAAAGTTAGTGGGATGTGTTTGGGAACAAAACACAATACCCCGTACAAAACTTCCTTCAAAAAGTATGTCCGAAATCCCGTTCATAAAAAAGACGAACTCGGGTCGGATTCGTTTTCGCAAAGAAAACAGATCCGAGAAGTGATGCACTAATCGGAAGGTTCCTGGAGTTTGGACAGTCGGATCGAGCTGAAATTTTGAGGGGTGGTAGATATAGGAATTCCGCAGCCTATCAACGGCTGGATCTTCCAAAGGATGTCCGAGCTAGAAGCTGGACATCACGCCCTAAACTCGTCCGGATTCTCGTCCAGATTCAATGCGGCCCCGGTATATCGGAGATTGCCAGAGATACCTCCATCGGAACTCGATGAAACTTTCCAGGGTTGTTGTAGACTCAATTCCGCACAATTCCACCGGAGCAATCGTTAAAGCGACGCTTGAGGAGGCGGTGGCGGCGGACACAAGTCCGCTGTCCAGAAAAACAGTACGGTCGCCCGAGGGCAATGTTGACGTTGAGCCCCCGGGCTCCCTGGATGATTCCTCCATGATCTTGATAGAGATCGGAGTTGATGTTGATGAAGGCCCTCATCTGAACATGACGATCGGAGGTAGGGCGCAGCCCTTGGTCGAACCAAGGTGACCAGTTGAGCTGGTGACGAAGATGCCGAAGTCGCAGTTGATCTGCAGGCGAGCCATCGACCTTTTGCCGAACACACAGCGGAACTCTCAATGAAAGCACCAATGTCGGTGTCGAAACCGCGGATCTCGGGTAGGGGTCCCGAACTGTGCGTCTAAGGCGGATGGTAACAGGAGACAGGGGACACGATGTTTACCTGTGTTCGCCCTCTCTATGGAGGTAATACCCTACTTCCTGCTTGATTGATCTGGATGATATGAGTATTACAAGAGTTGATCTACCACGAGATCGTAGAGGCTAAACCCTAGAAGCTAGCCTATGGTATGATTGTTGTATCTATCTATCGACTAGCCTAGCCTCAGTTTATATAATGCACCAGAGGCCTAGGATAACAAGAGTCCTAGCCGAATACGTCGGTGGGGAGGAGTCCTTGTCTTGATCGCCAAGTCTTGTGGAATCTTCCTTGTATGCGGCAACTGTCCGGACTGGCCCATGAGTATACGGCCATGGGGGTCCTCGGCCCAATCCAACTGATCGGGAGACGACGTGGTGAGTACCCCCTAGTCCACGACACCGTCAATAATCTCTTGCCATAACCCTTCCGTGTTGTAAATTTTCCACCACCATTTGCTCAAGAGGTCTTTATTCATAAGTCCTAGGTTTTCAATCCCCAAACCACCCATGTCCTTAGGTCTACAGACATTAGAGCACTTAACCAGATGGTATTTTTTCTTTTTATGATCTTCCTGCCACAATAACCTAGCTCTAAAGAAGTCCATTCGCTTATTCACCCCAATTGGTAATCCATAAAAAGGACATCATAAAGTATGGGATGCCTGTCAGAGAAGATTGTATTAGAGTGACCCTCCCAGCACTAGCAAGGAGCCTCCCTTGCCAGGTGTCACATTTACTCTCTGGAGGTTTCCAGTGTTTGTTGCTAATTCTACTCCCATCTACAGGTAGTCCTAAATATTTCATTGGCAAAGTCCCAATGGGGCAAGTGAATATCTTAGCATATTCATCTTTTTTGTTCTTGGCCTCCCCAAAAAGAAAAGTTCACTCTTATGGAGATTGATTTTCAGACCAGACATCTACTCAAAAAGGCATAATATATATTTGAGGTTATGTGCACTATCCATGTCATCTTGTAAAAGAAAGATGGTATCATCTGCATATTGCAACATGTTAATCCCATTTGTGGCATATTCTTCCAGTACCCCTTTAACTAGGCCATTTTTTCTGGCATTATCGAGCATGATAGCCAAAGCATCAGCTGCTAAGTCAAAATTAAGAGGTGACAGGGAATCCCCCTGTCTCAGCCCTTTACGAGTAGGGAAATATTTTCCTAAGTTTTCATTCACCTTCACACAAATTTTCCCTCCTCTGATTGTTTCCATCACCCAATCTATCCATTTGTCTGAGAAACCTTTCATTTTAAGCATTTGGAAAAGAAAGGACCATTTAATTTTATAGTAAGCTTTTTCAAAGTCTATTTTTAAAAGCAAAGAACCTTGTTTCTTTTTTTATGCTATTCAAGGCTTCATGCAAAATCAAGACCCCCTCCATGATATATCTGCCCTTAACAAAAGCAGTTTGCACAAGGGAAATAACATCTGCTGCCACCATATTCAGTCAGTTCATCAGAACTTTAGTAATAAGTTTGAAACATACATTTAACAAGCAGATAGACCTGAAATTTTGTATTTTAGCAACATCCTTACTTTTTGGGACTAATGTAATGATCCCATAATTCAGCCTACTAATATCAACTTTGTTTGCAAAATCATCTAGTAGGGACTTAAGATCATGTTTAACCAACTCCCAATAATGTTGATAAAATTCAGCTATAAATCCATCAGGGCCAGGTGACTTATTATGGGCCATATTAAAAACCACATTCTTAATTTCCTCCAAAGAGAACTCATTGATCAGTATATCTCTATATTGTTCAGGAATCGTTTTTGGATTTTCAATATTTAGAGAAATCGTAGAGTTGTCAGGATGACCAAACAAGTTTTTATAGAAACTTGTTATATATTCTACCAGATTTTTGTCTCCTTCAATCACCCCTTCCTCTTGCTCAAGCCTATTAATTTTGTTTCTTCTGAGTCTCCCATTTTCCTTGGCATGGAAGAATTTTGTGTTACTATCTCCTTCCAATATTTCATCCAACTTAGCCCTTTGCTTCCACTTTGCTTCTTCATGTTGCAACAGTCTATCCAACTGAGATCTAAGCTCTATTTGCTCTTTTCTAACATCAACAGTAAGTACATTTTGTTCACAATGTTTATCAATATTATCTAGCTTAAGTAAGATGTCCTTTTTCAGCTCAATATACCAAGCATTTCTGTTTCTGTTCCAGCCTTTGAGTTTAGGCCTGAGTATCCTAAATTTCCCAACAGTCTGTCCACACTATCTCCAATGGTACTGGTGTCATTCCATACATCATGTATAATCTTGTCAATCCCCTCTCTCAAAAACCAGGCATTTTCAAATCTGAAAATTGGATCAAATTTTTGAATGTCCCGAGAGTCTAAAAGAAGTGGTGTATGGTCAGACTTCTCTCTAGTTAGGGAAGTAATTTGAGTCAAGGGGTATACCTCTTCCCATTCTGTACTACATAAAATTCTATCTAACTTTTCAAAGGTGGGTACAGGCAGATTATTACCCCATGTAAATTGTCTGCCATTCATTTCAAGCTCTCTAACTCCAGCTTGTTCCAAAATAGCATTAAACAGAAAACTCCAGTGTCCAGGAGTGCCAGGTTTATTCTTTTCACTAGCTTTTCTAATAGTTTTAAAATCACCCCCTATCAGAATGGGGTTTACACTAGTTTGAAAAATTCTAGAAAGCTCAGCCAGGAATTTAGCCTTCCTCTCTGGTTGGGCATCTCCATAAATCACCACTAGGTCCCAAATGAACCTAGTTTTTAGATCTCGACTGTCATTTTAATATGGTAGTCTCCTTCATCTTGTGAGATCACATCTAAAGTGGTGTAATTCACCCCTAACAAGAGTCCACCAGATTTCCCCCTAGCAGGAGTGAAATGCCAGTGGAAGTCTCTGCCAGCACAGATTTTCTGTAGATCATTTCTAGAAAACTCCTGTCTCATGGTCTCTTGCAAACCCAGAAAATCTACTTTCATATCCATTATCATTTCCCTAAGGAACCTCCTTTTAATGTCTCCCCCAAAACCTCTCAAATTCCAAAAAATGCCTCTCCTTTTTTGTTTCTTTTTCTTAGCAGAGAGCTCTAGCAGTTTAACAGCAAAGGCAGTTTTAACCCCAGAACCTCTGGTGGTTTTCTCCTTTTTTTCTCCCTTTTTTTGATGAGAAAAGTTCTCTAACTACTTCCCAATCCTCATCATCTTTTATACCCCCCTCCTCATCTCCCTGATCAAGCAGATCTTCCAGGGTATGCTCCCCAGTGTCAATGATCACGTTTTCCTCAATCAGCATATCTTGTTTCTGTTTTTTATTTAAGTCAGACAACCACAAGTCAATTCTAGCCTGCTCCACATTTTTTATCAATTCCAAATTATGTTTAATCACCTCAGTATTTTTTTCTAGAGTAACCCCAACCCCCTCAACAACCTTTTGCAAAAGACTGTTAAATTTAGGAAAGCTTTCAATACAAGATAACTCACCATAGTTATCTTTCTTCGCTGCCCTTTCCTTGGCCAGTTCTGTGATGTTACGATCTTCTTTTCTCTTTAATCTAGTACATCTTCTCAGCTCCTCCTCTTCATCTTTCAGAACATCCTCCCCTTTCCCAGCTTTTTTTATCTTAGTCTCAAACGAGTATGTGTCTTGACTAGCTGTGTAGTCCACTAGCTCCACATATCCCAGCCCAATGGCCTGATCAATCAGTTCTTGCTCTATCATTTCTCCCCCTCTTCCTGTTTGTCCTCCACTCCCATATCTTCATCAATGGCTTCTACCTCTTCCTCTTCATTCCTGCTTCTATCTCCAGATTGTGACTCTTTCACCTCATCACCCCCTTTTAGATTGATCTGGAGTAGCTCATGTTGTCTTTTAACCTCTTTCTCAAGGGTTTTCCTAATAAACTCCATTTCTTTCCTTTTGTTCTCTTCTAGCATAAGTTGTGCAGTCTTCCTAGCAGCCAGCTCCTCTGCTTTCTGCAGCCTGATCATCAGACTCTCTTCCCTCTCTTGCAGTTCTGTAACTGCAACTGTCTCTTTGTTTTTTTGGAGACTTCATCAGTCTGACAGATCTCACTAGTTTTCAGAACCACCTGTTCATATCGTTTCAGACCCAAATCCCCCAAGTTCATGCTCTGTTTTCCAGTGCCCACTTGTTTGCTTCTTTTTTGCATATCATTCTCTCTTTGGGACTCAAAACTCTCAAGATCTAGATATTCAAACATCTTTCTTTTGTTCCCCTCATCAAACTTGTACCACCCCTGTTCAGCAACTGAGTCAAACTCAAAGTTTATGTCATACAACAACACGTCTTTAGTAGTTATTATCTCAGTCCCTGCTAGAATTTTGTGCATGTCTCTCACTCCAACCTTCACCCTGCTGGAATTTTGTGCAGCCGAAGTGGCAGAGATGAAGCTAGACATGGAGCAGCTGGACGGCAAGGTCGACGGCCTACATACAGAGGTGGAGGGCGTGCGCACTGAGGTTACAGAGGTCAAGAAGCATCTCTCATGCCTCGAAGAGCTGATGTTGAGGATGGAGGAGAAGCTCACCACCTCACCTCAGCTGAGTGCCTCAACTGTTGGGGAACGTAGTAATTTGAAAAAAGTTCCTACGCACACGCAAGATCATGGTGATGCATAGCAACGAGAGGGGAGAGTGTGTCCACGTACCCTCGTAGACCGAAAGCGGAAGCGTTAGCACAACGCAGTTGATGTATTCGTACGTCTTCATGATCCGACTGATCAAGTACCGAATGCACGACACCTCTGAGTTCTGCACACGTTCAACTCGATGACGTCCCTCGAACTCCGATCCAGCCGAGTGTTGAGGGAGAGTTTCGTCAGCATGACGGCATAGTGACGATGATGATGTTCTACCGACGTAGGGCTTCGCCTAAGCACCGCTACGATATTATCGAGGTGGACTATGGTGGAGGGGGGCACCGCACACGGCTAAGAGATCCAGGGGATCAATTGTTGTGTCTATGGGGTGCCCCCTTCTCTCAGATATAAAGGGGGAGGAGGAGAGGGCCGTCCAAGGGGTGGCACGCTTGGAGGAAACCTACTCCAAGTAGGTTTCCCCTCCCTTTCCTAGTCCAAGAAGGAGGAGGAAGGAAGGAGTGGGAGAGGGGAAAGGCAAGGGGGCGCCCCCCCCCCCCTCCTTGTCCTATTCGGACTCAATGGGAGGGGGCGCGCCTCTTGCCCTGGCCGTCCCCTCTCTCTCCACTAGGGCCCAACAAGGCCCATTAATTCCCGGGGGGTTCCGGTAACCCTCGGTACTCCGATAAATGTCCGAAACCTTCCGGAACCTTTCCGGTGTCCAAACATAGTCGTCCAATATATCAATCTTTACGTCTCGACCATTTCGAGACTCCTAGTCATGTCCGTGATCACATCCGTGACTCCGAACAACCTTTGGTACATCAAAACACATGAACTCATAATTTAACCGTCATCAAACTTTAAGCGTGCGGACCCTACGGGTTCAAGAACTATGTAGACATGACCGAGACACGTCTCCGGTCAATAACCAATAGTGGAACCTGGATGCTCATATCGGCTCCCACATATTCTACGAAGATCTTTACTGGTCAAACCGCATAACAACATACGTCGTTCCCTTTGTCATCGGTATGTTACTTGCCCGAGATTCGATCGTCGGTATCTCAATACCTAGTTCAATCTCGTTATCGTCAAGTCTCTTTACTCATTCCATAATACATCATCCCACAACTAACTCATTAGTTGCAATGCTTGCCAGGATTATAGTGATGTGCATTATCGAGTGGGCCCAGAGATACCTCTCCGACAATCGGAGTGACAAATTCTAATCTCGAAATACGCCAACCCAACAAGTACCTTTGGAGACACCTGTAGAGCACCTTTATAATCACCCAGATACGTTGTGACGTTTGGTAGCACACAAAGTGTTCCTTCGGTAAACGGGAGTTGCATAATCTCATAGTCATAGGAACATGTATAAGTCATGAAGAAAGCAATAGCAGAATACTAAACGATCAAGTACTAAGCTAACGGAATGGGTCAAGTCAATCACATCATTCTCCTAATGATGTGATCCCGTTAATCAAATGACAACTCATGTCTATGGCTAGGAAACTTAACCATCTTTGATTCAACGAGCTAGTCAAGTAGAGGCATACTAGTGTGAATAATAAACATTTACCATGATATAAGGAAATAAATAATAACTTTATTATTGCCTCTAGGGCATATTTCCTTCATCAGCCGCACTGGCGACGGGGACAGTACAACCACAACCCCATCCACAACAACAGCAACAACCCCCTCCCCAACAACCTGAACTTGTTAACGGTAACCAGGAAAACACCTCGCCTTTGCTTAACAGGGGAACGCTAGTTTGGCGATGCGGGCCACAGGACCAAGGGCACAACCTTGGCTGGCCAGATGATCAACAAAATTTTACACACTATCCCCAGGATCAGTACAACGTCCAAGGGCAATACTAAGAAATTCAGCAAGCAATTGCCTACTATCCCCAGGACAACTACAATATGCAGGGATATCATCACAGCCAACGACCATCCCATCAACCAGCTCCTTACCAGCAACCTCCAAACCATATTCAGCAACAACAATTTTACTATCATCCTGAACACCTACAGCCAGAATACTACCCAAATCAGCATCAAGTGCCACCACAGCAAATGCAGCCACAACCAGTACAACAGACACGGCCTTACAGTCATCCAGCACCTCCGCATCAGCAATACTTACCAGGCCCACAACATGGTCAAGGACCAGGCCCCCCTGGAAACCAACCTCTGCACATCCCCACACAAGACAGATATCATGATAATTACAGAGGACGTGAAAAAGATAATCAGTTCTACAAGTCAATTGCACACTACTAGAAAAACCCCTACTAATGGCGCACCTAGTATGGCTATTAATGGCGCATCTGTGGTGCGCCATTAATAGCACGCCATTAGTAATTTTTACTAATGGCGCACCATCTGGTGCGCCATTAGTATCTGGTATACTAATGGCGCACCATGTAGTGCGCCATTAGTATAGCCCACGGTGTGCCATTAGTATCTAGTTTTTTTCAAAAAAAAATTTAGAATTTTTCCAAATTTTTTTTTAATTTTTTTCAAAAAAAATTTTTCAATATTTTCTTAATCTCAGTTCACTATGGCTTAATCTCGGGTCAATATGCTTAATCTCAGGTCAAATCACACTCCGTGGTTAAACTTCCCGAAAGGTCACCCATCCTCACACTACTCCAGCCCAAGCACGCTTAACTTCAGAGTTCTATCCAACCCCAAAGAACAGCTCACTTCACGTGCACTTGTTGATATATCTAGCATATCAATCCTGTTATACCTTATTGATGTCTAGGACTTTGTTCATGTTAATGACTATGATGAAATTTTGAAAAATATTTCAAACTTCTCGATCATATTACGTATCATTTTTGAAAAAAAATCAAAAAAATTTGAAATTAGTAATTTTGAAATTAGTATTTTTTTTCATTACTAGTGGCGCACCACATCCACGGTGCGCCACTAGTAAGTTTGAAATTTTTGAATTTTTTGCCGCTAGATCTTGAAAGCCCCGTAACTTTTTTTTCTGTTAGGTTTTTGGGGATTTTGAAAATGTTTAACGGGTTCCCCAGTTAAATTCGGATGTAACTTTTCGAGTAGATGATTTTTCATATAAAAACTTTTTCATCCGAAAGTTAGTATGCAAAGTTATGCCCATTTTACAAATTTCTAGAGATTTTGCAAATGAAGTCGAAATTCATATTTGCAAATTTTCCCAACAACTAGACCACATATCACATGGGAAACTTATTTTCTTTTATTTTTTGATATTTTTATCATTTTCTTTTATTTTTTTAAAACCGAAAAGGCGATCCACAGGGTGCATTCGGTGGAAGGTGGCCAAGTTACTAATGGCGCACCGTGGGAGTGGTGCGCCATTAGTAGTTGAACTAGTAATGGCGCACCACCCGCGGTGCGCCATTAGTAACTTGTTACCTTCCACCTTCCACGTCGTCGGTGGAAGGTGGCCAAGTTACTAATGGCGCACCGTGGGTGGTGCGCCATTACTAATTCAACTACTAATGGCGCACCACTCCCACGGTGCGCCATTAGTAGTTTTGAAAAAAAATGATATTTTTTGATTTTTTTTAACTTAGTAATGGCGCACCGGTGGAAAGTGCGCCATTACTAGTTAAATTAGTAATGGCGCACCACTCCAAGGTGCGCCATTAGTAACAAAAATTTTTTATTTATTTTTACATTTTTTAAAACTACTAATGGCGCATTTACGGATGTGGTGCGCCATTACTATATCAATTAGTAATGGCGCACTATGCACCGGTGCGCCATTAGTAACAAAAAAAAATTATGTGTTTTTTCCAAACTACTAATGGCGCACCACACACCAGGTGCGCCATTAGTAATATATTACTAATGGCGCACCGAGACATGGTGCGCCATTAGAATATAGTAATGGCGCACCACATCACAGGTGCGCCATTAGTAGCCATTCCATCTATAGCCCTTTTTGTAGTAGTGGCAAGAGCCCCAAAAATTGCATTTCCTACATTTGATGGAACTAACCCCATGGAGTTGCTGAGGACTACTGAATTTTTTACTCTATGGTGTACGTCCCTGAAGAGGCTAAATGGGACTATGCTCAGATGTATCTGACTGGAAAGGCTGACACATGGCTGAGAAACTCCGGTATTTTAGATGAAAACCTCACCTGGGATCAATTCTGCGGTGTGGTGCTAAAAAGGTTCTCTGGGGACAGTTCATATGACGTGGTAGAAAATTTCAACTCCCTCAAACAAGGTGCTTCGACCATCTCTGAGTACACATACACGTTTG
Organism: Aegilops bicornis; assembly: GCA_021605145.1. Taxonomy (NCBI): domain Eukaryota; kingdom Viridiplantae; phylum Streptophyta; class Magnoliopsida; order Poales; family Poaceae; genus Aegilops; species Aegilops bicornis. Next base: position 710,770,885 of record CM038675.1, read on the forward strand.
AGGAAAGGATGTGCTCCTTTAAAAAGGAAAACCCAGGTGTGGCTAAGAGTTACTATATCAAGTGCTTTGTGAATGGCGTTATACCAGAAATCAAGCACTACTTGAAACCCTTCAAACCAACCACACTCTATGATGCAGTAGAAACTGCAAGGAACATGGAACTGGGAGTACAAGACCAAACAAGCAAGAAAGCTTACAACACCAATGCCACATTCCATAGAAACACCAACCAATAGTCTTACTTCAACAAACCAAAAGTAGGAGATGCTAGTGGAGTAAGAACAGAATTTGACAAGAAACCTGCGATCAAACCAGACACAAAAGTCAGAGAGCTTGGCTCCTGCAGATACTGTGGAGGCAAATGGTTTTTTGGGCACAAGTGTGCTCAATACAAAACACTAAACCTCATGGCCACTGAAAACACACCTGAGGATCAGGCAGCTGATGAAAACCTTCAGATCAGCGAGCCAACTGAAGAAATGCCCCCTGCTACTTCTCCCATAGAGGAAGAACAGTGCATGCATATATCTCAACAGGCCCTTGAAAAAAAAACAACTGCTGCAAATTTGTCTTTCAAAGTCAACATTGGGGTAAATGTGGAATTGCACTCCCGGATTCAGGTAGTTCCCACACATTCATTGACATGAATTTTGTTGCAAAAATATGTTGTAAAATTGTCAATAACCCAATGGAAACAGTGCTCATTGCGGGAGGTGGCCAATTACAACCTGGATTTCATGTAGCCACACCCCTTACACAATCCAAGGGCATAAGTTTAACAACTCCTTCAAGATATTACCACTAAAGGGCTATGGTATTATATTAGGGTGTGACTGGTTGAGCGCCCACAACCCCATAACAATGGATTTTGATAACAGGAAGGTCATTATTAAATAGCAAGGCAAGATGGTCAGCTTAAAGGACAACAACAGGAAAATATCCATCCCTCTCATCTCACTGAATAGGATGGACAAACTAGCACCAAAGGTCATTTCTGAGTTTTGCCTCATACCTACCACACCTATGAAGCCAACTGAAGTTCAACACTGCAGAGAAGTAGAAGATCTTCTCACCAAATACAAAGACGTATTCGAGGAACCTAAAGGACTGCCACCTGAGAGAGGTTGTAACCACGCTATTCCTTTGAAAGAAGAGGCCACACCACCAATGGTTCGACCTTATAGAGTTCCACACAAGCAGAAGAACGAGATGGAGACTCAAATTAAAGACATGTTGGAATCGTCTGTCATCAGACCCAGTGAGAGCCCATACGCCTCTCCGGCTATACTAATCATGAAAAGATGGCACTTGGAGACTGTGCATTGACTACAGAAAATTAAATTCTCAAATGGTGAAAACAAGTTTCCAATTCCTGTCATAGAAGACCTGTTTGATGAGCTTCATGGGGCAGAATTCTACACTAAGCTTGACCTAAGAGCTGGATACCATCAATTCAGGATGAAACCCAAAGACATCCACAAAACAGCCTTTAGAACTTATTTTGGTCACTTCGAATATTTAGTAATGCCCTTTGGGCTTACTAATGCACTAACCACCTTCCTTGCCCCGATGAATAAGATATTTGCTCACTTGCTCCGGAAATACGTTCTGGTTTTCTTTGATGACATACTAGTGTACAACAGGACACTACTAGAGCATTTAGCACATCTCAGAGAAGTATTGCAAATTCTCAAAGAAAATAGATTATATGCCAAACTGAGCAAGTGTACATTTGCTGCCCCACAAGTAGAATATCTAGGACACATAATCTCGGGCAAGGGAGTTGAGACAGATCCTAAGAAAATAGAAGCAGTCAAGGAGTGGCCAGTCCCCAAGAACATCACTCAACTCAGAGGATTCCTTGGCCTAGCAGGGTATTATAGGAGATTTGTAAGAAATTATGGCATCATTTGCAGGCCCTTACATGAAGCCTCAAGAAGGATGCATTTCAGTGGGGGCCAGCACAGCAAGAAGCTTTCTAGCAGCTCAAACACTGCCTAACAACTGCTCCTCTCCTGGCCCTCCCAAGCTCCTTTGTTCCCTTCACTATAGAAACTGATGCTAGTGGCTAGGGTATAGGTGTTGTATTAATGCAACAAGGGAAATCACTGGCATATTTCAGCCAAAGCATTGGACCTAAAGCCGCAGCCCTCTCCACATACGACAAAGAAGCAATGGCAATCCTCGAAGCACTAAGAAAATGGAGGCACTACTTACTGGGAAATGAACTTCACATCAGAACTAATCAGAAAAGTCTGAAATTCATCACAGAACAAAAGGTTTCTGAAGGAATCTAGCACAAGCTCCTACTGAAATTACTGGAATTCAATTACAGCATTGAGTATAAAAAAGGCCAAGAAAACATGGTTGTTGATGCTCTTAGCAGGAGAGAACACACCCTACTTGCCACCACTATTGTTACTCCCACATGGATTGATTCCGTGGAGCAGAGTTACATCGGGGATCAGCACTATCAGGGACTACTTCAGAAGTTGCTCATAGCACCACAAGCTGAGAAGCATTACACCTGACGGCAGGCATTCTCGGATACAAGGGAGAATATACATTGGACCCTATACTACTCTCAAACAACAACTTATTGATTCTATGCATGCATCTGCTATGGGTGTACACTCTGGCATGGTAGCTAACTATCAAAGAATCAAAACACTGTTTTACTGGCCTGGACTAAAAAAGGATGTGGAGAAGTTCATTTCTAAATGTGCTATCTGCCAAAGAGCTAAAGCAGAACACTGCCAGTACCCTAAGTTGGTAGACCCCCTCCCACCCCCCGACATGGCTTGGGCACACCTCACTATGGATTTCATTGAGGGACTACCTAAATCACAAGGAAAAGAGGTCATTCTAGTGGTAGTGGACAGGTACACTAAATATGCCCATTTCATCCCCTTGGCACACCCTTACTCAGTTCTCACAGTGGCCCAAGCTTTCATGGAACATGTATTCAAACTGCATGGCCCTCCCATCAGCATTGTCACAGACCGGGACAGAATTTTTACAAGCAAAATGTGGCAGGAGATATTCAAATCAATGAAGATAAAACTCAGGTTGAGCCCAACTTACCACCCTCAAAGTGATGGCCAAACCGAGCGTGTAAACCAATGTTTGGAAGCTTACCTGAGATGCATGGTTTTTCAAGAACCAAAGAAATGGTGTGCCTAGATTCCCCCACCACTTATCAGTGAGATAGCTATACCAGGCCCCTCTGATTCTGATGCAAAACCCTTCCTCGAAGAAAAACAGCACATGCTGACCAAACTCAAGGAAAATCTAGCTCAAGCACAGGGGAGAATGAAAAAATATGCAGACAAAAAGAGAACCGAAAGACAGTTCGAGGTGGGCGACATGGTCTACTTGAGGATGCAACCATATCGCTTAGCAGCTTTTGGCATCAGGCAGGCTATCAATCTCACAACCAAGTTTTATGGACCTTACAGAATAATTGAAAAGATTGGCAGAATGGCCTACAAGTTGCTGCTTCCCTCTAATGTGGGTATACATCTGTCTTCCACGTCAGTCAACTAAAGAAACATCTTGAAACACATGTTGTACCTTGCCCTGAACTACCTCTGGTTACTCCTGAAAGAAAAATCAAAACAAAGCCGGTAACAGTCCTAGAAACAAGATCCCTTCCCCGGAATGATGTCCTCATCACACAATGGCTCATACCATGGCAAAACCTTAGTCCAGATGAGGCTACCTGGGAGGTTGCTTCTTTCATGAAAAGGGTATTCCCAGCATTCTTCAAGAGCACCATCCAATCCTGGTTTCCGGAGAAATATACTTGAGGACAAGTATGTTTTCCAAATAGGAGTATTGTCGATTCTCGAACAATGAACCCAGGTGTCACCTAAATTCAGTAACTACAGCGTACCGGTTCGGCTTCAGTTAAATCAGATCGAAGGACTGTGAAGATTTTTTTTTGAAAAGGGGGTTTACCCCAGCCTCTGCATCAGAAAGATGCATACGGCTCATATTAAAAAATAAAATCCAGTAACAAAGTCTCCAAGTATCGAGGTGCGAAAAGAAGTAAAAGCTCGAAAGAGCTGAAATCCTAAGCCACAACCGGCTGGCAAACACAATAGGAGCACTACATGCCTATCCTATTACATGACCGCCATCCAAACCGGTTGAAAATATCCCGCGCTACCATCTCCCATCGGGTAGACGCGATAACCAACGCTCCTCGCCTCCGTCGGAGTGAGTAGCGACCACATACGGATGAATGCCGTGGCCTCAAGATAACCTGCAAAAGTGAATGTTTGTTGATCTGTTAAATACTAAATCATTTCTGCAGTTCCATACTGCCCAAAGTAAAGCACAAACGCCAACATGAATGTGTCTTGCAGTATCGGAATCAACCCCATCAAGCCATGGTCCAAATAACATGTTGATAGAGGTGGGTTGATTAATATAAAATGCAATATGAATCGACCGCCACAGAATCTTAGCCAACAGACAATCGAGGAAGAGGTGTTTGATGCTTTCGTTATTATCGCAAAAGCTACACCTAGATGAGCCCATCCAGCTATGCTTTTGCGGGTTATCCTTAGTCAAAATGACTTGTTTATGCACAAACCACATAAACACTTTGATGCCTAAGGGAAGCTTTACTCTCCAAACGTGAATCGAGGAAGGGACAACGCTAGAGTTAATGACATCCAGATACATAGACTTAACCGAGAACGCACCGTTCTTAGTAAGTTTCCAATGCAGCTAATCTGGTTGCTGGGTCAGCCGAACCTCCATTAAACGTCTAACAAGGTGGAGCCAAGCCTCCCAACGATTTCCGACTAGCGTCCTTCGAAAACTAATATTGAGGGGAGTGGATTTTAGAACAGATGCAACGTAGGCTTCTCTACGTCGCACAATGTTGAACAAAGTAGGATATTGAAGTGCAAGGGGAGTCTCCCCAAGCCACGTATCCTCCCAAACTCTCGTAGTGCCTCCATTCCCGACAATAAATTTTGACTTGTTGAAAAAAAGCTGGTTGACTCTCATCAAACCCTTCCAAAAAGGTGAGTCGGAAGGCCTCACATTTACCTAGGCCAGGGTTTTAGCATAAAGATACTTATTACGCAAAATCTAAGCCCAAGTAGCTTCCGTCTCGGATTTAAAGTTTAAAAAGCCATTTACAGGGAGACATATGTTTTAACTTCCAAATTTTCAATGCCTAGACCCCTTGGTCCTTCGCCTACATATTATATCCCACTTAGCAAGCCTATACTTCCGCTTGAGGTCGCTAATCTGCCAAAAGAACCGAGATCGGTAGAAATCTAACCTTTCACGACTCCCACCGGAACACTGGAAAAAGGATAAGAGAAACATAGGCATACCGTAAGGACCGAATTAATCGTAATCAATCGTCCTCCGTGATGACATGAGCTTTCCTTTCCAACAGCTCGGTTCTTTTCAAAGCGATCCTCGATGCATTTCCACTCACCGTTAGTCGACTTACGATGATGAATGGGTATACCTAAGCACGTAAACGGTAAGGAACCCAATTCACATCCGAACAATTGTTTATACGTGTCCTGGTCCTCCTTTGCTCTTCCAAAGCAAAACAATTCGCTTTTGTGAAAGTTAATTTTGAGGCCGATAGTTGTTCAAATAAGCATAACAGCAGCTTCATGTTTCTTGCTTTCGCCAAGTCGTGCTCCATAAAGATGATTGTATCATCGACATCTTGAAGAATGGAAATCCCTCCGTCAACTAGATGTGGGACCAGGCCACCTACCTTCCCTGCATCCTTTGCCCGACCTATTAAGATAGTGAGCATATCAGCCACTATATTAAAAAAGATCGGTGACATCGGGTCTCCTCCCCTTGTGTGTTTGGAAATAGTGACCTATGTTGTCATTCACTTTAATCCCTACACTCCCTTTTTGCGTAAAGGAATCAATCTGGTTTCTCCAGGCCGGATCAAAACCTTTCATACGCAAAGCTTGTTGAAGGAAAGGCCATTTAACTTTATCATATGCTTTTTGAAAATCCACTTTAAAAACTACGCCATCAAGTTTTTTTGAGTGGATTTCATGGAGCGTTCATGCAAGACAACAACCCCTTCAAGGATGTTTCGATCGGGCATGAAAGCGATGCAGGACGGATGAACCACAGTGCGCAATCTGCGTAAGTCTGCTCGTCCCGACCTTGGTGAAGATTTTGAAACTCACATTAAGCGTACATATAGGTCTGAACTGCTCAATGCAAACCGCGTCTGTCTTCTTAGGAAGAAGAGTTATCGTTCCAAAATTCAGCTTAAACAACTGAAGTTGTCCCTCAAAAAACTCCTGGAACATGGGCATCAAATCACCCTTAATAAAATGTCAGCACTTTTTGTAGAAATCCGCCGGAAACCCATCCGGTCCTGGAGCCTTATTATTCTCCATCTGTGCAATGGCTTCAAACACCTCTTTCTCAAAGAAAGGAGCAGTCAGGAGCTCATTCTCGGCAGTCTCAAGTTGAGGAACATCCTCAACCCTAGACTCATCTAAGGACACAAAATTCTCTTCCGGGGGACCAAACAACTATTTATAATAATTGGTAATATATACTTTCAGATTGTCTTGACCAACTATCGTCCCTTCATCTTGTTCTAACTGAAAAATTCTCTTTTTACGATGCTTCCCATTAGCGATCATATAAAAGAATTGAGTATTGTCCTCTCCTTGTACTATCTTGCGAACCTTAGCTCGCAACGCCCACTTCAATTCCTCCTCGCGAAGAAGCTGTTTAAGTCGCATCTCCGCCTCTATCTTTGTTTCCAACTCACTGGAATCCAAGATAGAAGTTCCAGCTTTAACTTCAAGGTTTTGAATAAGTAGAAGAAGTCTCTCCTTCTCCGCCTTATAAATACCATGTGTGTGCTTAGCCCATCCTCGAAGGAACCTTCGGAGATGATGAATCTTACATTGCCATCGCTCGATAGGCGTCCTTCCTCCTGAGTCTTTAGCCCACTCCCGAGCTAACAACTCAAGGAAACCTTCTCTTTCAAACCAGGCAAGTTCAAACGAGAAAATGTTCTTGTTGCCCACAAACGTTTGAACCCCTGAATCAACTTGTAACGGTGTATGGTCAGAGACACCCCTTGTCAATGCCTGCACGGTTACCAGAGGAAACTTATGTTCCCATTCGACACTTGCTAAGACACGGTCAAGTTTCTCAAACGTCGGGACCGGTAACGAATTAGCCCAAGTGAATTTCCTACCCGAAAGCTCTATCTCTCTGAGATCCAAACTTTCGATAATAGTGTTGAACATAAACGACCATCGGCCGTCAAAATTGTCATTATTCTTCTCCTCCTTCCTACGAATACTGTTGAACTCCCCCACTAAGAGGGGTAGCTGTTCGTTACCACAAATACGAACCAGATCCGCCAAAGTTCGGCTTGAGCTCAAGTTGCGCAGCTCCGTACACCGCCACCAAAGCCCAATCAAACCCATCTGCCTTAGTTCGAACTCGGAACTTGACGGCAAAATCCCCCAAAACTACACTCCGGACATCCAACGTTTCGCACTTAACCCCAAGTAAAACCCCACCGGATCTTCCTCGAGGGGGGAGGCAATGCCAATCAAAATCTTACCCCCCGGACAAAGTGGCAAGAAATTGTGAAGTGAAGTTACTTCTTCCAGCCTCAGACAAAGCAATAAAATCTAAATGATGTTCAAGAGAAGCCTCCGCTAGAAATCTTCTTTTAGCCAAGTCTCTAAGACCTCTGCTATTCCAGAAAATGCCTCTCATAATTCATCATAAAAAAAATTGCAGTGCGGATCCTAGCACTCCTACGTGCAGCCGAGACTGGATAAACCTTCCGTTTCCACGTCCGCTTTGGCTTATGGTGACCATCAACCTGGTCAGCACTGGCATTCTCAGCTTATATCGCCTCGGGCTCATCTACATAGAGAGACACCTCAGGAATGGTATCCTCCTCCGTCTCGGGTAGTGCAGGGTCAAGATCGGCACACAAGCCATCAAGAACCCTAACCCCCAGCGCCTCTATCTCCGAGTCGTTCATAGGTTTAACAGCAGCAATGTGACGGATCATATCTACCGCACGATCAGCTTCCAAATCAAGAATGTCATTAACCGACCTAGAGACCTCAAACTCATTGTTACCAAGTGAAACTCCAATTTGGTTTGCATTATGAATAATTTCAGCATCAGTAAAATGCAAAATGGAATTGGACTGATTAACCGACATACCAAAGGAGGTTTCGACGTCACAGCAGCTTGGCAGCTCTCAAAGCGGACCTCACCGCATGTCATCAACGTCCGGCTGCTCCTCAGCTCTCCTGCGACCCGCCTCCCCTGGGAGACTGGGTCCGGGATACCGCCAAAGGCGATGACCTCCTCGCGTGAAGATCTGCTAGGGGAAAGGCCTCCTGCCCATCCCCCAGTAGCGGCACCCCGGGCCTTAGCCACCGGGGCAGGAGAGCAACACGGCGACTACACCCGCGTCCTGACCACGGGCGAACCGCCGGCAGAAGGAGCGGGGGAGACCCGCGCACGGCGCTCCGGAGAGGGAGCCGGGGAGATGGGCGCACCACCTGACCCGCCCACCGCAGCGGGGCAAAGAGGGCTGGCGGCCACCTGCACGGCCACCCCTCCTCCCGCGCGCGGCGATGTGGAGAAGAGCGCCGAGTCCTCGGGGGGCGCCGACGGCGACGGCATCACGGGAGACCGGGCCTCCTGCCCGTCACCTCTAGCCACGTCCGCAAGCGCTGCACCATCCACCGTAGGCAACAGCGAAGTAGGAGATGTGGGAAGGGCCGCCTGCCCCTCGGGACCTCCCACCTCAACCGCATGCGCACAAAGAGGAGCCATGGGATCCACGGAACCCGAAGAAACACCCCGAAGGCGAGGCGGAGCAGAGAAAGGTCCCAAGGACCCAAGCTGCAACGTGGACGTCGGAGCAACCCCAGAAGAACTAGCAGGAGCAATATTAGTAGACTCAGACGGACCTACCGGACCCTTGGCCCCGTTATCATCACCCATAGCCGAATCATCCTGGTTTCCCGGGGCACCTCCTCCCTCGGTCGTGTCCATAGGGTTGTCATCCTCAAACTCGTCGAACAAATTAGGATCCTCCTACGTAACGCCCAGCTGATACATAACACCATCGTCGCCCAAGGCACCACATTCGCAAGAACTCAATATTAGCCACACCGACAAGTAAACGCCACTCCGTTGGCCATAGTGAATGGCATATCCACTGCTCAGTCTTGCCGATCAAAGACCCCAAACTCCACGTCACCAAGAAGCTATCCAAGGGATCAGATGGCGCCCCGGAAAAACGAACCCAAATCTGCCTCAAAGGCATGCCCTGTGGCTCCTTCTTCTTCCACTCATCAAACTGCAACACAAGACTAGTGCCTGTGACCCTGCTCATACCAAACTTGAGGATTCGCACCTGATCCTCTTTAGACGGAAAATCAACTTTGTAAGACGTATCGTTAAGCTTGAGTAACGACCACTGAAAGTTATCCGGAGCGAGTTCTCGCAGCTGCTGAATGATTTGCGCCTCGGTCAACGGTCCATGAACTATCTTCACCACCCCTGGAAAAGAAGTCTCTACCGCTGGTGCCAGAGGTGCCACACTGGGAGACTCGAAGAACATCAACTCCGAGCAGCAGACCCAGATATCTGAACAAATACCTTAGGCCCAAGCATAAGAGGGCACTCAAAGAAGCGGCATGCTTCGGTTTCCGGCACAGTCACATAATTCCGCAGGCACTCAGCCATAAAGTGTCCCGTGTCACTACATCGAAAACAAGTAAGCTTCTTCTTCTTAGCCGCCCACTTGGACAACTTGTCGACCTCGATCTGTCCGTACCATGCTCGTAAGCAGAATCACCACCGCATGGTTTCCGGCAATGTGACTTCGGCCAGGCACGAACAGTTTCCACCGCCACTGCGGTAGAACCGAACCTTCGCCGCCACCACCTCGGTCTCAACCGTAGCCTTCGGATGCCTAGGCGGGTAGTTACGTCTGTGCCCACCCCGACCTCCGCGGAATCGGCCCGGAAGGCGGTTATTAGGAGCAACCGCCTCCACGAAGTTACAGCGGACCACGAAGCCCGGTTGGCATTGCCGTCGTCCGTCCAAGCATAGCCACGGCCACCGCCGAGGACGAAGATCCCGATGCAAACCAGCACCGTGGCGTCGTAACCGTCATCACCCCACCGCCACGCTGGGATTCCGGTCATCTCCGGCGACGCCAACCCCACGGCCGAAGCGGGCCTTGTCCAGTGGCCACCGCGTCGACCGCCATTTTCTCGGCCACGGCCTCGGCTCAGCCCTAGGCGGAGGCGGCGGTCAGCCTAGGCTGTCAGTGGCGGGGCAGGGCCCGAGCGGGCGGTGGAGGCGCCGCCGAGGCGGCGGAGGAGCAACGATGCGGCGGCGGAACAGCCCGGCGGAGGTGCCGTGACGCGAAAACTGGCAGCAGCCCGCCGCCGAAGAGGCCGAACCGCCCGCTGCCCCGAATCGCTTCTCGCCACGGGAGGCATCCAGCGGCGGCTTGGGCGGCATGGCCGGGCGTTGGGAGACAAAGGCGGCGCCGGTTGACTCCGGCTAACTCGCAAGGAACGGCACAAGGAGGCGGATGGAAAACCCACACGTCCACAGCCCGAACCCTAGCGAGGATAAGCGGAGGAGAGAGTGGAGTACGTGCATCTTGAGGCGATCGATCCAAGGCCCTCATGCACGCAAGCCTCCCTTGCGTCGTGTGCTGGCCAGCCCCGGGCCTCAAGCCCGATCTTGACCAAGCCAAGATCGCAGGTACTGCCAGGCAGCCCAACCGAGCCCAACAACTCGTTCAGACGCTCCAATCTGGCCGTTCGTATGTCACACAACACGGCCACCGCCGGCGAACTCTGTGACACCCTCGAACCACCCTTTTTCTTGCGCCGAGTCACTCTCGTCCAACAGTCGGGATGAAAAAAATCTGACAAAGTGATGGCCGACGGCCCATCCTTTGGCAATGGTCCCTTCCATGGTTTCACCTTCGACTTCTGCGAAGGAGCCGATGTATCCAACGAACTCGAGTTCTTATAACTCACCTTAGGTTTAGACTCCGAAGTAGATGTGACCACAACAAGTGGAGATGGTGACTGCACCGGCGCCTCCGGCAGATCCTCAACATCATCTTCTTCATCATCGGCTAGTATCCAAAAGCGCCCCCCAACCCGCCGCGCAAGCTTGGGCTCCTCGGCGTCACTTGTGAGATCCACAAACTCAATTTGTTCATCGCATTCTCTGGGTTCCTGCACACACTCAAGAACTTCGATATGGAAAAAATCAATAATAAACCTTTTACCAACAGCAAGATCTTCGTCAACGTTGAGATGTCGTCCGGCTAAAATATCTCCTTCATCGCGGATCGTCATCCAACGGGACGGGTGCGAGTAGATCAGGCCATTGATCCATGTCCCCGCCTTTCTATCGTCCTGAAAACGCACATACCATTTAGTATGATTCAAAAACACCCGATCCCGATCTGCCGTCGGGGGATCCGGGCAAGACGACAAGACAGGGGAGAGATCGGGCGCCGTCTCCGAAACCGGCATCCTCGCAATTCGGATCGGATCCAGCGCAAGTCGCCGAGGATCCGCATGGCGGAGGAGCGGTGGAGAGGAAATGGGCCGCGGTGGAGGCTCCGGCAGGATTGGCAGCGCCGGAGGATCCCGGCCGCCGCCCGCCGCTTCGCCCGAGGGGACGACCGCGGAGTCGCCGCGCGGAGTCGCCTGCGGCGTCGCCCTTCATTAAAAACACCCTAGTCAAAGAGAGGACTGCAGGAACCCATTAGATACATGAAGGAATCGACGGCTGGGAAGATAACACTGGGCGTTTACCTGCTAGTGGTAGTTTTTCTACTGTAATTCACGGAGCTGTACCACTCCTTATAAGCCCGCCTGCGAGCACATGAGGGACACTCATTGTATCCACTCCTTATAAGCCCGCCTGCGAGCACATGAGGGGCACTCATTGTATCCACAAACAAAAATTCTAGTTCTTATCTGTAGGCTAGCTTGTATCAAATTCCTCAATTAATAGAAGGGTCTCCACATCGGGAGTTTATCTACTGCTTGTTCCTGTCGATTTGGTAGCTAGTTCTGCCGATCCCCTTCGGGATCTGACACTCTGCCTTCTTCTTGATCAAATGCTGAATCCAGGTTGATTTTCAGAATCCGCTCGGGCGGGCACACCCAATCCTATTCTCATCGAGTCTTCCATGTAGTGTTTGTCTGACAAATGGGCCCACATAATGTTTAATTAGCCCACCGTCATCAGGAACCGTCATTAAGCAGGTTATAAGTGTCCACCGCCTTGTACAGAGGGTATAATACTCCAATCTCCAAGCCATGAAATCAGTAGTTCGTCCTCGATCAATTTCCACTTAATAACAGAGCCCATAGGTCGCGCCACCCTAGAAGCCACGATGAGCAGCCGCCGCCGCGCCGGCACTGGCTCCAGCTCCAGCTCCGTCGGCCGCCCTGACCACGTCCTGCTCTACAAGTACGGGCTCAGCAAACTGGCCGAGGACAACAGCACCACCGCGCACACCTTCACGGAGGCAACCAAGACCATCAAGGCAAGGCGACCCTCTCGACCGCCGACCCGCCGTCGCCCTCCTACCTCCACGTCAGCTGCCCCGACCTCCAAGGCCGCCCCTTCGCCGAGAGTCCGGAGATCCTCTGGTCATCGGAGGGCCTCGTCCTCTTCCGGGTCTTCCTCGCCCCTCCCGGGACAATCGAGTTCTTCCTCTACAGGGCCGGGCGCCGGCCGTCGCTCGATCTGCTCCACGGCGTCGGCGATTATTTCTGCAGGGAGCTTATCAGTCCATACCGCGTCGCCGTCGTCCACGATGGTGACGGCGACGGGACGGCAGGGGCTTTGTCCTAGCCGTCTTCGGTTGGGACTGGGAGTATAGGAGGGAGTTCAACTACAACCTACACGTCTTCAGGTCCAAGCGGCGCGCCTGGACCAAGGAGCGCCTCGCCCCACACCTTCCTTCTTGGATAAACACGAAACGTCCGGAGGTCAACCCCGGCAAGGTGATCACCCTGCCTGGGGCGGTGGGCTACGTCGATCTCTGGAAGGGGGTCCTGATCTGCAACGTGCTCGAGGAGCCGGTGACGGCGCGCTTCATCCCGTTGCCGAACCCGCTGCCCGGCAACCAGGAAGACTACGAAGAACGGTCGCCACGGCTGATACGCGACGTGGCCTGCGCCAACGGCTTGACCATCACATGCGTCGAGATGGAAGATTTATACTCTTCTAGAGCCAGAACCCCCGATGTGCTCCATGACTGCGAGGTCGATCCGACAGAGGAGAAAGACGTATGGGTTGGTTGGAGGCTCGTGACATGGTACAGGGAGGTATCATGGGACTACTGGCGCAAGGGGTGTGTGCTCCATGCCGACGAGCTTGGAACCGTCTCCTTGCCACCGCATCCTGCTGCGAGAACCGAACCATTGCCACCCAAGCACCTGAAACCATCTTCTGAAGATGAAATATTGCCTCTAAGCCACTTGGAAACATCATGTCCCATCCTGTGTGGTGAGGACGTCGTTTGCCTCTTCTCCAAGAGGGACGATGGCGATCATGATGCCTGGATTGTCGCTGTTGACATGAGGAACAAAGTAGTGAGAGGGATGCTGCCATTTTATGACGAGCATCCAGCCATGGTTTTGAATCCAGACTACATATCCTGTGCGCTGAAGAAATATCTTAGGAGTGAGTCAGATGGAGGTGGTTCACTCACGGAAGATACTCGTTCTCATGGCAAACGTCGTCGTTCGTTTCTCGAAGACCCGATGTTGAGGGGTTCAACGTTGGAAGAGAGCAAACAAAATGGTTGAGTCATGCCCTCCGCCATAAAAGCATTCATTGTTTTGAGCTGGATGTTAATTAGTCAGTTATATGGTTTAAGATCTATCGTACTTCGGTGGTGTAACTTTGCACTGAAATTGCATTTTTTTATCTAAATATGTGAAGGATAAGCATATAATTGTGTGCTTTTCGAACTCTATTATTCTCTCCGTCCTAAAATAAGTGTAGCAGACTTAGTACAATTTTGTATTAACGTTGAACTAAGTTTGCACTTATTTTGGAACAAACGGAATATAACTTACATGCATATTCTATAGCTCTTGTGTGTATACTTACACATATAAAAATAGAAATTAATATTTGCAAAGGGAAGAGTGAATTAGTGACGTTGGTATTACCCTTAAGAAGAAAGAAACTAAAATAAAACTAAAACAAAATAACAAAATTGATTTTTTTCTAAGGAAGCATGAATTTATGGCATTGGCATTACACTTTAAGGAGAAAGAAAAATAAGAAAGTTGAAGCAAATAATAATAGAATTTGCACATAATCTACAAATAAATTTTGTTTTTTATAAACATATATTAGTAGATTTTCTGAAAAAAGAAGTTTTCTAAGGAGCGAATTTGTGGCATTGTATTGCCCCTATAGAAGAAATAAAATAAAATAAAAACTAAAAAATCAAAAAATAAAACTTCATAAGAAAGATTGAATTAGTGAATTTATACTCTAAAATATTTTATATACATCCGTATGTAGTTCGTATTGAAATCCTTAAAAGGGCTTATTTTAGAAACGGAGGGAGTACATTTTGAGAACAAAGAAAAAAACATTAAAAGGGATATTATTGAACGGAATTCCTGGCTCTACGTATAGCTAAAGTGGTTTAGTTGCTACCAAGTCAGCATGCAGATTTCATGTCAAGTAAGAATTCACACGCCAAGATCTTTTGACAGAACCGCCATTTGTAATTACCGCCTTATACCGATCGAGCCGGTAATCTTCAATCAATGAAATCTCAATCAGTTTAGAATCCCCAGATCTCATCACCCCTAGATCCACGATGAACCGCCGCCACCGCGCCGCCTCCAGTTCCATCGGCCGTCACGACCACGTCCTCCTCTTCACGCACGGGCACAGCGAACTGGCCGACGACAACAGCACCACCGCGTACATCTTCACGGAAGCAACGAAGACCATCAAGGTGACCGTCTCGATCGCCGACCTGCCGTCGATCTCCTACTTCCACGTCAGCTGCCCCGACCTCCAAGACAGCCCCTTCAGACGGAGGCCGGAGATCCTCTGGTCATCGGAGGACCTCGTCCTCTTCATGGTCTTCCTCGCCCGTCCCGGCTCAATCGAGTACTCCTTCATCTACAGGGCCGGGCGCGAGCCGTCGCTCGATCTGCTATCCGGCGCTGGAGAGTATTTCATGAAGGAGAAGCTAGATCCATCCCTCCTCGCGGTCGTCCCCGAAGGCGCCGGCGGGAACTTCGTCCTGGCCACCTTCTACTGGGACTCGCTGTCGGCGCGGTGCTACCTCCACGTCTTGAGGTCCAAGCGCCGTTCCTGGACCAAGGAGCAGCTCGCCCCAGATTTTCCATCCTGGATGTTCAACGACCGTCCGGGATTTTGCCCCGAGAATGTGATCGTGGTACGCGGAGGAGCGCTGGGCTACGTCGAGCTCTGGAAGGGGAGCCTGCTCTGCGACGTGCTCGAGGAGCCGGTGACGACGCGCTTCATCCCGTTGCCGAACCCGCTGCCCGGCAACAGGAAAGGCTACAACAATGGGATGTCGGAACGGGCGTCGTGGGTACGGTTGATACGCGACGTCGCCTGCACCGACGGTCTGACGATCACATGCGTCGAGATGGGAGATTTATACCGTTTCGTATCGAGAACCCCTGACGGCGATGTGCTTCATGACTCCGACATTGATCCGTCCGAGGAGGCGGGGGAACGCAGATGGGTTGGCTGGAGGCTCGTGACATGGCATAGGGAGATCTCCTGGGACTACTGGCGCAAGGGGTGTGTGCTCCATGTCGATGAACTTGGAACCGTCTCCTTGCCTCGCCATCCTGCTAGAACAGAGCCATTGCCACCCAACGGCGGCCGAATTCACTGTTTTGACCATTTTTGTAAACTTTAGCGTGATCTGACCCCGGTTCGAAAAAATTTCGTGATTTGACCCTTTTCCTACCGCCATCATCCTTGGCGGTAGGGTAATACAGCCTACCTGTAACATCCCAAAATTCTAAAATTTGGGATGTTATAATAATTAAAATATATGATTGTTTGATTGATTGTTGAGTGATTGATTGAGTGAAATTAATTGGAATTTTAAACTTTTGAAGTTTTGTTGAGAGGGAATAAAAGGACTTTCCAAAAAAAAATATGTTTGAAAATATTTGAATTTGGAAATATTTCAAACTTCATGCCACTCAATGATCCTCATGATTTCTTCAATGAAAGAGAGTGGGGAGTAAAGAAAATTTTCATTTTGAATTTTTCATTTAAATTTTGTTTTTAACTCAAAGTGGCATTTGAGTTTTATTCAAAAACTTTTCTGACAAAGAACACTTGAACAAAAGTGTTGAGAGGGAGTAACATGACACCCCAAAAATGTTGGAATAAATTTACCATAGAGTTTTTAGAGTCATTTGGATTGAATTAAAAAAATGATTTTTTCAAAAAGTATTTTATTTGCCCATGGAAAATATCCCATTAAATTGGTCTTATTTTTCTGATCGTTTTTATATATAATACTCCTATATTTTATTTTATTTTTAAATGATTTTTATTCGTGGATTCTTTTTTAAAAAAGGAAAGGTATTTTTGTTTTGGGCCAAATCCGGCCCAATCGCGCCAGATCATCTCGTTCCTCACGAAGTGGATTTCTTTCCCGAGCACAGCCGCGTCGGCCATCGTCGGAGATCGCGGGATTCGCGAAATCCCTTGCCCCCTCCTCCAAACCGACCCGCCCCCCCTATAAATGGCCACCTCCCGCATCCATTCCCCCCCTAGAGCCGCCTCTCCTCGCCCCACACTACCGCGCCACCTCGCCGGAGTTCGCCGGACCACCACCGCCATTGCCGCCCCGCCCCACCACCTCCGGCCATCCCCGCCACCCACCGACCCCACCAGCCGCTCCGCCCCGCTCTGCCCCGACCATCCCTTCCCCGCCCTTGGCCACGGAGGACGTCGCCGGAGCTCCACCAGAACCCCATCATCGGAACTGCTACAGTAAATCCCGACCTACTGTTTTTTTTTTCGTTCTGTTTTTAAACGGAATAGTTCAATCTTGTAAAATCCATAGTTAATTATCTACGAGGTATTTTTGAGTGATTCCAACTGCCTTGGATCACAAATTTTATGAAGTTTCTGTTAGTTCAATTGTATTTCATATTTAAGCAGTTTGCATTTGTGTTTGTATGAATTTTCTCAAATCACTAGATGTGAGCTATTTTGAGTTAGGAATATTATTTTCGACCGATTCTTTTTGCTCCTGGTCTCTAGGACCTTTGTTTATCCAGTAGTATTTAGTATTTTATTTTTAGGTTAATTTAAATTAGGATTATAGCAAAACAGTACTGTTTTACTTATAGTTCTGTTTTAGCCTTTTCTTTATTGTTTTTATTAGTTTTAATTTTTTTATTTTTGTCACTTTGACAAAATTAGTTGTGTTTCTGTTAGACAACAGGAGAAAATTCTATTTTTATTTCAAAAATTTATTTTCCTTAGTTTTGTATGAAACCTTCTATAGGTCATAGTTAGAGTTTTATAAAAGCTTTTTATTTGTTTCTTTTTGCAAATAAAATTTTATGAAAAATACTTTCTGTTAACTTAGTAGTCTTACTTTTTATTTTCTGTTAAATTATTAGTTTAGTGTTTTAATTGTTGTTAAGTTTTTTTTAATTAGGGCAAAACTATGTTAGATGCTTGTAGCAAAGTCATAGATTTTCGTTAGTAGTTTTTCTTTCTAGTTTTATTTGAAGCTTCTTTGGACATTGTTGGAGTTTTATTATTGAGTTTTTATTATTTTTTGTTTTAATCGTTATTTTGAGTGTTAGTATTGCTTGATAGAATGGTTGCTTATGTGAATGCTATGTTTGACTTGTATAGATTTTCTTGAGAGTGACGAATAGTTCTATCAAATTTTATGAGAGTGTTGTTATCTTCATCAACGTACCAGGCAAGTTCACTTTGACCATGCTTTCATACCTATGTTTTATTGCATTTAGTGGCATCTTTGCAACCACCCTCCAGTAGTGATATTGAATTCTTGTAGTTGAGTAGTATGCATGAGGTAGGAACCCATCACCCTGTTATCAAGCCCAGGACGTTATTTATTTTAATGCTATGCTATAGTAGACGGGGTTGGGTATGAGTGCATGAGAGTGGTGTGAAGAAGGAGGACTCTACGTCGATGACGACAACTCCATGATGGCATCTGCAAGGATCTGCATCTTCAAGGCCTCAAGACTTCAAGACTCGAGACAAGAATTCAATACACAAGATCGGGTGAAGGGACGGTTGTGGGCACCTGGAGCAAACAGTGGATGGCGGGATGCATGGAGAAGCGCCATGACATCTTGCGGAAAGCTTCACCCAGGCTCAAAGAGACGGAAGAATACTTCATGCCCGGAAGCTTACATGCAACCGCAAGTCACTATGGGCTCTAGCTTGGTCAACCTTAGTTGTGACTACTGGTGGGGCGGTGCTAGCGGGCGTAGAACTACGGTAGGATTGGATGAGCACCGGACGGTGGTCGGGAACTCTTGAGGAAGACCATGTTTGATCGTCTTGTTCTCAAACACCACGAAGTGCGAGAACGTAAAGAGGGATCGAATCTTGCGGGTAAAGTGTACAAACCTCTGCAGAGGGTTAAAACTAATCGATTAGCCGTGTCCCGATTCACGGGCAATTTGAGCATCTGGACTTGGATCTATCTCGGAACTCTCAAAGACCGGATGATAACTTAATTGTGGGCAACTTATGATGATTTGGGCTATGAGACATCGGTTGGCGGAACCATGTCATGATAGAAAACTCCATAGTACAGACTCCGGTTATTCCTTTGATGTAGGGAAAATAAAACCAGCTTTTACGCAAAACCCCGGCATACGAGCCACAAAGCCATATTGCATATAGTATAGTTTTATCATCTGTTTTTTTATTGTGATCTTGCCGGTACATTCAATGTACTGACCTACACGGCTGCAACCTAACATGTTGCAGGTTTTTCTTCGACGAGTAAGAGTTACGATACAGGGTTACGGTCTACACTCAACCTGCCGATGGCGTTGATGGGACTCCACACCCGATTACTTGTTTCATTGAGACTTATGAGGTATATATCAGTTTCGTTATTTATACATGTGATTGCACTTTGATATATACATTGATGTACTGTGTGTGCCAAAGATCTTGATCCGAGGATGGCACGGATACCGAGGCTTGACCGTCTGAGGTCGGGTCGCTACAGATATGGTATCAGAGCACATGTTGACTGTAGGACGTGACCCTAGAAATCGGAAAGCCCCTAGGACAGGATGTCTCAAAAAACTTTATTTTCAAAAGGATCCTTTACTTCTCGTCTTTTTCTGATTTTATCAAGTAGTCCCTCTGACCTCAAATAGTTAGAATATACACCTTTCCCTTTTGACCACACGGAAGATCAATCAAGTCACTCCAAGAATTAAAGATATCGGACAACCGATGGCCATTTCAGAGTAAAGAGGATTTCACCATGCGTTGGAAGAATTGCAGCTGCAACAATTGAAGACTCTGAAGACTTGAAGAATTTGAAGTTCCTGAAGAATTATTTGACCTTTAGAGACCAAACCCCTGTTATACACCTACGTTAGATGCGATGATTTGTGAGCTGTCATTTGTTTGATGTTTTCCGACAGCCCCAAAATAAAACTCGTTTCTTCAAAACTATTGTTTGTATTGTGTGTATCTCTCTCTATCTAGCTCTCTCTTATCTCACCCTAAAACCCTTGGAGCCAATAGATGATGAATGAAGAAGGACTGGTATTCTCTGGACCGATGACTCGGTTGGAGGCAGAGCTATGGATTCAAAACATGGAGAATCAACTCAAGAAAAATTGGATTGCAAGGAAGTATGAGGTTCCATATGCTCTTGACATTTTACCGAGAGTGCTGCAATCTGGTGGAAAATGCATCAAGCCATACAAGGACGTAATGGAGCAAGAACTTGGGAGGAATTCAAAAGACCTGTTGAGATCACGCCTTATTCGGAAGCACTATGATAACCCGAAGAAGAAACCTTGTGCCTGCAAGATTTATGGAGAAATAGGACACACCAATGAAGAACACAAGGATGGATGCCCTTATTGTGAGGAAAATCACCCAGAGGAAGAATGCCCGATCAAGGTGTTACTTGTTTCCTGTGTCAAGGAACCACGCACTACCCTGCTCAATGTCACTTTTACCCCAAGGTACAAGAAATTACCAACCAACAGAAAGAAGCCTTCAGGGGAAATTTAGAAGAATCTATGATGAAGTTATTGAAGACCCTGATGGTGAAGGCCTAAACAAATTTTTCGCCCAAGTCTGCTATTCATGTGGGGAAGAAGGACATTTTTCAGTGTATTGCACGAAGGAAAGCAAAGAGGATCTCAGAGACTTCCCGACAGCAGAAGTGAAGTTTGACCCTCAGGAAATAGAAGCTCTGGTCATTATGGAGAAATCTAGGAAGAGAAAGCGAAGGCATCCCCAGAACAACCTAATTTCTGCAGAGAAGGACCTGAGTCACATCACTTGTTACAGGTGCAAGGATTTAGGTCATTACGCTAGTAAATGTCCAGAAAAGAAGCCTATAACCCAAGGAGCCTACATAATCACAAAGAAGCCCCGAGACATGTCGGAAGTCATTTGTTTTTACTGCAAGGAAGTGGGACATTTTGCTAGAGAATGTTCAGATCAGATGAAGGCTGGAGCTAAGTAGTTGAGATTTTGATATGGATAATAAGAGTGGTAGAAAGCAGTTTTATTTTCATAAGTTCGATGAATTGAGTTATGTAATGAGTGCACAGAGATTGTAATGAATTCGTGAAATCAATAAAGTTAATGTGTCATGATTTCATACGTGGATTGTTTTTTTGAGTTGTTACTCATGAACAAAGATTTTGACCATTTTCGAGGATATGAGAAATATGGTCTATGGATGGATTTGTGAATTTCATTTTAAGGGTGGTAGTACCTGTGAAGAAGACTAGACTAATGGATAAGAAAATATATATTCCACGGACTGTAGTTCAAGGAAAAAAGTTGGAGTTTTGCTTTTGATATGATGGTATGAAGAAAGCAGTACTCTTTGGATTTAAAGGAGGTGTAATATGGAACAAGAGAGTTACTCCAAGGATGAGTTAAAGTTGCACTAGTGTTGAAGTGGGCCATAACCCACAGGCACAGGATTTTGAAAAGGAACAGATGTAACCTTGATGAAGGAAGAAATTTGGAAGAATCGGTGATTCAATCAGCATACGTTTCGTAGGAGGTTACGCAAAACACGAGAGTGGTGAAGTAACGATAGATGTTTTGTTCAGCTTGCAGAATCAATGGAATTATCCGAACTAAGTTCGTTGAGAAGAGAAATTCTGCAACGCTTGTGAGGATGCCTGAGTGTTAGAAATACGAGATTCGCTAAACCTTATACAGGGTAATGATCTGGGTGCGGAATGGACTGATCACCATACCGACTTACTCTTATCATTCGCTCTTGATATTTGGAATGGTAAATCTGAGAGACTTACCCATAGTAAAGTGACGACGCTTGTTGAAGCCTTGCTTAAGCCTTAGAATGGTATGATGATAAACCCATGTACATGGCAGCTGTTGTCAATCATAGATTATACGGTGAGAATGAAGCCAAGGCCCTTTTTCTGCAGAAACCATTAATGGTAGACCACCATGAGTATTTTGATAGTTGTCTAGAATGGACGCAGACCTATTAGCTAAGATCCAGTCTCGGACGAACTTCATCTTTGACGAAGTGACCCAAGATTTTGAGGAAAACGATATGCTTCTGAAGAGCGTTAATGAAGGAGCTACTGTAAGATATGTGAAGAGACAGATACTTTCGGCACTCCAGAGGAAGTATCTGAGTTTATTGGAACTGTAACCTTGCTTTTAAGTGTGGTAGCACCCCTGACCTTTCCGGCCAAAAGATTTGCTAGAAGACCCCCAACCCCTAACCTTTTCTTGCTAGCCCCTTCGAATCTCGAGGACGAGATTCATTCTAAGTGTGGTATTTTGTAACATCCCAAAATTCTAAAATTTGGGATGTTATAATAATTAAAATATATGATTGTTTGATTGATTGTTGAGTGATTGATTGAGTGAAATTAATTGGAATTTTAAACTTTTGAAGTTTTGTTGAGAGGGAATAAAAGGACTTTCCAAAAAAAATTATGTTTGAAAATATTTGAATTTGGAAATATTTCAAACTTCATGCCACTCAATGATCCTCATGATTTCTTCAATGAAAGAAGGTGGGGAGTAAAGAAAAATTTCATTTTGAATTTGTCATTTAAATTTTGTTTTTAACTCAAAGTGGCATTTGAGTTTTATTCAAAAACTTTTCTGACAAAGAACACTTGAACAAAAATGTTGAGAGGGAGTAACATGACACCCCAAAAATGTTGGAATAAATTTACCATAGAGTTTTTAGAGTCATTTGGATTGAATTAAAAAATGGTTTTTTCAAAAAGTATTTTATTTGCCCATGGAAAATATCCCATTAAATTGGTCTTATTTTTATGATCGTTTTTATATATAATACTCCTATATTTTATTTTATTTTTAAATGATTTTTATTCGCGGATTCTTTTTTAAAAAAGGAAAGGTATTTTTGTTTTGGGCCAAATCCGGCCCAATCGCGCCAGATCATCTCTCAAGAAGTGGATTTCGTTCCCGAGCACAGCCGCGTCGGCCATCGCCGGAGATCGCGGGATTCGCGAAATCCCTTGCCCCCTCCTCCAAACCGACCTGCCCCCCCTATAAATGGCCACC
Organism: Aegilops bicornis; assembly: GCA_021605145.1. Lineage (NCBI taxonomy): Eukaryota > Viridiplantae > Streptophyta > Magnoliopsida > Poales > Poaceae > Aegilops > Aegilops bicornis. The sequence goes on from CM038675.1 coordinate 710,793,775, forward strand.
TCCCGCACCCATTCCCGCCCCAAGAGCCACCACTCCTCGCCCCACACAACCGCGCCACCACCCCCGAGTTCGCCGGACCACCACCCCCAAAGCCGCCCCCCCCCACCACCTCCGGCCATCCCGCCACCCACCGACCCCACCAGCCGCTCCGCCCCGCTCTGCCGCCCCCGACCATCCCTTCCCCGACGCCAGAGGGCCACTGAGGACGCCGCCGAGCTCCACCGTAACCCCATCATCGGAACTGCTACAGTAAATCCCGACCTACTGTTTTTTTCGTTCTGTTTTTAAAAGCGGAATAGTTTCAATCTTGTAAAATCCATAGTTAATTATCTACGAGGTATTTTTGAGTGATTCCAACTGCCTTGGATCACAAATTTTATGAAGTTTCTGTTAGTTCAATTGTATTTCATATTTGAGCAGTTTACATTTGTGTTTGTATGAATTTTCTCAAATCACTAGATTTGAGCTATTTTGAGTTAGGAATATTATTTTCGATCGATTCTTTTTGCTCCTGGTCTCTAGGACCTTTGTTTATCCAGTAGTATTTAGTATTTTATTTTTAGGTTAATTTAAATTAGGATTTTAGCAAAACAGTATTGTTTTACTTATAGTTCTGTTTTAGCCTTTTCTTTATTGTTTTTATTAGTTTTAATTTTTTTATTTTTGTCACTTTGACAAAATTAGTTGTGTTTCTGTTAGACAACAGGAGAAAATTCTATTTTTATTTCAAAAAATTTATTTTCCTTAGTTTTGTATGAAACCTTCTATAGGTCATAGTTAGAGTTTTATAAAAGCTTTTTTATTTGTTTCTTTTTGCAAATAAAATTTTATGAAAAATACTTTCTGTTAACTTAGTAGTCTTACTTTTTATTTTCTGTTAAATTATTAGTTTAGTGTTTTAATTGTTGTTAAGTTTTTTTTTAATTAGGGCAAAACTATGTTAGATGCTTGTAGCAGTCATAGATTTTCGTTAGTAGTTTTTCTTTCTAGTTTTATTTGAAGCTTCTTTGGACATTGTTGGAGTTTTATTATTGAGTTTTTATTATTTTTTGTTTTAATCGTTATTTTGAGTGTTAGTATTGCTTGATAGAATGGTTGCTTATGTGAATGCTATGTTTGACTTGTATAGATTTTCTTCGGAGAGTGACGAATAGTTCTATCAAATTTTATGAGAGTGTTGTTATCTTCATCAACGTACCAGGCAAGTTCACTTTGACCATGCTTTCATACCTATGTTTTATTGCATTTAGTGGCATCTTTGCAACCACCCTCCAAAGTAGTGATATTGAATTCTTGTAGTTGAGTAGTATGCATGAGGTAGGAACCCATCACCCTGTTATCAAGCCCAGGACGTTATTTATTTTAATGCTATGCTATAGTAGACGGGGTTGGGTATGAGTGCATGAGAGTGGTGTGAAGAAGGAGGACTCTACGTCGATGACGACAACTCCATGATGGCATCTGCAAGGACTGCATCTTCAAGGCCTCAAGACTTCAAGACTCGAGACAAGAATTCAATACACAAGATCTTTGGGTGAAGGGACGGTTGACGGGCACCCTGGAGCAAACAGTGGATGGCCGGGATGCATGGAGAAGCGCCATGACATCTTGCGGAAAGCTTCACCCAGGCTCAAAGAGACGAAAGAATACTTCATGCCCGGAAGCTTACCTGTGCAACCGCAAGTCACTATGGGCTCTAGCTTGGTCAACCTTAGTTGTGACTCTGGCTGGGACGGTGCTAGCAGACGTAGAACTACGGTAGGATTGGATGAGCACCGGACAGTGGTCAGGGGAACTCTTCTAAGACCATGTTTGATCGTCTTGTTCTCAAACACCCTGAAGTGCGAGAACGTAAAGAGGATCGAATCTTGCGGGTAAAGTGTACAAACCTCTGCAGAGGGTTAAAACTAATCGATTAGCCGTGTCCCGATTCACGGGCAATTTGAGCATCTGGACTTGGATCTATCTCTAACTCTCAAACACTGGACTGATAACTTAATTGTGGGCAACTTATGATGATTTGGGCTATGAGACATCGGTTGGCGGAACCATGTCATGATAGAAAACTCCATAGTACAGACTCCAGTTATTCCTTTGATGTAGGGAAAATAAAACCAGCTTTTACGCAAAAACCCCAGACACAGAGCCACAAAGCCATATTGAATATAGTATAGTTTTATCATCTGTTTTTCTTATTATGATCTTGCCGGTACATTCAATGTACTGACCTACACGGCTGCAACGTATCATGTTGCAGGTTTTTCTTCGACGAGTAAGAGTTACGATACAGGGTTACGGTCTACACTCAACCTGCCGATGGCGTTGATGGGACTCCACACCCGATTACTTGTTTCCGCTGAGACTTATGAGGTATATATCAGTTTTACGTTATTTATACATGAGATTGCACTTTGATATATACATTGATGTACTGTGTGTGCCAGCATACTGATCCAGGGATGGCACGGATACACAGAGGCTTGACCGTCTGAGGTCGGGTCGCTACACTACCGCTGAGGGCTATGGCGGTAGGACTTGACTGCGCCGTCACGGTCGTTCGAGGTTGAAAATACCCTACCGCCATAGTCCTTGGCGGTAGGGTCTCGAAGATATAAATCAGGTGTGGCATTAAGTAGTACTGAAGCACTCTTGTGGAGAGTTGGCTAGCGTGTGCAAGCTTAACTAAGGAGGTCTTGAGTTCGAGCCTTTCTGTCGCTGTATTTTTGTTTCTTTTTATTTTGCACAACAAAAAGTAAACGATTTGTCCAATTAATGTTAGCATATGAATTATTGATAAAAAATATTTTTACGAGCCTTACTATTGCCTTTTTTTGTTTCTTTTTATTTTGCCCAATAAAAAGTAAACAATTTGTTCAATTAATATTAGCATATGAAACATCTTCAGACCTTTGCTCCATCATCTCCTCTTGCCCTCAATTATTCCTTTGTCCAATTAATGTTAGCATATGAATTAGCACATGAATTATTGATAAAAAATATTTTTACGAGCCTTACTATTGCCTTTTTTGTTTCTTTTTATTTTGCCCAATAAAAAATTAAACAATTTGTTCAATTAATATTAGCATATGAAACATCTTCAGGCCTTTGCTCCATCATCTCCTCTTGCCCTCATTATTCCTTGTCCTTAGACCTTCGTTTCCCTCTGAAACACTACTAGATTAGGAAACTCCCTTGCTCAGTAGCAGCGGCTGCTAGCTTACACTTTATCAAGGTGAATGTTGCAGCTCCTCGTAAACTGCTCAACGCTTTTGGAATCAGTCGGACTTCTAGTTTGAAGTTTGTATATGTTCTTTTGAAACTTGTGTTCTGACACTGGAACCCAAGAAAGGATGAAATATGCTCTATGACCATTTATTTATCCTCTTCTATATCCACAAATAATTTGTTTACCCAGGGGTTGTACTACTTCCTGCTATTTTCTTATTTAGTTTAAAGTTCGGAAGGCCTTTGGACACCATGATTTGTATCCGTGTTTGGATGATAATACTGAGAACGGACTTACACCGTATTTGATCTTACTAGAGGGGTCATCTTTGTATCGCAGAATTTTATAAAATAGTTACATATAAGTAACAAAAAATATTTTTATAAATAATCCATACCTTAACATTAATTGGACAAATTGTTCATCCCATCATATAGGTTTATATCTTTGCGGAAATTTCATAAGACAGTTACAGATAAGTAAAAATATTTTTTATCAATAATTCATATCCTAATAATAATTGGACAAATTGTTTACTTTTCATTGGGCAAAATAAAAAGAAACAAAACAAAGCCTCTGTAAGGCTTGAACCTGAGACCTACCCAATTAAACATGGACGCGCTAGCCAACTAACCACTAGAGTTATTGTGTAGTACTAGACACGGCACCTAATTTATATCTTCGAGACCCTACCGCCAAGGACTATGGTGGTAGGGTATTTTCAACCCCGAACGACCGTGACGGCGCAGTCAAGTCCTACCGCCATAGTCCTCGACGGTAGGCTGTGTTACCCTACCGCCAAGGACGATGGCGGTAGGAAAAGGGTCTGATCACGAATTTTTTTAAACCGGGGTCAGATCGCGCTAAAGTTTACAAAAAGGGTCAAAACAGCGAATTCGGCCCCCAACGGCTGGCGATCATCATCATCTGGACCTAGAAAATTTCCTCTAAGGCACATGCTGGTATTTTGTCCAATCCTGTGTGGCGAGGGTGTCGTTTGCTTCCTCTCCAAGAGGGACAGCTACCGCGATCATCGTGCATGGATCATCACTGTTGACATGAGGAAGAAAGCTGTGAGAGGATTGACGCCGTACTATGACGAGACACGGGGGTGGAAAGTGGTAGCGGATAATCCGAAATATCCGATATTCGTATTCGAGAAAATGCCTATTCGTATCCGAAACATCCGCATCCGAACCAAAATAGAAATGGAAATTATCCGTATCTGAATTTGTTAAACAAATAAAAAATAAAATATGGTAGGATATTTTGACACAAATATAGATATGGAAGTGGATATATCCGTATCCGAATAAGATTATAGGAGGTAAATTTCAAAATTCTAGACCCAATATTCCAATTATCCAACATAAAAGCCAAATAAGTAGTCAAATTTTACTCTTTATATGATTAAACTTATAAATTATTATGCATTACAATAGTATTTATTCATAAACCTATTTATCCTTGAATTATTGTTTGTCACAAGTTGATTATTTCAGGTCACATAGCTATCGACTAATTTACTTAAGCAATATGTTGATGTTATTCAGATCCGTTCGAATCAAGAAAATATCCGATACGTATCCGTACTCGAATAATATCCGAGCCGCATCCGTATCCGATAACATCTGTATTCGGATTCGTATTCGTTTTGAAAATATTAAAATGGAAATGGTAAGAGCACTACTGATCCGCATCCGATCCGTTTCCACCCCTAGAGACACCCATCATGACTTTTTTATTTAAACGAAGCAAAAAACTTGCCATTTTCATTGATTAAGAGATAGTGAGAGTTGCCCGGTTAATTAAGAAAAACTGGGCTAAAACCAATACAACTCAATCCACATAACATGGATACCACCGGCCAACCTGGCCACATGCCAACAGATGGCCACACTCGCGAACAACCAACAGCTCCGACTTTGAAGACGAGCATCACAAGGAAAATATGCAGGACTTGCACTGACCACGCCCTCTGTGAACGACCACCGAATGTCTGTCATCGTCACCACCTGGACTCACTCCACCGCAGCTCCGACTTCAAAAACAACTCAGTGACCAACGGAAGAGCACCTCAGACACGCCGGGAAGATCCGACTACCGAAGCCTGAGCCGCGACCCAAGCTCCTCTCGACGTCATCATCGTTGCCAAACAGAAATCAGCGCCCCCGAAAAGGCCGCCACAGCAAACCAAGTAGTGAAGATGCCGCCTCCCATGCAGCAAAGATGCCGCCATCCACTGGTCTTTAGGTTGTGGCCGGCTTCGAGACGATGCCCCCAAGAAGGAAGAAGACGTGAGGCGCCTTCATCGCCCGATCCCATGGATCTGAGGTTTTCCTCCGAAGCCAAGGCCGTGGGAAGAGGGGAGGAGCACCCCACAACAGCGACGCTTTCAAGAAAGAGCACGATGCCCGCGGGCGTCGTCGTCGCCGGATCCGGAGAGGCAAATAGGATTTCTCACGGAGATGCTCAACCACCACCCGCCCGAACCTGCACAGCCAACAATCACCAGCCTTCCTGCTGAGGCCGACCCCGAAGTGGACTTTCAATCTAACCTACTTATCCTGCGCGCTGAAGAAATATCTCAAGAGTGAATCAGATGGAGGTGGTTCTCTTGTTGTGGAAAATACTCGTTCTCATGGCAAACGTCATCGGTCGTCCGCGGAATACACAAGTATTGACAGCTCCCAGACAAAGAAGACGTTGAGGGATTCGACGATGCAACAGATATTGTTGAGTCATCCTGTCCGAGTCCGACACGACACCGTATATAGTAGCTCATGCAATCCTTGGCCGTCCAAATCTTAAAATGAAATGTAATCCTCTTCATTCATCTGAAGCAACTGATAATTTAAGTTAGATTTGAGTGAGTTATATGGTTTAAAACTATCGTAATTATTCGGTGGTGTAATACTATTTCCTAATGCATTTTGTGCGTTCTTGTTGTTCATCTATGTCATGCTTGCGTTTAAAAGTATATCTTTCCTATGGTGTAGTAGCATCCCATATGTTGCAATATTCTATATTTTTGGTCATATTTCACTTAGTTGGAAACTTAGAATAACAACGAACACTCCTTCACTGTTGTCAGGGCCCAGATTATGAAGTGATCTGGGCTGGGTCTAATCATTGAGCATGGGAGAATAGTTTCAGAAGAACAGTATATGGTCAATTTTATCTCTCCGACAGTATGAGGTAACACAATCATCATTTCACCTTGAGACTTAGTTTCACATGTATGTTTCCAAGTGATTAAAAAGTTGTTGAAAATAATTTAGCTTTAATATTAATGTCATATTTATAGTGGTTTTAGTGAAGTAACTTGTGCAAAAAATATGTCATAAATCATCGTTTACATTGTGCAGTTTGCTAACTTTTTTCTGAACCACACTTTGTCGATTGAAGCTCAAGGCCCATAATTTCATCTAGAACTGCTATAAATTGCATTATGCTCTACCAAAATGTTTCCATTCTCATTTTAAAAAAATGAAAGAGATTCCAGTGTCTCCTGGTCGTTGAGCTTTGCTGGTTATTGATCACTTTGGTGTTCCTTTTTTAGCTATACAACTTTGATGGTACAACCAGTGCTTATGTGTCTAGTTCATTTCCAGCCATGAAACCGACATCACACCTATTCCTTTTCTAGGTTGGTGAGTGCTCATGTGTGATGAAAACCTTAGAGGAACTCTAGCAGAGTCACCATTGACCCAGATCGCCATAAGTATGCAACACAAATACCCCCCCCCCCCCTCCCCAATTTGAGAATAAAATATATATTGTATTGTAAAAATATTTTTCGACAAAGGAATATATTAATATCGCGGAGATACCAATTACACCCAGCTTCTATAATAACGAAATGTCATAAAGACATTACGGATGCACACAGTCAAAAGACAAAAGAAGAAGAAGAAGAAGAATAAAAGATCCTGCTACAATCATCAATTACTTGTAGCTGCAAGCCTGCAACATGAACCACCACCAAGACAACACCCGAAGTCCAAAGTTTCCAAAAGCGATGCCTTCAAGAAAGAAACAGTGCACACGCTCCATCGTCGCCCGATGATAGATCTTAGGTTTTCACCCTGGAGAAAATACGCGCTCTCAAAACAATGCCTTCAACAAGGATATTGTCAGGGACAACCAATTATGACAGACCATGGGTTTTCACCCTGAAAGCTAAGACTCCATACTCCGCCTGTGTTGCCGCCCCCCATTTTGTCGATGCCGCTGCTACTAGTCAGGAATCCCCAAGCAAAGTCATCATCGCCTCGAAGACTCGATCCGCCATTACTAGGCCTCAGAGCTCAGCCACCATGACATTCTCCGTCACTGTCTTCATCATGAAAATCGAAATACACCGACATGTCTCAAAATGTCAACAGACAACCAAACTTCACGTCACACGCTTCTGAAGCCACTCCAACTGAAATAAGGGCGCACATGACGGAATCCCATCTAATCTAGGAATCTACAGGCGTCAACCACCCAATAAAGATCTCCAACGGAGCATTCTGAAACTCGTCAACGGTTAGATCAAAGTTGGCCCGCATCTAACAGAACACCATCTTGGAGCAAGTTGAACCATAGAACTACGTCCCTTAAACCAGCAAACCAGCATGCCGCCACGCCGAACGAAGGCAAAGAAGACAACTGCGGCGCTCCGGCCTGCGCCAGGCCATGGCCCGAAGGGCCAGGCGACCAACACCACGATCTCCCCAGATCCAATTGGGGCAGACCAGGACGACGCACCAGGAGCTGCAGCCGGGGCGAGACCACCTGCACCAACGGCAGGCAGGGGAAGAGTCACTAGTAGAAAAAGGGTCTAATGTTCAGCTCATTAGTCCCGGTTTGTATTTGAGCCGGCACTAATGTGAACATTAGTGTCGGTTCCAACGGCTAGGCGGGCGGCGCTCATTAGTACCGGTTCATGGCGAACCTTTAGTACCGGTTCGTGCCATGAACCGGTACTAAAGAGGTGGTGGCCTTTAGTACGGGTTGGTGGCTCCAACCGGTACTAAAGACCCCCCCCCCCCTTTAGTATGGGTTCGTGCCACCAACCGATACTAAAGGGGTGCGCTGCCACCCGATGTGCACAATGTTTAGTCCCACCTCGCTAGTTGAGAGGAGCTCGCACCGGTTTATAAGCCCCGCCGCGGCTACCGTGTCGAGCTCCTCTCTAAGCAGGCCTTTGTGGGCCTATTGCAAGTCTTCGCCTGTGGGGCCCTCTTTGACGTCTGGGCATGCATCCTGGCCCAACTAGAGGTTGGGTTTCTAGTCGTATGCAGGCCGTGCCGGCCCAGTAGGTGGGTTGTTTTTCTTTATTTCGAAAAAAAATCAAAAAAAATCCTTTAGTACCGGTTGGTGCCTGGTGCTGGCTCGTGCCACGTGGTGGCCCTTTAGCGGCGGTTCGTGCAGAACCGGTACTAGGGGGGGGGGGGGACCTTTAGTCTCCACCCCTTAGTGCCGATTACAGAACCGGCACTAAAGGGCCTTACGACCCGGTGCTATAGCCCGGTTCTGCACTAGTGGTTGCGATTTTTCCGTTCGCCTGTATCAAGTTTCAACAGTTGAAACTTAATGATTAAAAAACCCGTCAAAACATATTCAAAATTGATTTTATTTGAAAGCCTTCATCACAAGCAACACAAGTTTGAAAATGAAAATTAAATTGGACTATCGTTCAGAATATATAGAAGACTGAAAATTGAACGTCAAAAGAAAAAAAAGTTGCATGCATGTGCCCATCCAAAGTGATCTATGCGCGGGAGAAGAAAATCCAATCTCATATACAGACTCCTCTTGCTGCATGAGGCCATGCATGCTTTAATACCTGAATCGCAACACCCCAAAACCAGGATGTTAATTAGCCAACCGTCATTAGCTAGCGGTTGGGTGTGTCCACCGCCATTTGTAGTTACCGCCTTGAACAGATCGAGGGTATAAATAACCCGATCTTCAAGCAATGAGATTAATATAGTTCATCCTCGATCAATTAATTTACACTTAGCATAACCCATAGATCGCGACACCCCGGAAGCCACGATGAACCGCAGCCACGCCGGCACCGGCAACAGCTCCGTCGGCCGTCCCGACCACGTCCTCCTCTTCACGTATGGGCACAGCGAACTGGCCGGCGACAACAGCACCACCGCGTACACCTTCACGGAAGCAACGAGGACCATCAAGGTGACCGTCTCGGCCGCCGACATGCCGTCGCTCTCCTACTTCCACGTCAGCTGCCCCGACCTCCAGGACAACCCCTTCAGCAACAGGCCGGAGATCCTCTGGTCATCGGAGGACCTCGTCCTCTTCCGCGTCGACCTCGCCGGCCCCGAGCCACGGCGACGGGAGTTCTTCATCTACAGGGCCGGGCGCGAACCGTCGCTCGATCTGCTCCCCGACGTCAGCGGCATTTCTTCAGGGAGGGACTCAATCCAGCCCTCGCCGGCGTCATACCCCCGACGATGACGGCGACGGCGACGGCACCGGCTTTGTCCTGGCCGTCTTCAAGGGGGACTGGAGGTCGGGGCAGTGCAAGCTCCACGTCTTCAGGTCCAAGCGGCGTGCCTGGACCATAGAGCACCTTGCCCCAGACCTTCCTTGCTGGATCACGAAGCGCTCGCCGGTTTCTGCGTACGTGGAGCGGTGTGCTACGTCGATCACGAAGGTGGCCGCCGTACGTGGAGCGGTGTGCTACGTCGATCACTGGAAGGGGATTCTGCTCTGCAAAGTGCTCGAAGAACCGGTGACGGCGCACTTCATCGCACTGCCGAACCCGCTGCCCGGCAACCGAAGACACTACGGCGGAGGGTCGTCAGGACGGTCGATACGTGACGTCGCCTGCATCAACGACGGTTCGGCGATACCATGCGTCGAGATGGAAGATTTACACCGCATCATCAGAAGCGGTGCCCCTAGCCGTGACTCCGACGTGCTCCATGACTTAGACGTTGATCCAACCAAGGTGGCGACGGCGAAACTCAGATGGGTTGGTTGGAGGCTCGTGACATGGCATAGGGAGCTCTCCTCGGACTACTGGCGCAAGGGGTGCATTCTTCATGACGGTGAACTTGGAACTCTCTCCTTGCCTCCTCATCCTGCTACAACCCAGCCATTGCCACCCGAGCACCTGAAACCATCATGTTCTGGACCTGACAAACTGCCTCTAAATCGCATGTTCACATGTTGTCCCTTCTTGTGCGGTGATGGTATCGTCTGCCTCCTCTCCAGGAGGGGCGACTACTTGGATAAAGATGCCTAGATTTGTCAACATTAACATGAGGAAGAAAGAAGTGATTGGGGTGGCACCATTTTGCGATGAGAGAGTCATGCTTTTCAATCCAGCCTACATCTCCTTGCGCTAAAGAAATATCTCAAGAGTGAATCAGATGGAGGTGGTTCTCTTGGTGTGGAAGATACTCGGCCTCATGGCAAACGTCGTCAGCCATCCCTGGAAAACACAAGTAGTGATAGTTCCCGGCCGAAGAGGATGCTGAGGGGCTCAACGATGGAACAGAGAAACGATATGGTTGAGTCCACACAGAAGAGACAATCCTCATCAGTGACTCTAGCTTTTAGCTCTTAAGGATCTGCATTCTTGTGAAGCTTTGATGATTTGAGATAGACTATATATATGGTTTAAAACCGATCATATTACTCCCTCCGTTCCAAAATACTTGTCCTGGTTTTAGTCCAGGATACTTATTTTGGGACTGAGGGAGTACTACTTATTCCGTGGTGTACTACTGTTTTTTGATGCATTTTTGTGCCTTTTGATCGTGCTGTGCAACTATGCCATACTTGGGTTTAAACTATATACTCCTTCTGTTTTTAAATAATTAAAGTTTTAGGATTGTTGTAAGTCAAACTTCATTAAGTTTGACCAAGTTTGTACAAAAATATATCAATATTTACAAAACAAAATTTACTTCATTAGAGTCATTATGAAATGAATTTTCATATTATATATATGTATATGTATTAGATATCGTAGATCTTTGTGGGTTTTCTATAGACTATGTCAAACTTAATAAGTTTGACTTGGGAAAATCTTAGAAACATAAAAAAATTGGAAGACAAACATCAATTATTTTGAAACTGAGGGAGGTATCTTTCCTATCCGATGATGCGGTAGCAATGTAGCATTCACCATTGGGTATATTGCACCTTCTAGTTGTCTGATGGTCTGTGAATTTAAGCACAATGCTGCTTGGAACTGTGAACTATGATATGCAAAACACACGCATAGACACTCCCGCGTGACCGGGTCCACACAGAGAGAACTGGTCAGAAGAACCCAACTACATGTTTAGGGTTTTTTGGATGGTTCTTGTGGAATAAATTTTAGGGATTGCCCTTATTAGCTTAGCAACGGTGGAATAATTTTATTTTGAATTGTCGCTGAGGGGAGAGCTCCCCCACCTGAATATATCACAACCAAACGGCATTGTTGTTATATTACAAGAGAGGCTCAAGTCGAGAGGAGAGGTAAAGTTGCGAGACCCGGCAGCATCATGTGACACAATGTCTTCGAACCTAAAAATCCAGAGGGAGAAAACAAAAACAATATTCCTGATTGTGACCTTGGTAAATGTTGATCGTCGCGGAAGATGAGAGTATGGAGCGAGTCCCATATTTTCCAGAGGATGGTCACTTCAACAGAAGGCCATATGTTGGGGTCGAAGTCAGGAGGAGATGCAATATCCCAAAGACGGTCGAGGGAGATAGGTGTCGTGATCCCCATGTGAATTTGCACCAGTGCGGCATTGGACAATGAAGAGAAATGTGGGCATCATCTTCACAAGGGCGTCACATCTAGGGCAGGCAGAAGAGTTGATGATGTGCTTGTGATGCAGATTTTTCTTGGAGTTGAGCATGTCGCTGAAAAGTAGCCATCCAAAGATCTTGACCTTGACGGGAACTTTGGCTGACCAAATGTAATCATAGTTGGTGTCGACGTGAACCTCATGGGTGATATCATTGTAGGCGTTCTTCAATACGAAAGACAGTCCATACATGAGAGACCGCTCGTCATTCAGCTCCCTAGATTGGAAATCATGCATAAGAGACAACAGAATAGCCAACTCGTGAGAAGCAGCAAAAGTAAGATAGTTCTGAAGGTTAGCCAGCAGGCCAAGTTGCCAAATAGTAGCTACTAGAACCTTGTCGTTTGTGGAGTGTGAAAAGAGGTGTGGGAAGGCTTTCTGTAGTGGCGTGTTTAGTAACCAACCATCTAGCTAAAAAAGGGTTGAAAGGCATTATTTGTAATAATGAATGTAATGTCAAGTGAGGTGGATAGTTGTTGATTGACGGTCTTCCAAAGGAAGGATGGGTTTGAAGATTTATCTGCAATATTTATCGAGTAGTTATGGTGGTAGGTTGTTGTAAAAGTTTTGATGCAACTTTCATTAGAAGGTAGTTTTTTTGGACGTTCATGTATTTTATGCCTAGCCATCATGTTATTTTTGTTTGCAAACATTTTCATACAATAAAACGTTTTGCTCCCTGCAAGTAGTTTCCCCATTAAACCATGAAAAGCACTTGTGCAAAGTGTCTAAAGTTTTGAAAACCTTTTTGGGAAGACGAAAAGCAGACATAAAATAGATCACTAGAGCGTCGAGAACTGTCGAGACGAGTGTGAGCCCCCCCCCCTCCCCCCAAATGATATCAATCTAGTCCCAACCAAGGAGATATCTTCGAAAGCTATCTATGATGGGTTCAAAGGCAGAGGTTGGAAGTGGGCAACATAGGCAAACTTAAGTATAGTACAGGAAAGGCTTCCTGTGAGCATGTCACGGACATGGTAATTAGCGAGCTCAATGCATGTTCTGAGTGGATTGGAAGATATGTGATTATGTGATTTTACTAAAGCTGATTGAGAGGACAGTTCCGCGGGCAAAGTCATCAAGGAACGCTTTAGGGTGAGTGTGGAAATAATGAGTGTATCGTTCACATATTGTAAGGTGAGTAGATGTTTTGTAGCAGTGCGTGAAAGAAGATTTGAGGTACGAACGCTTATTCCACCATACATTGCAGCAGGTCGGCAACAATAATGAAAAGATAAGGTGAGAGGGGGTCGCCTTGTCTGAGACTATTTATGCATTTTATCCAAGGTCCTGGCACACCATTGAGAAGAACCACGGTTTTCCCAGTATCCAGGATATCATTAATCCAATGGAAAAAGGAGGGAGAGACTCCATGGTGTAGCAGTGCCTCCCAGGAGATGGAGTCGAAGGCTATTCGGAAGTCCAGTTGGAAAACCATGGTGGTGGCCTTATGAGTATGGCAAGTGCTGAGTAGGTCGGTCGTGTATATGAAGTTTCCAAAAATATTCCTACCGTGAAGGGAGTCGGTCAGATCATTATGTCTAACCAATGGAATTAATTTTTTTTGGCCTAGAGGTTAGCAGCTTAGAGATGGTTGTGGGTGTGCAGTTTTTAAGCGAGATAGGCCGAGAAGCATCAAGAGTTGTGGGTGTTATTTCTTGGGAAGAAGCACCATGAAGGTGTGGTTAAATCTTTCTAGGTCAGCGGCGTGGTTGTGGAAAGCCGAGAAGGGAATTAGTGTGTGTTTGATGGTATGCTGGTATCACCGGAAGAATGAAGAAATGAAACCATCTGATCCGTGGATTGCATGCATCAATGTTCATTGTAGGAAGGCATTTTAGATTTCTTGTTCGGTGAAGGAGAGGTCAAGATCTCGGAGTTGAGGTAGAAGGTCGAAGTTCCAGAGGGCATTATTTTTGTTTCCCCGATTAGTTTCAAAAAGCAGGTTTTGATATTTATTTCCCTTGTAATCGGGCAAGAACAAGGGGAATGACGCCCCCTTGCCTTGTTGGGTGCAAGCATTTGTTTTTGTGTGTGTGCATGTATTGTTTGACGTTTGTTTGTGTGGTGTATCCTACTGGTTGGATAAACCTTGGTTGTTAACTGAGGAAAATACTATCCGCTATTATACTATTTCATCCCTTCCTCTTTGGGAAAAACCAACACCTACCACAAGTAGAAACGACGAAGGGCAATGGAGTGATTGAGATGTGGAAGGGCCAGAGATGGGCTCAAAGCTGACCGCACCCATGGGATCTGCACCAGCATGGCCACCGGTGCATTGTTAGCGATGACCGCCAAGAAACGCACATCGAACAGTGTATCGGTGCCATGGCGCCGACCAGTGGGAGATGAAGGCGGCACTTCAGGGGTGAAAGCGAAGGATGATTCCCGAGCCATGGATGCCGCCATTTTATGAGAATTTTTATGTGCCTTTTAAATGATATTTTCAAATTTTAAGAAAGATGTGCATTTTCCCGGGATATACCCTTAGATATGGCAGGGGTTAAGATGATTTAGCACATAAATTATGTGTTAAGAAAACATATCGATTATGTTGTATGTCCTGTGTGAAATCTATGAAAGCACACAAATGCATTTATTTTATGTTAGGCTAGCCTTCTTCGCTTATTCCTTTATTGAGCTTCACTTGTCTTTTCTTTTTGGTTAGAGTCATTAGATTTGTGCCCCTCTTTTTTAGGGTGTTTCAGTTTGTAGTATTTTGCACATTTCACGCATTCTTCTAATACAATATGACACACATTTTGATGCTCTTCAAGAAAAAGAAAGGTGCAAACTTCAACGAGCGGTCCTTTGATATTTGTCATGCTTCCCTTTTGAATTTATTATGGATACAACGTCTTCTTCGGTTATTCTAATGTAGAAGTAAAATTCTCTAATGAATTCCCCTCCCCCGCCACCCCACTTTTTCACACCTCCTGCTTCAGCACCACCAGAGGCATCCGTCAACGAAGCTCGTTCAGCCCCAAGGGCTGTGGTGGCAAAGCACTTTTGGTGTGGGACGCCCTACTATCATCACCGTACCTGGCTTCATCGCCAAGAGACACGCGCATAGCAATGTCGCCAGAGGGAAGCAACACCTGTAGGTTCCACTATTGACTGTGATGGAGCAATGATTTATTGATTGATCCACACAAATGCCACCCGCGGACTCAAAGTTGTTGACCCACACAGGGGGAGGGCCCATCCGTGCAATGCCTTCAGATCAAGACCAGGGGATTGGCATCGCCGAAGCCACAACGACACCAGATTCACCCTTCACCCCTCCCCTTGCTACCCACATGGTCAAGAGGAGGAGCCACCACCGCTGCCCACCGTAAAGCCAAACACATAGCGTCACCACCTAGGGTCATCGCCCCGGCTTCCAAAGCTGACTCTTTGCCACAGTTAGGACACATGGCAAACATGGACATGCAACGCAGAAGACGGGCCGCACAAAAAACTTCCGACACTGGATCAAATCATGACTGGATCCAACCCCTCACTGATGGCATTGGTTAGGAACGCAGATCACCGGCATCCGGAAGCCACCTGCTCGCCCCATCAGGACAGCACCGACACATGTCGAGCGACCAGGGTAGAAAGGCCTCTGATGCCAACCTGGCCACACGGGTCGGCATGACACGACCCCGCTGTAAAAGGGTTGTGTCGTGCCGGCCTGAATGTCTGGCCACGGGGATCGGCCCAGCATGCCAGTTATAAAGGGCGCCCGGGTTCCATTTCAGCCTTTCGAGTCTTTTATTTTCCAGAACTTCAGAAAAATCTAAAAAATTAAGAAAAAAAATGTTAAATTTAACAAAATTACAGAAAAATCTAAAAATATATGAAAAACCCTAGTTACAAGTCGGACAGCGTGCCGCGTCGGATTGTTCCAGCACAAAATTGAACGGATTTGCTATTTTACAGTCAGCTGTTTTTCAATTCATCATCATTCGAATTTCTCTCCGTTCGTTCCGGCACGGAGATTCGCGCTGGTTTTCTTTTTTTCTTCACGTTGGCGCTCTGTTCGCTCGGTTTGGTTTGCTGTTGTCGGATTCGGTTTTCCTTATCTCAACCCAAAACCGCCCCGTCGCGGTACTATTGGTTTTTGTCCTAGTTGAATTTCGGAGTGGGTGTCGTCTCCCTTTTCATTTGGGTCGCTCTATTTCGATAAGGCCGAGGGAGAGAGCTCGAGCGGCGAAGGAGAGAGGCGATTCCGAGCTATTCCACCGTTTGATTTGTTGGGGAACGTTGCAGAAAATAAAAAATTTCTACGCTTCACCAAGATCAATCTATGGAGTCATCTAGCAACGAGAGAGAGGAGTGCATCTACATACCCTTGTAGATCACGCGCGGAAGCGTTCAAGAGAATGGGGTTGAGGGAGTCGTACTCGTCGTGATCCAAATCACCGAAGATCCTAGTGCCGAACGGAAGGCACTTCCGCGTTCAACACACGTACGGTTGGGGAAGACGTCTCCTCCTTCTTGATCCAGCAAGGGGGAGGGAGAGGTTGATGGAGATCCAGCAGCACGACAGCGTGGTGGTGGAAGTAGCGGTGATCTCGGCAGGGCTTCGCCAAGCTCTACGAGAGGGAGAGGTGTTGCGGAGGGAGAGGGAGGCGCCAGAGCGGGGGTGCAGCCCTCCCTCTCCCCTCTTTATATAGGGGCCTCAGGCGCCCGCCCCTAGAGATCCCATCTCAAGGCGCCCGGCCCCTAGAGATCCCATCTCAAGGGGCGGCCAAGGGGGGACTTGCCCCCAAGTCAAGTGGGCGCCCCCCCCTAGGGTTTCCAACCCTAGGCGCAGGGAGGCCCAAGAGGCGCACCAGCCCACCAGGCTGGTTCCTTCCCCACTTCAGCCCATGGGGCCCTCCGGGATAGGTGGCCCCACCCGATGGACCCCCGGGACCCTTCCGGTGGTCCCGGTACAATACCGGTGACCCCGGAAACTTTCCCGATGGCCGAAACTGGACTTCCTATATATAATTCTTCACCACCGGACCATTCCGGAACTCCTCGTGACGTCCGGGATCTCATACGGGACTCCGAAAAACTTTCGGGTTACCGCATACTAATATCTCTACAACCCTAGCGTCACCGAACCTTAAGTGTGTAGACCCTACGGGTTCGGGAGACACGCAGACATGACCGAGACGAATCTCCGGCCAATAACCAACAGCGGGATCTGGATACCCATGTTGGCTCCCACATGCTCCATGATGATCTCAGCGAATGAACCACGATTTCGAGGATTCAAGTAATCCCGTATACAATTCCCTTTGCCAATCGGTATGTTACTTGCCCGAGATTCGATCATCGGTATCCCAATACCTCGTTCAATCTCATTACCGGCAAGTCACTTTACTCGTACCGTAATGCATGATCCCGTGACCAACCACTTAGTCACTTTGAGCTCATTATGATGATGCATTACCGAGTGGGCCCAGAGATACCTCTCTGTCATACAAAGTGACAAATCCCAGTCTCGATCCGTGTTGTAACACCCCGAGGATCATGCTACACTAAACCACCATGATGGTGCTAAGCTACTGTGAATTTCAATGATAATCATGTTGGGATAATATCTCATTTCAAATTCCTCTCTGAAAACAATTCAAAGTCACAATGCAAAATGAGTTTGCTCAAAACTTGCTAGAAAAATGTCCGTCATTTGACAAATATTCCATAACATTTATTTATTAAGGAACACAACATCACTCTTGTGCAAAGATGAGCTTTGGCAATTATAACCACATCATTTAAGCATTTTTTTAAATGCTATCCTATTTATGAAAAATTCAAATGAACTCCAAAATTGCACAAACTTTTTGTGGCACTGCAGTATATTTCATAGTATTTTTGTGGCCAAGCTCCACTTTTATGCAAGGTCATTTGGTGGCTTGAATTATTACAAAACTGTTGCTGTAAAATAAAACAGAAACAGAAAATACAAAAGCTTTTAAAAGAAAAATTAAAGAGACCCCCCTCGCTAGGCCTCAGCCCGGTGGCCATCCAACCAGGCCGCCCACCTAACCCTCCATAACCCCACCGTGACCTAACCCTATCCCACGAACCCCCACTCTCCCCGCCGTCTCTCTCCTCCCAGCCGCCACACACCCAGCGCCCAGCTCACGCCCCATCCCATCGCCCGTCGGCCTCGTCCCGACCCGCCGCCTCTCCCGGCGACCGCCCCACTCCTCGGCCTTGGCGCCTCGCCTCGTTACCGACCACACAAGCCACCGGATCGAGCCGCGCCCGCCGCTGGACACCGCCGCCCCAAGTCGCCGCCACCCGGCGCCATCGACACCGCCACGTCACTCGCTACCTCGTCTCCCGAGCCTTTGCCCGCGCCCCCTACGCTCCACTGTGAGCCCCTCACCGATTCCCCCTCGTCCCCCTCGTCCCCGTCGTCGTAAATGGTCGCACGCGCCGTTGGCCACCATGGCTGCGCTCCGGCAGTCCCCCCCATCCGCGCGTTGGCCTCGCCTTCCCCGGCTGCGGCCACTAGCCTCCCCGCCACGATCCCGCCTACGCCTGCACCTGCCCCTGTACGCCCAACGGCTGCTGCTCGCCGATCCGCACGTTGCCCTGCTCGCCGCTCGCGGCCACCACCGCCACCGCCACTGTCGCTCCGCCTTTGGTCTCGCCCCTCGCTCGCCGGCCTCACCGGCGCGGCCAGTGCCTCCCCTGGCCACACCATGGCCATAGTTGGCCCCCTGTGTGTGTGTGTGTCACAGCCAGGGCATGGCCTTGTGCCACTGACCATAGGGGCCCACCCCCCTGTTTAGAACGAAATTGTTAATAAATAAAACTAATCAATTAGCTAATCAGTAAATTAACTTAATTAACTCTGTTTAATTTACCTAGTTAATTTGGTTAGTTAATTAAAACAGTTAATTGGTTGTTAGACTATGACAAGACGGCCCCACACGCCAGGGTTGACTTTAGTCAACTCTGTTGACTGCTGACGTCATGCTGATGCAATAACTCCATTTTAGATTTAATAATAATTTCAGAATATTGCTAAAACTTAAATAATTCATAGAAAAATAATTGTACCTCGGATGAAAAAGTTTTCTACATGAAAGTTGCTCAGAACGACGAGACGAATCCGGCTACGCGGTCCGTTCGTCCTCCACACACCCCTAGCATAGAGAACGTGCAGCTTTCCTCCTCCATTTCATCTGTCTCAAAATGCAAACATCGAAATCTTTCCGGATGTTTCCCCTTCCACGGTACCGCGTAGCACCGCGTTAGAACACGTCTAGCTCTGCCGGTTGTCCTGTTATGCACTTGCTTACTATGTATTTACTGTTTCTTCCCCCTCTTCTCTCCGGTAGACCCCGAGACTGCTGCTGATGTCACTGTGATTGACTACGTAGACGACGACCCCTTCTTCTTGTCTGAGCAACCAGGCAAGCCCCCCCTTTGATCATCCCGATATCACCCATTCCATTCTCTCATGCTTGCATTAGATTTTGCTACTGTTATTGTTTGCTCCTATTCTGCTGCATAGCCTGTTTATTGTAACCTGCTATTGTTACCTACCTGCTTATCCTAAACTGCTTAGTATAGGTTGGTTAGTGATCCATCAGTGACCCCCACTTGTCCTTGTTGCCCCTGCTTCATCATTGACGACTCGATCTACGTGATCGAAGACCAGGTCCCGACACCGCACATCACTTCCCCTTAGTTGCTCGACACTACTGGGTACTATCGAGTACCGAGGGTGAACCTCTTCAGCACTTCTGATGTTAACTCTGTAGTGTAGTCATTCGGTCGTGGTCATCGAGGGTGATTTCCTCCTTAACCACTTCCGATACGACTGCCGTGCAACCCCTCAAGTGTGAACCTCGGGGTGATTCCTCTTACGTTCACCTTGATGATTACATCTAGTGGAATTCATCGGGGGTGATTCCTCGGGTTTTCCCCTTGATGTTTGGACACACGGATACTTGGACTTTACCAATGTGACTTGGAAAGCGGGTCGACCCTGAGGGTTACCCGCGCGAGGTTATTTGTGAGTGATGTGGAGTCGGGTTGACCTGGAGGGTGCCCGCGAGATAATTACGAGGCGTGGTCGGGCATTCCTAGCCCTTGCCGCAAGTCCTCGAGACGGGGCAACGGGGTCACATCTTTCGTGAGTCTCTGCTTGTTACCGCGCATTCCTAATCCACTACGATTTGGATATTTGATCCGAGGGGCCTCTGGCCTGATAGCACTAACCATCACGTGGGCATAGTATGGGCGTTCTGCGTCGTATGCATCAGCCGAAGCTTAATAGACGTCAGCGACTGAGTGGCGCGCGCCGGGTTGGACTGCGTAAGCGCCTGCCTTGTTGAAGGAGGTAGCTAGGTCTGCTCACCGGCCGCGTTCGCAACGTGCAGGAGTTCCCGGGGAGATGGCCCATGACCCCTGGGGGCATAGGTTTAGTCCGGCGTGCTGGCCTCTCTGTTAAGCCTAGGTCGGGTTGCGGCGTATTGTTTGGCCGAGGCCGGGCATGACCCAGGAAAGTGTGTCCGGCCGGAGTTAACCGAGCGTGGTGGGTAAGTTGGTGCACCCCTGTAGGGAAGAATACATCTATCGATAGCCTGTCCTACGGTAACGGACACTTGGAGTTGTATCCCGATCGATACAACTAGAACTGGATACTTGTGATGAGAACTGGATGGTGATGAGGATTTGATTGTGATGATAACTGGATAGTATGGCTCTGGGATGCCTTTCTCGCAGGGAGTCGAGAAAGGATCTACGGCGAGGTTGATAACACTTCTACTACTTTACTTTATGCTACTCTACTACCTCCGGTTGCTGCAAGATGGTGGTTTCCAGAAGATGCTAGTCTTCGATAGGACTAGGCCTTCTCTCTATTCTTGCATTTCTGCAGCCTAGCCCACATATACAGCCTTCCTTTGATAATGTTGCATATGTAGATCCTTCCTTTGGATGAGTACTCACGGTTGCTTTGCTCCCCCTTTTCCCCCTTTCTTCTTCTTTCCGGTTGATGCAACCTAATGTTGGAGCCCAGAAGTCAGATGCCACCGCCGATGCTTACTACTACGTGGAAGTCGCCGACGACCAGGAGTAGTTAGGAGGCTCCCAGGCAGGAGGCCTTGCCTTTTCGATCGTTGCTGCTTTTTGGTGCTAGCCTTCTTAAGGCAAACTTGTCTAACTCATGTATGTACTCAGATATTGTTGCTTCCGCTGACTCTTGTGTATTCGAGCTTATGTATTCGAGCCCTCGAGGCCCCTGGCTTGTAACATAAAGCTTGTATTATTTTAATTTGTGTCTAGAGTTGTGTTGTGATATCTTCCCGTGAGTCCTTGATCTTGATCGTACACATTTGCGTGTATGATTAGTGTACGAATGAATCGAGGGCGACATTCAGATCTGTGTGCACTTTACGAATATCTATGTCTCCATCTTGAACATTTTCACGAATGGAGTTGAAGCGACGCTTGATGTGCCTGGTCTTCTTGTGAAACCTGGGCTCCTTGGCAAGGGCAATAGCTCCAGTGTTGTCACAGAAGAGAGTGACCGGCCCCGACGCATTAGGTATGACTCCAAGGTCAGTGATGAACTCCTTCATCCAGATTGCTTCATGCGCTGCCTCTGAGGCTGCCATGTACTCCGCTTCACATGTAGATCCCGCCACGACGCTTTGCTTGCAACTGCACCAGCTTACAGCCCCTCCATTGAAAATATACACGTATCCGATTTGTGACTTAGAGTCATCCAGATCTGTGTCGAAGCTAGCGTCGACGTAACCCTTTACGACGAGCTCTTCGTCACCTCCATAAACGAGAAACATATCCTTAGTCCTTTTCAGGCACTTCAGGATATTCTTGACCGATGTCCAGTGTTCCATGCCGGGATTACTTTGGTACCTTCCTACCAAACTTACGGCAAGGTTTACATCAGGTCCGTACGCAGCATGGCATACATGATAGACCCTATGGCGAGGCATAGGGCGACACTCATCTTTTCTCTATCTTACGCGTGGTGGGACATTGAGTCGAGCTCAATTTCACACCTTGCAACAGGCAAGAACCCCTTCTTGGACTGATCCATATTGAACTTCTTCAATATCTTCTCAAGGTATGTGCTTTGTGAAAGACCTATGAGGCGTCTCGATCTATCTCTATAGATCTTGATGCCTAATACGTAAGCAGCTTCTCCAAGGTCCTTCATTGAAAAACACTTGTTCAAGTAGGCCTTAATGATGTCCAAAAGTTCTATATCATTTCCCATCAAAAGTATGGCATCCACATATAATATGAGAAATGCTACAGAGCTCCCACTCACTTTCTTGTAAACGCAGGCTTCTCCATAAGTCTGCATAAACCCAAACGCTTTGATCATTTCATTAAAGCGAATGTTCCAACTCCAAGATGCTTGCACCAGCTCATAGATGGAGCGCTGGAGCTTGCATACCTTGTTAGCATTCTTAGGATCGACAAAACCCTCCGGCTGCATCATATACAGTTCTTCCTTAAGATGGCCGTTAAGGAATGCCGTTTTGACGTCCATTTGCCATATCTCATAATCATAGTATGCGGCAATTGCTAACATGATTCGGACGGACTTCAGGTTCGTTACGGAAGAGAAAGTCTTATCGTAGTCAACCCCTTGAACTTGTCGATAACCCTTAGCGACAAGTCGAGCTTTATAGATGGTAACATTACCATCCGCGTCCGTCTTCTTCTTAAAAATCCATTTGTTTTCTATCGCTCACGATCATCGGGCAAGTCTGTCAAAGTCCATACTTTGTTTTCATACATGGATCCTATCTCGGATTGCATGGCTTCAAGCCATTTGTTGGAATCTGGGCCGCCATTGCTTCTTCATAGTTTGAAGGTTCACGGTTATCTAACAACATGATTTCTAGGACAGGGTTGCCATACCACTCTGGTGTGGAGCGTGTCCTTGTGGACCTCTGAAGTTCGATAGTAACTTGATCCGAAGTACCTTGATCATCATCATTAGTTTCCTCTCTAGTCGGTCACGGGCACCACAGAACATCTTCCTGAGCTGTGCTACTTTCCGGTTCAAGAGGTAGTACTTCATCAAGTTCCACTTTCCTCCCACTTCCTTCTTTCGAGAGAAACTCTTTCTCCAGAAAGGACCCGTTCTTGGCAACAAAGATCTTGCCTTCGGATCTGAGGTAGAAGGTATACCCAATGGTTTCCTTAGGGTATCCTATGAAGACACATTTTTCCAACTTGGGTTCGAGCTTTTCAGGTTGAAGTTTCTTGACATAAGCATCGCATCCCCAAACTTTTAGAAACGATGGCTTAGGTTTCTTCCCAAACCATAATTCATACGGTGTCGTCTCAACGGATTTGGACGGTGCCTTATTTAAAGTGAATGTAGCTGTCTCTAGAGCGTATCCCAAAAATGATAGCGGTAAATCGGTGAGTGACATCATAGATCGCACCATATCCAATAGAGTGCGATTACGACGTTCGGACACACCGTTACGCTGAGGTGTTCCAGACGGCGTGAGTTGTGAAACGATTCCACATTTCCTTAAGTGTGTACCAAATTCGTGACTTAAATATTCTCCCCCATGATCTGATCGTAAGAACTTTATCTTTCGGCCACGTTGATTCTCTACCTCATTCTGAAATTCCTTGAACTTTTCAAAGGTCTCGGACTTGTGTTTCATCAAGTAGACATACCCATACCTACTCAAGTCGTCAGTGAGAGTGAGAACATAATGATATCCTCCACGAGCCTCAACGCTCATTGGACCGCACACATCAGTATGTATGATTTCCAATAAGTTGGTTGCTCGCTCCATTGTTCCGGAGAACGGAGTCTTGGTCATTTTGCCCATAAGGCATGGTTCGCGACGTGTCAAATGAATCGTAATCAAGAGACTCCAAAGTCCATCGGCATGGAGCTTCTTCATGCGTTTGACACCAATGTGACCAAAGGCGGCAGTGCCACAAGTATGTGGGACTATCATTATCAACTTCACATCTTTTGGTATTCACACTATGAATATGTGTAACATCACGTTCGAGATTCATTAAGAATAAACCATTGACCAGCGGGGCATGACCATAAAACATATCTCTCATATAAATAGAACAACCATTATTCTCGGATTTAAATGAGTAGCCATCTCGCATTAAACGAGATCCAGATACAATGTTCATGCTCAAAGCTGGCACTAAATAACAATTATTGAGGTTTAAAACTAATCCCGTAGGTAAATGTAGAGGTAGCGTGCCGACGGCGATCACATCGACCTTGGAACCATTCCCGACGCGCATCGTCACCTTGTCCTTCGCCAGTCTCCGCTTATTCCGCAGCTCCTGTTTTGAGTTACAAATATGAGCAACCGCGCCGGTATCAATACCCAGGAGCTACTACGAGTACTAGTAAGGTACACATCAATTACATGTATATCACATATACCTTTGGTGTTGCCGGCCTTCTTGTCCGCTAAGTATTTAGGGCAGTTCCGCTTCCAGTGTCCCTTTCCCTTGCAATAGAAGCACTCAGTCTCAGGTTTGGGTCCATTCTTTGGCTTCTTCCCGGCAACTGGCTTACCGGGCACGGCAACTCCCTTGTCGTCCTTCTTGAAGTTCTTCTTACCCTTGCCTTTCTTGAAACTAGTGGTTTTATTGACCATCAACACTTGATGTTCCTTTTTGATTTCCACCTCTGCTGATTTCAGCATTGAAAAAGCTTCAGGAATAGTTTTCACCATCCCCTGCATATTGTAGTTCATAACAAAGCTCTTGTAGCTAGGTGGGGCGATCAAGGATTATGTCAATGACCGCCTCGTCAGGAGGTTAATGTCCATTGGGACAAGCGGTTGTGCAACCCAGACATTTTGAGTATGTGCTCACTGACAGAACTATTTTCCTCCATCTTACAACTGTAGAACTTGTCGGAGACTTCATATCTTTCGACCCGGGCATGAGCTTGGAAAAGCATTTTCAGCTCTTCGAACATCTCATATGCTCCATGTTGCTCAAAATGCTTTTGGAGCCCCGGTTCTAAGTTGTAAAGCATGCTGCACTGAACGAGGGAGTCATCATCAGCACGTGACTGTCAAGCGTTCATAACGTCTTGGTTCTCTGGGATGGGTGCTTCACCTAGCGGTCCTTCTAGGACATATGCTTTCTTGGCAGCTATGAGGATGATCCTCAGGTTCCGGACCCAGTCCGAATAGTTGCTGCCATCATCTTTCAGCTTGGTTTTTCTCTAGGAGCAGCGTTGAAGTTGAGGTTGACATGAGCGTTGGCCATTTGATCTACAAGACATTTTGCAAAGGTTTTTAGATTAAGTTCATGATAATTAAGTTCATCTAATCAAATTATTTAATGAACTCCCACTCAGATTAGACATCCTCTAGTCATCTAAGTGATACATGATCCGACTCAACTAGACCGTGTCCGATCATCACGTGAGATGGACTAGTCATCATCGGTGAACATCTCCATGTTGATCGTATCTTCCATACGACTCATGTTCGACCTTTCGGTCTCTTGTGTTCCGAGGCCGTATGCATACATGCTAGGCTCGTCAAGTCAACCTAAGTGTTTTGCATGTCTAAATCTGTCTTACACCCGTTGTATGTGAACGTTAGAATCTATCACACCTGATCATCACGTGGTGCTTCAAAACAACGAACTTTCGCAACGGCGCACAGTTAGGGGAAACACTTTCTTGAAATTATTATAAGGGATCATCTTATTTACTACCGTCGTACTAAGCAAATAAGAAGCAAAACATGATAAACATCACATGCAATCAAATAGTGACATGATATGGCCAATATCATATTGCTCCTTTGATCTCCATCTTGAGCGCCATGATCATCTTCGTCACCGGCATGACACCATGATCTCCATCATCATGATCTCCATCATCGTGTCTTCATGAAGTTGTCACGCCAACGATTACTTCTACTTCTATGGCTAACGTGTTTAGCAATAAAGTAAAGTAATTTACATGGCGTTATTCAATGACACGCAGGTCATACAAAAATAAAGACAACTCCTATGGCTCCTGCCGGTTGTCATACTCATCGACATGCAAGTCGTGATTCCTATTACAAGAACATGATCAATCCCATACATCACATATATTTCATTCATCACATCCTTTTGGCCATATCACATCACAAGGCATATGCTGCAAAAACAAGTTAGACGTCATCTAATTGTTGTTGCATGTTTTTACGTGGCTTCTATAGGTTTCTAGCAAGAAGTTTCTTACCTACGTAAAACCACAACGTGATATGCCAATTTCTATTTACCCTTCATAAGGACCCTTTTCATCAAATTCGATCCGACTAAAGTGGGAGAGACAGACACCCGCTAGCCACCTTATGCAACTAGTGCATGTCAGTCGGTGGAACCTGTCTCACGTAAGCGTACGTGTAAGTTCGGTCCAGGGCGCGTCATCCCACGATGCCGCCGAAACAAGATAAGACTAGTAGTGGCAAGAAAATTGACAACATCTACGCCCACAACAAGTTTGTGTTCTACTCGTGCATAGAAACTACGCATAGACCTAGCTCATGATGCCACTGTTGGGGAACGTTGCAGAAAATAAAATTTTCTACGCTTCACCAAGATCAATCTATGGAGTCATCTAGCAACGAGAGAGAGGAGTGCATCTACATACCCTTGTAGATCACTCGCGGAAGCGTTCAAGAGAACGGGGTTGAGGGAGTCGTACTCGTCGTGATCCAAATCACCGAAGATCCTAGTGCCGAACGGACGGCACCTCCGCGTTCAACACACGTACGGTTGGGGAAGATGTCTCCTCCTTCTTGATCCAGCAAGGGGGAGGGAGAGGTTGATGGAGATCCAGCAGCACGACGGCGTGGTGGTGGAAGTAGCGGCGATCTCGGCAGGGCTTCGCCAAGCTCTACGAGAGGGAGAGGTGTTGCGGAGGGAGAGGGAGGCGCCAGGAGCAGGGGTGCGCAGCCCTCCCTCCCCCCTCTTTATATAGGGGCCCTGGGGGCGCCGGCCCCCTAGAGATCAAATCTCAAGGGGGAGGGCTTGCCCCCCAAGTCAAGTGGGGCGCCCCCCCCCCCCCCACCCCTAGGGTTTCCAACCCTAGGCGTAGGGGAGGCCCAAGGGGGGCGCACCAGCCCACCGGGGGCTGGTTCCCCTCCCACTTCAGCCCATGGGGCCCTCCGGGATAGGTGGCCCCACCCGGTGGACCCCCGGGACCCTTCTGGTGGTCCCGGTACAATACCGATGACCCCCGAAACTTTCCCGATGGCCGAAACTGGACTTCCTATATATAATTCTTCACCTACGGACCATTCCGGAACTCCTCGTGACGTCCGGGATCTCATCCGAGACTCCGAACAACTTTCGGGTTACCGCATACTAATATCTCTACAACACTAGCGTCACCGAACCTTAAGTGTGTAGACCCTACGGGTTCGGGAGACAAGCAGACATGACCGAGACGACTCTCCGGCCAATAACCAACAGCGGGATCTGGATACCCATGTTGGATCCCACATGCTCCACGATGATCTCATCGAATGAACCACGATGTCGAGGATTCAAGTAATCCCGTATACAATTCCCTTTGTCAATCGGTATGTTACTTGCCCGAGATTCGATCGTCGGTATCCCAATACCTCATTCAATCTCGTTACCGGCAAGTCACTTTACTCGTACTGTAATGCATGATCCCGTGACCAACCACTTAGTCACTTTGAGCTCATTACGATGATGCATTACCGAGTGGGCCCAGAGATACCTCTCCGTCATACGGAGTGACTAATCCCAGTCTCGATCCGTGTCAACCCAATAGACACTTTTGGAGATACCTGTAGTATACCTTTATAGTCACCCAGTTACGTTGTGACGTTTGATACACCCAAAGCACTCCTATGGCATCCGGAAGTTACACGATCTCATGATCTAAGGAAATGATACTTGACATTGGAAAAGCTCCAGCAAACGAACTACACGATCTTGTGCTATGCTTAGGATTGGGTCTTGTCCATCACATCATGCTCCCAATGATGTGATCCCGTTATCAATGACATCCAATGTCAATGGTCAGGAAACCGTGACCATCTATTAATAAACGAGCTAGTCAACTAGAGGCTCACTAGGGACATGTTGTGGTCTATGTATTCACACATGTATTACGATTTCCGGATAACACAATTATAGCATGAATAATAGACAATTATCATGAACGAGGAAATATAATAATAACCATTTTATTATTTCCTCTAGGGCATATTTCCAACACGATTTTGATTTTGTCATCCCTATTCTCTTCGCCCCCGGCTGCCAAGGTTGGTTCCCCTAATCCCCCCGCTGCCCCGGGTGTTTTTGCTTGTGCTCTAGCCGTGTAGTTCCAAATCTAGCTAGGTTTTCGTCTTCGTGGATGTTCTGTTTGTTGTTCTTCTTAGAGTATAAGTCTATTCGTATTGTAATCTATCTCTATTAGTCTAGTCTTGGAGCCCAAGCTTTGTAATCTATATAAACAGCCCTTGAGGCCCCGATCAATACAACAATTACTTCTCCAATATCTCAATCTATCATGGTATCCGACGCCTAGGTTTTCCGCACCTGGTATGGCTCCGCCACCCGCGCCGCCGCCCCGGCCGATTCGGCCCCTCTTCTCCCTGGCCGAGTTCCGCGCCGCCGGTGCCCCACCCCCTACCTCCTCCTCTACAACTACCCAAACACCTCCCCCTCCAAACCCTATGTTCTCCCTAGCCGACACCATTGCCGACGTCTCTCCCTTCATACCAATCTCATTAGACCTCGGCATCCACAACTACTACCATTGGCACCACCTCTTCATCATCCATCTCGGGCGCTGCGGCCTATGCCACCACATTGATCCCTCCTACCCGCCACAGCCCGCTGATCCTCGCTGGGTGAAAGATGATCTCGCCATCATCCGATTGGATTTACACGCATCTCCACGGTGCTTTTCAATCTGGTGTCCGACGATGACGCCACCGCCGCCGATCTTCGGGCTTCCCTTCAACAAATGTTTCAGACAACTCGGACGGCGAATCAACGCTCAACACCGAGCTACGCACAACCATGCAGGGAGATGTCCCAGTCTCCATCTTCTGCCAGCGAATCAAGGCTATTGGCGATGAACTCCGTGAACTTGGTGATCACGTCGAGGATCGCACTCTCATCAATGCCCTCCTCCAAGGTCTCGGCGATCAACTCGAGAAGCAGCAGTCCTTCATCCCCATGCTCAAGCCGTACCCCACCTTCAAGGAAGCCCGCTCGATCCTCCAGCAAGAAGAGAAGAACCAGGCTCGCAAGGCGCAACGGGCGCCACAGGTGTTTCATGTTGCCGCGCCCTCTTCTGCAGCTCCCACGCCTGGGCTGCCTCGGCAACCGACCGCCCCTCCAACTCCTGCCAGACGCTGCCGCGGCTCAACACCACCACCGGGCTAGCGCCCGAGTCCCAACTACAAGGGCAAGAATCCAGATCTACCGGCCTCCTGCATCTCGTCTGCCGGACCTGCACCAGCCTCGTCATCCACCGCTCCGCGCCACCAGCTCCGTCGCCATGGCCTCCTCAAGATGATCCTTGGACTGGCCTCGTCCGAGCTTGGTCGATGCCATGGTCGGCCCCTTGCCGTATGGTGCCCCTCCTGCGTGCAGGCACGTGGAGCCCGTTCTTCGTCCAGCCACAGGCTCTCCGGGACTCCTTGGACCCAGGCCGTCGGCGCACGTCTACACCGCCACTCCTACTCCGCCTACCAGCACGCCAGGACCACCTTCGCCCTACAACACCATGCCGGCCTTCTACGACAACATGCAGGCCCCAATCGCATACTACCCATCCGCTATCCCCTACGTCAACATGCAAGTTCCTGGCCCCTCTGCTCCTCCCCAACAGCCGGCTTGGGACCAAGCCGCCTTCATCAACGCCATGAACAATTTTGTCCTCAACGACGCAGTAATGGATTGGATTTTCGATTCTGGTGCATCAATTCATATGTCTTCAAATATGAATTTATTGTCGACTTGTTTTCCTTCTGCTTTTTCCACTATCACCATTGGCGATGGCTCCACCATCCTCGCTTTCATGCCTTTGGTCACTCTTACATCCCTTCCTCTCATGCCAATTTTCTTCTATGCAATATTCTTGTGGTTCCTTCCATCATCAAAAATCTTATCTCTATTAGACAACTTTGCATTGACAACAAAGTTATCCTGGCCTTTGACCCTTTTGGTTTGTCTGTGAAGGATCTGACAACGGAGGCGGTCCTCGCTCGGTACAATAGCACGGGCGATCTTTATCCTCTTCATGGCGCGCCCACATCCACCTCTCGTGCCATGCTCGCCTCTGTTGATCTATGGCGTCGCTGCCGGTCACCCCAGCAAAAACACTTTGACGTCTTTACTCCAAGAATTTTGTATCCCTAGTTCTAGCAGTCCTCATAATCCCTCTCTCTGTAATGCATGTCAATGTGGCAAACATGTTAGATTGCCTTTTGGAACCTCTACTACCATTAGTACTTTTCCTTTTGAGTTACTTCACTGTGATTTATGGACCTCTCCAGTCCCTAGTATTTCTGGTTATAAATATTATCTTGTGATCTTGGATGATTATTCTCACTATACTTGGACCTTTCCTCTCCGCGCTAAATCTGAAGTACCCGCAATCTTTCTCAACTTTCGACAATATGTAATCACACACTTTGGCTTGCCAATTCGATTTATTCAATGTGATAACGGTCGTGAATTTGATAACACCCAAAACCGCACCTTCTTTCTCTCTCAAGGCATTCTTCTTCGCTTTTCATGCCCTTATACATCTTCTCAAAATGGTAAAGCTGAACGCTGTCTTCGCTCTATTAATGATGTTCTTCGCACATTGCTTTTACAAGCTTCTCTTCCTTCCCGTTTTTGGGTTGAAGCCCTTCGCACATACACTACTTCTTAATATTCGACCAACTAAAACTTGCCCTCTTTATTCGCCTTTCCAATCTCTTTTCTCTTCCACTCGACTATTCTTTTCTGCGTGTTTTGGCTGTCTATGCTTTCTCAACATCGCCTCTACCGCCTCCAACAAACTAGAACCACGCTCACTACCTTGCATTCACCTTGGTCTTTCGATGATCACAAAGGATATCGTTGTTTCGATCCATCTTCCGGTCGTATCATTCTCTCTCGTCATGTCACATTCGATGAAAATACTTTTCCTTTTTCTGTCACTACAACCACAAAACCAATTCCACCACAATCCGCCACCACCAAAACCCCTTCCCTAGTTCGTCCTTCGGTCATCTCTGCTGCCATGGAATCTTGTTCCTCTCTCCGCCGGAATCGCCCACCATCGCCCACCCTCTGCCCGTCCCCCACCTCTCCAAGAATCGCATCCTCTACCCAAGCCGTCTTTCCCTCACCACATCCTACCACGGCAACCACCTCGACACCCACCACCTCTGATTCTTCTTCCTCACCGTCTTCTTCAACCGAAAACCCATCGCCACCCAATGCCGTTCTTATACCACCGCTCACCAATGATCATGTCATGTGCACCCGTGGAAAACGAGGATTTCTTCTCCCCACCAAACGCGTCTCAATCTTACTGCCACCCCAACCATCTCTCCTATTCCAACCAGTTATAAGCGAGCTCTTCTTGACCCTCTCTGGCTTTCCGCTATGCGTGATGAATTTGAAGCTCTTGACAAAATAATACATGGACTCTTGTTCCCAAACCTTCCGTGTTAACATTGTTTACGGCAAATGGGTTTTTCGTCATAAATTTCACTCCGATGGCACTCTCGCTCGTTACAAAGCTCGTTATGCGTGTGTTGTGGTTTCTCCCGGCAGCATGGTATTGACTTTGATGAGACTTTTTCTCCTGTTGTTAAACCAAGCACTATTCGTGTTGTTCTTAGTCTTCTTTGTTTCCTCTTCCTGGCCTATTCATCAACTTGATGTTAAAAATGCTTTTCTTCATGGCACTCTCAATGAAACTGTTTATTGTCAAGAACCCTCCGGGTTTTGAGAATCCCTCCTCTCCAAATTTTGTTTGTCTCCTCCACAAATCTCTTTATGGCCTTAAACAAGCTCCTCGTGCATGGTTTCAATGCTTTGCTACTTTTATTCAAACCATAGGCTTTATTCCTCCAAATCCAATTCTTCTCTCTTTGTTTATCAGTCTCCTACTCACCTTTGCCTACCTCTTGCTTTATGTTGATGATATCATTCTCACGGCTAGTTCTCGATTCTTTTCTTCAACATACCATCTCTTCTCTCAATCGGGAGTTTTCCATGACAGATCTTGGTCCTCTTCATCATTTTCTAGGTATTCATGTTTCTCGCACAACATCTTCCCTCTTTCTTTCTCAATGATCATACATTTTGGACTTGCTTTCGCTCGGTATGTCTGATTGTCAACCCTCTCGTACTCCAGCCGACGTTGGTGCTAAACTGTCGGCTGATGGTGATCCTCTTTCTGATCCTACTTTATATCGTAGCATCACTGACGCTCTTCAATATGCCACTCTTACTCGTCCTGAAATCTCCTACCCTGTTCAGCAAGCTTGTCTCTTTATGCATGATCCTCGTGCTCCTCATCTGGCTCATGTCAGACGCATTCTCCGCTATTTAAAAGGCACTCTTGATCATGGTCTCCTTATTAATTCTTCTTCACCTACAAGCTTGACAGTTTATTCTGGTGCAGACTAGGCAGGTTGTCCAGATACTCGACGATCTACATCCGGATTTTGCGTTTATTTGGGTGATAATCTTGTTTCTTGGTGTTCTAAAAGGCAGGTAACAGTTTCTAGGTCTTCTGCCGAGGCTGAGTATCGGGCGGTTGCTCACGCTGTGGCCGAGGCGGTGTGGCTACGGCAGCTTCTCTTTGAACTTCATCGTCCGATCCCACGTGCTACAATTGTTTACTGTGATAACATCTCCGCGTCTACATGGCTTCCAATCCAGTTCAACATCGTCGCACAAAGCACATTGAGATTGACATTCACTTTGTTCGTGAAAAGGTGGCTCTTGGCGAGGTTCGCGTTCTTCATGTTCCTACAAGTGCCCAATTTTGACATTTTTACCAAAGGACTCCCGACTGCATCGTCACGACATACGCTCCGATCTCAACATTGTTTCACCCGGCGTTGAGACTGCGGGGGATCTTAGAGTATAAGTCTATTCGTATTGTAATCTATCTCTATTAGTCTAGTCTTGGAGCCCAAGCTTTGTAATCTATATAAACAGCCCTTGAGGCCCCGATCAATACAACAATTACTTCTCCAATATCTCAATCTATCAGTTCTGCGTGGATCCGCCCAATTTCGCCCCTCCCCTTTTTGTGCTCGCTTGCGTTGTGTAGGAGCTTTTGTAGTTGCGGGTTCTAGGGTTTCCGTTTTGCTGCGTATATGTGGATGTAGGCTTTTATATTTGTTTTATTTTGTGCTGTAGATGGTGGAGGTAGGCGTACTGGTTGTTGCAGCGGGTGATTTCCTGTTTTCTGCTAGCTTGGGGTGCATGTTCCCTTGCCGTGAGGATCTGGCCTGCTTTTTTGTAGTTGTAGGTGGCTGCTTATGATTTTCCCCTGGTAGCTGAGGCGTGTCTGAATGTGTTCCAGGAAGCTCTCTGAATTTGATGCTTCTATTACTGTGTAATTTTACCCCCGAGACTTGTAATGTAGCTCAAAAGTACAAAGGATCATACCCCATAATTACAGTGTAACTACTGTGTAATTTTACTGTGTAATAGCCTAATAGGTTTGCAGAACCTCCCTGTCCCACCTTTTGCAGTGTAATTCTGCCATTTTTACACTGTAATTATCATGCTTTACAGTGTAATTCTCCCATATCTATAATTACTGTGTAATTCTCCCAAATACTGTGTTATTTATTGTTCAATTACAGTGTAATTTGTGCTAGCAGTACTGTGTAATTTTCCCCCTAATTCCAGTGTATATTCCCAGATATGCAAGATTTTTCAATGTATTTATGCCCTGAATCACCGTGTAATTTGTCCTAGTATGTTCACATGAATTTAGCCCAATTACTCATGTACTGTGTATATGCAGATTTTTCAGTATATTATGCCTGGAATCACTGTGTAATTCGTTCTATTTATGTTCACAGTAATTTAGCTCAATTACTCATGTAATTTACAGTGTATCGCCCAGATTTATAGTGTTTTTATGCCCTGGAATCACTGTGTATACGCCCAGATCACCGTGTAATTTACTTTGTAAATTTAGCCCAACCACTCATGTAATTACAGTGTATTTCAATATAGTTTTACACTGTATTTTGTATGGTTACAATGTAATTCCCTAGAGTTTTTCACTGTAATTTGTATGGTTTGAGGACTGTAATTTTTGTATGACTTACAATGCAATTCACCAGACTTTTACATTGTATTTTCCTAGTAATTTCAATATGACTTACAATGTAATTCATCAGAATTTTACACTGTATTTCTCTAGAGTAATTTCAGTATGACTTACAATGTCATTTATCAGAATTTTACACTGTATTTCCCTAGAGGACTGTAATTTCAGTATGACTTACAATGCAATTCATCAGTCTTTTGCACTGTATTTCCCTAGAGTATTACACTGTAAGTTGTGTGCTTGAGGACTGTAATTAAAGTATGACTTAAAATGTAATTCTCCAGACTTTTACACTGTATTTCCCCTAGAGTATTACACTGTAATTTGTGTGCTTGAGGACTGTAATTTCAGTATGACTTACAATGTAATTCATCAGACTTTTACACTGCAATTTGTGTGCTTGAGGACTGTAATTTCAGTATGACTTACAATGTAATTCATCATACTTTTACACTGTATTTCCCTAGAGTATTACACTATAATTTGTGTGCTTGAGGAGTGTAATTAAAGTATGACTTACAATGTAATTCACCAGACTTTTACACTGTATTTTCTGTAGAGTATTACACAGTAATTTGTGTGCTTGGGGACTGTAATTACAGTATGACTTACAATGTAATTGACCAGACTTTTACACTGTAATTTCTCCAGAATCTTACAGTCTATTTCCCTAGAGTATTTCACTGTAATCTGTGTGGTTGAGGATTATAATTAAAGTATGACATGCAGGGCTTACAGTCTCATGTTTTGTCCATGCGTTTAATATTCAGTTGTCTGGTTTGTGGTTTTGTAGCTTCTAGATCTAGGTCTGGTGATTGTTGGTTGTAGTGTTTGTGTTGGTTCTGCTTCATTTGCCTAATGATTTTTGCCTTTGTGATTTGAGGTTTGGTTCAATGCGGAAAGTTTCTCACAAGGATGTACCACTAGTCTCTTCTCTTGAGGGTGCAGATTCTCTGAATGATCTGTTTGTGCCTAATGATCTTGCAGATGATGGTTCTAATCCTATGTCTTTGGTATTTATTTCTTTTTCTTCCCTGGTTTTAATTAATTTGAATTATTTCTTTTCATTTTTATATTTATGTGTATGTTCACTTTAATTTTATTTCGGGAAATCTCTAGTGATGATGGAGGGCTTGACAAATCTCAAGTAATTTATTTTTCATTTATGTATATGTTCACTGTAACTTTATTTGTTTCTTGGGAGGCAAGTCCAAGCAGAGATGTTTAACTGCTCTTTTGCTTATACTTTTTGTTGTCAGGTGTGGTCCAGGGAAGCTGCTGGGAGGGATTGCGTGGGGTTCTCTAGCTCTTTTGGTTTAGTTGACAACCGGGTCTTCTTTTTTTAGTCCGACCCGTTTAGTGAGAACGAGCAGTATCAGTGGTTTTGGGCAATACAGATGTCAACAGGACACTGGTCAAAAAATTTGAATGATATCCAATTGGAAATCAGTCAAATGTCAAATAGACAGTCCCTTAATTTTTTTTTGAGGGATGGAAAGACAATTATTCAATCAGCAGCTGCAGTGGCATACACAAGACGTCGGGGGTATCTAAGAGCCACAAATGGCGCCCCAAATCAAGATTAACAGCGGCCTTTGCGAGTTCATGTGCCTCCCAGTTTTTCTCTCTTCTTTCATGACTGAATTTTACTGCAGCAAACTCCCCCGCCTTCTTCTTTATATCTGAAATAATAGCTGCACTTTGTCCAAGGTAAAGGCCCCTCAGATGGTTGATAGTAGATAAGCAATCAGTAACAACCTGCACCTTGTTGATATAGAGATCTGATGCTAGCGCAAAAGCTTCCCTAAAAGCCATAGCCTCCAGCGTCTCGGCCTGAACCAAATCTTGAAGCACAACCGCAGATGAGCCCTGATAGTGACCCAGTTCATCGCGGCAGACGACAGCAATGCATCCTCTGTCATTATTTCTTGAGATAGCAGCATCAACCATCAGCTTAAAATGTCCCTCTAGAGGCGGAGTCCAGGTTTTCCTTCTGTCCCCTGTAGGTTGATGTACTGCAGTGGAGGTCGCCGTCCCGGCAGGCCGGCAAGGAATTAAGGCAAGGTCTTCTAGGAATTTCTGAATGAAACTGAAGGTCGACAGTGGCGAATGAAATTCTTGCTCATGTATGGCCTTCCTCCTAGCCCACCATATTGACCATAAAGTCACCAGCAGCAAAACGAAGTCATCTTCCTTCAAAGAGTCCATCATCACCATGAGCCAAAGCCTAGCGTCAGGGATGTTGCAAGCAATTAAATGTTCGACAAGGTCCTCATCCATCAAACCCCACACACACTTGGCCATATTACAGTCTATCAGAGCATGTCGCCATGTGTCTTCTGCTGAGTTGCAGATTTGGCAAACGTTAGAATCCGCCATCTTCCTGTGGTGCCTGACCCCTTCAGTGGGAATTGAATTGCGAGCAAGCCTCCATGCAAAGTTCCTGATCCGATCCGGCACTTTAACCTTCCATAGTTTCTTCCAGTGGCTCTGACTGTCGCTGGAATTAGAGGGCGCCGCCCGGCCTTCAAGCCAGTCCTCCCTCCTTTTCTTCATGTCGGCTAATAATCTGTAAGCTGATCGAACACCGAAAACTCCGTTACGTTCATAGTGCCATGCCCATAGATCGTCAACATTTCGAGCACTGATTGGTATGTTCAGGATCACAAACGCATCAGGAGCCTGCATATGCTGCAAAACTTGCTGCCGATCCCATGTTTTAGTCACCTGATCAATGAGGTCACTCACTAATTCCGGCGGATCCGTCGATCTTGGATGCAGAGTTCTGAGCATAAAGTCCCGAGGCAACCAATTGTGTTCCTAAATTTTGATAGACTACCCATTACCAACTCTCTTTATAAGCCCTTGTTTTAGAACAGATAGACCAGCACAAATAGCTCTCCAAACCTGTGAAGGGTGAGACCCAAGCTCGGCATTCAGCACGTCACCCTCTGGGTAGTAAACAGCGTGCAAAATCCTGGCACTAAGTGAGTTCGGGTCATTTGTAAGTCTCCATCCCCGACCTTAAGGCATACCGGGCCAAAATTCCGTGTCTGCTGGCCAGCCCGCGTGGCACGGCCCATATGGCCAAGTTTGTCGGAGTGCCAGATCCGGCCGAGGGCACACCCAGAGACGGGAGGCCCTGTTCGGCGGAATTCCCTATTCGCCGCTCTCCGCGGCAAACAGACGCTGCTTCGCACAAGCGATCAGGCGATCGTTCAGTTTTGGTTATGGGCCGGCCGGTCTGCGCGTTTTCACCGTTCCCGATTTTGCGAACCTTCTGAAGGTTCCAGCCGGTTTTTTACGGTTTTGGGAACCTTCTAGAAGGTTCCTGAACCGGATTTCTTTCATTTCTGTTTTTTTCTATTTATTTTTTCCTTTTCTCTCCCTGTTTCCTTTTTCTGTTTATTTTCTTACTTGTTTGTTTTTTCTCTGATTTTCTTTTCTTTTCAGTTTCATTTTCTTTCTCAGATTTATTTTTCTTTTTCAAAAATGTTTGCATTTTATAAATTTTGTTCATTTTACAGAAAATGTTCGTGTTTTCAAATTTTGTTCATAACTTGCAAAATTTGTTCGCTTTGTTTCAAAAAATGTTCATAATTTCATGAAATGTCCCAATTAAAATATTTGTTCAAAAATTCAAAAAATGTTTCTGGTTCAAAACTTTGTTCAGAATTTCATAATTTGTTCGCAACTTCAAAAAAGTTTCATGTTTTTCAAAATCATTTTCTGCAGTTTCAATTTTTTTGTTCCCCTGGCAAAAAAAATGTTCCTGTTTTCAAATTTTTGTTCAGAAATTTTATAAATTTTTAGAATTTAAAAAAGTGTTCGTCTTTTCAAAAAAAATTCACAAACTAAAAAATGTTCGGTTTAAGAGATATGTTTCCGCTTTCAAAATTTAATCAAGAATTACCCAGGAATTTCAGAAAATGTTTCCATTTCTGAAAATTGTTCAAAACAAATTCAGTAAAATGTGCACACTCTCACTTTTGAGTTTTGAAATTGTTCAGTTTCAAATTTTTGTTCACAAATTTCAAAAAATGTTTGGGCGGTTCAAAACATGTTCCCGTTTTCAAAAAACTGTTCGCAATTTTAAAAAATGTGTACGTTTTAATTTTTTCAGGTGTTTCGAAATTGTTCATTATCAAATTTTTGTTCATAAATTTCAAAAAATGTTCGGGCGGTTCAAAACATGTTCCCGCTTTCAAATTTTGTTCACAAATTTGAAAAATGCGCATGTTTTCATTTTTTCAGGAGTTTTGAAATTGTTCAGTTTCAACTTTTTGTTCATAAATTTCAAAAAAATTGGGCAGTTCAAAAATATTCTCGTTTCCAAAAACTGTTCACAATTTTCAAAAATGTCCATGTTTTCATTTTTTCAAGAGATTTGAAAATTATTCAGTTTAAAATTTTCAGAAAATGTTCTTGTTTTCACATTTTTCAAATATTTTCGCGTTTTCAATTTCTGCCTTGGAATTTCAAAAAGTTCCCGTTTCAAAAAAATGTTCCTGATTTTGCAAACGTTTCGTTTTTTTTTTGCAAATCAGCAATTTGCTTGTGTGTCACAGATCCCTTCGTTTTTTTTAATAAAAATGCTTTTGAAATTCAGGATATATTTTTGGACCGCGCTGTGTGTTTGGTTCTTTAAACTTGGCGCTGCTAAAGAATCATTAACTACTAATAGCTCAACTGGTAGTACCATTTTCGTATAGTGTAAGGTCCTGGGTTCGAATCCCTGCAATCGTGGTATTTCTTCCTTAGACAGAAGGGAGGCGAACAGAAACACTGAGTTCTCGCTCGCTCGCTCGTGAAACAGAGGAAACAGAAAACGGCCCAACAAGCCCGCCAAGTGGAGGCCCTGTGCGAAATACCAGCAAC
This sequence comes from Aegilops bicornis, assembly GCA_021605145.1. Taxonomy (NCBI): domain Eukaryota; kingdom Viridiplantae; phylum Streptophyta; class Magnoliopsida; order Poales; family Poaceae; genus Aegilops; species Aegilops bicornis. The sequence goes on from CM038675.1 coordinate 710,833,058, forward strand.
TTGACACAAAGAGCGTCATATAGGACCTCCCTTGTTCGGCGCCTTCTGCGCCGCTTAGCGTTTGCGGCGCTCGCACGGGTTGCCTAGCGGGCCGGCCCAACAGCCTCCTTGAAAAATGGTCCTTAAGGCATACCGGGCCAAAATTCCGTGTCTGCGGGCCAGCCGCGTGGCACGGCCCATATGGCCGAGTTTGTCGGAGTGCCAGATCCGGCCGAGGGCACACCCAGAGACGGGACGGGAGGTCCTGTTCGGCGCCTTCTGCGCCGCTTAGCGTTTGTGGCGCTCGCACGGGTTGCCTAGCGGGCCGGCCCAACAGCCTCCTTGAAAAATGGTCGTGGTAAAAAATATTTACGGGACGTGGGATTCGAACACACGCGCGATCTTACGCAGCCGTACGAGACAGCGCAACAAACCATGCACTAGGAGATCTTAGTTGTCTACAATAAAAAACCAATCTATTTAATACTTCTCCTAGTACAACATTAACATCAATACCCCTAAAAAACAACATTAACATAAATTCTGTACCATATAAATCATATCAAAAAGGAGACGTAAAAATGAAAGAAAATCATAGATTTGTAATAAAAGTTAAATTTTTAAAAACGTTCATAGAATTCAAAAAATTTCATAAAATTTTGAAAAGAATACGAATTTAAAAAAAACAATTCTGAAAATAGTTCATTGAATTTGAAAAAGTAGTTCAATGATTCTGAAAATAGTTAAAAAATTTGAAAAAAGTTCATCTATTTGAAGAAAAAGTTCATCAAATTTGGAAAAATAGTTCACCTATTCTAAAAATAGTTCACAAATTTGAAAAAAGTTCATCAATTTTGAAAAAAGTTCATTGAATTGCAAAAAGTTCATCGGATTTGAAAAAGAGTTCACTGAAATTGATAAAACTTCATCGAATTTGAAAGAAAGTTCACCATATTTGAAAAAAAAATTCACCGAATTTTAAAAAAGTGCATCAAAATTGAGAAAAGTTCATCAAAATTTTAAAAAGTTCATTGAATTTCAGAAAAAGTTCATCAAATTTGAAAAAAGTTCACGAATTTATAAAAAACTTCGTAAATTTAGAAAAAGGTTCACGAAATTTATAAAACGGTGCATTAAAGAAAACAAAAAAGAATGAGAAAAAAACAAAAGGAACAAACCGAACTGATAAGAATAAAAGTAGGGAAGCGAACTTTTTGTGCACTATCATTTTGATGGCCAGTTGGTTAATGCGTACCGGTTGTATCGTAGAGGTCGAGTGATCGAATCTTGGTGCCAGCACTTTTTGCCTTTTTCGAAAAACAGAGACAAAATACTCGAATGGGCGGGTCCAGTGCGGGGCGCTGCAGGCGCCAGTTTGCGAAATACACGTTAATGGGCGCCTGCTCAGCCTGTGCATTCGGTTTTTTCGGTTTGATTCGGTTCGGTTTATACGGTTTTTATACTTCGGTTTATACGGTTTTATACATAGATACGGTTCGGTTTCGGTAATAACCATTTGCTTTCGGTTTGGTTTCGGTAATAACCAAAATAACCAAAGTTGACGCGAATTTTTAATCAGCACTTTTTGCCTTTTTCGAAAAACAGAGACAAAATACTCGAATGGGCCGGTCCAGTGCGGGGCGCTGCAGGCGCCAGTTTGCGAAATACACGTTAATGGGCGCCTGCTCAGCCTGTGCGTTCGGTTTTTTCGGTTTGATTCGGTTCGGTTTATACGGTTTTTATACTTCGGTTTATACGGTTTTATACATAGATACGGTTCGGTTTCGGTAATAACCATTTGCTTTCGGTTTGGTTTCGGTAATAACCAAAATAACCAAAGTTGACGCGAATTTTTAATCAACACATGGTTTGGCCACATGGAAAAACAGAGACAAAATACTCGAATGGGCCGGTCCAGTGCGGGGCGCTGCAGGCGCCAGTTTGCGAAATACACGTTAATGGGCGCCTGCTCAGCCTGTGCGTTCGGTTTTTTCGGTTTGATTCGTTCGGTTTATACGGTTTTTATACTTGGTTTATACGGTTTTATACATAGATACGGTTCGGTTTCGTAATAACCATTTGCTTTCGGTTTGGTTTCGTAATAACCAAAATAACCAAAGTTGACGCGAATTTTTAATCAACACATGGTTTGGCCACATGGAAAAACAAATTTAGTACTTGTCCAATACAACTACAACCTGGTTACCTACTTGAAGAAATTCTGAAACATGTAAGAATTTATGTTCGAGCACAACAATCTAGTAGAAGACTACGATTACAACTACAAGCACTAATTTAGTACATGTCCAGTGAAACCACACGAAGAAATTCTGGAACAAAAACTTGTCCAGTACAAGCACAAGGAGAACTAAACATGCCCAGTACAAGCAAAGTTCTGGAACATAGAGATGGGGATTGCTAGTAATAGTATATCACGAGCCATTTTTGAAAGGCCCCAGTACATGCCCAGTACATCAAGATAAAAAACTTCAGTACAAAGTGCAAATTCTGGAACAACCAAAGTTCAGCTCCAGCTCGAGATAACAAACTTCAGTACAGTACATTGCAACACACGACAAAGAAACAAAAGGTGCAGATCGAGATAAAATGGCATTTGTTTCATCACTTCAGGGCTTCAGGCAGCAATTTTCCACTCCAGCTCCATGCATGAAGATCAATCAATCGATATTGTCACATTATCATTTAAATGAATGGCACCCACTTCTACAAAAACAATAGAAATATTGCATGATCAATTAAATAGCATTAATGTTGCATGATCCTTGAAATAATTGAAATACACATTCATTTAAATACCTTCCTCCAGCCTGGTCAACTCAGCAAGATCAGCTTCAACATTGATACACTTAGAACGTAACCAATCTTGTGTGCATATCAACGACTGCAGTGTCGCTGGTGTTAAAGAGCTTCTGAAGTCATCGAGAATACGACCACTAGTGCTGAAAGCTGATTCAGAAGCAACCGTAGAGATGGGGATTGCTAGTATATCACGAGCCATTTTTGAAAGGACGGGAAAGCGAGGAGCATTGCACTTCCACCATTCAAGAAGGTCAAATTCAGCAGTCAACTCTTCTGTGTCCTCAGCTAGGTACTTGTCTAATTCAGTTCTGGTATTTGTGCTAGTGCTGCCCTCTCCGCAAACTCTCATTCTTTTCTGGTTGTATCGTGACCTCACTATAGAATTTTCAGAAGCATTTGCACTAGGACGAGCTTGTGATGCTAATTCCCTAGGACGGCTAGGAGTACTGGTTCCATATAATTCTCTATATTCTCCAAAAAGAGAGACAAATTCATTGTGGGAAGATGTCAAGATTCTATTACCTATTATACTGCCATAGGTGTCTTCAACCATCTCTTTAAAGAAATGAGATTCCTTGGTCCTTGCATAAAGAATTAAGACAAGACAAGACAAGTTAGAAGGATGGCAGCAATGAATATATATTTGACAAATGAACAACAACCAATCAACCATATACCTTGGATCAAGGATGGCAGCAATGAATATATACTTGTTCATCTTTTCAGGATCACCCCAGTACTTCTCATACTTGGTTTTCATCTTGGTAGCCATGCATTTAAATATTTCATCATCACCACAAATCACATGATCACTCAATTCACCCAACATAAAATGTACATCAACAATATCTTCCAAGAAGGTGTTGGCTGCACACACTTTTTAAATAAATCCAATCTAGTTGGGGAGGCTCTCACAAACTTGATAGCACTTCGAATTCTGTTTATTGGATGGCACATTATCTTTAGCCCATCTTGGACCACTAGATTAACAATATGTGCCACACACCTCATGTGAAGATACTGACTTTTTGCATGTGTACAACCCCTATTAGTCAAAGACCTCTTCATGTAGGCTAAGCAAGTGTCATTAGAACTTGCATTATCAACAGTAATAGTGCACACTCGCTCAATGCCCCACTCAATAAGTAATTTTTCTAATGATTTCCCAATGTCATCCCCTTTGTGTCCATCTACCAAGACAAAGTTAATAATTTTTTTCTAAGATTCCACCCAGAATCAATGAAATGTGCAGTAAGGACCATGTAGCTTTAGCCACAAACAACCTAAAACCTTCTTTCTCTGCAAATATGAATGGAAGCTCATCTATCACTATCATGCGAGCAAATGCTTCTCTAACTTCTTTCTCAATGTATTGCCAAGGAACCACGAGCTAGGGCGCCGCCGCCATGCTCTGCTCTATGCCTGACCGCGTGCGTGAGGGAAAGGGACTGCCGGACTGGTCTAGGGTTGAACGAGAATCGGCGAATGAAAGGAAAGGCCAGTTGGGCTGGGCCGAGGAACTGGGAATGTGGTGTGTCTGTGGGCTTATTCGGTTTTCTTCGGTTTAACCGTATTATTTCGGTTTTAAACCGAAAAAACCATATTGTATATGGTTTGCTATTTTGTAAACTGAAACCATAACCAAAACCTGAAAAAACCGTAATTTAAGTTCGGTTTGGTTTTTTCGGTTCGATTTTTGGTTCTCGGTTCGGTTTTGCACAGGGTGAGCGCCTGCAGCGCCAAATAGGGTTTGCCCCCAGAGACCCCGCCACAAGCACCATCAACGCCGGTATCCCTCCAAAAAAAAAAGAACCCATCACCGCCGGCCAGCCCCATAGAAGGGCCTCGCGCAACGAAGAACCAGCACCACGAGCTCGGGGCGGGCCGGACCTGACCTCCCACGCCACCAGGGCGAGCCCACCGCCGCCGCAACGCCGCAGATCGCCACACGCCACCACCGGATCCCGCCCAGGGCCGCGCGCGGGAGACGATCCCCTCCGCTACCTTTCCCGGCGCCCGCCGCGGCTTCTCCGGCAGCGCCTCGGGTGGCGGCAGCGCGAGAGGAGGGCCGGCGGCGAGGGTTTTCCCCGTGTCTCCCGAGGGAAGGGACGAAGGGGTGGTTGATTTGCAGCTCCGGCCGCCCGCGTGATTGCAGTCGACTTAACTCTGAAGCTGTGGTGTTTGTCTCTGTCTATCCACAATGGAAGCTCCAGCTCCAGATTGGTCCGGGCTACCAGCGGACATATTGATCAGCATATTCCAGTTGCTGGACTGCCCGGACCTCCTCCGATCCGCCGCCGTCTGCACATTCTGGCAAAAGGCATACTCCACGGTCCGCCGCAGCCGCGTCTGCCCCAGTCGCCAGACCCCCTGCCTACTCTATTGTACCGAGGCCGCCGGTGCGAAGGCTCTTGGCATGTACAGTCTCTCCGAACGGAAGGCCTACTCTATGCCCCTCCCTGAACCTCCCATCAGCAACTGGATTGGTTCATCACATGGATGGCTAGTCACCATGGATGAGAAGTCTGACCTGATGCTGCTCAACCCTATCACCGGTGACAAGATTACACTCCCTCCTGTGACAACCATGGAGCATGTTAAACCTATCGTAAACGACGACGGGGGTCTTGAAAAGTACAAGATGTCTTAGAAAGATGGAGAGCTTCCGAGGGTGGAGGATACACCCTATGCATGCCCTTTGGATAGGTACGGAGATCTAGTCTATCTGAAGGCAACTTTGTCGTCCGATCCATCAGCAGGGGAATGCACTGTCATGCTCTCACTGGAACTGGCTCCAAATGCATAGTTTCTATGCAGATTGCATACACCATGATGGTTGTTTCTACGCAATGACTGCGGCAGGCGCAATCGATGTGTTTGATTTGAACGGATCATTTGTCGGCCACAGAAGGATTTTACCAAATCTAGTTCGGATGCTCGAGAAGTGCTACATTGTTCAGACACCATGGGGAGGTGTCCTCCAAATCATTAAGGAGGAGAGTTTGGATCCTGAACAACCAGATGGTGAGACGTATGTCACTGCTTATGAAGTGTATAAGGTTGATTTTGTTGAGCTGAAGCGTGTCAAGATGAGAGGGATATGTGAATATGCATTGTTTACTGGGAAAAGCACAACATCTTGCTTTAGCGTAAAGGATCATCCAGGCTTGATGGCAAACCATCTATATTTTACTCATGATGATCACGACGAATTACTCAGCGGCAAAGATGATCCACGTGACATAGGAGTGTACGACTTGGAAAATGATACCAAAACCAATTTGGTTGATCCTGAACCCTGGAGGACGTGGTTCCCTCCCATATGGTTTACACCCAATCTTGCAAAAGCAGGTATATTTCATTTTCAAACAGTACTTTTCCTGATATTATTTTTAGTATTTTGAAATCTGCTTCTCACAGAATAAGAGAATTGCACTTCCAACCTTAAGTGTGTTCCCCTTGTCTGGGTCTGTATTGGATGTTCAGAATAGCTTCAGCGTTTCGTTATGTTGAATTTCTTAAACCCCTTTTTTAAGATTACCATGTTAGTCATGTGTTGTTTTTGCTAAATGACATGAAACGTGATGAGGTTCATAGGTTGGCTTTGATACATTTTTTATGATGTTGTGCTTGTCTGGCCAAGTGTTATAGAAGAAGCGTTGCATTCTCACCTAACAAATAGGCTATCATGAAGCAGCCAACTCATATTGGGGAAATAGGAAACTATAAAGTGTGAATAGTTTGAGACGAATGCAAGATAATCTAGATCTAATTGACAATATCAGTGTTATATTTCCGAATACGTATGGAGTAAATAATACTAATATGGATGGCAGATAATCCAGAATTCTGGATACAATGGACAAATGTGCGTTCACCCTTTATAGTACTGCCATGATCACACACAAACTCCACACAATAACTATAAAACAAACTAGGAAGAATATAAAGATGGTGGTACATATCCTGTGAAAATGGGCATGTTTTTGGTAATGTGAAAATACAATCAGAAAAGCACATGTGCAAGTATCTTAAAATTCTCAAAATAATTCTCTTACTTTGTAAGGGCGTTTTGTACATTCATGCCAATTTGAAACTTCAAATCCAGTGTACTTTGTGTGCTACAGAAAAATAAAACCGAATGTGAATAGTGTACTAAAATTAAAACTATGCTTTGACACTATTAGCCTATTTTGTCTTGTTTTTTTTTCTTAAAAGGATTTCTCTTACGAGAAAGTATGCACGGAGGTGCTATATGCTCTTCCACAATAGTACACTTTTGTGAGAATTTGTATGTGCTTTTTAAATGGTATTTCAATTTTTTGGAAAGATGTGCATTTTCGCAGGATATGTCCCACTAAATACATTGGGGGTTAAGATGATTTAGCATATCATTTATGTTGTCTGGCCGGGTAAGAAATTCATGTAACAAAAAAACATTTTTTTAATGTTAAGCTAGCCTTTTTTGTTTCTTCTTATTTTGTGTTTCGTTTTCCTTTTCCATTTGCTTAGAGTTTCTAGATTTGTGCCCGTTCTCTTTTGCTGTTTCAATTTGTGCAGTTTTGTGCCTTCTTGCCGTTCTTATTCTAATACTGGACAATATTATACGCATTTTGGTGTTGTTCGAGAAAAGAGTGCAAATTTCAGCCGATAGTACCTTTAATATTGTCTTTCCTTTTATATCCAGTTGTTCAAATGTGCACCTCGCTGTTATTTGCATTTTAAGTTTTCTTTGATATTTGTTCTGATTATATTCTTTGTTTTCATTGGAGAAGTGGTTTACTAATAAGTACAAAAATTGCAACTGAATGTACAGCAACATTTGACATAAATCGCACATCTCATTCTTTAATCTTTATCTATTCTGTTCTCATAGAAGTTACATTAATTCTTGTGAACTGCTAAGCTGATCATTTGCTGACTATTAACTTAATTAGGCTTAATAGCCTATCAGGGCTTATAAATGCACTTACACGGTTACACCACATGTGATTGACTGATCGTGTACCTGTTTACTCTGATAAAATCTCCTTGGCAGTTTTTCCTTCTGTTTAACATGGAACTGAATTATTGCGTGGATCCGAAAAGAACCACCTACTACCGTAGATTAAAAAATTGTAGGAATGCTTGCAATCATTGTAACGATGGGCATATGTTTATTGTCGTGTTATGTGTTACTTTACATAGTCCATGTCTTCATGCTTGCTTGAAACAATGCAACCTTTTGCCACTGTCTACTTTACAATAAATACAATTAGCATGGAAAATTCCAAAAGAAAAAGATTAACACTAAAATTTGAGAGAAGTGCTCATATATCATATTATTATATTCTGGTCACTTTTCTGGTTAGTTGCTAGCTCATTTCCCTGTCAGACTCTCACCTAAAGGTAGGCCATTATGAATCAGTCATTTTTACTATTTTCTCCTGTGGCAAATTTTAGCATGATCCCTCTTACCTCCCCTTTTCACATGAGAGGTAAGAGTACATAATAGATCTGAGCCATTGATTTGATTAAATAGTGATCTGATTTACTATTACCTTCTTACTCCCTCCGTTCGGAATTACTTGTCTCGAAAATAGATGTATCTAGAACTAAAATACGTCTAGATACATCCATTTTCGAGACAAGTAATTCCGAACGGAGGGAGTACCTACCATGTGAAAAGAGGGGGTAAGAGGGAGCATGTTAAAATTACTCTTCTCCTGTTACATATATGACCCTCTCTCTCATTTTTGCGATATAGCCACATGTTCTGTTAGTACTTCATTAACCTCTTATTCCGTGAGTATCGGTCCTTAACCCAATGCGTCGTCTCTTACATATTCTGCCTTTCTTTGAATGTATGATTTTATATCATACACAAAGAAATTATCAGCTCTTTTACGGTACCCTGATACTCCGAAATCATGCATTGGAGTACCAGGAAGACTTGGCAGTCCACACGGAAGGGCAACCCCATCATTTCCCAAATGGTACAAAAGGGTATTTTTGGACTTCTTCTCTGCCATTTTGATAGAGCCCACAGCCCCCTGGTCCTGCCCTTGCTGTGCCGTCGTGCCCTAGCACACGCCACAGGTTATCCAAGTTCGAGTGGCGGCCCCCCAGATCCCAGGTCCTGCCCTCTCTGTGCCGTTGTGCCTCAGCGTGCACTGCCACCATCCCTGTCAAGCGTCTTCAGTCGAGCTGCCACCCCACAACAGGTTCCCCCCTGTCGAGCAAGTTCCCCACATGAAGAACTCTTAGGAATCTTAGAAATTGTATATGAACTACATGCCAAATTGGCGTCAAAATTGCCATCTTTTAAGCTGTCTTAGGTCAGCATCAAAATTTCCAGCATGCAGCTTGCATTGTGCACAAATCGTTGAAGAGAACAAATGTGCTTCAGCTTGTGCAGAAACTATCAGCTGTGGCATATCAGATTAAGATGCAGCAGTGGTTGTTTTAGCACTTCCCGTGATGCTCTGAAAACGTCCGTAGCAGACGTGCGCTCATTCAGAATGCAGAATTGTCTTTGTTTTCGCCATCAATCTTACCAACAAAGGTTAATCCAATATGACAACTCTGTTTTTTTATATGATTATTAAGCCAAGCTGCTGCGAATGAATTGCAGATGCCGAATTTTGATACCTTTTCATAGAAGAAAAGAAGTTGACATATAAGATTATACTGACTACAACATTTCTTACATGGTGTGTTCTTAAGAATAAGAATGAAAATTTGGCCTTCACTGTGAGCCTCCCATGGAATCCTTCCTTGTTCCATGCTGAATTCTGATTGCATTTTTCTGTTCTGTCAGGGATGTAGGTCTTTTTGTTTGCCCTTTGGATTTTTTTATTCTTTTGGTTATTCTACAATATCTACTGCAATACATGGAATCCTTCGCCTCTTACAATGAATTAAGTCATTTTGTAATTTAACCCTGTGAGTCTAATAACACTGATCTTACACATTCTAACATTTTCACTTATCTACAGATGCCATGTGCGCCTGCGCCCAAGGGGTGTTGACTTCTGCAAGTACAAGCGTGGTAACAGCAAGCAGCTGAGGCCCAAGAAGAAGATCAAGAACTAGAGTGCCACCAGTCAGTTTAATGGACCTGTTAAAATCCATCGTCGTGTCAGAGTTTATGCTTCGTTATCGTCTCTGTTTGTCGTTAAACCTTATTTACTTTGCTTTCAGCCTCATATTGCTTTGGTGATCTTTGAAAGAAAATTTGTATCATGAGTATAATAAAGGTAGATGATGTTGCTCCAAAAATTGTGGTCATTTTCGTCCTGCTACAGTCTGCTCTTATAAAATGTCTCTGCAGAAGAATGTGTGATCATAGTGCTGACATAGAGTTTTTATCCCACCACCAAATCGAAGTCCTCCTGGGCTATCGCCTTTGCTTTCCACGATCCCCAACAACTACATACACTCATGATCAAGACGTGAACATGCAAAAGATGATAGCTACCTGCCACACAAAGCGTCGGACGACAAAAGCTCGCCGTGGTGTGAGCGACGAAGCCATCAACGAGGGAGAAGGTCACCAACATTGTCAAAATCCCCAATTTGGCATGCTCTCAGAGTCTTGCAGATGGCAGCCGGTATGTATCTAGCACCAAGTTAGTGCTAGATACATCCATTTAAGATGGCAGCCGGTATGTATCTAGCATCAAGTTAGTGCTAGATACATCCATTTAAGGGACAAACTTTTTGAACGGAGGGAGTATTTGACAACACAAACACATGTCACATCTTGATCCGTCGTCCTTACCTGCAGCAGCAAATCGGTGGCCGACCAGCACACCAAGGAGTAATAATCTCTAGTATAGTCAGACGAATCCTGCGTCGGCTGTGCTCGACGCCGCCGCTGCTTCACATGCTTAACCTTTTTTTTTTAGATTCCTTCAGAGGCTTAATCAAACCTGGCCACATGTCCCAACTATCTCTACTATACTACTTAAAAATAACGTAAGATTCTCATTTCACCTTTCTTCCCACCACCCCTTCGTCCAACCTTCGTTGTATGATAAGAAATCAACTTAATTTACTTACCTTCTGAATCGATTCCATTTTAGTTTACTTATCAAACTTCAGATCAAAATATAAGGAAATTCCTGGGCAGAATTTGATGATCATTTATTTACACAATCACATTATTATAGACAGATAAATCACAAGCCGACGTACTAGAAGATTTATATTCCGTTGCAACGCACGGGCATTGTTCTAATATATTAAAAAAATGTTAAAAAATTGGTACAGCCGGGACATGTACCTTTTACCTTTTTGACTATGTATTAAAAAATGTTAAAAAATGGTACAGCCGGGACATAGTAAAAAAACGAAATAGCCAATGTGGGACATAGTAAAAAATCTTAAAAATTGGTGCAGCCAGGAAAGTACCAATTTTTTCAACATATTTTCATACATAGTCAACATTTTTTCTAGATTAAGCCGGTATATCTACACAGGTTTTACATTTTAAGCTTCACCAAACCTTTTTCTTTTTCTAGATTTTCATTTAACATTTTTCTAATAAATAGTCAACATTTTTCTATGCCATTTTTTAAAAACAATTCAAGGGCTTGATTTACATTTTTCAAATACAAGATTTACATTTTTTTATTACATGGTCAACATTTTAAACCTTTTTCAAATGCTTGATCAACATTTTTATATATAGTATTAACACTTTTTCTAATACATGGTAATATTTTTCTTTGATTGTTTCACATTTTCAAATGCTTTATCAATATCTTAAAATGAAATATTAATACTTTTTAATGCATAGTCAATATTTTTTCTATACACATTTAACATTTTCCAAATGCTTGATTAACATTTTTAAATACTTCTTCAATATTTTTAGAGTGCTTGATTAATATTTGCATATGCATGATCAAAAGATTTCATGGTTTTTTAATACATGGTCAACATTTTTTCTAAACACATTAAACATTTTTCAAACACTTTACTAACATTTTTCAAATAGTTTTTTAACATTTTTTTTCAAATTCTTGATTAACATATTTTAAATACATGATCAAGTTTTATCACAGACATTATATATTTGTTTGCATACATTTCTCGTATGCACGGTCAACATTTTTATATACATATTTAACATTTTAACATGATGATTAACATTTTTCAAACATTATGAAAATTATACTTTGTAATATATATTTTTAGAATTTTTGGAAGTGTAAAGAAAAGTTAAAAATAAGTAAACAAAGAAAACAAAAGGTGGAAAAAACATTAAAAAAAGAGAGGCAATGGCCTCGCGCGATCTGGGCCGGCCATTTAGGCCAGCGCCTTCAGCGAGAGCTAAGTCTGTCTCGCTTGCAGCGAGACATAGTCGCGGGAGCTCCTATTGTGCGCGTTTACCATTTACATAGCTCACTGTTGACTTTTGAGCGAAAACACGAAATAGATCGTTAACTTAAAAGTGTTCATGATTTTGAAAAAGAAAATCATCGGTTTGAAAAAAAATAGTGAATTCAAAAACTAGTTCATTGAGTTTGAAAAAAAATCATCAATTAGAAAAAAATATATTCATCGTATTTGAGAAAAAGGTTCATCGATTCGAAAAAACTTAAAAGCTTGCGTTGCTTTTCGACCTTGTGGGCCGTGCCGGCCTTCTGGGGCCTTTTGTTTTTAAAAAATTTAGAAAAACTTAAAGTTTAGGTAAAGTACAGAAAAATCTACTGCGCGGTCCAGCCCAGGCCTGCAGCCGCACAGGCAACCCACTGCGGCACAACACGTTGGCTCCCAGTTTCTCAGAAAGAACCATGGCAAGGTAAAATGTTAACACAACATTTTCCAATTACCCTTTTTTCCAAACCGTAGGTCTGTAACCATTTAAATCTTCTATACTTTTCCGTGGCAATCAAATTTACCCCTTACATGAAAGCCTTAGTTTGCTTGCAAGCCTTAGTTTGCTGCAGTTTATGCCCTACAAGATAATAGCTGATATTGATACAGATATAATATCTATTTAGTGCATTTTTGCATAATATAGGAGATTGTAAATAATTATGTGCTTACTGCAACACAGAACTATGTGCTTTGTGGGCGAACGTGCTTCTGTCACATTATATCTCTAAAGGGCATTGTGATGAATGCCAATCTAGGATCTCTTTGATTCAAAGGATCTCCATAGGATTTTTCCAAGGATTAGAATCCTTAGGAATTTTTCCTACGGTGGCCGTTTGATTCGTAGGATTGAATCTTGTAGGATTTTTTCCTAAGGATTTAATTGTACTACATTTCACAGCAATTCTAACATCCACTCCAACCTCTTGGAAGAAATTCTTTGCTTTTTCTATGACACAATCAAACAAACTCAAATCCTATAGGGATCCAATGGACATGCCATTTCAATCCTACGATTTTTTTTATTCCTGTGTTTTTGCAATCCTACGAATCAAAGAGGCCCTTAACAATATGAGAATAGTGCAAGGATCTTTTCTTTGCTCTCTGGGTTCCCAGTATATTCATTCTAAGAGTACAAGATAATGAGGTATGATCCTTGTTTTTCGTAATGAAGGTACAGGGTTGGCGGATTGCTGGGGTGAGAAGTTGATGGCTCGTACAAGAAATATGGGAGAGAAGTAAGATTAAAAATTTAGCCATATAGATCGAGTTAGGAAAAATCTTCAGTAATACACTTTTTGGTTTTTGGGCAAGGCCAAGAAAATTATTCCAGCACAAACCCCTCTGGTTTGATATTTTTAAGGCACAAACAAAAAGAAGCGCACCTGATATGCGGCAGAATAATGGGTGGTTCTATATTTTGATACTGGTTAGGTTCCAACAACTCATTAAACTCTTAAACTCTTATTTATCTGCAAGATACATACAATATGAAAAGTAACCAACAGAAATATGGCACAATCAAATGAAAATAATACTACTGGCTTGAACATGAAAGTCCATCATAATTATGTGCAGTTATTATTATGTGAGTCTGGGTGAAAGCAAAATAATTTTTAATTAGAATTCAGCACACATCATATAGTGCAACTTTGGAAGCGTTGTCTTATTTGCGACCTCTCTACATGGTGCTGCGAGTGCCCTCCTTTGACCAATGCAGTTTGCATTTGTTTGTGGACTGTTTTGTATTGTTATTTTCAGAGAGAGACACACGCTAGCTATGTAAAATGTTGTCCCTGCAGCCACGCACGCGATTACCCCTGCTTTTTTTAATTCAGAAAAACCTTAAAATTAAAGTTTTTTTAGGGCCTGCAGCCGCACAGCCAACCCACTGCGGCGCAGCACGCTGGCTCTCAGTTTCTCAAAAAAAAAAAATGCACGCTGGCTCCCAGCCGAGACGCACACGCCGCCGCGCGGGACCTCCACGAGCGCATCACCCCGACGCACCCGCCAAGACTGCCGCAAAAGGAGGAGGGGAGGTGGAAGAGGCGCCCTGCCGCCACCGCGGGCAGGCCGCTGGCGGCGCCGGCGACGGAGGAGGACGTGGGTGAGGGGGCTGAAGGTGAGGCGGCGGGGAATCGCGAGAGCAACCCACGGGGCGGAGGGAAAAGTGGCGGCGGACTCCTTGGTTTTCACTGTTTCGTTCCCAAATCAGATTCGACCGGGCAGGGCAGGCATATCCGGTTCTCTCCCGGATTGGATTGGGGTGGGAAGGATCTACATCAGAACGCGGCCGGAGCAGCCGCCGGAGCTGCCGCAGTCTTGGTCTCTTTGTTTTGCAGCTCCGGCCGTCCGTGTGATTGTAGTCGACCTGCTCTGAAGCTGTGGTGTTTGTCTCTGTCCATCCACAATGGAAGCTCCAGCTCCAGATTGGTCCGGGCTACCAGCTAGGGCTGGAATTCGGCCGAGTCGCTAGAGCTTGTTTGGTTAACGAGCTAGCTCGACTCGACTTGTTATTATAACAAGCTCAAATTCAAGATTGGCTCGACTCAGATAACTCATGAAATTTGCTCGTTTAACATTAAGTTCTGGTTAAAGATATAAACATAAAATCCTGATATATTATAAAATGATTATGTATATATTAGATATATATATCACTAAACAATAGTAATTTCTTTGTAACGCATGAGTCTCCTAGGCGGTTGGGCCTTCAACGGCTAGGCCTTACAGCGATTGGGACATAGGGTCTTTGAGTAGGTGATCTTTCTTTGTATTGGGAGTGACTGATCTTTTGTTCCGAGCCTAACGAGTTACACGAGTACTCGTGAGATTGGCTCGTTTAACTTGGTCTATAAACGATCTTAAACTAAAGCTCGGCTTGACTCGTTATTCTTCGAGTTCGAGTCGATTCGAGCCGAGTTACGAGCTACTTGTTTAGCTCGCGAGCTTCGAGCTTTTTTTCCAGCCCTACTACCAGCGTATTAGACAAGGGTTTTAGGGTTTTGTGGCACACCTCCAACGTGGGGTGACCTTTCCATTATATAGTCATGTACAACATAATTACAAGTGGGGCCCAGTATATACAAAGTCTAACACCCTCCCTCAATCTTAACCGTGCTCAGAAGAATTCACTAGGTTGAGATTGCGCCTACACCCTTCAAACTGAGGAAGAGGCAGTGGCTTCGTGAAGATGTCAGCAAGTTGATCTTTCGAGGAGATGAACTTGATAAGAAGCAGTTTCTGGGCAACACGTTCCCTGAGAAAATGGTAATCAACTTTGATGTGTTTGGTGCGAGCATGAAAGACTAGATTTGAAGACAAATACGTCGCCCCAATGTTATCACACCAAAGCACCCGCGGCTGCTTCTGAGGAATCTTCAACTCTCTGAGCAAGAATCAGATCCAAATAAGCTCTGCTGTAGCATTTGCAATCGCTTTGTACTCAGCTTGATTATCATGCGGGACACCGTTGCTGTTCTGAGCACTCCAGCGATCAAGTTCGAACCAAGAAACACCGCATATCCTCGTTGATCGTCTGTCGTCCGGACTCCAGCCCGATCGCATCGAGAACGCAGAGAGAACACCGGAAGGGGCGGTTGCGCATGCAGCCATAAGAAGAAGTGGACCGGATGTAACGCAAGATGCGCTTAACTACACCAGGAGAGTCTCGAGGAGCATGAAGAAAAGCTGGCGGACCGGTTGACCGCATAGGAGATATCAGGACGAGTGATAGTCAAGTACTGTAAGCCACCAACAATGCTGCGATACTCGGTAGCCTCATCAGCAGGGAGGAGAGAACCATCAAGAGCAGATAGTCGATCAGTGGAGGACATAGGTGTAGTAGCTGTCTTGCACTGGAGCATACCAGACCTCCGAAGAATATCGAGAGAATACTTCTGCTGAGTGAGAGTCAAGCCAGAACCGGAGGACAAAACTTCAAGGCCAAGGAAATAGTGAAGTTGCCCAAGATCCTTAACAGCAAAATCAGCACTCAAAGCAGAAACCAAGCGATCCGCAGCATAGTCCGAGGAACTGACCAAGATGATATCGTCAACATAGACCAGTAGGTACATAGTAACTATAGGTCGCTGAAGAAGAAATAATGAGGTATTGGCCAGAGAGGGAACAAATCCATGAGCCCGAAGAGTGGTGCCAAGACGCGCATGCCAAGCACGCGGAGCCTGCTTCAGGCCATAGAGTGCCTTAACAAGACGACATAGATGCTGCAGACGAGCTGGATCAACAAAACCGGGAGGCTGACGCATGTAAACCTCCTCCTCAAGAACACCATGAAGGAAAGCATTCTGAACATCAAGCTGACAAAGAGACCATCCACGGGTAATTGCCAGTGAGAGCAGAAGCCGAATCGTGGTCGGTTTGACCACCGGATCAAGGTGTCCTCATAATCAAGGCCATGGCGTTGCTTGAATCCTTTAGCAACCAGTCGAGCCTTGTATCTCTCGAGGGAACCATCAGCATGTTTCTTTACCTTGAAAACCCACTTTGAATCAATGATGTTGACACCAGCCTTGGGAGGAACCAGTCGCCGCGTTTCATTCTTAAGAAGAGCGTGGTATTCTTGTTCCATCGCAGTACGCCAGTGTGGGATACTCAGGGCAGCCTGAAAATGCCGAGGCTCAGCAGTAGGGTCGGACTGGGCCTGCGCCATGCAAGTCGCAAGCCAGGCCACCGTGCCATCCTTGCGTTCCTTAGGACGAAACACCCCACTTTTGCTGCGTGTGTGAGGACGCAACACCGGGGGCGGAGCGGGTGGCGAAACCGACGGTGAGGATGATGAAGGAGACGCAACATCCGTCATGGCAGAGGCTGATGCAGTCGGTGGCGGTGACGACGAAGACACAGCAGGAGACGCCGACCCACTCGAGGGAAACACCGATCCAGGCAAGCAGGAAAAGTGCCGCACAGGCGATGATGATGACGCGGGACTCCCAGGCGGAGACGGCCCAGGCGTCGATGGCGGGGGACTCCCAGGCGGGGACGGCCCATGCGTCGTTGCAGGTGAAGGCCCAGGCATCGATGGCGAGGACGCCGGCGCAGACGAGACGGCCTGCTGGGCCGACGCGCCAGTCAACAGAGGCGGCGGCGACTGGGCCGGAGTGGTGACGCAGCAACAGAACCGCGTCACGGCAGGTGGGCTCGTTGCATGGGACATGCACGAAGCCAGCCGATCGACGTGAGCGGGTGGTGATCACGTGGCCGTCGGGGACGAGGGAGCCGGAGCGTCAACCTCATCCAGGAGCTCAAGCCGCGCACATCTCCCAATACCTGCACCATGGTTAGACAACAAAGAGGGCGAATGTACATCATCTACAAATTGATCAGGCAATATAGTGGATGGGTGCACTGGCTGTGTGGAGCTTGTGTCAGGTGAGGGAAGAGCAGCAAAGGGAAAAACGTGCTCATCAAACACAACATCTCGGGAGATATACACACGATTAGACGGGACATGAAGGCACTTATACCCTTAGTGAACAGAACTATACCCCAGGAAGACACACTTCTTTGAGCGGAACTCAAGCTTGCGATTATTATACGGGCGGAGATGCGGCCAACACGCACAACCGAACACTTTAAGAAACGTGTAATCAGGAGTCTGACCAAGCAAGAGTTCAAGAGGAGTTTTCATATGAAGGAGCCGCGAAGGAAGCCTATTTATAAGAAAACAGGCTGTAGTAAAAGCATCGCTCCAAAAAGCGAAGCGGGACAGATGCATGAGCAAGCAAGGTTAACCCAGTTTCAACAATATGGCCGGTGCTTACGTTCAGCTGAACCATTCTCTGATGTGTATGTGGGCAAGAAACACGATGAGCAATTCCAAGTTTTTCAAAGAAGGTACTGAGGTTGCGGTATTCACCCCCCGATGGATCTGTACATGAATGATTTTATGATCTAGGAGTCTCTCAACATGTGCTTGAAATTGTAAAAACACATTAAACACATCAGACTTATGCTTAAGAAGATAAATCCAGGTAAAGCGACTATAAGCATCAATAAAACTGACATAACATTCGTGCCCACTAACGGACAGCTGGGCAGGACCCCATACATCTGAAAACACAAGCTCAAGAGGAGTTTTGACTATATGTGTAGAAACAGAAAAAGGTAACTGATGACTCTTGCCCTGCTGGCAGGCATCACAGACAGCGGCATCTTTATTACTAGACTCGGACGGTAGCTCATGACGATGGAGGACATGGCGAACAATGGGATATGCTGGGTGACCAAGACAAGAGTGCCATAGTGATGGAGACACACGGACGCCATTGAAGACTTGGAACGCAGCAGCAGAAGTGGGAACGTCGGTGGGGGCATCAAGAGCATATAGACCATGGCGGTAGCGACCTCTAAGAAGTATGTTCCTCGTAGCACGATCCTTAACAAAGAGATGAAATGGGTGAAACTCACAGAAAACATTATTATCTTGTGTAAGTTTAGGAACAGAGAGTAAATTACGTGCAAGTGTGGGAACACGAAGAACATTTCTAAGATGCAATGTCCTAGAGGTGTTTGTGAGAAGTGATGCCTGACCAACATGCGAAATGTGCATACCTGCCCCGTTAGCTGTGTGAACCTTGTCATGCCCGCGGTAAGGCTGCTGGACAGTTAGCTTGCCCAGCTCGTTCGTGACGTGCGTGGTTGCTCCAGTATCCATGTACCAAGAAGGATCGACAGGATAAGAAGGGGTGTGACCCTGTTGCGCCATGTTAACTTGACACTCGTTGCCCTTGCCATTATTGCCGAGGCCAAGGAAGTCCGTCTTGAACCGGCGATGACAGCGAGAGGCGACATGGCGAGGCAGGCCACAGAGCTGACATGGCTGAGCCGCACCACAGGAGGTACATCAGGCGCAGGCGCGGCCATCAACGACGACCACCGGAGCACCAGAGCGCGGGGCCTGCTGCTGTTGTGCCGAGGGCGCACCACCACCACCGGACTTGCCCCCTCCTCCCGAGGAAGCTGCAGAGGGGCCACGACCACCGCCTTTGCCGCGGTACGCGGCGTTGACGGAGGAGTCGGTGGAGACGTCGGGGCGGCGCGCGTTGAGCCGTTGCTCCGTTGACAAGAGACGGTTGTAGAGTTCCTGAGGACGAAGAGGCTCCTTACGTTCATTAATCACCTCGGCAAGCGAGTCGTAGTCGCTGTCGAGGCCGGCTAGGATGAAGGATGTGAACTCGCTGTCACGAAGGGGCTCTCCAATGGAAGCAAGAGTGTCGGCCAACTTCTTGATCTTGTTGTAGAAGGTGGTCACCGTACCATTGTCCTTACGAGTTTCACCAAGCTTGGCACGGATGGCCATGGATTGAGCAAGAGATCGAGACGAGAAACTTCGACTCAGGATGTCCCACACCTCATGAGAGGGACGAAGCAAAGAGGATTTAGCCGGCCACACCCTCACCCAGAGAAGATTGGATGGCTGAGAGGATGGCTTGGTCCTGAGCGATCCACGCACGGAACATCGGATGATGTGGCGGTGGACATGGCAGTGTACCGTTGACGAACCCCTCCAAGTAATGGCTGCGAAGGAGAGGAAGCACCTGAGCACGCCAATATAGATAATTGTCCGGTTTAAGCTTCACCGGAAGGAGGTGCAAGAATAAAAATGGCGGCGAGGAGATCGCGGCCAGAGCAGCTTCGGCATCCACGTATAGCGTCGGAGAGGTCATTGGTGCAGATGGCGCCGCAGCCGGTGCGTACAGGTGCGAGGGGCCGTACGGGTAGGGCGCCCCATAGGGCGGCGGAGCCGGGTACGCGCCCTGGCCAGGGTACGCACCGTAGGAAGGACGCGCAGGTGGCGACGGGCCGTACGGCGTCGCGTACAGTGGGTAGCCGCCGTGATTGGCATGGGCGGCATCGGCAACAGTAGGGCCGGCTGCGGTGTAGATGGAGGCAGCCGGAGCAGGCGCGATCGCACGCATCTGGTGCGACGCGGTAGGTGGCGGCGGCGCGGGCACAAGGGAGTGCACGGCAGCCGGCGGCGGCGGTTGCTGGGACCGGGCCGAAGCAGCAGACGATGAAAAGGAGACGCCGGCGTACAGCGAAGACACCGGGCCGGCGAAAAGAGACCCCGCCGATTGAGTCTGCAGGGGCCCGAGCGAGCCATCCGCCGTGTAGGGCGCAGTCCCGACGTTGAGGAGACGCGCGAGGGACGGCGGGAGGAACGAGTGATCCATGTGAACGGGGGCCGATGGCAGGAGGGCGGGGAAGGAAACCGTGGTGCCGGCGGCGCTTGAGGCGGCGGAGACGGCTGGTGGCGGAGGCGGAGCGGAAGACATTAGATCGTTAGGTCGGATACCATATTAGACAAGGGTTTTAGAGTTTTATGGCACACCTCCAACGTGGGGTGACCTTTTCATTATATAGTCATGTACAACATAATTACAAGTGAGGCCCAGTATATACAAAGTCTAACACAGGGGACATATTGATCAGCGTATTCCAGTTGCTCGAGTGCCCGGACCTCCTCCGGTCCACCGCGGTCTGCACATTCTGGCAAAAGGCATACTCCATGCTCCGCCGCCGCGGCGTCTGCCCAGTCGGCAGACCCCCTGCTTACTCTATTGTACAGAGGCCGCCGGTGTGAAGGCTCTTGGCATGTACAGTCTCTCCGAACGGAATGCCTACTCCATGCCCCTCCCTGAACCTCCCATCAGCAACTGGATTGGTTCATCACATGGATGGTTAGTCGTCATGCATGAAAAGTCTGACCTGATGCTGCTCAACCCTATCACCGGTGACAAGATTGCACTCCCTCCCGTGACAACCATGGAGCACGTCAAGCCCGTCCTGAACGACGATGGGGTTCTCGAAAAGTACGAGGTGTCTTTCTACCACGGAAAGCTTCCGAGGGTGGACAGTACACCATATGGATGTTCTTTGGATAGGTGCGGTGAAGTTGTCTACATAAAGGCGATTTTATCGTCTGAACCATCGACAGGTGAATGCACTGTCATGCTCATCCATTAGCCGTACTGGCAGCTCTCGTTCAGCAAAGTGGGAGATGCTCGGTGGAACTGGCTCCAAATGCAGATTGCATGTACCATGATGGTTGTTTCTATGCAGTGACTGAAGAAGGTGCGATCGATATGTACAATCTGGATGGACCATCCGTCATCCATAGAAGAATTTTGCCAGATATGGTTGACATGGTCCAGAGGTACTACATTCTTCAGGCACCATGGGGCGATTTTCTCCAAATCTACAAGGAGCGGGACTGGGATCCTGAACGACCAGATGGTGAGACGTATGCCACTGCTTTCGAAGTGTACAAGGTTGATTTTGTCGAGCATAAGCGTGTTAAGATGGCAGGGATAGGTGACTATGCGTTGTTTACTGGGAAAAGCACGACGTCTTGCTTTAGCGTGAAGGATCATCCAGGCTTGATGTCAAACCATGTATATTATACTTATGATGATCATGAAGATTTATTCGACTGCGAAGATGATCCCCGTGACATAGGGGTGTACAACTTGGAGAACAATACCAGGGCCAAGTTGGTTGATCCTGAACCCTGGAGGACGTGGTTCCCTCCCAAATGGTTCACACCCAACCTTGCAAAAGCAGGTATCAGTTGAACTTCCTCTTCAATCTGTACTGTCTCAGATGCTACTATTTGCTGTATATTTCATTTGCAAAAAGCACCTTTTCGAAAGGGCAGTGATCTGCGCCGGCGCACCGGCCCAATGATTGGGCCGGTCAAGGCCCAGCCGTCCGATCCGCGAGCTTGAGCCGTCAGATCTGTTCCTCGAGCCCCCTTCCCCGCGTTGACTTGTTCCTCTTCTTCTTTACCGCGTCCTCACCCCAGCTGCTCCTGTCGTCGGCGACTAGCCCCCTCACCTGGACCTCCTCCCCCCGCCCCTAGTCCCACGCTGCTGGATGCGCTCTCTGTCCCCTCGCCGCCGCCGCCGCCCCTCGCCCCCGCCCCCGCCGCAGCATCCGTATTTCGCCCCGGTCCAAAGCAGAAAGCCCATCGCCCCTCGTAGCAAAAAATGGCGCCGTCTTGAAGCACACCGCACCCTTGTCGTCGCAGCACCTAGCAGCTGCCGTCGTCGCTGGACTGTCGTGTCGCCGACGCAGCTCTCAACGTCGCTGCTCGCTACCATTGACGAGTCAGGTTGAAGCTTTTTATCTCATCGGTTGAAGCTTTTCTCTATGCCTGTTGAAGTTTTTCTCGCGGATTGAAGCTTTCCACCGTGCCAATTAAAGCTTTTTTCACCTGAGCTTGAAGCTTTTTTCACAAAGGGTTGCAGCTTTTTACTCTGCGGTTGCAACAAAAACACAGAGAGATGCCATGGTCGCTAAATCGAGGAGGATTTTCTCAATCTCTGTTTGAAGCTTTTTCATCTGTGGGTTGAAGCTTTTTGTCAAAACGGTTGTAACTTTTCCTGTATTTCATTGTCTGGTTGAAACTTTTTTATCTACTGGATGTAGCAAAAACCTCCAACGGTAGTAGCAAAAACCTGCTACGGTTGCAGCAAAAAAATCATTGTCGTCCTCGCGAGGTCGTAGCTCTGCCTGATGGATGTAGCAAAAAGCTTTACCGGTAGTAGCAAAATCCAACAACAGTTGCAGCTTTCCCTTGTTGTGCAATGCCATTGAAGCTTTCTATGTCTATGGTTGAAGCTTTTTCAACGGCTGTTGAAGCTTTTCTAGGTGACGGTTGCAACACTTGTATACGCTGGAGGATCCGGCATGGCTGCAGGCAGCCATGGCGGCCGGGCGAGGAGCGCCTGCCGCCGGGCGATGGAGGTCGTGGTCGCCACCGCAACCCGGGAGGGAAGGGGAGGGATGCGCCAGCGTGAAGGCTTGAGGTAGGGATGGATCAGCCATGGCGGCAGGCAGCCATGGCGGTCGGCGAGGGAGCCTGGCACGCCGTGAAGTAGCTCGTGGTGGCCTAGTCGCAGCTCGGGAAGAGGGGAAGGTATGGGAAAGGGGTGGGGAGGAAGGGGCAAAAGAAGAGGGCTTCCGCGCGCCCCATGAAGAAGACGCGAGGAAGAGGAAGACCGGCCCAATGTTTCCGCCGGTGCCCCGGCCCCAAACGTTTCCCTTTTCGAAATATGCTTCTCACAGAATTAAGATAAATGCGCTTCCAAACCTTGTGCTTTGTCTGAATTGTGTGTTCAGAAATAGCTTCAGAGTGCTAATTAATTGCTCTTCACACTGGCAGGATTTCCAGATGATAATGGTGAGGCGCAATAGGATTAAGCCCGAAGATAACGGCCAATTGCTTCCTGATATTCTGTCTTGCGGCACTCTTTGCCGGTTCATGTAGGGAGAAGTTGCCAATGGACTTGCCATGTGCTAGTCTTGTAGTAGTGGCCTTTTTTCTTTGATGATGAAGCTCGTCTCTGTGTAATTGCTTTCTAAGTTTCGAATTTCAAGTGGGCTACTCATCCCCTGTGTCTGATGTTGTGTCGTCTTGTAGTACTACTAGGCTTTGAAATTGACAAAAACTGGGGCACCCCTTTCATTGCTGTTCCTATTTACGTTGTACTACCTACGTCTCAAAATATAAGACATTTTTAGGCTAAACTAGCCTGCAAAATGTCTTATAGTTGACGGGTTAGTATCTTGTTTATCCTCGTTTATTTATATCTGTACAGCTTCACAATTTTCGAATGTAGATTTTTTTTGAATCCGTGCTTGCGCCGTAAGCTGGGAACTGCAAGCATCCGTGTTGCACACTGTGTATCAGCTGTGTGTTTCTAACTGTAGTTCAGAACAAATACTACCCCATATCGATCCCGGTTTGGTCACTGCTGGTATGGCTTACATTCAGCTGTCAGCAAATTGGTGCTCAACTAAACCTGATACATTTGGTACTCTTGTTGCACTATATCCGATGATAGCCTAACATGCCAATTTCAAGGCTTATCGAAAAGAAACCATTAGGTGTTCAAAAAAAGAAAAGAAACCATTAGTACCATGATATGCTTCGAACCTCTGATTTTCTGACAATAAAACAAGTCTGAACTGCAGTAGTACGTTCAGACAATTTGTTTCATACAGAATCACACATCACAGCATCTGTCCATGAAGAAGAAGAAAAAGACTTCTTTTCCAACTTACATACAGGTCAAGCATAAGCTATCACACAGTGAATGAAACACTCGAACAGCCAGCAGCCTACTCGCTACCGCCTTCGGCGGCGTCACCAGCGTCCCTGGGCTTCTTCACTCGGAAATTAGGGCGAGTGTCTGGTCTTTTCCTGGCAACAGGAGGGTCCGAAGGTATCCGGATCGTTGACAGCGGTACCATTATAGGGTCAGACTCGGGCGCCGGCCCTCTGATGCTCACAAGACAGAGTCCCCTGCGATCAGCTTGCCTTAAAACATTTGCTCGTCTCCACTTCTGACCGATTCTCACTTCAACGGGCACCCATGGTGGCTTTACATAGAGGGCAGAGACCAACCTCCTCGGGGCGTGGCCCATTTTAGGACTCGCTTTCCTACCTGAAAAATGTGAATCCAGAGAGAATTAATTCACTTTCAATAGGAACACAACAAATGCATCCCTTGAAAAATAGGAACAACAACAAATTAGTCATATCGTGTTTATGAAGAAGGAGAAACGACGCCACATCCACGAGGGCAGTACTGACATCTAACCTATCAGAGTTACAAGCAAGGAGCCAAGGAGATCAGTCAAACAAACGTTAAACCTTGCAGAACCCTGAAATCTGAGATTGCTTCAGAAAAGAAATAGGCAGCTCTAGTAGTGCCTGCATAATGGAAATTTATCATAGTTAATCCCTGAAATCTGAGATAGCTTCTCCGTAATTAATCCATGAGGCAAATCTTTTGCCTCTGTTTAGAAAAAGACTGAGATAGCTTCAGAAAAGCAATAGGCAGCTCTAATAGTGCCTGGCTCAATGGAAATTCATCACAGTTAATCCCCGATATAATAAATTGGCTAATGTATATTTTCTAACTTTGTTGTCCTACATCATAAAGAATGGTAGAAATTCAGCATTACATTAATGGAGTATATTGCATTAGCATATTTGGTCAGAGTTATTTTCCCATAGGATTTACGCACAGTGCGATTGCAGTTGGAGTATTTGTGACTTGGTAACTTGGACAACGGGTTACTCGATAGCTTCTACCATTAGCGCTTACATCAAAAACATGATGATAGCGCGGTGGTAACGCCACCTGTAGTGGGGCAGTCGACCCAGATTCAAAGCTTGGGTCTCGCATAAAAAAAAACTAACTGGCACGCGCAGCGTCCGCTCCCCACGTGAGGATGAGCGGGCACATGCCGCATTCTTGGGGTTTCTTGCCTTTTAAACCGCGAGACTGTCTTTCCCGCGCAGAACAAGTTTTATTAGAGCTTACGTTATTGCTACTGAGAACGGGTGCCTGATAGCTCATACCACTACCGCTTACCTAATGCTACTGAGAAGAGTGTTCAAAAGAAGCAGAAAATGGATTTTGACCCCCAACAACAACGTTGCTAGAACAGAAAATTCAAATATCACAAGATGAACTTGCAGTACTAATAAATACGTACAAATTTAGCAGTACCAGTTTCTCCGTCCAGGTTTATTACTCTCCGTCTGAGGTTGAGCAGCCGTGCGGCGCATTCGGGGGGTTTCTTGCCTTCTAAAAATACCGCCGGGGCTGTCTTTCCCGCGCAGGCCGGCTCTTATTAGAGCTTACATTATGCTACTGGGACCGGGTACCTGATAGCCCCTACCATTAGCTCTTACATTATGGTACTGACTACTGACAAGCCAGTGTTCAAAAGAAGCAGCTAATGGAATTTGACCAGGACAACAACGTGGTCAGAATAGGTAATTCAAATCTGAACATGGTTCTTTTCAGTGCCCTTGAGTGTATCACAACGCCAACATGTTCTCTTCTGCCAAGGGAACATGTCGATGTAGGGAAGGCCTACTTAAGGAATCCTACCCTTTTCTGGAACTGCAGAGGCTGCATTTTCCTGTGATTATATCTGTGAATGGCAATAACATCAACCGATGGTCATCTCACCGTGGCAGTAGCATGAGTCTGTCCATCACAGATTTCGTCTTCCTACTCTGGATGAGACCAAAAAATGTTAGCATGGTCCCATACACCCACAAACAGGAAAATCCAAGGGAAAGAGTGGAAGGGTGCACTGTCTTTTCATGGAAAAAGAAGCGAGACTTCATTGCAGACATTGCTAGAATCTAGAGGTCTGGACGTGACACTTGAGAAAGCCAGCATTACCAATTCCGTGCAACCTCGGCCGCGGGCCAGGCATGAACCAAAGCAGCAAGCACGCCGTGCGGCGACGTACCATCCCAAAAGTCAGTCAACGGCAGCTAGGGGAACTCTACCACGACCCGCAAAATCTGACCACGGAACGCGCCCCCAGGGGGGCAGATCGAGGGCCGGCACGCGGATCCGTTCGGCCGCCCGGGCGCGCGCGCGCGCGCGGAATCGAACGCGGCGCGGGGGAGCCTCGGATGCAATTTCAGAAAGATCCATGGATGGATGCCGTGCACGACACGAGAGGCGGGGAGAGAGAGATGGTACCGAGCAGACGCCCGCGGCGAGGGTTGGCCGAGCGCCGGGCGCGGCCGGCCGTGCCGTCGACGGCGTGGACACGCCGAGCCCGCGGGATGCGCTCTCGGTTCGCCCGAAACTCGGCGGCGGCGGGGTGGGTGGTTTGATTCTTTCCCGAAAGCGGTGACGCTCCTTGCCTTTCAAGTGAGTGTGCTCTGCCCGGGTGACCAGGTCCGAATCCAAACCCGATCCTGACAGACCCAGCCCACCCCGTGACGCCGACCTTTTTGGTTTTCAGACCGTCTCCAACTCGGCATCACTTCCACCCTGCATGTTCGGACGAAGAGCACGGACTTATGGGCTGGATATAGGTGTCTAGACACCTATACCGACACCTATAGGGCTGGATATAGGTGTCGATACCTATATCGACACCTATATCCAGCCCATCAAAGCATATACAGTCGGTCTTGGCAAATTCGGCGGCCTGCTGAACATATCCGGCGGACTCGCTATGTTCCATTGTGTCTAAAGTGCTCGAGCAACCACCCAAAAACGGGCAGGCCCAATTATAGCGTCAAGGCAAGCAAGCCGGTTTTGAGAATCTTCTAGAAGGTTCCATCAACCGATTTTTTCTTCTTTTTGCTGGTTTCTGGTTTTCCCAATTTTTTTCCTTGTTCTTTTTTCTCTGTTTCTGTTTTCTCTGTTTCTGCTTCCATTTCTTTTCCTTTTCCTTTCCTTTTATTTATCCTTTTTCGTTTTATTTTACCCTTTGTTTCGAAAACGTTTCAAATTTCAAATTTTGTTCAAGATTCCAAAAATTGTTCATGGTTTTCAAATTTGGTTTGCTTTTTAAAATTTTGTTCACAATTCAAAAAAAAATGTTCACCGTATATCACAAAAGTGTTCAATGTGTATTTAAATTTTGTTTAGCGTATATCACACAAGTGTTCAATGTGTATTTAAATTTTGTTTAGTGTATATCACAAAAATGTTTAATGTGTAGTGAAAATCTGTTCAGCTTATATTACAAGAAATATTTAATGTATATTTTAAAGTTGTTCATCGTATATCACAAAAAAATTCAATGTGTTTTAAATATTTTTTAGTGTATATCCAAAACATGTTTAGTGTGTAGTTAAAATTTGTTCAACGTATATTACAAAATTCTAAATATATATTTAAATTTTGTTTATCATGCATTAAAATATAAAAAAAGTTCCATGCTACGGAAGTATTTTTTTTGTTTTTATTGCGTTCGCTCTACTCCTGGGAATGGGCTGGCCCGTTTGCGTGAAACCTTCAGCGAAACCTACTCTGTTTGACGCTAACAAGCGTCGAACAGGAGCTCTCATGTCCGGCGCCCGGTTGCGCTTTCCCGAGTGTTGGTCCGGTCGCCGGCAAGGTAGAGTAGGGCATGGGATGCGAGCCAGCTCACGGGACTCAAGGCGCCGCCGTCTCTCATGCCTACTCTTCTTCGTCGAAATCCGAAACACGAACGGTGTCGTTGGACGTCAGATCGGCGATGGATCCGTCCTGGGACGAGCCGGCGACGTCCACCACGACGCGGTTGCAGCGCCCGGACTGGTGCACCATACGAAGCACCGGAGGATGCGACCCGCCTGCCGGCGTCCACCGCCACGAGGGCTGCCATCGCCTCCCGCGCCCGGTGCCTCGCACGGCGGGCACGTTGTGCCATGTTTGCGTCGGACGACACCCATGATGCGTCCATGGCCTCGGCGCGCCAACGAAGGGGTTGCGTGTTAGTACGCCAGACGAACCGCATTGTCTCCGATGAGGCAGCGACGGCACACCTAGTGCCGGATCCATGCGCCATTTGAACGGACGCAATGGATTTCCGACGGAAGGAGTACGAGCACTGCGTCACACGGGCCTCCTCCCAGGAGCGGTGGAGCGCAAGCCGGATGGCCATCTCCTCCTCGGGGCCGCGTGGGATGAGCTCGGGGTCGATAGATCTGGAGGTGAAGAACTCAGATCCTCTGCCCCCCATGCCGGAGAAGGCCGGAAATCACCGAAGGTGAGCTTGGGTGGCGGAAGGGAGTTGAGTGAAGTGGTTAGGGTTTGGTCCGGCGAGCGGATGGGGAGGAATATATGTGGGGTCAGGTGGGCCAACATGGGCCGGGTCCGACACGGTGGAAGCGCCCGGGAGCCCCATATCTGCCTGATATTTAGGCTGGATATGATGGGTGCCGGTCAGCCCGGGCGTTTGAGGCGCCCGTCTGGGTCCTATTTTCGTGACCGGTAAGTGACCGCGCCGTCTGCCCAAGCGTTTGAAGCGGGTTTAGGGCGTCTGGTTGTAAATGCTCTAAGCGGATACGGCATTCCACCGAGGTCACACACTACATGACCATTTCGACCCAATTATAATGAAAACCCATTTTTAACAACAAGAACACACTTAAGGTGCAATAAAGTTGGATATGCACAATGCATACTATAGAGTTGAATGTGTGTTCTTGCAGTTGTTAAAACCGAGTTTTTCATTCCAATTGGGTTGAAATGGTTATGCAGTGTGTGACTTTGGTGGGAGTACCAATCCGCTTCAATTCTGATGTGACAAAAAGCTTTAAACCCAACATAGGGCTATGATAGGGCAATCCACTCTCTCCATATTTGTTTCTACTATGCACTGAAGATCTCACGACGCTATTTAATTATGGTGTTCATTACCGTATGCATTCTTATTCATGCTAGTGCACTTTGATGATAATTTATAAAATGAACATCTACTAAACACGCATCGATTAGCCCCTATTTATAACCTCCATGAAAGCAAATGAATCCAAGGGACATGACTTCTGCCGACACGACTAGCAGAGCATAAAGCAGATGTGTGTTACCTGGTATTTGGATTCTCTGATGTGTCCAGATGGTGTCGAGCCGCATTGGTTCTTCCGAGTAGGAATTCCTGGTTCCAGTGGTTGAGGTGATGTGTCATTGGGGCCTGTGCAAAACTGAACCAAAAACCATAAACCGAACAAAAAAACCAAACCGAACCAAAATTTCAGTTTTTTCAGGTTCTGGTTATGGTTTCAGTTTGCAAAATAGCAAACCATATTCAATTTGGTTTTTTCGGTTAATAACCGAAAACCATATGATTAAACCGAAAAAATCGAAAAAAAAAACATAACTTCTCTCGTACTGAGAGTACTGAGAAGAAACTCCTACACAGTGCGCTGCGCACTTGTGGCGGGATTGAGGACAATGAACGGACACCTGCTAGCCTTATACTACTCACCTTCCTTTATTTCTTGTAGCTACCCGAGGTGGTACTAAACTAGTGCATGAATTGCCTGCACGCCAGCGCCTCTCACCGTTGCCGTGTTGTACTTCTACTTAGATGGGCTGATGGATCAACAAGTATTGGGTTGTGATGCTAGAAATTGTGTGCGTGTGAGTTTGTGAGAGCCTACACAGTACACTACACTACACATGGACAAATGTGTGCTACTTTATGTTGGTTAAATATAAAAGTAAAATAAAAGAGCAGTTTCACCGTGGAGTACGCTTTGGTATTTGACTTTGAGGCTCTCGGTACAGGACATCGAGGCCATGTATTGTCATGTATGTGTCATATATTGAATAAATTTCATGTCTGTGTCATACTGTTGTATACTAAACTTGTTTCTTCATGTGCCCAAACATTGTGTTGCTCAAAAATTCACGTCAAGTTTGGTTAATTTGGTTATTACCGAAACCGAACCGAAAGTAAACGGTTATTACCGAAACCGAACCGTATCTATGTGTAAAACCATACAAACTGAAGTATAAAAACCGTATAAACCAAAAACCGTATAAACCGAACCGAATCAAACCGAAAAAACCGAACGCACACCCTGAGGAGCGTGTGGTGTTTCTATCGGTTCTGTTGTTGGGTTGACCTGGTCGGCAAATAATGTTATTCGTAATTTGCTTTGCTTTGGGGCCCCAGTTGTCTCCGGCTCCGATGGTCCATGTGATGCACCGTGGGGGTTGCGGTCAGCCTCTCTACCGACTTGGTTGTTGCTTTGGCCTGGGCGGCAGACATAATCATTGGCTATCGTTGGTAAATGTACGGGGTAGAAACAAACACAATGCAAACATAACCACTTTCAGACCATTCACAAGAAACATCCTTCAAATAGTTCACTTAACTTCACCGGTATCTTCAAATAGTTCATTCAACTTCTAAGTTGTAGTTGGTTAGTTGGTCTCTTAAAATAATTCACTTGACTTCCATTATATGTTTCATATAGTTCACTTAACTTGCATGCTACATTTGGTCTCTAAGACGTCAATAATGTATCTATATTTTTATTATTATTCTATGCTATTATATTATCAATCTTGGGTGTTTTATATGCATTAATATGCTATTTTATATCATTTTTTGAGACTAACCTATTAACCTAGTGCCCACTGCCGGTTGCTGTTTTTTCCTTGTTTTTGTCTTTTACAGAAAATCAATACCAAACGGAATAAAACTTTACGATGATTTTTCTTGGACCAGAGGATAACCACGAAGCTTTGGGAAGAGGCCAGAAGACCCACGAGGGGGCCACAAGCCCTAGGGGCGTGCCCCCTAGGCTTGTGGGCCCCCGTGGCTCTCCTAACCCAAATCTCAGCTCTATAAATACCCAAATATTCCCCTTACATCAGAGGGCACACCAAAAATACATTTCCGCCACCGCAAGCTTATGTTCTCGTGAGATCCCATCTTGAGGCCTTTTCGACACTCCGCCGGGGACGGATTCGATCACGGAGGGCTTCTACATCAACCTTGCCGCCCTTCCGATGATGTGTGAGTAGTTTACCACAGACCTATGGGTCCATAGCTAGTATCTAGATGGCTTCTTCTCTCTCTTTGTTCTCGAATACAATGTTCTCCTCAATGTTCTTGGAGTTTATCCGATGTAATATTCTTTTTGCTGTGCGTTTGTTGAGATTCGATGAATTGTGGATTTATTATCAGATTATCTATGAATATTATTTGAGTCTTCTCTAAACTCTTTTATGCATGACTAAGATAGCTTTGTATTTCTCTCCGATCTATTGATTTGGTTTGGCCAACTAGACTGATTTATCTTGCAATGGGAGAGGTGCTTTGTTATGGGTTCAATCTTGAGGTGTCCTCACCCAGTGACAATAGGGGTAGCGAGGCACGTATTTGTATTGTTGCCATTAAGGATAAAAAGATAGGGTTTATATCATATTGCTTGAGTTTATCCCTCTACACCATGTCATCTTGCTTAAGGCGTTACTCCGTTCTTGTTAACTTAATACGCTAGATGCATGCTGGATAGTGGTTGATGCGTGGAGTAATAGTAGTAGATGCAGGCAGGAGTCGGTCTACTTGTCACAGACGTGATGCCTATATTCATGATCATTGCCTTTGATATCGTCATAACTTTGTGCTTTTCATCAATTGCTCAACAGTAATTTGTGTACCCACCGTATTCGTTCTTTCAAGAGAGAAGCCTCTAATGAAAACTATGGCCGCTGGGTCTATTTCTTATCATATATTTCAGATCTATAAAACAAAAAATACAAAAATACCTTGCTGCACTTTATTTATATTTACTTTATTTTGCACTTTTAATTATCTTTTATACCTATCTCTATCAGATCTCACTTTTGCTAGTGACCGTGAAGGGCTTGACAACCCCTTTTTCGTGTTGTGTGCAAGTGTTTGTTAGTTTGTGCAGGTGCATCTATTGGGGACTTGCTTGTGCCTCCTACTGGATTGATACCTTGGTTCTTAACTGAGAAAAATACTTATCTCTACTTTGCTGCATCACTCTTTCCTCTTCAAGGGAAAAATCAACGCAAGCTCAAGAAGTAGCAGGAAGAATTTCTGACGCCGTTGTTGGGGAGGTTCTACATCAAGCCTACGAAGTACCTATCAAAAACTCTCATCTCTTGCACTTATATTATTTGCCATTTTCCTCTCGTTTTCATCTCCCCCACTTCCAAAATGTTTTCAGAAAAACACAAAAATATTTGCCTTTTTATTCGTCATCTTTCCTTTCGTCTTTTTGTTTGCTTGTGTGCTAGATTGCTTGCTTGGTCAAGATGTCTCAAGAAAATACAAAGTTGTGTGATTTTTCCAACACTAATAATAATGATTTTATTAGTACTCCAATTGCTCCCGCCACTAGTGCGAAATCTTATGAAATTAATCCTGCTTTGTTGAATCTTGTTATGAAAGAACAATTTTCTGGTAGCCCTAATGAAGATGTTGCATCCCATCTAAACACTTTCATTGAGTTATGTGATATGCAAAAGAAAAAAGGTGTGGCGAATGATATTGTTAAATTGAAGCTATTTCCATTCTCACTACGAGATTGTGCTAAAACTTGGTTTTCATCTTTGCTTAGAAATAGTATCGATTCATGGGATAAGTGTAAAGATGCTTTTATTTCAAAGTATTTTCCTCCCGCTAAGATCATCTCCCTTAGGAAAGATATAATGAATTTTAAGCAACTTGATCATGAACATGTTGCACAATCTTGGGAGAGGACAAAATTGATAATAATAAATTGCCCTACTCATGGTTTAAGTTTATGGATGATCATACAATTTTTTTATGCTGGATTGAATTTTGCATCTAGAAATCTGTTAGATTCTGCCGCAGGTGGTACTTTTATGGAAATCACATTAGGAGAAGCTACTAAACTCCTAGATAATATTATGACAAATTACTCTCAATGGCATACCAAAAGATCCTCTACTAGTAAAAAAAGTGCATGTTATTGAAGAAATTAATACTTTGAGTGAAAAGATGGATGAAATTATGAAATTGATTGCTAGTAAGAGTGCTCCCATTAATCCTAATGATATGCCTTTGTGTACCTTGATTGGGAATAATAATGGATCTATGGATGTGAATATTGTTGGTAGGAACAATTTTGGTAATAACGCGTATATAGGCAATTTTAATCCTAGGCATTTTCCTAGTAATTCCTCTAATAATTATGGTAATTCCTACAACAATTCCTATGGAAAGTATAATGATATACCTTCTCATCTTGAGAATAATATTGAAGATTTTATAAATTCACAAAAGGTTTTCAATACTATGGTGGAAGAAAAATTGCTCAAGATTGATGATTTGCCTAGGAACGTTGATATAATTTCTCATGAGATTGATTCTTTTAAGATTATATATATGCCACCCAAGCTTGATATTAATGAATCTTTGAAAACTATTCGAATCTCTATTGATGAAAGTAAGGAGAGAACCGCTAGGATGCGTGCTAAGAGAGATTGGTTAAAAAAAGGCATGTTCTTCCAGTTTTTGCGATAATTATGATGAAGATCTTAAAGTAATAGGTGTAACTCCTATTGAATCTTTGTTTGCTAATACCAAAATTTATCAAGATGGGACTGGAGATGAGTCAACTTTAGCTAGAAGGCGTCCCAATAATTTGGAGAGTGATGATCTTAATGACAAAATTGATAAAAGTGGGATTGGATAGGTCAAGACTTTAAGTAGTGATGAGGCCACTCTTTTGGATTTCAAGGACTTTAATTAAATAATTCTTCTTTGATTGATTGTATTTATTTTTTGCAATCCATGCTTAATTCACCTCATGCTTATAATCAAAATAAGGCTTTTACTAAACATATCATTGATGCTATGATGAAATCTTTTGAAGAAAAACTTGAGTTAGAAGTTCCAATCCCTAGAAAACTTTATGATGAGTGGGAACCTAAAATTAAGATCAAGATTAAAGATTATGATTGCAATGCTTTGTGTGATTTGGTTGCTAGCATTTCCACCATTCCAAAAACTTTATGTGATGTGCTAGGTTTCCATAAACTTGATGATTGTTCCTTAAATTTGCAATTAATGGATTCCACTATTAAGAAACCTATGGGAAGGATTAATGATGTTCTTATTGTTGCAACTAGGAATTATGTTCCTGTAGATTTTATTGTGCTTGATATAGGTTGCAATCCTGCATGTCGTATTATTCTTGGTAGACCTTTCCTAAGAACGATTGGTGCAATTATTGATATGAAAGAAGGAAACATTAGATTTCAATTTCCATTAAGGAAGGGCATGGAACACTTTCCAAGGAAGAAATTTAAGTTGCCATATGAAACTATTATGAGGGCCACTTATGGGTTGAATACCAAAGATGACAACACCTAGATCTTTGCATTATGCCTAGCTAGGGGCATTAAACAATAGTGCTTGTTGGGAGGCAACCCAATTTTTTTTGTGTTTTTTTTCTTCTGTTTTTCAATAAATACACGATATTACTTCTGCAGTAATTTTGTTTTAGTGTTATAATTAGTCTTTGTGCCAAGTAAGACCTTTGGGATGATCTATGGTGATAGTTTATTTGATTTTGCTAAAAAACAGAAACTTTTGCATCCAGTAGCAGAATTGTTAAAATCCACAGGAACGTGTTGTGGTTCTGAATTTTTTATAGAAGATTTATATACAAATTTCCTATGTTGTACTAAGTTTTCAGAATTTTTGGAGTTGCAGAAGTATGAGTAATATTCAGGTCTTCGCAGACTGTTCTGTTTTTGACACATTCTGTTTTCTATGTGTTGTTTGCTTATTTTGATGAATCTATGGGTAGTATCGGGGGGTATGAACCATGGAGAAGTTGGAATACAGTAGATATAACACCATTATAAATTTAGAATGAGTTCAAAACAGTACCAAAAGTGGTAATTTGCTTTATTATACTAACGGAGCTTACGAGTTCTCTGTTGAGTTTTGTGTTGTGAAGTTTTCAAGTTTTGGGTAAAGTTTTGATGGACTACGGAATAAGGAGTGGCAAGAGCCTAAGATTGGGGATGCCCAAGGCACCCCAAGGAAATATT
The DNA here is from genome assembly GCA_021605145.1 of Aegilops bicornis. NCBI lineage: Eukaryota > Viridiplantae > Streptophyta > Magnoliopsida > Poales > Poaceae > Aegilops > Aegilops bicornis. The sequence continues at coordinate 710,868,580 of CM038675.1, forward strand.
CAAGGACAACCAAACATCTAAGCTTGGGGATGCCCCGGATGGCATCCCCTCTTTCGTCTTCGATCCATTGGTACTTGAGGCTATATTTTTATTCACCACATGATATGTGTTTTGCTTGGAGCGTCTTGTATTATATGAGTCTTTACTTTTTAGTTTGCCACAATCATCCTTTCTGTACACACCTTTTGAGAGGGACACACATTAATCGTGAATTTATTAGAATACTCTATGTGCTTCACTTATATCTTTTGAGCTAGGCAGTTGCTCTAGAACTTCACTTATATCTTTTTAGAGCATGATGGTGGTTTTATTTTATAGAAATTGATTAACTCTCATGCTTCACTTATATTATTTTGAGAGTCTTAAAAATAGTATGGCAATTTTCTTAGGTTATGAATTTAGTCCTAATATGATGGGTATTCAAGAGGGATATAATAAAAACTTTCATGAAGAGCATTGAATATATGAGAAGTTTGATTCCTTGCATTTGTTTCGAGATATAAAGATGGGGATATTAGAGTCATGCTAGTGAGTAATTGTTGATTAGTAAGAATATTTGTGTTAAGGTTTGTGATTCCCGAAGCAGACGTATGGTCTACCTTTATGTGATGAAGTTAGAGCATGATTTATTTTTTATTGTCTTCCTTATGAGTGGCGGTCAGGGACGAGCGATGGTGTTTTCCTACCAATCTATCCCCATAGGAGCATGCGTATTAGTACTTTGCTTCGATGGCTAATAAACTTTTGCAATAAGTATGTGAGTTCTTTATGACTAATGTTGAGTCCATGGATTATACGCACTCTCACCCTTCCACCATTGCTAGCCTCTCTAGTACCACACAACTTTCGCCGGTGTATTAAACCCACCATTCACCTTCCTCAAAACAGCCACCATACATACCTATTATGGCATTTCCATAGCTATTCCGAGATATATTGCCATGCAACTTCCACCGTTCCGTTTTATTATGACACACACCATCATTTTCATATTGTTCTCATATGCATGAGGCATTCATATAGAGTCATATATTTGTTCTAGTATCGAGTTGTGATTCTTGAGTTGTAAGTAAATAAAAGTGTGATGATCATCATTATTAGAGGATTGTCCCGTGTGAGGAAAGGATGATGGAGACTATGATTCTCCCATAAGTAGAGATGAGACTCCAGACTTAAAATAGAGGCCAAAGAGCCCAAAATAAAAAAAGAGGCCAAAAGGCCCAAAAGAAAGAAAAATGAGAGAAAAGAGAGAAGGGACAATGTTACTATCATTTTCCACACTTGTGCTTCAAAGTAGCACCATGTTCTTCATGATAGAGAGTGGCCTATTTTGTCACTTTCATATACTAGTGGGAATTTTTATTATAGAACTTGGCTTGTATATTCCAATGATGGGCTTCCTCAAATTGTCCTAGGTCTTCGTGAGCAAGCAAGTTGGATGCACACCCACTTAGTTTTCTTTTGAGCTTTCATACACTTACAACTCTTGTGCATCCGTTGCATGGCAATCCCTACTCACTTGCATCGATATCAATTGATGGGCATCTCCATAGCCTATTAATTTGCTTAGTTGATGTGAGACTTTCTCCTTTTTTTCTTCTCCTCACAAACTCCACCATATTCTGTTCCACCTATAGTGCTATATCCATGGCTCATGCTCATGTATTGCGTGAAAGTTGAAAAATCTTGAGAACATTAAAAGTATGAAACAATTGCTTGGCTTGTCATCGGGGTTGTGCATGATAAATAATTTATGTGATGAAGGTAGAGCATGACAAGACTATATGATTTTGTAGGGATAACTTTCTTTAGCCATGATATTTTGAGAAGACAAGATTGCTTTATTTAGTATTCTTGAAGTATTATTGTTTTTATGTCAATATTAAACCTTTATTTTGAATCTTATGGATTTGAATATTCATGCCACAATAAGAAGATTACATGATAAACATGTTAGTTGGCATTCCACAACAAAAATTATTTTTTATCATTTACCTACTCAAGGACGAGCATGAATTAAGCTTGGGGATGCTTGATACGTCTCCAACGTATCTATAATTTTTGATTGTTCCATGCTATTATATTATCAATCTTGGATGTTTTATATGCATTAATATGCTATTTTATATCATTTTTTGGGACTAACCTATTGACCTAGTGCCTAGTGCCTAGTGCCAGTTGCTGTTTTCCCTTGTTTTTGTCTTCTACAGAAAATCAATACCAAACGGAGTCCAAACAGAATAAAACTTTATGATGATTTTTCTTGGACTAGAAGACAACCACGAAGCTTCGGGAAGAGGCCAGAAGACCCACGAGGGGACCACAAGCCCTAGGGGCGCGCCCCTAGGCTTGTGCCCCCCCCCCCCGTGGCTGACTTAACCCTAATCTCAGCTCTATAAATACCCAAATATACCCCTTATGTCAGAGGGCACACCAAAAATACTTTTCCGCTGCCGCAAGCTTCTGTTCTAGTGAGATCCCATCTTGGGGCCTTTTTTGGCACTCCGCCGGAGGGGGATTCGATCGCGGAGGGCTTCTACATCAACCTTGCTGCCCTTCCGATGATGTGTAAGTAGTTTACCACAGACCTACGGGTCCATAGCTAGTAGCTAGATGGCTTCTTCTCTCTCTTTGATCTTGAATACAATGTTATCCTCGATGTTCATGGAGTTCTATCCGATGTAATCTTCTTTTGCGGTGCGTTTGTTGATATTTGATTAATTGTGGATTTATGATCAAATTATCTATGAATATTATTTGAGTCTTCTCTGAACTCTTTTATGCATGATTAAAATAGCTTTGTATTTCTCTCCGATCTATTGATTTGGTTTGGCCAACTAGATTGATTTATCTTGCAATGGGAGAGGTGCTTTGTGATGGGTTCAATCTTGCGGTGTCCTCACCCAGTGACAGTAGGGGTAGTGAGGCACGTATTTGTATTGTTGCCATTAGGGATAAAAACATGAGGTTTATATCATATTGCTTGGGTTTACCCCTCTACATCAATGTCATCTTGCTTAAGGCGTTACCCCGTTCTTGTTAACTTAATACACTAGATGCATGCTGGATAGCGGTCGATGTGTGGAGTAATAGTAGTAGATGTAGGCAGGAGTCGGCCTACTTGTCACGGACGTGATGCCTATATTCATGATCATTGACTTGGATATCGTCATAAATTGCCCTTTTCTATCAATTGCTCAACAATAATTTGTTTACCCACTGTATTTGTTCTTTCAAGAGAGAAGCATCTAGTGAAAACTATGGCCCCCGGGTCTATTTCTTATCATATATTTTCAGATCTATAAAACCAAAAATACGAAAATACCTTGCTGCACTTTATTTTGCACTTCTACTTATCTTTTATACCTATCTCTATCAGATCTCACTTTTGCTAGTGACTGTGAAGGGATTGACAACCCCTTTTTCGCGTTGTGTGCAAGTGTTAGTTAGTTTTTGCAGGTGCATCTATTGGGGACTTTCTTGTGCCTCCTACTAGATTGATACCTTGGTTCTTAACTAAGGGAAATACTTATCTCTACTTTGCTGCATCACCCTTTCCTCTTCAAGGGAAAAATCAATGCAAGCTCAAGAAGTAGAAGTCTCTGCACCAATTGGCACAATGGGTCATCTAGTAACATAAACATCAAACAAAATAAACAAATGTAGTAAAAACAACATGAAGTCTACTATCATAATCATCTATCCTCATATCAATCACTAAAGTCTTTCCCAAGTACTATCATTGCTATCACTAAAGTCTTCCTCAAGTAATATCATTTATATCACTAAAGTCTTTCCCTAAGTGATATCATTTCTATATAGGTAAAAAACTGGAGTAACTACAGTAGGACAACGGTAAAGCATAACAAAATAAACCTAGAATCCAAGTAATTACCAATATTGCTACACGATCATGTCTTACTTTCCCGTCGTGCTTTGCCTGTCTTTCTCATAGTCGTTCCATTGGCTTAACCCCAGGTTAGACCGGTGGCGCACCCTCGAAGCTCAACCGACGATGATGGTTGTGATCAGTGGCGAACCGTGTGTCATAGTTCGGCGAATCCATTACACACGATGGACCGCAACGGAGTTTAACCGGGAGTTGAGCACAGCGGTGCTGGATCTCCACCAGCCGCGCATGATCAGTGGCCGGCACCACCAGTATCGGAGCCCTATTGGGGTTGAGATGCCTCCCGTGTGGTAGATTCACGTCGGACCATGACACTGGCATGCCATGGTCCCAGAAAATAGCGAATTCATGTCCTCATGCCTTACTTGAGATACTATGTCACCAAGACCGTTGTTGCGCCTCTCACGCTCTTGCTCGGAGTCATGACCATCATTTCATCGGTGAACCACCCCCAAACTCATATTGGGGGTCCATGATAACCGACAAGTATAGGGGATCGCAACAATTTTTTAGGGTAGAGTATTCAACCCAAATTTATTGATTCGACACAAGGGGAGCTAAAGAATATTTGTAAGTATTAGAAGTTGAGTTTTCAATTCAACCACACCTGGAGATCAAATATATGCAGCAAGGTGTTCAATAGCATAGTAATATGATAGTTCGATAGTGATAGCAATAGTAACGGTAACAGTAACAGTAGTGGCAGTAGTTTGTAGTAAGTGTAACAGTAGCAATAGCAGTAGTAACTTAGCAAAGATCAATATGTGAAGAACTCGTAGGGGTCGGTGATTTCGTTGGATGATATTCATCATATAATAGTCATAACCTAGGGCGACATGGAACTAGCTCCAGTTCATCAATGTAATGTAGGCATGTATTCCGTAAATAGTCATATGTGCTTATGGATAAGAACTTGCATGACATCTTTTGTCCTACCCTCCCGTGGCAGTGGGTCCATAAGGAAACTAAGGGGTATTAACGCCTCCTTTTAATAGAGAATCGTAACAAAGCATTAACACATAATGAATACATGAACTCCTCAAACTACGGTCATCACCAGAAAGTATCCCAATTTCTGTCCACTTGGGGTTTACGGATCATAACACATAACAGGTGCATAGAACTTGCAAGATCAGATCAAGAACATAGATATAATGGTGAAAACATAAATGGTTCAGATCTAAAATCATGACACTCAGGCTCTAGTGACAAACATTAAGCATAGCAAAGTCATAACAACATCAATCTCAGAACATAGTGGATACTAGGGATCAAGCCCTAACAAAACTAACTCAATTACATGATGAATCTCATCCAACCCACCACCGTCCAGCAAGCCTACAAAGGGATTACTCACTATCGGCGGTGAGCATCATGAAATTGGTGATGGAGGATGGTTGGTGATGACGATAACGGCGAACCCCCCTCTCCGGAGCCCAAAACGGACTCCAGATCTCCCCCCCCCCGATGAAGAACAGGAGGTGGCGGCGGCTCCGTATCATGAAACGCGATGAAACGTCCTCCTTTTTTTCTCCTTAAATGTGAATTTATAGTATCTAGAATAGGTTTGGAGGAGCCTCATGGGCCCCACTACCCACCAGGGCATGCCAGAGGGAGGTGGCACGCCCTGGTGCCTAGTGGGCAGCTGGGGCCCTGATAACCCACAAGTATAGGGGATCGCAATAATTTTCGCGGGTAGACTATTCAACCCAAATTTATTGATTCGACACAAGGGGAGCCAAAGAATATTTGCAAGTATTAGCAGTTGAGTTGTCAATTCAATCACACCTAGAGATTAAATATTTGTAGCAAAGTGATCAGTAGCACAGTAATATGATAGTTTTGATAGCAGTGGTAAAAATGGTAACGGTAAAGAATGATAATGATTATGATAGCAATAGCAATAGTAACTTAGCAAGAACAATATGTGGAAAACTCTTAGGAATTGGATCGGTGAATTTGTTGGATGATATTCATCATATAACAGTCATAACCTAGGGCGACACAGAACTAGCTCCAGTTCATAAATATAATGTAGGCATGTATTCCGTATAGGGCTGGAAAAAAAGCTCGAAGCTCGGGAGCTAAACGAGTAGCTCATGACTCGGCTCGAATCGACTTGAACTCGAAGAATAACGAGTCGAGTCGAGCTTTAGTTTAAGATCGTTTATAGACCAAGTTAAATGAGCCAATCTCACGAGTACTCGTGTAACTCGTTAGGCTCGGTATAAAAGATCAGCTACTCCAAATCCAGATAAAAGCAACCACTTAGCACTCTGCGTCCCAAGCGCACAACACAAGGCCCAACTGTTGAAGGCCCAGCCGCCCAGGAGACTCGTGCGTTACAACGAAATTACAATTGTTTAGTGATATATATGTTTAATATATACATAATCATTTTTATCATATTTGAGGGTTCTATCTTCATATCTTTAACGAGCTTAACAAGCTAAACGAGCCGGCTCGCGAGTTATACGAGTCGAGCCAATTTTGGATTTGAGATCGTTATAGTAACGAGTCAAGTCGAGCTAGCTCGTTAACAAAACGAGCTCTAGCGAGTCGAGCCGAGCTGGCTCGGCTCGAATTCCAGCCCAAATTCCGTAAATAGTCATATGTGCTTATGGAAAATAACTTGCATGACACCTTTTGTCCTACCCTCCCGTGGCAGCGGGGTCCATAAGGAAACTAAGGGATATGAAGGCCTCCTTTTAATAGAGAACCGGAACAAAGCATCAACACATAGTGAAACATGAAGTCCTCAAACTATGGTCATCACCGGAAAGTATCCCAATTACTATCACCCTAGGGTTTACGGATCATAACACGTAGCAGGTGCATATGACTTTCAAGATCAGATCTAAAACATAGATATAATGGTGAAAACATAAACGGTTCAGATCTAAAATCATGGCACTAAGCATTAAGCATAGCAAAGTCATAACAACATCAATCTGAAAACATAGTGGATACTAGGGATCAAGATGTAACAAAACTAACTCGATTACATGATGAATCTCATCCAACCCTCACCGACCAGCAAGCCTACGAAGGAATTACTCACACCCGATGGGGAGAATCATGGAACTGGTGATGAAGGAGGGTTGGTGATGACAAAGACCGAAGATTCCCCTCTCCTGAGCCCCGGACGGGCTCCAGATCTGGCCTCCCGATGAAGAACATGGGGTGGCAGTGGCTCCGTATCGTGAAACGCGATGAAACTTCCTCCCTTATTTTTTTCTCCGAAAATAGGAATTTATAGAGTTGGAATTAGGGTCAGCGGAGCCCCGAGGGCCCCACCACCCACCAGGGCATGCCAGAGGGGGGTGGCACGCCCTGGTGTCTTGTGGGCAGCCAACCCCCCTCCAGTGGGTCTTGGTTCCAGTATTTTTTTATTTATTCTGAAATAATCCTCCAAAAAGTTTCGTACAATTCCGAGAACTTTTATTTCTGCACAAAAACAACACCATGGTAGTTCTGCTGAAAACAACGTCGTCCCGTGTTAGTTTCATCCAAATCATGCGAATTAGAGTTCAAAACAAGAGCAAAATCGTTAGGAAAAGTAGATATGATGGAGACGTATCAACTCCCCCAAGCTTAACCCATTGCTTGTCCTCAAGCAATTCAGTTGACAAACTGAAAGTGATAAAGAAAAACTTTTACGAACTCCTTTGTTCTTGTTTACATATATATGCTTAAATAACACCCAGGTTTTCAGCAAAAATCATGACTAACCATATCAACAATAACTCTTAGAAATTATATTAACTCATATCAGTGGCATAATCAACTAGCGAGCAATAAAAGATATCTCAAATGTCAACACTTTGTCAAAACAATCATGATATAATATGACAACAGTGGTATCTCCCTAGCCCTTTATGAGACCGCAAAACATAAATGCAGAGCACCTCCAAGTTCAAGCAATGACTAAACATTGTAATTCATGGTAAAAAGGATCCAATCATGATGCATTCAATATTAACTATGCACAATGCATGAGGATGACAATAGTGCTCTCAGGTATGGCGCTTGTTTGAGAAGGTGATGACTCAACATAAAAGTAAATAGATAGTCCCTTCGCAGAGAGAAGCAGGGATTTGCAGAGGAGCCAGAGCTCAAAGCTTAAATCAGAGATAAATTTTATTTTGGGAGGTGCACCCTTCCTGTCAACGTTACGACCAAAAGTTTTCAATATCTTCCTAAACAAATTACGGTGGTTCTCAAGATGTAAAAGTAAATGTTTACTCCCCCTTCCACCAACAAACACAAGCCATAGCTAGCCGAATCCACGGGTGCCGTCCATACCAAAAACAGTCCTGGGGGAGTTTTGTTTAATTATCTGCAATTTTGGTTTTGGGACTGGGCATCCCTATTACCAGCCCCTCTCATGCAAGGACGAGTGAATAAACACCCATCATGAGAATAACCTGCTTAACATGGAAGATACTGACCACCCCCTGTCGCTCCATGAGCGGTCCAGGCACACAAAACAGATGTTCATTTGAAATTTTAGAGGTGGCACATGCAAATTTACTTGGAACGGTAGGGTAATGCCGCATATAGGTGGATATAGCGGACTCATGTCACTGGTGCGCGTCGGTGCTATAAAAACGGTTTTTAACCCCTTTCCGCGACGGCATTTGGGACCATCGCCAAGTGAGTGTGTGCGATAGGGTGTCCTTCCCACACGACCCAGAAACCGTCGGGGATATGGAGCAGTGATCCAGAGGCCATCCAAAATGTAATCGTGTGCGATGCAGCACACACTAAATTCTTTCCCACGTGCGGTATCGGTGATTAAGCGTTTCTAATGATGCAGTGAAACCATACGGTCTGTCGTAACGAACCGTTTGGGAAACAGTATGTAAGGCACATGGGCCAACATATGAACTGTGTGCATTTGTGCCCCATCGCATACGAGTTTTCTGCGAAACCCGTCTGCCATGCTAGACTCCATCGCACACGTTTGCCAACAATTACCGTCTACAATAATGTTCTATCACAAATGGTTCAGGAGCCCCTTCGCACACATACAAGTGTTGCAGACCGTTTGTGATTTGTTGGGTATCACCGATGGTTGCCGCAAGAGTGACGTGTGCTTTTCGTTTGGGTTCCCACACGTTTCCTGAAAAAATTATGACTGGGATTGTATTTTGCATTGGGCACAGTTTACTCCCAGTTCTCGTGTGCGATAACGCGATATCACAAATGGTTCCGGAGACCCTACGCACACGTAGTAGCGCTGCAAATCGTTTGTGATCTGCTGTGTATCACCGATGGTTCCGCTACGATTGACGTATGCTTTCCGATGTGGATCGCACACACTCATTTAGTTGAACCGTGTGCGAAGCAATTACCAGGTTAAAAAAAATCCCATTTTGAATCGGCACGTAAAAAGAAAATTTTCCACAATATTCAATTGAACAAATAAACAAAAATATCCCATTTTGAATCGGCACACAAAAAGCAATTTCGCCACAGTATTCAATTGAACAAATAGTGTCCACAGGAAGAACATTCATCAGATTTCGCAACAATTGCAATTGAACATATGGTAGCTAAATTCTAATGATTTGTCCACACATATATGTATTACATAATTACTAATTGTGTACGAAATACGAGGACCTCATCAGATGGAAAACAATGGATCCATGCGTTATATGTTTAGCGGCTAACTCAATGTTTCAGGAGAACACATGCTGAAATCTTCATTATCACCAGTGGGATTGATGTAGTGATCCAGGAAGAAGTCGCTGATAAATATCTGAATCATCAGCAATTCACCAGCCGGGAGCGGTTCAGGGGTCCTCGGTTTTAAGATGAGCTGCAGTATTATTAAGATTAGAATGTGCCATATGAGTGGAGTAGAAGATATTAATTAAGATAGACTTACTGGTACTAATTCGCAAGGATCGTCACAACTATCAGCAGATTTGCAGATGGAGATCATGTGTCTGCAAACATAGTATCCACAAAGGTTGGTCTGGTGCTTCTTGCTGAGGACACTGAATTTTTTTGTACAGAATTAGTCATGTATTTGTCCTGTTAGGAACAACCTAACCGGTGTTAGATGTATTATTTTTTCTTTGTACAAAATAGAAAGAGGTTTATTTAGAAGCTTGAACATTTGACTAGCGTAAGGAAAGGTATTTGCAGACTGTTGGATAAATTTTCCGAAAATAACGAATTTCGTTGTGTTATCGGAGAAACGATCTCGTGCTGCAGAGGTTGTTCCGTCTTGAACAGGTTCCCTGGTTTAGTTTTCCACAATGCGAGCACACTGCAAATGATGATGAATTTTGACAACATCAATTATTGAAGCAAATATGAATGCAATGTAACTTCAACATCATAGAATTCAATAACTATCCAAGAATTGCTGAACATGCGTCAGATCCTGAGCGTTTGTTGACTCTCTGAGAGAATCGATGTAGTAAACTGTGTTCTTGTTTGGAACAATGAATACCAATATCCAGTGATCGCTACATATTAAGAAAGCCATGACTTACGAATGATGTCGAAATCTGAAAGACAATCAGTGTATGCGTGGTTGTTTACTTGACTTACCGTTCATGATATGGCCAGAGAAATGATTCTCCATAGGACGTGTTCTCGAAGATACAAACGACCGTGTTAACGGCCCAGTCCCGTCGGTCCTTAACATCTAATGTTGTGCCATTTGCTAATGCAGGATCTATGAAATACACACTCTCCCTTTTTCTTCTCTGCACGTTCAATCCCCTGAGAGGAATAAAATGCAGTTAGCTGTTTATCATTTACAACCTTGTATGGATAAGTTGATCAGAGTTTGTTAAGTACTTACAAAATCAGGCATCTAACAAGAGTGGCATCGAGCACGTTGAAGTTGAAGAAGAGATGTAAGTCCTCGAAACTCACATTGATGGAACTAGCATTGTGTCGGAAATGATCTCTGTTGTAGTGGACTAGCAAACCATGATGACCTTCTGACATTTGATCCATGCAATATTCATGTAACTCGCGGAAACTGGAGCTACACTCATCAAAGTATTCACCAACAAGAAATGGCTGGAAATGGACATACTTGCGTGCTTGAAGTACGTCTGCTTTACTTTTAGCAAGCAACAAATCTACTTCTTCATCATCCATGGTGTCAGAAATAATATTACTCCCCGATTCGAACAAGCTGCTGTTAATTTGGTTATGGGCGGTGAGTGCTTTAAGTAAGAGGCAATCGTTATCTTTCCTCTTCACTCTCCCGTTGCACTTCCTCGTGTGTGTAGCCTTTTTGGCCACTTCCTTCTTGGTACTTGAAGCATTTCTAGCAGAACGTCTAGTTGGCTGCATGTAACACCCCGGATGCAACTTTCCATATTCGTAACTCCAACTCTTGCCTTTTCCGGAGATGCGATATTATTATTTCCTCCGTGGTTGGGTTTTTGTCTTTTGTTTTTGCATTTTGTTTATGGCGTGCATCTCATCTCATAGCATCATGTGCATCGCATCCATATGTTTTCATGAAACTCGTAGCCGCTCATAGTTGCTTTTTCTCTCTTTGCCTCCGTTGGCACTTTGTCAGACCGCTTGTCCTTGTTGACCTTCTCTCAGACCAATTGGACCCCTCTTTTCTCTCTTTCTCCGAGACCAACAAAACCCCCTTGTCCCCATGGCCTTTCGTCAGACTCCATTGTCTTTGTTTTTGTTTCCCTTTTGTCAAACCACCTAACCTCTCTTGCCAGCTCGCAGACCCCTCGCGTGCGTCCGAAACCTGCCCCGAACCCGAATCGCTCAGTCATCACCGTTGCATTCGGATCATCCCCAAACATCTACAAAACATCTCCGTTTTCTTATTTGGACGTCCTAACATATATTTTTTCAGCCATCCGATTACGATCGAAGGGTCATTCTAGCCCCTTCCTAAAATTCTCATGCTATATAAACAGATGAAACCCTAGTCCCATCCATCCATCAAATATTCAGCCGCCGCCGCCACTCCAAAAAAATCCCCATCGGGATCCTCCCAGATCCACCTCCCTCCTCATTTTCCTCTCCTGCCAGATCCAACCAGCGGCCCCGACCATCTCCCTTGATTTCCGCCGCCACCCAACCAGTGCATCTCCTCCCGTTCCTCGGAGCCCCGAGCCTCCCCGTGCTCCTTCACCTCGCCTCGTCCTTGCGCTGCCTCCAGGAACCACCCGAGGAAAGAGCCTCGCGCTCGTGTGCGAGCACGCACATGAGTTTCTGCGCCCGCGCCTCGACCCCGCCGCCTCTCCCTCAACCGGACGTCGCCGCCGGCGACCAGCACTCCCAGGCCGGCCTCGCCTCCCTTCTCCTCATGTCCCCTTCCTCCCTTGGTTCCTCTTCTCTTTCTCACTCTAGTATCTCCCGCCCTCTCTGTTCTCGCAGGAGAACGCCATGGAAGCTGCAAGTAGCTCAAGCCCGTCGACGGCCGCCGCGACCGCCTCCTCTGCATCTGCATCACCTCGCCGGAGCCCCGTACTCGTCGCTGCCGTCGTCTCCATGCCGCAGCCCAAACGCTGTTCCGCGCCGCGCTGCCTCCTTCGCCGGGGAGCGGCAGAGAAGCCGCCTCTGCCCGCGCCGTTCGCGCCCTTCCCGCCTCGGATCCGGCTAGATCCACCTCCTCCTCCGGCCACGACACTTCTGGCTGGATCCCGTCAGCCGGAGTTCCTTGCCGGTTCATAGCGCCCGACCTGCTGCCCAGCGCCCTGCTCGCCTCCTCTGATTCGTTCGAGCAGGGAGGACGATGCGCCTCTGCTCGCTGCGTTGACCGCGCCTTCCTCGCCTACGTGGATCGCGACCACGCCAGCCCAGCATCGCCAAGGCCCAACGCGTCTCCAGCGCCCCCGCCCCTGCCTCCCCTATCCACGAGCAGGCCATGGCCCATGGTGAGCCTCCAGCGCCCATGCTGCTATCGGGCCAGTCAGATTCGGCCCGTAGTGTTTTTTTCCTGCTGCTGCGATTTTGCTAATTATCCATAGAATATCAGTTTTGCAGAAAAACCCTCATGTTCATGCATTTAATATCTCACAAACCGTGCATCGGATTAAAATGACTTATATATGCAAAATGCTTAGTTTTTCATCTAGTTTCATAATCTGCCACTTTCATCCATGTTTAAAATGTTTAACATGCTGTTTGTTTAAATTTGCTTAAATGCCATGTTAAAATGATTTATTTCATAACTAAATAACCGTAGCTCGGTTTTAAATAAATTATACATGTAAATGGGGTAGAAAAATGCCTAGTTTATCATGGTGACTTTACTTGGCTTGTTTAACAACTCTAAAATTATGTATAGGGCAGAACAGTACCAAACCTAATATATGCACATGAGGATTTCCGGAATTGTTGTTTGTTGTTCCGGCCTCATTTAAACTTGCCTAAATAGTTAGTTTGCTTATGTTTCACCCCTTGCCATGTTTAATAACATTTAATATTGTTTGGTAGCTTAAATGAGATTAAACTAAATAATTGATGTGGTGTTTTGTCCACTTAACTTGTAGTATTGTTTGTTGCACTTTGCCATGCCATGCTCATTAAACCGGACATGCATCATACTTGTTTGTGCATCATGCCATGTTTATGCTTGTGCATTTATCATGATGTTTGTTTCTTTCGGTGTTGCTTCTCGGTTCCGGTAATGTAGCGATTGTGAGGATTAGTTCGACTTCGTCCGTTTGTCTTCTTCATGGACTCGTTCTTCTTCCTTGCGGGATCTCAGGCAAGATGACCATACCCTCGAAATCACTTCTATCTTTGCTATGCTAGATGCTCGCTCTTTTGCTATGCCTATGCTGCCGTGCCTACCACTTGCTATATCATGCCACCCATATTGCCATGTCGGCCCCTAACCATCCTTTCCTAGCAAACCGTTGATTGGCTATGTTACCGCTTTGCTCAGCCCCTCTTATAGCGTTGCTAGTTGCAGGTGAAGATGAAGTTGTGTTCCTTTTGGAACATGGAGATGTTGTTCCTTGTTGGAACATGTTTACTTGTTGGGGATATCACAATATAAATATCTGCTAAAATTAATACATCTATATACTTGGTAAAGGGTGGAAGGCTCGGCCTTATGCCCGTGTTTTGTTCCACTCTTGCCACCCTAGTTTCCGTCATACCGGTGTTATGTTCCTTGATTTCGCGTTCCTTACACGGTTGGGTGATTTATGGGACCCCCTTGACAGTTCGCTTTGAATAAGACTCGTCCAGCAAGGCCCAACATTGGTTTTACCATTTGCCACCTAAGCCTTTTTCCCCCGGGTTTTCGCGAGCCCGAGGTCATCTTTATTTTAACCCCGGACCAGTGCTCCTTCGAGTGCTGGCCCAAACTAGAGTGCTTTGCGGCGCCCCTCAAGGAAACTTGAGGTCTGGTTTTAGTTATACGGACTGCTCATCCGGTGTGCCACGAGAGCGAGATATGTGCAGCTCCTATCGGGATTTGTCGGCACAATCAGGCGGCTTTGCTGGTCTTGTTTTATTGCTGTCGAAATGTCTTGTAGTCCGGGATTCCGAGATTGATCGGGTCTTCGGTAGAAGGAATATCCTTCGTTGACCGTGAGAGCTTATAATGGGCTAAGTTGGGACACCCTGCAGGTAATATCTTTCAAAGCCGTGCCCGCGGTTATGAGGCGAGATGGGAGTTTGTTAATGTCCGGTTGTAGAAAATCCGAAGTTGACCTCAAATAAAATACGCATCAACGGCGTGTGTAACCGTGATGGTCTCTTCTCGGAGTCCGGAAGCGAACACGGTGTTGGAGTTATGTCGGCGTAAGTAGTTCAGATCACTTCTTGATCGCTAGTAGCTTCACGTCAGGTGCCTTGCTTCTCTTCTCGCTCTCTTTTTTGCGAACTAGCCACCATATATGCGATTAAACTGCTGCAGCTCCACTATACCACTCTGTCCTTCCTATAAGCTTAAATAGTCTTGATCTCGCGGGTGTGAGATTGCTGAGTCCCGTGACTCACGAGATACTTCCAAAACAGTTGCAGGTGCCGGCGATGCGGTCACGAGGTGACTCAACCGAGCTCAAGTGGGAGTTCGACGAGGAACGTGGTCGATTACTATGTGTCTTTTCCAGATGATCGGTAGTGGTGCCCGGTTGGGACGATCGGGGATCTGTAGCATTTGGGGTATCTTCTTTTATTTTGGTTCCGTAGTCGGACCTTGAGTGTACTCTGAATGATGGATGTTTATTTATGTATTGTGTGAAGTGGCGTGTAAGCCAACTATGTATCTCTTTCCCTTATATATTACATGGGTTGTGTGAAGATTACCTCACTTGCGACATTGCTTTCAATGCGGTTATGCCTCTAAGTCGTGCCTCGACACGTGGGAGATATAGCCGCATCGAGGGCGTTACACTGCAAGGTAGACTGCCAAGCACACGGTGAAGCTTGGACAGACTGCTTAGCAGACGGTTTATCTATGCCGGACCGCTGAGCTGGCGGTGCTGCTGTGACGGACTGTTGGGCTGTAGGAGCAGAGGCATCGGACTGCTGACCATGCGTTGAAGCTATGTCGGGTTTCTGCGCAGGTGGTGCCAACTTGTCGGTGTGCTGAGGAGGCCGTGCCAACGCGTTGGTTTGCCGAGCAGGAAGTGCTGACACATTGGTATGCTGATCACCCGCCTGCGGACCGACATACTGATGAGCAGTCAGTTCTGGACCTACAGACTGCTTAGCGGTGGTTCAAGCATCGATCGCTTAGCGATCTGTTCCACCTGTTGGTCTCGAGCATGTGCGCGGTGAGTCTCCTCCCGCTGCTTCAGCGGCCGGCATCTGAACTGGTGGTGCGTCTTCAGCAGTTTTAGACCTTTCCACTGGCTGCTTTGGGCGGAGGATGACATGGCCTGTATGCCACAAAGTCGGGCCGACTGATCACAGGTTGATGCATCAGCCCGCGAGAGCTGCTGTGGCAAGGAGAGCATCACCGGTTGAGGGCGACAGTGGTTGCTCTTGGCGGGGCTTCAGGGATCTCATCGACGAACTCTATTTCCTTTTGTGGCCACTGGATGTGATGTAACAGTGTTTCTCCCAAGGTTCTTTGCTCATCGAAGTCTCCTAGGACATTCTTCAGGGCAAATTCATTGAATCCAGGCTTTACTTCAGTCATGTAGCACTTCACATAGCCCGGCTTCAATGGCACATTGTCCAAGAAGAGGCCATCTTCCAAGAAGGGTGGGCAAACCAGTTGTTGCACATTTTAATGTACCTTCATAATGTGTAAGCACACCCTTGATCTGTCTTTCATTCCGGATAGATCAGATATAGCATCATCACGGCATTGCGATCTCGGTGTCATTTGGGTCGGTGATGATGCAGCTACTCTTGTGCAGTGTTGTCGCGCAATAAGCAGCATCCTCCATGCCTGCATCCCCTCCCATCTGCTAGCTATCTGTTAGTGTTAGAGTCTTCTGCATCATCATTGACTCCTCAACATCCTTTCGAATAGCCGGATAAATCTCCTTCTTCAACCTTTCATACAATGCATTCTGCTTCATTTCACTCCTCGCTTTCCTCATGCTGAGCCTCTCTTCTTTGCTAAGTGTGAAAGCCCTCTTGTGCGGGACATTAACACCTATACCCCTTGCACGGCCAAGGGGCTCTTGTTTTCCAGAGCAATGGACAGAATGTCACATGGCCCTGAGTTCCTGTAGAACCTTCCAGGGATCTTGGAAGCCTCTAACATCACTTCATACAGTTTGGCGTCACGTGCGTTTTCAAAGTAATAAGTTCCGTCATCACGCCTCTTTGCACGTGCCCGCAAGTAGTCTCTGGCGCGTTCGCCCCTGATATCACTAAAGGCCGAATTCCCACCCACCGCTACGGCTTCTTTTTCCTCATGTTCCCATATCAGTTTCATGCCGTAGTATCCTACCACACCCATACGGTGGGGGTGTATGTTCTTCTTCTGAAGTTCCGATTGCTTGAAACTCTTCTCAGCAAACTCTTTAGTTGCCTTGACCCTTTTGAATTATGCCCAATCTGCCTTTGTAATTTGGGGGTATGCGGGGATTGGGTCCTTGCCTTCACTCAAGTACTTCTTGTACAACACGTGCTTCCAGTTTCTCCAAGCATCCCTAGCCTTCTTCAGTGCAGCGTGTTCCACCTGCATTCTCCACTGCTCTGGAACGTTGAAGTGATCCATGATCTCCTGGACTATCCTTCGCCGTGTTTCTGTGTTAGCCTTCCGAAAGCTCGGTAGATTAATGTTGAGCCTTGCCCTGCCAACAAATCCACACACACTCCTGAACCTCATGCGTGCTTTATCTGGTTTAGTTGGAGCCCAAGACATAAATCAATCTCGGTTACTTCATATACACCTTTAGGCTGGTGTGTGGTCTTCCTTGGAGCGTTCCTCCCTGTCCTGACCGGAAGGGCAATTGCTACAGCTCTATACCGTTCAAGACTACTTGATCCCTCACAATCTGCTGAAGACCTAGGGTCATCCGAATCAGATGAAGATACATGGCCTGAAGTATGAGTGATGTCGCTGCTACTCGGCATCTACAGAGAAGACATGCGAAACTCAGGAAAGGAGGATAAGCATAAAACTAACAACTTGGTATCAAGCTTTCTAAACATGCCATGCAATAATTTAGAAAATGTACGGCTAATTTGTTAAGTTTGTGTGATTCGGGCGCCCACGATCTGTAAATAGGCAGTAACTTATTGGAACAAATACAGCTTATATGTAGTAAGGAAGGTAGATAATGAACATATATACGCTCTCCTTTATTTTATAGCCAATTTGGGAATATACGGAATGAAATTGGAAGAGGGATTGCAAGGAAATATGCCTCACCATGATGGAGAGCAGTAACTAACAGGCTTCTTAATGCAAACCCAGCCGAACCACAGGAGAGGCGAGGGTTCACTACTAGAGAAAAGCTTACTAGTGGCGCTGGTTTTTTTACATACAAGTAACGCGGGCACCCGCGCTACTGCTAGGGCGCTACAGCTATTATTTACCAGTAGCGCGTTTCTGAACAAGCGCTGCAGCTAAAATACTTATTAGTAGTGCTGCTTCCTCCACCAGCGCTACTACTATCATCACGTAGTAGTAGCACCCTATTTTCTCCCCACGCTACAACTAGGCAAATAGAAATAAAAAATAAAAAAAGTAGTCAGGTGCAATATTCATGGAAATCAAGACAAGTCCAGTGCAAATAAATTAAGTTCACAGAACCAATCTCACAAACATTAACGACAGTACCACATTTAATATAACCACACAATCTCACAAACTCATATAGTAGTCAACAATGCGTGGATAGATCATAGTTGATAAGTCTACTAGGTAGTCATACTAGCATATATATGGTTCAACAGCCACGCATGCATATGAAGTTCTAGATGATGTCGATGGCGACCATCATCCTCAAGCACAGGCGGTGGGTGTTCTGATAGTAATTAGGATTGCTGTCCAACATGAAGATTCTTGCCAACGAGGAAGCTCTTCCACCCAACCGAGTTGAAGTGTGTGCGACTGTCAGTGTCCACGCCCGTGCGCACAAGTGGTGACGGAGCCCCTTGCGGTAAGGCGTATTCAGAGAGCCTTCTTCATCGTGCTTGATACCACAACTCTCGAGATAGGCTCTTTGGCAATTTCTGAATAAGAAAAACATATCGATTAATAAGTAGCCTCACACATTCTACATGAAGCATATATATCACGGACTCTACACTAAGCATATATATCATCTGGACTATACACTAAGTATATATATCATCGGACTCTACACTAAGTATAACAATAAAGCATATAAGATTCACTAAGCATATATATCATCGGACTCTACACTAAGTATAACAATAAAGCATATAAGATTCACTAAGCATAGATTCACTAAGCATATAAGATTTAGTAAGCATATAAGATTCAGTAAGCATATTTATCATCAGACTCTACACTAAGTATAACAATAAAGCATATCATCAAATTACTCTAAAAACTATAGTAAATGCAACATACCATCATATGCCGATCAACCATGGTACTTGTCAGGCGGGTCACGAATGGCACCCCGACGAAGTCAGCACGTGGCGGAATGATGTCCCATAGGTTGCACACCTCCTCCTCATCACCGAGTGGATCATCATCATCCTCATCATGCTCATCATCCTCATAATCTTCTACTTTGTTGATATAAATCACGGCCAGCTTGGATCTTTCAGCTCTGAAGGAGAAGCTGATCAACTCACCACCGGTGATACACATGTTGTCGATGAAACGGACCCATCCATCTCCTCCCACCCGCGTCATCTTTCGTCCTTTCTCGATCTCCATAGTGTAGGGGCCCCCAGGAGCCTCAAATGTCACAGAGTCTCCAGTCAGATTGTTGAATTCTGACCTCTTGCATGGGACGATCTGTGTACAAAAAGCAAAATGATATATACACGATGCATTAATGCCAATAACACTAAAAACAAAATAGTAGTTACTAGTTTCATATAATTTATTACCGCCGCATGAAGAAAACTAGACTTGAAGTAGATGCCAAACAGCGTGCCTGTTGCAAGGCTGCTGGCGCACCTTGACTTGCACCATCGACATGGTGGTGGTGGTGGTGGCGCCATTTCCCTAAAGCAATATGATTAAAGGATTAACGATCCAAAAAGTAAACATAAAGTTTTCATAGCTAGAGTTCACATGGCAAGCAAAATAACAACTAAAAAGTAAACATAAAGTTCAGTC
Organism: Aegilops bicornis; assembly: GCA_021605145.1. NCBI lineage: Eukaryota > Viridiplantae > Streptophyta > Magnoliopsida > Poales > Poaceae > Aegilops > Aegilops bicornis. The sequence goes on from CM038675.1 coordinate 710,888,190, forward strand.
CAACAATCACAAATTGCAAAAGTAGAGTGATTGTATGATAAAACACAAGAAAGCTAGCAATCTAGTAAATTAATGTCCCCAACTCTTCAGATGAAGCGTCGCTATCATCATGAAATTTGCACTAAACACAAGGTTAAACAATACTAGTAGCTCAATAATCTAGAGATGTAACAAACAAATATATGGCAAAACATAACAATACTTTGATCTCATCTCATCTTTGTTAATCACAACAAAGCACACTAAATAAACTACCCCCTTCTCATATCAGTAATCCTAAATCTTGATGATTTCTCACAACAAAGCACACTAAATAAACATGAGCTTGTAGCTTTGTCTCTCACATGAACAACACCTATACAACATCCTATAGAAGGGCACTTGATACAACCCGAACCGAGCACTTACACTCCTATAGAAGCAATATCCATAACATCACATCAGAAAAGTCGAAACCGCCCAACCACAAAGCAAAAAATCAAACATGAGCCAACCCAATCCAATGCCAAATCATGTCAGCAACAACCAACCCAAATCCTCTACTCTCTCCCTATGTGATACTAATTAACAAGAGGATCTAGAGATGCATATGTGATACTAATTAACAGTGAGGATCGATTGGAGCCATGCATCGAAGCGCAGAGCCACCGTGCAATCCCTAAATCCCAAAACATGGCGAGCCGCCGCGGCAAATCGATTGGAGCCCCTACGACGAACCCTAACCGAGAGATCGAGAGGAGCTACTGTGGCGCGCGCAGGGAGGAGGAGATCGAGAGGGGGACTTACGGGGCTGGAGCGTCGGAGGAGGCGAGAGGCGACCGCGCGTGGTGGCGGCGCACGGCACCGTCGACAGGGGTGAGGCGGCCGGGGACGAACCCTAACCGCGGCGGCGTCATCGTCGGGCGGAGGGGATCGATTGTGTGAGACGAGTGCGGCCAAGGGGGCCTTCATGGGCGGTTTTCTTTAGCTATAGTAGTAGCGCTGGTTGCAGAACCACGCTACTGCTAAGCCCACCAGCTGTAGCGCCCTTTCAGAACAAATGCTATAGCTAAGTGGGCTACAAATGCTGCCCTGCGGCCCATGTAACAGTAGCGCGGCCCAAACAAACAAACGCTGCTACTATATGTTAGTAGTAGCGTGTTTTCCACACAACGCTACTGGTAATTACTAGTAGCATGGGTTCACAAAAACTCGCTACTGGTAAACTTATATCTATAAGCATTTTCCTAGTAGTGGTTACTGCATCGATATGCTCAAGGGTGGCTGGCGAGCAAACAAACACGGCGAGGCGCGGGCCGCCGCATGTTGGGAACGACAGTGGAGGCAGGCTTGACGCCGAAGAGCGGGCACACGGCCCGGGTGAGCACGGCGGCGCCGAAGAGGGTTCTGCTGTGGATTTAGGGGAGGGGGGCTGGCGAAGGAGATTGGGTGGACTAGTTGATGAAACGCGGGCGGACGGTGGGGGGTGTTGGGGACTCCGGGTGTTGGCGGCCTAGGTGAAAAGGGTGAAAAATATCCCGATCGCCGCTGCATGAAAGGCCTATGCAAACGGTTGCCTCTAAGTGCTCGTGTGCACAAACAGAATAATTTCGTTTGAAATGAAGACGTACTAATTTTGAAATGAAGACGTGTTTCGCCTCTAAATTTTTCCCACCACTACAAAAAAATACACTTCCGTGATGATACGTGTTTGTCACAGTAGATCGCGTTTTTTGTCATGCATGTACATCCATGACAAATTTATGACAGAATCAAGATAGTCATACCTGTGCTGTCGTAGAAGTGTTCCATGACATTACCAAAATTATCATCACGGAAGTGTCCACTTCCATGACGATAAATCCTGCGTCCGCGTAAGTGCTTTCGTCAAGGGTGACCGACACGTGGCATCCACCGTAGCGGAACGCCGTTAAGCTATCGGGTCGGATTTTGGATCCGATAACACATTAATGTACCACGACCAATGCCGATTTTCCACGTGTAAAATTCTCATTGGTGGCGGATCCACGTGCCGACTCGGCGTTGGCATAGGTGTCACTCATCCAACAAATGAGATGGGCCTATGATATGTTGACACGTGGACCGACCCAAAAGTGGCCACAAAGTTTAAATGGGCGGCCCAACCGAAGGCCCATAAGATTTAGCGGATGATAATGGGCCAGCCAGCTAAAGGCCCACAAAATTTAGCGGACCATAATGGGCGGCCCAGCTAAAACCCACAAGATTTTGCGAACCACAATGGGCCGGCCCAGCTAAAGGCCCACAAGATTCTGCAGACCATAATGGGCCGACCCAGCTAAAGGCCCAACATTCTCTATCAAATCGGCCCGTCAACGACCTGGTCTAAACTTGTCATCAATGTGGCCCATGGTCACTTCTGGCCCGTTAACAGTCCGCTAAGTAATTGGGCCGAATTACGGCCGGTGTATTTCCGGCCTGTTAAAGGTTCGACTTCATTTGGGCCCATTTACAGGCCATCAAAACTTTCGGCCCATAAACGACCGTGAAGGATTTGGGTCATATTCGGCCATGTCTGTCATTCGGCCTGTTAGAGGCCCACTATAGATTTGGCCCACTTTCGGCCTGTTGTCATTTTCGCCCGTTAACGCTGGGCGTAAACCATGGGCCATATGTGGCCCAATGTCATATCGGGCCCATTAACGGCCCATATAAAAATGACGATAATCTAGCCCGACCAAGTTCCTGTTAAAGGACCGTGTATTAGGTCGGCGCATTCTGACCCGTCAATTTGACTGTCAAATATCCGCATGGTAAATGGGCCACCATTTCGGCCTGCTAAGTCCAGTGGGTTATTTGGCACAATCAGGGCCCAATCTCACTTTCGGTCTATTAAAGGCCCATATTTTTATGGGCTCGACATATTTACACCTGTAAACGGCCTACTTTTACTGAGGGCCCAAATTATGTTTAGGCTGTTAAAGGCCCACTATGGGCACAGCCTACCAGAAAATTTGAAAGCTTATGCTAATTTAAGCCCGGATATTTTTAGTGGGCTACATGCCAATTCGGCCCTTAATCGCTTTTTAGCCCAATTGGAATGGGCCCGACGAATGTTGGCATGTTGGGCTCCTCTGAAGCTTTCGTCCGAATACATTACTAAGATAAACCTACACTATACAAAAATAGCGTCATAATTACTGCAATGTGGCGGCATCATAAATGTTGTATCACAACAAAATAAATTCCAATCATACAACAAAAGGCCTGTTGGCATAAAGTTTACTGATCCTTCCAGATATAAGCACCATCAGATTTATAGAAGCACAGATCATTTGACCTTAGTGCTAATGTTTCAGGCTGTAGAATCTGATGGAGCAGCACGATCTCCACCTTTTTTCCGCCATTGCTCTTCAACAACGAAGCGAATGTCTGATAGTCTTGTTTCAAAACCATTCATATCTTGACGGCATTTCTCAACCACTGTTCTTGTTTCCAAAACAACGTCCATTAGGGATTGGACTTGTGTCTGGAGAACAGATATATCACTCTGTCTAGCAGGAAGATTTTGTTCAAGAGGGCGATTTGGATGAGGTTACCTTGACAACCAACCCGTAATTACGCAGAAGGTGCTTTTTGCACTTTGTTAGTGGAGATATCTTGGCCTTTGCAGCAAGAGGTGACATTGTGCCTGTAGTAGCCTCGTCACCTTCAGGTGGTTGTGGCTGTTCAATCATTTGTTCCACAGCTTCCTGAAAGTTTGAACTTGTAGATTAGTGTACGAGTGAGTTACTAATGAGACAAAAACAAACAAAGTAGGTTAAACGTTTATACATAATTTATTTTGGTGAACTACTGTAATACATTAGCATGTATTGCAGTGCCAACTACATAATAAAATCACTTTCGGAACATATGTCCATGTAGCATGCCTACTGTATTGTCTATTTCCTCACATTCGTTGACATTTAAGGATAAAGAGACATGGTTTAAAGTAGGATGAACATAGTATGACATCATTCATATCATGGGCAAACAAATATAAAACAAACAGGCTATTTTATCATTGTGTGCGCACGTGAACATAACAACTAGATTACAGATCAAGACCAAAAGAATATCCTTCATCTCTTTTAAACCATGTAAGGTGAAATGATACGTAAGACAACTGTGTATAAAAGTGAACAGAGTAACTGACATTGGCTGCAAACCAAGTAGTTAAATGAACACATCACAGTACCAATCAATTCAAGGCAGGAGGAGTAAGGACTTACAACAGCGCTTGAACTGGTGTGCTCATGCCCTTCATCTTGCTGGTGTGGCAATCCTTGAAGATTTACCTTGCATTCGGTTCGAGTTCTTTTTGGTCCGCATGGGCTTTCCGGCTGTATTTGGAACAAGTCAATATAGATACGATAATATGGCACAAAAAAGAAGGAAGTAGAAGCTATTTACAAGAGCCTCGCGATGTGCAATATAGCTACGAGATCCTGTTGTGCATTGGAATTTCACTTTAGAACGGTTGGTTTTGTTCTTCAAATAGTTAGCCTAGAAGAAGATACACTTGTAAGGCACATACATAAATACAAGTTCAATATGTGGTCTGATCAAATACATATAGCCTACGATACTTTGGATGAGACCGGTGTTTAACGAGGGCTGTCCATCTTCATCTGTAATATATTTCCTTTGGAGATGTTTGGGCGATTTCATTGTTAGCCTTGCCTTCAAAGTGAAATTTTCTAAGGTGGTACCGACATCACACAGAGCGGTGAAAAACATGAGTGCATGCTTGTTTAGTTGCATCATCTTTCGGATCCAACTTGAACCTCATCATTGAAAAAAGAATGTGAGTCTTATTAGGAGGAAGCTAGAAAGTATGGGACAGAGCAAGACAATATTACTAATTGCGATGAATAACATTACTTACGAGATAAATGGTCAAGGAAGGTGTTAAAGCTGGGTATTGTCTTTCTCATTCCTGTCTTTGGATCCACGTTGGGAGGATACACGCATGACACCTAACGGCAACGGCTGCCTCGATACTAACTTGGCTGTGTCTGTAGCATCAGGTGGCCTTTTTAAACCTGCCTCAAAATGGATCTCCTTTCTTCCTCCTTTGGATTTTGTTAATCTGTCAAGCATTATCCACGATGTACATTTCGCTTGCGCCATGGTGCTAGTTCAACAACGAATATGGAAAGTGTTAGTGTACATCAAACAATGAGAGTACATATAAAGGAGCATGCAATCGCAACTTGACTCGGTCGGTACCGTCTTGGTGTTGATGCTCATGAGGTTCATCTGATCTTGCCAAGTCCTGTTGTGTCAACGATTGCTTGAAGTAGTGTTAGGTGTGAAGGCAGCTTGGGGCGGCGATTCGGAGCAAGCAAACGAGCAGTAATGGTTGAGATCTTTGAGTACAGTTGAAGCGGATCTTTGCGGCTGGTGGAAGCAGTGATCTTGTGTTTGTAGATTTAGCCGGTGGACTTGGACCTTCTACTGCACTATAAGTACCAGCAGAATCTTGACGGCAGAGCCTTTTCCGTTTCACCCGACGAGTAACAGCACTCCCTACTATATTATTTTCCTTGCTCTTTTTTGACTTTGCCATGTCAAGTTGTACCCACAACACAAAAGAATAAAATCACTCTTCAGAACTCATTGATGCATGATCTGAGACAAGCAATACTTTGATGTAAGACAACCGTATGAGGATGGAATATGTAAGAAAACAGACGGCATGGCATATTCACAACTACGATATGCAAACTAAGCAGTTAGATTTTCAAGAAAATAGAAGTAATGCAAGCTAGACACCATATGAAAGATGCAACCAATATTACTCTGCCAAGTTAAAAGTGTCTTGTCATAAGTGGCAATTCGAAAAATTAGAAGCGATTACAACGTAGAAATCAATGCAAGATGCAACCACTATCAAACTGCCATGTTAAAAGCGTCCAATCATGAGTTCTTGATGCGGGATACACAACAACAGTACTTTGATGTAAGAACATGGTATGATAGATAGATGCGATGTATTCTAGACACGAGAAAGCCATGTCATATGCACATGTATAACGATAAACTCAGCAGGTGCAATTTAATCAAAATAGAAGAAATACAGGCTAGACAACATATGCAAAATGAAACCAATTGTCACACCGCCAACTTAGAGCAAGCACTGCGATGGTGGAGTGCGGAGATGAACTCATCATGTAGACTTGGGACTTCAACTTCATTAGCGAGCAGTGGCAAATCTAGAGAGTCTCTGCTTAAGTGCAGCAGTAGTACCACCAACATCCCCTAACTTACTCTTTTCCTTCCTATTTTCTGATATTGCCTTATGAAGTCAAAACCACAAGAAGATGAATAAAATTAGCTCTGCATAACTGGTTGATGCATGATACAGACGAACACTAATTTGATGTAAGGCAAGCACAGGAGGATGGAATATATACAAAAAAAGACAGCGTTTCATATTCACACGTACGATAGGAGGATGGAATATGTATGAAAAAACGATGGCGGAAGGCATTTCAACAAAATTAGAAGAAATGAAAGCTAGGCACCATATGAACATGCAACCAATATCACTCTATCAGGTAAAAAGTGTCTCGTCATAAGTGCCATTTCAAGAAATTAGAAGCAGTACAAGCTAGAAGACAATGCAAGATGCAACCTACATCACAGTCCCAAGTTAAATGTGTCTTATGGGTAAGTGATCGTTGCAGGTATAAGTTGTAAGCTACGCAGATGCAATACAAGCTAGACATCATATGCAACATGGAACCACATATAATAGTGCCAAGTTAGAGCAAGCACCTGTGATGGTGGAGTAGGGGAGATGTGCTCATCATCTACACAGCTACGTTGACTGTCTAGACTTGCGTTGTCTTGCGAATCTTGTTGGGAGGATGGCGGAGTAGAATATGTAGAGAACCTCCTTTTCAGTTGCTCGGAAGGACCACCATCATCCAATGCCTTGCCAATTTCCTTCAGCTTTATTGATTTTGCATTGTGAGGTCATACTGACAAGAAAAAGGAATATCATTCGCTCTTCAGAACTCATTCATGCATGATAATGACGAACACTACTCTGATGAAAGGCAAAGTCATGATACGAGGATGGAATATGTAGGAAAAAATGGATGGCTTGACATATTCACACCTATGATGTGGTAACTAAGCAGAAGGCACTTCAACAAATTAGAAACACTGCAAGACACCATATGGAAGGTGCAATCAATATCACTCTGCCAAGTTAAAACTGTCTCGTCATAGGTGGCGTTCATCAAACTAGAAGCAATACATGCTAGAAATCATATTCAAGACGCAAACCAATATCACACTGCCAACTTAAAGGTGTCCCATCATAAGTGGTGATCACGAGGATACACAAGAAGAGTAGTTTCATGTAAGAACATGGTGTGATAGACAGATATAGTATGTACCAAAAAGCGAGGAAAGCGTGTCATATTCACATGTATCATGTGTAAGCTAAGCAGATGCAGTTTACACTAATTAGGAGCAATCTGAGCTAGACACCATATGCAACATGCAACCAGATATCACACTTTGCCAAGTTAGAGCAAGCACCTTGGATGGTGGAGTAGGGAGCAGAGACTTGGACCATGTAATGCACTATCAAGACAAGGAGAATCGATGCAGATGCTCTCTGCTTACGTTCTTTGCAGAGGACCACCATCGCCTTCCTTACTCTTTTCCTTCCTCTTTCTTGATTTTTCCTTGTCAAGTCAAACCCACAAGAAAAAGGAATAAAATTTGCTCTTCGTAACTTATTGATGCATGATCTTGTGAACACTACTTTCATGTCAGGCAGCCGCATGATAGGAGGATGGAATATGTATGAAAAATAGGACGGCGTGACATATTGACATGTATGATGTATAAAGTGTAAACTAAGCACAAGGTGCTTGAACTTGTTAGAATCGATGCAAGCTAGAAACCATATGAAAGATGAAACCAATATCACTCTGCCAAATTAAAAGGGTGCCCTAACAAATGTATTTGACCAAATTAGAAGCAATACATGGCAACATGCTAGAAATAATATGCAATATGCAACGAATAAAGGTGACTCATCGTAAGTAATTGATGCAGGATACAGAAGAGAGGTAGTTTCATGTAAGAACAAGATTAACACATAGATGTAATGTGTACCAAAAATAGGAAGGCATGTCATATTCACAGGTATAGTGTGTAAACTAAGCAGATGCAATTTACCCTAATTAGAAGCATTACAAGCTAGACACCGTATGCAACAAGCAACCACATATCACTCTGCGAAGTTGGAGCAAGCACCTGTGTTGGTTGTTGGGGAAGTGCTGTCTTCAGGTACTGAGCAACGTTCAATATCTTGATTTTGGCTTGGTGTTTCTTGAGAATCATGTGGAGAGGATGAACTTGCATTCTTTATAAGAGTATTGCGTCTCATATTAACCCACGCCATGGACTGTCTCATCATAAGCGATAGGCAGCGGGATACACAAGAACAGTAGTTTGATGTAAGAACATGGTGTGATAGGCGGATGTAGTATGTACCAAAAGCAGGAAGGCGTGTCATATTCACATGTATAATGTGTAAGCTAAGGAGATGCAATTTAACAAATTAGGAGCATTGACGAGGGATACACAAGAGAAGTAGTTTGATGTAAGAACATGGTTAATAGAAAGACGTAGTATGTACCAAAAACAGGAAGGCATGTCATATTCACAGGTATAATGTGTTAACTAAGCAGATGCAATTTACCCTAATTAGAAGCATTACAAGGTAGACACCATATGCAACATGCAACCACATATCACACTGCCAAGTAAGAGCAAGCACCTGCAATGGTGGTGTGGGGGAATTGTGGTGATCAACTAGAGAGCTACGTTGACTAATTTCATTTAGCCTTGCTGTTTCTTGAGAATGATGTGGGGAGGATGACACTGCACTCTTTAAACGAGTAGGGCGTCTCACAAGAACTCCACCGGTGTTGTCTCATCATAAGTGATTGACGAGGGATACAAAAGAGCATTAGTTTGATGTACGAACATGGTTAATAGACATATGTAGTATGTATCAAAAACAGGAAGGCATGTGATTATCAAAGGTATAATGTGTAAAGTAAGCAGATGCAATTTAACCAAATTGGAAGCAATACAAGCTAGACACCATATGCAACATGCAACCACATTTGACAGCGTGAAGTTAAAGCAAGCACCTGGGATGGTTGTGTGTGGCAATTGAGATCATCAACTGCAGAGCTACTTTTACTGTCTCCAACTGCTGACACTGCAGCCATTAGAGCGTTGAAACACTTACTGCTTATCTTCGAATTACACTGGAGCGACTTCTGTCTTTTCTTTTCTGCATTCATCAACACTGCGTCAGAGTCTGAAATACCCATGCATAAAAAAACAATAGTGTGAGTATGGGTTAAGTGTGTGCACAATTAGTATAGTGTAAAGGTAGCAGATAGCAGGTCGGTGAGAAATAAATGACGGGAGACATATGATAGCTCTACAACATGCATGGCACACTCAATTACTACAGGATTCTATGAAAATAACAGTCGACTGAAAGCAAATAGGTCAGTCCATTTTTTCTGCACCGTCCGATGTACAATTAACGGGGAGATCGCCTTCATCTACCTCCAGCCAGTCAGTGTTGACGATCTTCCTCGAAATGCCAGCGACCACCGGCCCAGTATTCCTCCCCTGCCCGCGCCCTCCCCTCGACATCACCGCACCGCCATGCTTGGCACCGCCCCCGGCCATCCATTCAAGCCCCGCCGACCTCCAGATCGGGCGCAAGCAGCTCCTGCGCCCCACACCCCTATGATAGACACCGATGCGCCGCTTCCCCGGGGAATAGGCGGACTAGGTGCTCCGCGCGCCTAAGCGGGTGCTGCTTCTTTTAATTGCGGTTCGACTGACCCTGAATTGAAATCCAGGCAGGCTCTTGACCTCTAGCAAAGGTGAAATAGTAAAGGAGGAAACCTTGTGCATTTAGTATCACGAAGAAGATGCGATGAAAGCGCTCAACTAGTTTCTTTTCGTGGGATGAATACGATGTGAGCGGAGACATAAGATTTGCACGAATAAGGGAAGAGGAGTACCTCTTTCTTTGGCGATCTTGTGTCCTCCTTACATTTTCCGGCGATCTTGTTGTTCACGGAAACCGAGAAGTTGTGGAGGACGGTGCAGCCTTGGGCGAACCCATGGCCAAGTTGTTGAGTGTGGTGCGGTGGCCATCGTCGACGGCGGGAAGTAGATCCGAGGCGGCGAACGACGGCATAGCGGAACAACTCGGTGCGGTGGGCGGTTGCGGCGGTGGAGCCGCAGCAGTGAGGCGCAGGACGGCGTGGTCGGAGTGGTTCTGGTATGGCGCACGTCGGCGTCGGCGTCATGGAGGCAGCCTCGGCTTCAGCTGCTAAGTCCTTGAGGGTGTTGCGGTTGCGGTTGTGTTGGACGACGACATCGGGGTACCGGCTCCGGCGTGATGGAGGAGGGTGGCGGTGGATTGGCCGCTATGGGGTGGAGGACGGAGGAGGTTGGGGTTTCGCGGCTGGTGAAGAGGGTGTTTTCGCGCCCACGGAGTATGAATAGGGAAACGGAGGGAGGCAGGCTGGCGGGGAACTAAGGGGGAACAATGTTTCGGTTTGAGACGCGCTTGTTTGAAATTTGGGGAAAGTTACAAACTTTGCCCCCATCTAAAATTTCGGACATATTGCGGGTTGGGGGTAGGACAATCATGTCAGGTGTCCCAAATGTGGGCGGGATAGATTTCGGCCGAGCGCATGGGTGTTTAGGCGCCCACGGCGTATGAATGCTTCTCGGAGGTGGTTGAGACTGGCGTCTTGGTGAAGTTACAAACCTACCCCGGTTTAGACCTTTGGACATCGGGCCGATAGGCTACACGGGCCGTAGTCAGACAGTAATTTCCTACCACCAAAACATTAGTCTCATGGCGGTTTCGGGTGACCAGAGGCCTATTTGGCGCTTCGTTCAATATTTGGGAGCAGAAGCATTAATGTTTTCGGTTCTCTTGAATTGAACTTTCAGGATTTGTCAAACTTCACAAATCTTTACTCTTGAAAATCCTAAAGCTACGATTATTTTGGAATGGAGGGGGTACATTTTAATATACATTGTACACGAGTATATATTAAAAAATATGCAACTTACCTCAGTTCATGCATGGTTCTAGGTACAATCTCCTTGGTTGCAAAAAAAAGTTAGATATGCGTATGAATATATATACCATGTTAAAACTCACAACAAAGATTGATGCCTGGCATTATCTCGGGTTCAAATAGATGAATGCACTTCCTATGAATTCGAATCGTCGAAACCCCCTTTATGTTGAATTCGACATGTATTTTATTTCGTAGCTAACAATTTGGAATGTATCCATGCAAGTGACAAATGTATAAAGTGCTTCACACTAACAACATGGAGTGCACTAATTAATGTTTATATATGAATTGCAAAAGCATCCATTGCTTGTATTTCAAACCGCTCTCACTCTATGGATCGATAATATGAAATTAACACATGCACAGGCTAGAATTCAATAGAGTATGGGTGTCTGATAGACCGATTTTCGTCCATACGCAATTTTGCAGAATTCATGATCTCATCCAAAAATAATAATGCCATTTATATTTTAATTTAATGCATATAACCGCCTTTTACATGTAGATATCTCTCTATCTAACGCATAAGTGCACACACTTTATATGCATCGGCATTTCTCTTTCACACATGCTCACAATCTCTCTCAAGATGTCGGGGGTGTCTCACGCACATGCTCTCTCTGTTTCTCTATCTCTCTTTCTGACTACTATGTACCACTCTTTTCACTAATCTCAGTTGGAAAACACTATTTCTCTCACATGCATATATACACATGCACGGTCTCTACTAGCCCTCTATACGCACATATATGTGCCTACGTATCTCCCGCACGCACATTATCTTTAGGCCTCTCTCGCACACATTGCCCCCCCCCCCCGACACACCTCTCTAATAGTAGTTGGCAGATATGATTTCATCATATCATTCGGTAGGATATCCCTGGTTGTTAGGCTGGATGGTAATACGAGGCAAAGTTTTACCCTAGTTCGGATCGGACCCTTGCAGTTGAAGAAAGAGCCTACTCACAGTGCAGTATATTAGTGTTAGGGGTGTGTACAAAGTACACGTGAATACGAGCATTGTGCGTGTGTGTATATATACTATCGACGAACTAGCCCCCAAGCTTGTATAACATACTAAGGGCCTAGGGTTACAAATCATATATAGTCGGCTTATCACCGGTGGGGATAGAGTCCTCCGCGACTCTGGTAAGCTTCGTGTTGTACGCCGAGTCCTCCACATGGGTCTCCGTATAACACGTCTCGGTCCAACCTATATGTGGCGCAGGATGGAACCGACCCATGAGTTTTCATGTTGACCCACCACAACTAGAAATGATGTGCCCACCACACCACCCACGCAATCAGCCACTAAGAAAATAAGCATATACGATAGTACAACGGTATCTAGCTCACGATACGTCTCCATATTTTGTTGATGACACTGACGGACTTTGCATTTGATGCGTGTTCTGTATTTTGTTGACAACACTTACGGTCATTGTATTTGAAGCGAAAGCATGATATGGTCACTGGACTTCAGAATAAGCTCATCACGGTCACCACATACATTTTGTCGTGCTAACCAACATGTGGTTGGATGGTTAGAGGACAGTGGTTTCTCGAGCCCACCAAGGTTAAAGTCTCGGTGCTTGCATTTATCTTGTGTTAATTTCAGTATTTTTCGGCGATGTACGTTCAGTGGGAGGAGACGTTCCACTCGACTACGAGGCACCTATGGTGACTTCGTAAAATCTCAAGATCATATATGCTGGCCCACTCTCTCGAAGGTGCGGCGGCGGACCGGCCAGTGGGGTGGTTTCGGGAGGAGGGCCGCGGGCGGCGGGGCCGGCTGTTTGGCCGGTGGTGGCTGGCGGCTCGGGGGGGGGGGGGGGGGGTGGAGTTTGTTGAAAAAATGGAGGCCCTTTATTTCGTATCCAACGGCGGGAAAAAAAAATGACCCGAGATGAAAAAAGTCGATCGGCGACGTGTAGCCTCACCCCGCACGCATACATGCACGCCGCAAGACACGCACGCATGTAGGCGTGCAACACCGACACATACACATAACGCATACACGCACGCATGCCGGGCGTGCAACACCGACACGCATACACATGCACTCCACGAACACACGCACAGACGCACCCATGCATGCAACAGAAACGCACCCTTGCATGTACGCACCCATGCATGCAACATCAAACGCACCCTTGCACGCACACAACACTTCGCCGCCTGCATGCACACAGACACGACGCAAGATGCAGACACTTAACTACATGAAAAGATGACGTCACACTCAATGAACAATCATCGGTTTATGAAATGCCTGCTTCGACCGCCTGGCCCACCAAAGGTTCCTGCTGTCGCTGCCTGCGTTGGGTCACTGACATGCAGGCCATGCACCCAAAGAGCCCACACGTCAGTGGAAGAACGACGCGGTGTCCTAGGTCAGAGTCGAGGGCGCCATTCGCGGCACGCCCAGCTGAACACGCCTCCGTGCTGCATTCAAACGCCTCCATGAAACCCGCACGTGTGGAAGCCGAGAAACCCACTCTGGACACACGTCCGTTCATGACCGGGCCGGCGTTAAGCATAGCGCCGGCGAGCTCCTCCCGTCCGCCGTCTATTTAATCTCCTATTTAGACGAGGCCAAACGCCGGCCAAGAATCGCACACCTCCGCCGCTCCCCTATCTCCCCCACCATTTTGTCCACTCTTACAATGGCTTACGAAGAGTAGTTATTCCGCATCCAAGCCGGCTGGGTAGCCCGCCGGAGACGAGCTATGCAGCTCTCTGAACCACCGCCCTCCCCTCGCCCGACGGAGCCAGTTGCCACCCTAAGCCGGCGCGCGGTTCAGCAACTCGCCGCTCCAGGCCAGCTCGACGAGGAGCGGCGCACGGGCGTCGTTGCTGCCGTCCACACCGCCGCCTCGTACCGCGTCTCCCGTTTCTGTGGCCGAGACTCCCATGCCGGCGGCCGTGCCATGCAAGCAGCGACAGAAGCCGGGTGCGCAGAGAGCGACGAGTCGGTGGCCAGCGCCTCCACGTCCGCCGCCATCATCAGGAGAAGTAGAACACGGGAGGCCGCTGCCGCTTGGGTCCCATGAAGGCCACAGCGCAGGCGATGCCGGCGTACATAGAAGGTGTCTTGCAAGATCCTTTTGTTGCGAGGACCTTCATCGACCCGCATGGGCTCCACGGAAGAGGTCAATGTTAGGATGAACTCAAGCGGTGCGGCCATGGCGAAGTAGTGGCGGTGATGAACTCGAACGGTGCGGCCACCATCATCTTTGGCACCAGCCAATGATATCAGTTGGGCAGTGGGGAAGCGAGCTGTCCTTTGCGCTGAAGCATATACCTCCGGGGCTCCCGGCAGTCCGGTGATCATGCTGCCGGACATGAGGAACACAAATCGATCGGCGGGCGACCATTTAGGCCATGTATTATATACCTGTGCTGTCCAGAACTAGCACCGCGTAGTTCATTTGAATGTAATGAAATCCGTCATGTTTGTGTGAAAATCCGGTATTTTATATGATTTACTTCGTGGTTTATATGAAATACTCCGGTGGTTGCGTGAATGAGTATCAGTTTGTCTACGTGTTTGCGTGAATTTCGTCTGGTTGGTTGAGTTGTTGTCATAATGTGTGCGGCTACGGTTGGATGGCGTAATTTGCGGGTCGCTGGTCGGTCTGCGGGCAGCTCGGGCGGCGCTGTGGGACACAAAAACACAGCTCGTGCGAGCTCGTCTCCAACGTGCGCGCTGGAGGATGCATGACAGCATGAGCACCCGAGCCGTTCCTCGTTCATAGGTGGCAAAGGCACCCGTGGACAAAAAGTCGCCAATATTTTGTCTACCCGGGCAAGATCCAAACAGCCCCTCCCAATAGATTCAAATCCCTCGTTCGTTGTGGAATTTTGCCATGTGTTGTTTTCATGGACTAGCAAGATGCCCGTGCATTGCATGGAACATCAAGATGCATTTTTTTTACAAACTCCCGCATGCATGCAAGGGATAATTAATGTCCTCCTTTGCTAGTACCACGAGGAAAACACCATTAATATTGCATCGATTAGTGTTAGTGGCCTTGTATATATGCAAATTGTAATTTTGATAGTGGCCCCTTGTATATAAAAATGGAGGGAGAAATATGAGAGATAAGGTGAGGAGGAGTGGGGCTTGGTGCCGTGGTGGTGGTGGTGGTCGGACTGGGCGGAGGCATGGGGATGGGCGGCGCATTATGTCTAGGTTTGTATCTCTCTCACACACCCACGTAGGTGGGGGACGTGCACGAAGAGAAGAGGTGCACGCCGCAGGCGCATCGTACTCCCATCTCTTTCCCAACCACACCCACGCTGGTACACGGTGGAGCTCATTTACATTTGAGAAGGGCAGCCCACGTGGTAATTTGGCACGTGTCTTTGGTTGTACACTTGGTGGAGGGAGGATCGTCTACCACGGGTGAACAAACAAATTGCAACTTGACGCGTTATGTTAAATTAAAAAAAGAGGCAAACCATGTGGGGCCTACTTTAGAGGCAAGGCTCTATACACTGGAGTACTTTTGATGTGTCCCGTCAACTTGCAGAACGAGGAGAAATTTGCTTAGTACGCCGTCTCCCCCGCCCACGAGCGCGGTGGCTCCCAGGATGAGGTGAAGCTGGAGTACTACTGTACGCCTTTACGCCCGCTCCCTCGCCCACGCGCGCGGTGGTTCGCAGCACGAGGAGAAAATTTTACTACACCCTCCGTTTACTACTCGGCCCTACTACGTACTTTGGTTAGTACTCCCTCTATTTACTTATAAAAGGCCACTATATACATTTTGCATCTATACAAGGCCACAAATAGTAATCGAGAAAAAAGTTACTACTCCCTCCTTCCCAGTTTATGGCTCAATTTCAAAATCTCTCCAACCAAGGTAGACGGTGAGTGGTCGAATTAATTTCATAGTTTGCACAGTACACTCGTTTTTCTCAAGAAGCTATGTTTACCGAGGCATTAATTAGAACGAATGCATGAATGACCACTAAATTTCCATGAACTTGTACATGCATTGGTTAGTTTCCTCTTGACACTGCTTGCGTCGGGTGATCTAACGCACCACGAAATCCAACATGTAATGGTACTACTACTAGTATAGTACTAGAATTGAGACTTACCAAACGGAAAAACGAATGTTTTTTTAGATGAGCCCTATAAACCCTAGTGGGTACGTACTCCATAAAAACAGATTTTTCCAACACTAGGTCGCTCCCTTTCATGAATTCTGTAGTATACTCCTCCGTCGACGCTCCCTTTCATGAATTCTGTACTTCCTGTCACCGACATGTGGGACATATAGCAACCGGGTCGACGTGTCAAGCACCAAATAACGATGCAGAACAGCAGGGGGGATGCACCCCACTCGTACCGGCCCAGTGTTAGTAATGAGCAATGAGACGTCAAATCACAATGCCGCACCTTCCCAGACGGACGAAGCAACCATTATTTCACACTTCGGTTCAACATCATCTCAAACAATGTACTAGTATTGCTTCTAGCTCAAGAGGGACACGCACATCGCCTTGGTACATCATGACTCGTGGGACCGCATGACAGGCCATGCTCCCCCGCCGATCGCTGGGTAAAATCACCTCATTTTTACTATACTTCCTCCGGATCGGTTTACTACATGGCATGCACGTCGTTCTAGGTTGAGAATTTAACTGGCTATATATATATATGTGATGAACAGAACGCTAGCCTTTTAAAAAATGTATACTTTTGTACATTAGTACTCCACTATCGATGGATTGCGCCATGGAGCAAAAATTGAAATTTTAAAAAAGGTGGTACATATAGAGAGCGCTAAATGCCAAATTATGCATATAGTACTATTAAAAAAGCTAGTACGTGCTTAATTGGGGTGCTAAATTCTATTAAAGAAATACTAGTACTAGTATGTACATACCGAAGAGTTAAAGTAATGAGAAGAAACATAACATAGTTCTCATTGGGGCTCAAAGACAACACACCCCTCAAATTAAACTAAGCACACCTGAAATTAAACTATGCAACTAATACGGTAGACACTGCATTAGAAGTTTAGAACCGCCATGAGCAATGACACTGCCACCTTACTCGGATTCCTTGTCCATGTCCTCGACTTCATCCTTGTCCCTCTTCCTCTTGGCCGATACTTCTTTGCTTGAACCGCCAACTTGGCTGTTGCTCTTCATCCAACCCTTGTAGATATTGAAACAAAGGTAGCCATCCATTGCAGCGTAGTGGATGTGGTCTATATCTAGTACATTCCGCTGCCATGCATGACGATGAAACGTTTAATGCGTGTTCTCCAGTTTTTAGTACGAAGGATGAACCATGGCTCCTGCCAGGGTCAGCATTGAGGGCTGACGAGAGGGCACCAGCCGATTCTTCTGGAGGTCGAAGGGGTTGCCTACAACGAGGCCTATCCGACGCAGGACTTCTTTGTCGTTCTTAAAGTCTACAGTAACGAATTTGACTGTTTTGTCCTCGAGGAAGTTCTTAAAATCCTGGCACTCAACGTCGGCATGGCATATGTGGTAGACCAAGCAAACGTTACGTCGCAAAACCTGGATCACGGCGGGCTTCTTCCTCTCTTCGTCCTTTAGATCCTTCTCTAGTCCCACGACTGTGTTGTACTCAACATCTAGCCCAGCGACCCACTCATCATGTGAGTTTTCGAACATGCGTCTGAAGCGAGAAAGGCATCCATTCACCGCCGGGAAGTACGGGTGTAGATGACGTCGAACTCATCGCCGGTGATGGTTCTAACCTTGTACTCGCCGCCGATCGGGGAGATTTGGGACGCCATGGATTTGGGAGGAGGGTTAGGATTAGTGGAACTACCGTAATGTGAATGGACGTGATGACTAGGAGCTAACCGCCGTAGTATTAAAGGACATGCGGGAAAGAGTAGGAGCGAACTGCCAGCGTGCGAACGACAGGGTAGTGGCTTTCCATTCTCCCATGATACGGGCTTCCGAGAGCCCTTGGATCTGAGATCGAACGGTTGCATGGCGTGATTCTAGACCTATGGGTGAATATCCTATCCTGGAGGGTTATTCTTAAAATTTTCAGCAACTTAGCATGCGACCATTTGATCTCAGATCCAAGGGCTGCCAGCGGCCCGTATCATGGTCGCGCCTACCACGACCGTCGCGTCGCTGCCGCGTGGTCGCGCCCTTGGAGATTTAACATGGTGCGTTAGGCTATCCGATGTTGGCATGTCATACATAGTCATCACTTAGTCACTCATACTACAACAAGGTTGGCTATAAGGTTGGCTATAAGTGTATTTTTTTACTCCTCTCTATCTCTTTCTTCGTACTCCCTCCGTCCCATAATATAAGAACGTTTTTGACAATAGCTAGTGTAGTGTGAAAAACGTTCTTATATAATGGGACACAGGGAGTACTAGTATTTATTGCATTTGCCGAGGAGTGACCTCTTCCAATGAAATGGTGTTGCTAAGTTTGCTTCATTTAATTAGCTATAGACTCAAAATTGTCTCTTCACCTAGGTACACGCTTAGCACCGCTTTCTTCCTTGGGTCACCAAACTAGTCTCTCTCTTCTTGATTAACTTGCCACATCGGACTTTATGCCTATGTGGCAAGCTTAAGCACCTGTAGGGAGCAAGTAAGTACAATAGTGCGCTTTACATGGCATTTTTGCATATGTGGAGGAAAGAGAGGCAAGGAAAAGTGGAGAAGTGGGCTCTCATGCAAGAGCCAGCCTCTACTACTACATGGTGGAGCATTGGGAGAGGCACCTGTATGGAGGTGGTCAGAATCGGAAGACTCACGCCGGTCGAGCGCCGCAGCTTAAAATGATAATGGCAAGTCAAATCACGGGGCCCCACCTGTCCAAGAAGTACCTCATTTGTCAAATCACACAACCCTACGTTTGCAGCAGCCTACTCCCTCGTCTTCTCGCGTCTCTGTCGAACCGACTAGGCGGAACTGCCCCGCCTACCGCGCAGGAAAAGCCCCGCCGTCGACTTTTAAATACAACTACTCCCTCCGTCGGATGCGTTTGGTTGAAGGTATCGTATGAATGGATTGGGACCATTCAATTTTTTTGGGATTGAACCATTCAATTCATGTGTTTGGCTGAATATAAGACATGAGCTAATTATTTAAGACGGGACCACCAGTCATGCTCACATAGTCATGCATGCAAAGGGTGGCCATTTGATTCGACCGATTTGGTTGGGTGGAATGGTTCAGCATCTTCAAGGCATATTCTCTTTTTTTGACTCGAACCATTCATGTGCTTTATAACCAAACATGTCTATTTTCTGAACGATCCCAACCCATTCATGACCACCCTTGCAACCAAACGCACGTCATCTTACGCAAAACCAAATAGTCCCACAATACTAAGGCGCGGTGCATTAACTTCTACCTCGTTTCTTGTTTCTTCACATATCAACCAATAAGAATCCAATGATATACTTTTTGTGACATAGTAACTCATATTTAGTTAGTCAAATGGATGACCTAGAACTACGTGCAGGCCCTATAAACCGAGAAGCCTACAAATAAAAAACCGAGACGGAGAGGGTAGTTCAGCACATATCTTTTTAGATCAATATAGTCGGGATTCACCAAGGAGCAAAACCAAGTGGTAGGCTGCTCCTGTCGTGTTGGCGTAGCAACTCAAGCAGGGTCAGTCCGCACACGAAATGGCGACACACTTAACAGGACCCCTTTGGCAGACATGTGGCTCATGCACCGTCTTGTTCCACGTGCGATGCACCAAATTATAGTTCGGAGCAACGGTTGGAGTTGGAGGCACCCCGGTCATAGCGCCGCAGTAGTAGAAAATGAGCGATGAGGGGTCAAATCACAAAGCCCCACCTTTCCCGCATTAAAATTTGACTGACGAAGCAACCATCATTTCACTCTAGCGCCAGAGCATAAAGAAAATAGAAAACAATGATGCGTATGCAGCTACCTAGGGCACCCTAGGGTAGGGGTCTCCACTACGCATCCTTTTTTTGAAAGCGCCTCCACTACAAATCGGCTTCTCCCTCGTTCTCTTGAAGAAAACCGATGATGAGTGCGGCGGTAGGGTTTGTAGGAGTATTACGACGCAAGGGCCACGTCGTAGTAAACGGGTTCGAGTCGACGCCTTAAATATGTGTGGGCCGCTTGGTTTTATGGGAACGAGGCAACATTTTGGGTTCGGGGACCAGTGGAGATATAGCACATACAAAAAATTGTGGACGTAGGTTCGACAGAAAGGCAATGATGCATGGGCCCTGCATTTTGATATACCCGGGGCCGCGTGAAACTCTACTCAAAACTAGTAAGGTACACATGTATTTAACGCATGAGATTTCGAAACCAAATTATGAATAAATACATACTATAGCATGTAAAGCTTTGAGTCATATATGCATGATGTAGATGTTCGTTTAGTTCTTATAGTTCATCTCATTCAAAATCAATTAGTTTTATAAAAATGTTAAGATTCATGGGGTTGTGCATTGTAAATCATAAAGTAAAAAACAAATAATGGCAATTCATTTAGAAAAAAATAATCAATTATGATACGTAAGATTCTAGAACAAAGGAGAAGTGCTTGTGTTTTGAGGTTTGTGCATTATGCTTAAGTTCAACCATGGAGTCTTCTAAATTGTACATGTGGCAGATCTGGTGGAATGTTCATGATATCCAACGCCAAGAGTGCTCGGATTTGCCCATCTCTGCACTATCGGGTTAGCTTCATCCAAATGACCATCTTTCAAAGTTATTGGCACACTATATAGTTCTTGTGCCATAGTTGCATGTTTTGGAAAAAAGCTACTAGTGGGTTGGACTATCTATTTAGGAATAGAAGACGCATACGTGGAAGTTGTAGGGAAAGAGATGACATGGAACATGTCAATTCATATGAGTAGGGATTGGAAAAGAGATGTCATTTGGTTCACATCATAGGAACTTTTCTATTGAATCTAGAGATGACATGTATCTCAATTCCTATGAGGAGGGATTAGTAAAGAGATGTAATTTGGTTCATATCATAGGAACTTTTCTATTGAATATACGCTAATGTTTATTTTCCTTTGAAATTAAGGGAGTATAGGAATCCATTCATATGAACCAAGTGGCTCTAAATCTATAGAAATGATATCATGTTTATTTCCTTTGAAATGTAGAGTATATGAATCTATTCCTATGAACCAATTGGCTCTAAAGGAAAAAATCCTATAAAAATCATATCATATAGAGTTCCTATGATATTCCTCAACACTAAAGGATGGTTGAAATTGCTGCGGGTGATACGATGGTCTTTCTTTGTAGACTCCTCACCCATATTTATAGTTACCTATCGAAGATGAATGAAATGATATATATAGGGTATTCTACATGTGCAATTTGGTACACGAAAACTCGGTAAAAGTTTGTGAGGTTCTAATTTCAATAAAGCTATATGCACTGCATTTCGGAACAAAGGGAGCATACGATAGTTGCTAACACTCACGTGGAAGATTTGTGTGTAGGAGGAGTGGCTGTTCTGTTAAATGACATGGCAAAACTGACACTGTCGGATGCCGATCTAACGGTTCTTACGGTGTTCGTCAGGAAAAGGCTTGTGGCAAACGTTTGTCGGATAATGATTTACGGACACATGCATTGCATTGATACGTGCCCCCTCTCTCTCACGCACACGCACCCTCATGAGTCACGACTCTCCCGAGTCCTCTCACAGACTCGCACGTCACACCCATCCTCTATCTGCAGGTAGACGTCATGCACATATGTGCTCATCACACCCTACCCTTAGAACTTCTAAAAACCAAAAGACGGCGCGTACATTTTATTTTAGCTCACACGTCACACACTTATATTATTACTCTTGCGGCGAACGTTCTTTGGGCATAGTATATATTGTACTCTCATGAAGAGAAGCGGTGCACGCACGCACTAGTTCTCTCTCACCCACTCGCGGGTAGACATAGGAGCGCATTTTTTTGAAGCCGGTACAACAAAATCACTCCACTATATGTAAAAGCAGGAGCCTTAGCGCTTGCTTTACTAGGGTTCCTCTCGTGCACTCTCTCATGCTCTCTAGATCTAAGCAAGACATAGGTGGCCACACTCTCTCTCAGCTCACGGCTGGTCACAAATCCGCCGGACAACCTCGACTGTGGTAGGGGTGTAGGTGCATTGTTCACGCCTGGCCGTCAAGTAGGGAGGAGACCAACGGCTGCCCGCTGTCCCGATCGGGCGGCCGAGCCGTTCTCTCCGAGAGAGCGCCCGGCTCGGGAGGGCCTCCGACCCCTTCTTCCTCCCTCAGTATTGTGGCGAAGATGCGGCCTCCCGACGCCTGCCTCTGCCACATGCCGACGACCCTCGTGTATATATTCCTGTGAAACCTGCCTTGCTCTCATCGCTCCAGCTCTTCCCCTTCGTGTGGATCATTTTCTACTTCCGTCCGCTGTTACAAAGCCACCTAGACTTCTACTATTATTAGAAGTAAAGCTAGTTCATACAAAGTGAACTCAAAGCGTTGGTTCAAGCAGGGGAAGAAAGTGGGAAAGCTGTAGCATGAATCTAGGACTTGGTTGTAAGAGGAAACGGGGGAAAGTAGTAATATGTGTCACTGTTTAAATAACCGTATTTCGTATTTGCGCAAACAGGGATGTCTGTCTCCATATCGCTTTGGGATGTTTGTCTCCGTATCGTTTCTATCCGCGCAATCAAAAGCACACACCTCAGTTTTAGTACAACTACGCAAAATGAGATGGCTATCCCTCGTTGCCGTCGTCTAACCTCCCGTCTTAAAGGTATCCCTACATTGGTAGTAACTAAGGTAGAATGACCAACGCAATCTAAAAGAAGCTGATTCAGACGCTTTTACTTCCTGATTGCGGTCGAGGGACGAGCGAAAACAACTGCATCCTAGTCCGGAATGCACTTTCTACCAGTTCATCCATGGACCAAGGACTAGCTGGCACGGCTGCACGGCGATTTTTTGGACAGGTGCGCGGACAAGAGGCATTGTGTTCTACTTATTTCTGCAAATAGCGGTGCTTAAATTTAGTGGAATGCACAAGCATTTCAGCTGGTCAAGATAATCGCATGGTTCGATTCAGCATTCCAAATTGAGACCACAATTATAATCGGTTATTCTGGAATGAGAGAACCTAACCCCGAATGGTGGCAACAAGAAAAACCAGAGTGAACTCCAGAAATTTAAGCTCGCCGGGAGGCCCTTTGCTCGTAGAAGCCTTGCTTGTTTTTTCCTCATTTGTAAACCTTCTCACAACTTTGTCTTTTGCTGTGAACTAGTATATGTTTGTTATGTTCTATGAATCATTGAGATGTATAAAATTGCTTAAGTTATGCTTTTCAAGTTTTTTATGAAGACGAGTTTAATTGTGAGTGTTCCACATGAGCTACCGGAGTAGCATGTGAACGTTTGGAATTTATTACATTGTGGCCTCAATTAACTGCATGAACCACTGTAACAAGATACATAATAGTTGCTTATATGTCAGACAACAGATTGTTGATTGTTAGTTGGTCGATAGCCTAGTGTTTAAGCGAGCTGAGCCAATGTGCCTTTGCACAACTGCTTATAAGTGGGGTAGCACCAACAGTGTTTACAAGTACTTACGTATACGTCGACGCACGGTTCTCGAACGAGTGCTCTATTTCATCAAAACACACACTGCTCGTATGATAAACCGTGACAACTTATGTCTTACCATGCCATATTCATGAAAAAACTAGTGAGGACGCATCTGTTTCGGCAACAATTACGATGGTTCTCACATGATTCACGGGCACACAAAAGTAGCAACAGTTCCCATAGACGGATTCAAACAGAGAACTAGCCCTAGAGGGGTCGATAAAAGGCAAGGTTCGGATAATTAGACACAATCCAAACTACTATTAAACACTAGCTGGGGCAACTATTTCATGCCTCGATCTAATTTGGGTTGGACACAAGATGCACCTTGCCATGAACATCATTGAGGACGTCCTGCAGCAGCTCAATCCTGTGAACCTTCATGAAGACAAACTTGTGGCCTTGCCACTGATAAACTTGTTTGTGGAGGCATGCCACGTCATGTTCCTGCGTAAGCTTGACAAGAACAATATGCCTCACAAACGAAGGTGTATCTTTGAACTTCTTGTGCTTCAGTACACCCTGGACAACACGCCTGACAACAGTGAGGCTGGAATACAACTCTTCATTGGTATAACCGCAAATGGCTTCCAGGATCCAACAGCCTAAGAACTCTGTTTTCCCAGTGCGTATATTCAGGTCGTCCGCCTCATAGCGAGTGACATGCACAACCACACAATCCTTGTCTGCATCAGTGCTCTAATTGAAACAGAAACAAATTCTGAATTACTTTTCAAAGATAAGAACCACAAGTTATTTAAACCACTTTGTATAGCATGGCATCGAAGCTAATAAAATTTTGCATTATTAATCACCACATACTTCCTTTTCTAAAAAAAATCACCACATACTTATATGAAAAACCACAATCGATATCGGCAAAGAAGGAAATCATCTTGGGCAGCTCAGCGGGGGGGGGGGGGGGGCCACATCCTCGAAGGGGGAAAACAACACCTGCAGTGCCACGGGTCAGTAACCTCAAACGGGCGTTGACCATCTCAAGAGTGGCCGTGGAGCGTATCTGGGGTCGGCTCGGTGGCTGCCTCCATCTTCTTGGAGCTCTCTGTCTCTTGGGGATCAGCCTCCCACGTCGGCTCCAATATCGGCAGATCTTTGCCTGGTTCTCCTTGGTCCATCATGAAACTGACGAATACTAGGAGACCACTGAAAGGAAAACACAATCGCAATGACAATGAAACAAAAAAGAGAGTGAGGATCGGTTACTGCTTTGCAAAAGTTCTTTTTTTTCTCTGAACGAAAATATACCAACATCACGGATCTGCTTACCTTCCCTTCGTTGGGAGAGAAGAACAGTGGCAGATGCGAGTGTTGCCTTTTCTTGAAGACGGTGAGGGAGAAGGGGATTCAGCGAGGAGTGAAATGATGGTTGCTTCGTCCGTCAAACTTAGACTGAGGGGAGGTGGGGTTTTGTGATACCACGGCTCGTTACTGCCGCGCTACGACCGGGGTGACTCTCCGCTTGCATACCGCCTGCTAATTTGGTGGATGGCATTTGGGCCCGCGCACTGCATGGCCCGCATGTCGGTGAACAAAAGTATAACGGTATTCAATAGAGGGAGACGTTTCAATGACCTAGGAGGAGCCAGAAGCGGTAGAGTGTCTCCACTGTACTAGTAGTAATTGTTTTCCGGTAGTCAGAGTGTCTCCACTGTACTAGTAGTAATTGTTTCTCTGGGCCCAAGACAAAACAGCCAATCCACACTAGTAAATAGTAAAATCAATTCAAAAGGCACTACCCACACCCACCACACCGCCCCCCTCCCCCACAAAAAGAAACCCTGGGTGTTCTTCTTCCTCCTCGCTCCCACCCACCTCACGTCAGCTCGTTTCACTCGTACCCCCAAATTCCTCACCTCACTCCTACAGAAAACCCCAGCTCCCCTTCTTCCTCACTCCTACAGAAAACCCCCAGCTCCCCTTCTTCCTCACTCCAAGAGAAAACCCCCAGCTCCCCTTCTTCTTCGCTCGCACTACAACTAGGCTCGTCATTCGTTACTCTGCTCAAATCCGTGAGCGCGACGCGACGCCCTCGAGGAAAATGGAGTCGGCTGACCCCAGCGCCAAGAAGATGAGGCTCCCGCCAGCGGCGACGCTTGTTGTAGATCCCGCACCCGGCAGCGCGGGGAGAAGCGGCGATCCCGCCCCCACTGGATCCCAGGAACCCGTAGAATCTCGGGTGAACCACATCAGCGATCTCCCTGACGCAATCCTTGGGGAGATCATCTCGCTTCTCCCCACCAAGGATTGCTGCCGCACCCAAGTCCTCTCAATTCGGTGGCGCCCTCTATGGCGCGTCGTGCCCCTTAATCTCAACTGCCGCCTATCTCTCTTCAATGATTTTGAAATCCCCAGAGCCATCATCTCCTCCCACCAGGGCTCCGTTCAAAGCCTCTGCATCCCGTCATGCTACTTGAGCAAGCATACCATGCCCTGCATGGTGGACGCCTGGCTGAAATCCCCTAAATTCACAGAACTACAGCTGCTTGAGTTCTACTATTCCCCTGGAAATCACATACCACATACAGAACGCCATGAACTTGTGCCATCAGCACCGATGTCCATCTCGCGGTTTTCCACCTCTCTCCACACCACCACCTTTGCACTGTGCTACCTTCTAGACAATCTGGTACTAAACCTTCGACTCCCATTTCTCAAGAAACTTTCACTTGTGCGGGTTCGTATATCGAAGGCCTCATTGCACATCATCATCCACTCTAGTTGCCCTGCGCTGGAGTGCTTGGTGCTTGTTTTCACAGTTAGAATCGGTTGTCTCCAAATAAAGTCGCCTAACCTTGTAAGAATTGGAATTTCTTTTGACGGAAGGCAGCTCATCATCCAAGATGCCCCTTCACTTCAAAGGTTGATCCTTGATTCTAGTTATTCACCGTTGCAAATAACCGTCCTCTCTGCGTCTAAACTGGAGACCTTGGGTGTAATACATGATCTCTGTGCTCATTTCAATATGGTGTTTGGCTCCACAGTTCTTCAGGTACTTTATATTATCATCTACACTTGTAACCATATGCTGCATTTTAAATTTCTGCATAATTTATATATCATCTTGGAGTACACATTTTGTACTAATATTATGTTCTATGCTCAATGAAGAGTTTCTCCATGGATGGCCTATCAATGGTGCTGGATTCTGTCAAGATCTTATATATCCAAATGAATAGTTTTGATCTGAACAAGATTATTGGCTTGCTGCAATGCTTTCCATGTCTGGAGAAGTTGTATATAAAGGTGATAATTTCACGCACATTGGAAGCCCGCATATAGTGTACTAGAATTAACCGTTCAGTTGTTGCTCTTTTGACACTCTTCTTTTAGACCTTAACTGTTTTCAATTTTCATGTCCATTTAGGCAACATGACGGGGTAAGAAAGTTATAACCAATTGGTGGATTTGTAAGCATCGGGATTTTCTCACTTCTCATGAGATTCGGTTGAAGACAATAACGCTAGAACGATAAGTAGCCAACCGTGCAAAGAACAGGATTTGTCACATTCTTCCTCCTGAATGCGAGGTTACTATTGTCCATCAGGCTTAAGTTTATCAGCAGCATGGTTTTGACGGATGGGTATGTCGAAGAGCAAAAAAAGGAGTTTCAGGTGGGCAAAAGAGCTTACGAGCGTGCGGGCTTCTATTTACAACATATTGTGGTCATAATCCAAAGAATTTTACGATCCAGATGTTCATTCTATGGACCCGACCGATCCATTTGACCGTGATCGCCGAAAACAGTCTTTGGAGTTAGATGTTGTTGCCCTTTTCAATCTGGGTTTTTTTGTAAACCTAATGAACAATCAACCCTCGTGCTTTTGTACAGTTTGTAAGCTGGAGTTAGATGTTCCTGCCCTTTTCAATTCGGCTGTGACCGTCATATTTTCTTTGAAACAAGGCAAATGGCTTGCCATTCGCTTAATTTAGAGTGAAATATTGTCACAAATCACAACCAAGGGAAATCACATCCCTCACTCCGGCTGCTTGAGCTCTCTGTGCATTACAGAAGCCAAGTGACTAGCCCCCACCACACCCACCCGTCAACCCTCGTACTCCCCTCCGCTTGTTGGACCGGGCGCATGTTCAATGGCTCCTGTTCGTTCCGTCCCGAGGCCTCGCTGCCGTCCTCCGCCTTTGCGGCCTTGGTTCGCTTCGCCGTGCGCGTGTGCCGCCCTCTTGCATTGTCAACGTCGTCAACAACCGAGAGGAACAAGGAGATGACTGACGTGGAGAGGATGACAAGAGGGACCCACGAGCGTCATGGCGACGCAAGCAAGTGCCTCTATAGTACAAGCCCAAAAATATGGTTCCTCCTAATGGTTGGACATCTGGGGCTCACGCCATCATCAACGTAGTCAATAAACGAGAGAATTACACTACGAGCGGCTGACACCAGGGACCCAGCAAGTCACGCAATTTTTTTGAGGAACAAGCAGTTTTTTTAGACAATGAGGAACAAGCAGTTGTTATGTATACTAGTTTTAGCGACGGATCAGGGTAACAACGGGTCAGGCCCGTCTAGCCGTGGTTTTATTTATGTTTACCACATCATGAGCCCAGTTGTGTTTTTTCTTGCTGAAAATGGCTAGCCCGGTTCTATTTTTTTAATAAATACCCAAACAAGGCCTACTTGCTTTATCGGCCCTCTTTGGGCTGCAAATGTTCTGAGGAGAGTTTCATTCGGTTTGCCCGTAAATGGCCTGTACATTTTTAAAAGACATCCAACCGGGAATTAGTTTCATTTTTTTTTCATTACAAGATCTTAAATTCCATAGATTTTTATGCGTGGACAATTATTTTGATTTTATATTTATATAAATTATTTTTCAAAATAGTTTGAATGTGAATCGATATTTCTGGATTAAAAACAGTTGACCGCACCGAAATATGCAAAATTTTGTATACTTTTTAACCGTGGCCACAATATGGGGTGTAATGCTAACAAAAGAAGATGGGCTCCAAAAAAATTCTTAAGAATTAGCAAATGGGATGTACATTATTAGAAATAATGGCAGATGGGCTGTATGCTGTTTTCCATAGATTTGAGGCTGACTTGTGCGCCTACTACATGTTGACGCGTATGCTTTCATAAAAAAAGGTTGACGCACACACAACGCCCTGTCAACTTAGTCAACACACGAGAGCAGTGACTTGGGTATCCATCCAACGGCTGTCGTGCTTCTTCAATCTCTGCTCTTCATGCTCCAGCCGCTCAAACAAGCGCCGGCGGGACTGCCTGCTCCCTCCTCCCGCGACCGGCTATGCTGCCGCGCAGGCCTCACGGCCCCACCGTACTCCCATCGCTAGCCTAGCCATCCCTCTACTCACCCACACCTGTTGTTATTCTCCGGCGACGGCAGATGAACCAGTAAACCCTCGTACTCCTCCGCGTGGGAAACAACTACCGAGTATTCCCTGGCTCCATGTCGTTCCCTTCCTAGGCCTCGCCGTCGTCCACCGCTCTGGTGCTCTCGGCGCGACCTGGTCAACGTGGTCAATGAACGACATCCATCGGAAGTGGATTGTACATGGAGAGGCTGACAGTTGGGTCCATGGCCGCACGCAAGGAAATGCCTCCTTATTACGCGCAAAATAATGATTCCTCCACCTGACAGCTAGGACCCACAGGAAGGGCCTCTGTATTTCGCGAAAAAAACGTTCCCCCCGCTGACAGGTCGGACCCACCAGCTATATCTTCGCCCGCAAGGAAGTGCCTCCTTATTACGCCCAAAAAAATGAATACCCCCTGCTAGCTGGGACCCACCATATTGTTGGGCTGACTTGTGGGCCTACTAAGTTGACGGGGACGGAGGGCTTTGTCAACTTAGTCAATACTCCAGTGACCGTATGATGTCCATCCAACGGCCATACGGCTTCTTCAACCTCTGGTCTTCTTGCTCCAGCCGCGCAAAGCAGCGCCGGTCGTGCCGCCTGCTCCTGTCTCCCATGGCCGGCTGTGCTACCGCCTGCTCCTGCCTCCCGTGGCCCAGCTCCGCGTCGTCCCCTTCATAGGCCTCGCCGTCGTCCACCGCCGTGGTGCTCTCGGCGCGGCGTGGTCAATGTGGTCAACGACCGACTTCCATTGGAAGAGTACTGTACGTGGAGAGGCTGACAGCTGGTTCCGCGGCAGCCGCAAGGAAGTGCCTCCTTATTATGCGGAAAATAATTATTCCTCCACCTGACAACGGGGACCCACCGGGCGGGCCACCAGTATTTTGCGAAATAAATCGTTTCCCCCTGACTGCTGGGACAGGCCACCGTATTTCGCAAAAAAAATGTTCCCCCCGCTGTCAGCTCGGACCCATCGGAAGTGCCTCCTTATTATGCACAAAAAAAATGAATACTCCCCCGTCTGTCTTGTGGGCCTACTAAGTTGATGGGGCCGAAGGGCTTTGTCAACTTAGTCAATATGAACGATTCTAGCTCCAGTGACCGTATGATGTCCATCCAACGGCTGTAGTGCTTCTTCAACCTCTGGTCTTCTTGCTCCAGCCGCCCAAAGCAGCGCCGGTCGTGCCGCATGCTCCTGCCTCCCGTGGCCGGCTGTGCTACCGCGGAGGCCTCACCGCCCCCTACTATTCCCACCGCTGGCCAGGCCCTGTGGCGACGGCAGCCTCACACCGCAGCCGACCAGTGAACCCTCAGATTCTCTCTGCGGGCTTCCACCGCCGCGTCTTCCTTGGCTCCAGCGTCGTCCCTTCCTAGGCATCTTCGCCGTCCACCGCCCGTGGTGCTCTCAAGGCGTGGTCAACGTGGTCAAGGAACGACTTCCATCGGAAGAGTACTGTCGTGGAGAAGCCGATACCGGGTCCACGGCCACAACCCAAGATTTTTGTGATTTGCCAATTAAGTCGCTTTGTCAGCCTGTTGGGCTGCAAATCTTTCAAGACGAGGAGAGCTTTTCATTCGGCTGGCCGAGAAAATGGCCCATCAAGAATGAGAAATGGGCTGTACATTTTAAAACACATCAAACCGCAATTAGTTTCAAATATCTTTTTTTCATTTCAAGATTTTAAATTCCATTAATTTTTATGCGTGGAGAATTTGTTGGATTTTATATTGATATACATTTATTTTTAAAATCAGTTTTAATGTGAGTCGAAATTTCGGGATTAAAACAGTTCGGACCGCACGAAATATGCAAAATTTCGTATAATTTTTTAACCGTGGCCACAATATGGGCTGTAATGCTAACAAAAAGAATATGGGCTCCAAAAAATACCTTAAGAATTAGTAAATGGGCTGTAAATTATTAGAAATAATGGCATATGGGCTGTATGCTGTTTTCCACAGATTTGAGGCTTTCCTAAAAAAAAGGTTGACGCACAAGCAGTGACGGTTGGATGTCCATCCAACGGCCGTCGTGCTTCTTCAATCTCTGCTCTTCCTGCCCAAATGGCTCAAACAAGCGCCGTGGACTGCTCGCTTCCTCCTCCCCGCTGGCCGGGTCAGCCGGCCAAGCAGCCTCACCACCCCACCGTACTCCCATCGCTGGCCTAGCCATCCCTCTACTCACCCACACCTACTGTTATTCTCCGGCGACGGAAGACGAACCAGTAAACCCTCGTTCACCATACTCCTCCGCTGCGGGAAACAACTATCGAAGTCTTCCTGCCTCGTGTCGTTTCCTTCCTAGGCCTCGCCGTCGTCCACCGCCACAGTGCTCTCGGCGCAGCCTGGTCAACATGGTCAACGACCGACATGCATCTGAAGTGGATCAGACGTGGAGAGGCCGATACCGATCCACGGCCGCACGCAAGGAAATGCCTCCTTATTACGCCAAAATAATGATTCGTCCACGACATCAGGGACCCACCGAAAGGGCCTCGATTTCGCGAAAAAAACGTTACCGCCGCTGACAGCTCGGACCCACCAGTTATATCTTCGCACGCAAGGAAGTGCCTCCTTATTACGCACAAAAAAAAATGAATACTCCCCCTGTTAGCTGGGACCCAATATAGTGGCAGGCTGACCTTTGGGCCTACTAAGTTGATGGGGACGGAGGGCTTTGTCAACTTAGTCGATATGCACGATTCTAGCTCCAGTGACTATACGATGTACATCCAACGGCCGTAGTGCTTCTTCAACCTCTGGTCTTCTTGCTCCAGCCGCCCAAACCAGCGCCGGTCGTGCCTCGTGCTCCTGCCTCCCGTGGCTGGCTGCGATGCGGCGGAGGCCTCACGGCCCCCTACTACTCCCACCGTTGGCCAGGCCATCCCTCTACTCACCCACACCCCCTGTTATTCTGCTGCGACGACAGCCTCACACCGCAGCAAACCAGTGAACCCTCGTACTCCTCTACGCGTGGGCATCCACTGCCGCGTCTTCCCCGGCTCCGCGTCGTCCCCTCGCCGTCGTCCATCGCCCTGGTGCTCTCGGCGCGACGTGGTCAACATGGTCAAGGAACGGCTTCCATCGGACGTGGACTGTACATGGAGAGGCTGACAGCTGGGTCGACGGTCGCAGCAAGGAAGTGCCTCCTTATTACGCGCAAAATAATTATTCCTCCACACGACAATGGGACCCACCGGACGGGCCACCATATTTCATGAAAAACGTTTCACTCGACCGATGGGACCCACCAGCTACACCTTCGCACGCAAGGAAGTGCGTCCGCAAAAAAACGATTCGCTTCGACCGCTGGGACCCACCAGCTACATCTTCGCACGCAAGGAAGTGCGTTCGGGCAAAAAAAACCAAAACAATTCGCCCCCCTGACTGCTGGGACCCACCAGCTACATCTTCGCACGCAAGGAAGTGCCTGACAGTCGGGACCCATCTCCGAAGAGGAAGGACGGCAACTTTTGGCAGAAATTCATGCTGGACTCGGTGGCCATCATGTCGCAGCTCGGGTCCTTGTAAGCAAGGCCTTCCGTACATGTTTCTACTGGCCGACAGCCCGAGCAGACGCACAAGACCTCGTCCAACATTGCATCGGTTGCCAGCTTTTTGCAAACCAAAGCCACATGCCACCTACCGCTCTCCAAAGAATCCCCATCACTTGGCCCTTTGCGGTCTGGGGGCTTGATATGGTCGGACCCCTTAAAGGAGGAAGCCATAAGAAAAAATACCTATTGGTGATGGTGGATAAATTCACCAAATGGATAGAGGCCAAGCCAGTTACAACGGCCGAGTCCGGACCAGTGATAGACTTCATATCCGGGGTTGTACACCATTATGGTGTCCCCCACAGCATCATCACCGATAATGGCTCGAACTTCACAGCTGACGAGGTAAAAACTTGGTGCGGCAACATGGGCATTAAGCTCGAATATGCCTCCGCCTATCACCCACAAACAAACGGTCAAGTCGAACGCACAAATGGTCTTATTATGAGCGGTATTAAACCCTGATTAGTGTGATCCTTGAAGGAATCAAATACGCACTGGGTTGAGGAGCTCGACTCCGTACTATGGGGGTTGCGGACCACGCCGAATCGCACTACCGGATACACACCATTTTTTATGGTGTACGGCGCAGAGGCAGTACTGCAATGCGACATCATTCATGACTCACCTCGAGTGTGCATGTACGAAGAGAAAGAAGCCAAGCTTGATCGGCAGGACAGTTTGGACGCCCTGGAGGAGGAGCGCGACGTGGCAAAAACCCGCTCCGCATTCTATCAGCACAGGCTCGACGGTATCAAAGCAGAGAAGTACGGGCCAAAACTTATAACGTTGGCGAACTCGTTCTACGCCTACCAGAAAAGAAAAAGGACAAGCTCAAGCCAAAATGGGAAGGTCCCTTCATTATTGACAAAGTTCTAACCGGTAGAGCGTACCGTCTACAGGATGCATCGGACAATCGACTCGAGCCTAACACATGGTACACGGCCAGACTCCGAAGGTTTTACGCCTAGTGCCGGACTCTCCGTTCGTCTTCTTACCTCCGTCCAGACGCACATAACCTCGTCCAACATTGTTATCTGTCTTTTCTTTCTTTCTTTTCTCCATTTTTCTTCACGGCCTTAAAAGGCTAAAATGTGTCTTGACTACATAATCTTGACGCGCCAGGCGTGCCCATTATACCTGGGGGCTTCTTCAGAAGCTTAATATAACTATATTTCGGGTTCTATGCCCCCTTTACATGTGTTACTCTTCCACATGTACCTTTTCTTCGCCATTATATGCATTGATATGACTTAAGTTTTGGCCAAGCTGGGTTGCCTGGCTCTTGTGTTTATGCCCTACGTTCCCATTAATTCGGCCAGGGCATAAGGGGAGCACCTCTACGATTGTTACTGCCGGGACAGCCGGATGTGTACCTCAGACTGGGTGAAGCCGAAAGCTAGTGTTCTTAAGGGAATATTCGGTCGGTGAACAAAAGATGACTTTTATTTATTTAAATACACGCCCCTAGATGTTTATATTCTGCGTCTCTTCTCGCAGTTCGAGCATGCATATTAATGCATGCATACCCAGGGAAAGGAAACCTTAACGGAACTATTCTCCCTGGAAGATGTTTCTTACTATCCATGTAATATAACATAGCTAGTTGGGTACTTGTCTGTTCAAGCACTTATGACCCCTACGCCTGGTTTCCACGCGACCCCGGTTTTTACATAACTGAGCGGGTATTCAGATGCACTCCGGACTGTCGGGTCCGGAGGTCAAAGCGAAAAGGTCCACCATGACAAAGGATTTACAACCTGGCTAGGGACAATATATGTCATTTGAAGTACACAGTCACTTAGACTAACTAAATTCTTCTTCTATACCATCCAACAGGCTGTCTAGCCTACAATCCTGATGGGAATACTTTGCGGCTAATTTAACCTGGTCATACACCAAACTGATGGGGATCTCTTTCCCATCAGATCCCACAGGTCCAACCTCGGCCATATGGTTCGGGTCCGCCTTGGTATATCGAGTCTTCACCATGGCCTAGGCTTCCCTTGCACCTTGTCGGCAGGCAAATATCTTCCATAATCGGAAGCGCCGCCGCGCTCCCTTGAGCATCTCTACGAGCTCCCCCATGCCTCCTGGCAGGGAAGCGGATGGCCACAAGGCACAGGAAATGCCCCTGCATCACCGCCAAACTTGTTCGCGGTTGTGAGAGCTCTGGCAGAAGATCACCTGCAGACCCAGACATCTCCTCTGCGGGACGACCCGTCAGCATACCTACAGATATAACTCTGTTAGCAGGTTTCTTCGCCGAACTCTATAAAAAGTTCATTCAAGCACTTACTAAAAATACCGCGACGAAGCCTCTTATTCTCCTTTACGGAGTCAGCGAGCTGGGCCCGAACATCTTTCAGTTCAACGCCCAGCCGGGTATTGGCATCTTGGGGATCGTTTTTTGTCCGAATAACCTGCGTAAGCACGCGCTCACCAGCCTTTAACTGTCGTTGAGCATGTTGCTCATTCCCTCGCACGACCTCCGGATTCACTCCGGGATCATCTGCAGAATCTATTGTTAGATTTGCATGCAGGCCGCATACTAACCGGTACATGTCATTCTTTTTGATAGAAACAAGTGTTACAAGATGGGGCTTTCTCGAACTCCTTCATTGCGGCAACTGCGTCCTGTAGCTGGGCTTAGCACTCCTCCAGCTCTTGAGACAACTGGGTATTCTTCTCCGTAAGAGCCTACGCTATTAATGATCCTTAAATCAGTTGTGTCAACTGTTACACGTCTCAGGGGCTACTGATATGCATAATTATCAGATTTTCTTACCAGTACATCCTTTACATACTGATCCGTGGCTCTGGCAAGACCATTTTGAGCAGCTCGGATGTACGCGTCTCCTGAGTTGAAGGCATCGAACGCCTCTTCAGAGAAACAAGGGTCGCGGAGTACGGCCCAGACGCCTGTGATTCATGGCACTCTCCACTTCAGAATTCGTAGCGGACAGCCTATCTACATCCTCTGTAGGAGGAACATCCGGCGTTGTCCCCACGTTAGCATCTGCCTCTAGGTACGGTTCTGGAACCCGGCTGGTGGAGGCGTGGCCGGTGGGATCTCCGGACACGGTCCGGCGAGCGTTTTTCCTGCCAGGAACCATGGACGCCATTATATTTTCAAGACAACAACCACGGAGCAGGGTTCTTTTTCATACCTCTACGACGGCGTCTCAGTCCTGACTGCCTTCCTTTTAAGCCTGCCCGGTTTCGGTGCCCCTTGTGGGTGAGTCACTGTGGTTTCGGCATGGCGTCCCGAGGGCCTTCCCTGTAAGACGCAATACGTGTGCGGTGGGTAAAGTGCAAAGAAGGGGTCCTTCTCGGAAGTTGGGACTCCGGTTTTACTTACATGCGATGCAGGGAGCAGGCCCGGATAATCTGCTATGATGGCCACCAAGGTTCCGTCGCAGCTTAACTGGTAGAATGTCTTGTCGACGAGCTCCACGAATATGTCCGGACCTTCTTCGAGTCCGGGGTCGAGGGCCCGGTCAGGATCCTCTGGCTGTGGAGACGGGTTGTTGACCTCCCTTACAGCTTTTCACAGTTCCTGCTATGAGATAGCAATGTAAATATTTATAATGAAGAATGCGGGAAGGTCCGGAGTAAAAGGTAGCAGCTCACCCAGTTGGTACGGTTGTACATGAAGAATCCATCCCGTGGCTTAATGCGGATGAACTCCTTTTCCTCCCCTTTGTACAAATCGGACAGTATTTTCGCAAGGGCAGCGGCGGAGTCCGGACCTTTACGGCCGCAGCGGGTTGCATCATCTTCTCCATTGAAGTGCCACATGGGTTTTCCCTGATATTGAAGTGGTTGCAGCCCCCCCCCCCCCCGCATTATGCATATTGATATAGCCTCGACTATTGTCAGCCCTGAGTTGGCCAGCACCTTTATCCTGCCCATCAGGTAAATGACCTTTCTGTTATGTTCCTCCTGAGGGCTCTGAGGACGCCAGCTGTGGCGTTTCTTCAAAGGGGAATTATCAAACTCAGGAAGGCCCATCCGAATAGGGTCCGGAAGGGGGACGTCCTCCATATAAAACCACTCCGAAGGCCAGTCTTCAGATGTCTTCTTTGGGGTACCGGACAGGTATCTGGTCCCGGCGATGCGCCATATTTCGGCTCCGCCCACTTGATATATTGAGCCCTCCTGTGTACGGGGATACGAGGCAGAATAGCCTCTTCCATAGCTCGAAATGAGCTTCGCAGCCTAGAAATAGTTTGCAAAGAGCGACGTAGCCGGCGATGTGTAATATGGAGGCGGGGGTAAAGTTATGCAACTGGAGGCCATAGAACTCCAGGAGCCCGCGGAGGAACGGATGGATTGGAAATCCGAGTCCCCTCAATAAGTAAGGGATAAGGCATACCTGCTCCCCCCTGGATGGGTTGGGAAAGCTCTCCGCTTGCTCCCCGCCATTATAAGTGGCTAGTCCGGCTCGGGGCCAGGGGACCATATACGCCCGGGAGAAACCCTGGGTCTGCAACTCCACTAATTGGCTGTGGGGGACGGAACACTTCTCCCAATTGCCTGGCTTAGGGCTACGGGAGCGAGAGGAGGAGCTGCGATGGCCGGCCATGATGGAATGGATTTTTTCAGGCGCGCTCCGATGGATACTCGCTATGGGAGGATGGTGTGATCTGGATCTGAGGATCCCCGGCCCTTTAAATAGGCGATCTACTTACATGGTTAGGGTGGCAAATGTAAAAATGCCTGACTTCTCGCATTCGCTTGACACGTGGAGGATAGCCATTATTAGGCGCAGAAGCCAAGGAGTGCAACATTCATGGGAAGCCGGACACTATTGGACAGGTACTCCGAATTTGGAGAAGAACCTGCCTTGCAATGCCGAAGACAATCTGCATGCCGGACTAATCATCATTAAAGCCTGGTTCGAGGACTACTGAGGGAGTCCTGGATTAGGGGGTCCTCGGACAGCCAGACTATACACTTTGGCCGGACAGTTGGACTATGAAGATACAAGATTGAAGACTTCGTCCCGTGTCCGGATGGGACTCTCCTTTGCGTGGAAGGCAAGCTTGGCAATTCAGATATGTAGATCTCCTCCCTTGTAACCGACTTTGTGTAACCCTAGCCCCCTCCGGTGTCTATATAAACCGGAGGGTTTAGTCCATAGGACGACAACAATCATAATCATAGGCTAGCTTCTAGGGTTTAGCCTCTATGATCTCGTGGTAGATCAACTCTTGTAATACTCATATCATCAAGATCAATCAAGCAGGAAGTAGGGTATTACCTCCATCGAGAGGGCTCGAACCTGGGTAAACATTGTGTCCCCCGCCTCCTGTTACCATCCGCCTTAGACACACTGTTCGGGACCCCCTACCCGAGATCCGCCGGTTTTGACACCGACACCGTCAAATGGGCTTTCTCTGCCAATTCTCCAGGTGCAGCCATTTGCGTGCCAGCAAGGACCGGCTTACCTTTCAGCCTTCCCTCATGGCGAGAGAGGGGCAATCCTATTGGTCTTTGTTTCATATATTCGGTGCAAAACTCAACCACCTCCTCTGCAGTATAACCTTGTAGGATGCTTGCCTCTGGATGGTTTCGGTTCTGACATAAGTGCTTCAGTATTCCCATGAACCGCTCGAAGGGATACATGTTGCGAAGAAACACAAGACCACAATACTTTATCTCGTCGACAAGGTGGACAGTGAGATGGACCATGACATCGAAGAATGACGGTGGGAAAAATATCTCTAGGTTGGACAATATTCTTGCAATAACATCTTGCATATGATCCAACTCTTCAGGATCTACAACTTTCTGCCATAGTTGGTTGAAGAAATCACAAAGGTCAATGAGTGTGTTTCTTATATCTTTGTCCATCAGATTCCTGATGGCCACCGGGAGGATTTGTGTCAACATTACGTGGCAATCATGTGACTTCATGTGTCCCAACTTCATTTTACCTGAGCTCACATCCATGAGACTTCTGATGTTTGCGCAGTAGGAAAGAGGGTGTCTTAACTAACAACAAATAGGTGAAGAACTGTGTTGCTTCTTTTGTACTGAAATTGTAACTCTGGCGAGCTTTGATGAATTTGTCATCATCTTCTGCTTCACTCTTGCATTTTGATTGATCAGCAAGCATATCGAGCCGTGAACCGTCACCATCCTTTCTTTTACCTTTAATCTTGAGCAGAGTACCAAGGATGCTTTCACATACGTTCTTCTCGATGTGCATGACATCGATGCAGTGACGTACACGTAGAATCCCCCAGTAAGGTAATTTCCAGAACACCGATTTCTTCTTAAACACTTGACCCTTGGGTGCTTGTTTCACCGTCAAAGGGTGGTTCTTGCCAAGCACAACACTAATTTTTTTAGCCATGTTGGGGACCACCTCCCCATCATAGGGTCTTGGGGCCGCACCTGCCTCTGCCGTACCATCAAATTCAGCTTTCATCTTTTGGTATGGGCGAGTTTTCCGTAAGAACCTACGATGACGCAAATACACTATTTTGTGCGAGTTGGGAAGTCTTCTGCTAGCTGTCCTATCCATGCATGTGACACACCCTACATCTCCCCTTGTTTTCTGCCCCGATGTGTTGCCTAATGCCGGCATATCTTGAATGGTGTGCACCAGCATCGCATGTAGATCGAAAATCTCCTTTCTGTAAGCATCATAACATTTTACAACAGGCGCATCTATCCACACTGTCAGTAGTTCTTCTACCAAGATGGTGAAAGTAAATGTCAATGTCATTTCCAGGTTGCTTGGGCCTTGGATAATCATTGACATCATAATGTATTTTTATTCATACACAACCAAGGAGCTAGGTTATATATGCACGAAGCACCGGCCATGTGCCGTGATTGGTGCTCATATCGCCAAAAGGATTCATCCGTCAAGACACTCCCCGAGCCTTATACTTCTAGGATCCTTGGCAAAATTTTCAAACTTGTTGTCAGTTAATTCCCACTGAGCCCCATCTTTCGGGTGCCTCATAAACCTATCCACAATTCGCTCATCATGATGCCACCGCAAGCTCGCCTCTCTAGGGTTTGCAAACAAACGCCTCAACCTTGGAATTAAAGGCAAGTACCAAACAACCTTGAACGGGATTCATGTCTTGATCTTGTTGTCCAATTTTTACTTGTCCTTTGCTCTCCTGCACTTGTATCGTGCATGCTTGCATGTGGGACATGCACGCAAATCCTTGTACTCACCACGGTACAATATACAATCATTCACACAAGTGTGTATCTTCTGTACTTCAAGTTCCAATGGGCAAACAATTTTCTTCGGTTCATTCATGCTTCTGGGGAGCACATTATCTTCCGGGAGAATTTCTTTGAAAAGACCTAACATATCTGTGAAGCACTTGTTTGATAGATCGTTTGCTGCTTTAAATCTGAGAAGTTCTAGGGTGGCACTCAACTTGGAATATTTCTTTTTGCAACCTGGATACAATTCTTTCTTGGAGTCCGCATCAATGGTTGGCAGATCCTTGTACCCAATCATATCCTTTTTTGGGCCCTTGAAATCTGCAATCATAGCAGCAAAATCTGGCATATAAACATCATCGTAATCTGCACCGACGTCTTGGTTTTCCAGTTGGCGTTTCGGCTTTCCGGTGTTCCATTGTTAGCTTGATGCCTCTGCCCCGATGTTAGATTCAACATCCATGTGACACTGATGGGGGTTTGGCATCTCTCCGCCCTGGGTATCTTCATCCATGACCTCCTCTTCACCCTGTCTGGTCCAACGTGTATATCCATCCATGAATCCCCTAGAGACTAAGTGCATCTAGACATCTGCAACTTCATGTGACTCTGTGTTGGCACAATCAGTACATGGACATTGGATGTAATCCGCATCACCAATTCTCTTCTTTGTACTATCATCCAAATTCATGAACTCTATCACGCCACTAATAAAATCTGCGGTTTTCTGATTCTTCATCCATCGAGATCGTTCCATCTGCAGCACACGAATGGTAATTAAAAACAAAACAACAACGTTAATACACGGATTAACTGCTGCCCAAAGATGCATGCATAAATCAATAGGTTTTATTTCATAATTACTGAGGGCGCTCCATGTTGTTATCCAGACATGCAATGGCAAAAATTAATGGCCAGTCAATTTACACACAGGGTACTAGTACAACACTACGCTTAGGAATTGAATACCTTAATTAAGCCACTCACGAAAAGAATACCTTAATTAATTAGCTACGCGGCGACCTCCACCTAGCAGACAGACAAGCGCGATGTGGCGGCACGTCGAGACAGCATGGTCGAGGAGCAAAGCTTAGTGCGGCTGCCGCCTGAAGTTTGACCTCCACTATCCCGCCATCGATTGCGATGGATGTGCTCGAATCACGCCGCCGCCGACCTCGATAGTTGAGCTCCTCCTATCTCCCACCGCAGACCGAGGATTGACCTCCTATGACGCTTCCACCACCCACCGACCCAGGATTGACCTCTTCTCCGGTAGCCGCTGCCTAGGCCGCCGCCGCCATCTCTATATGCATAGCGGCTGTTTTTTTACGGAGATATCCACAGAGCGGCTGTTTACATGGTATCTCACCGTAACTCAATTATATGGATAGGGTAGTACATCACATACGGTTTTGTAACGGCAACCGTGTCTAACCTACGTTGTATTCTCACACGGTTTGGTGTGGAAATCGTGTGTGACGTTGTAATACCTAACACAAACGACATGTATAAACAGTGTGCCGTATACAACATATAATGCCGTAAGTAGTTCCCGACTATTAGCTTATCTCCACAGTTTCCCCATTTCCCCCAAATCCCTACATAGCCTCCAAATTCCCTCGCGTGGCGCTGAAATTGGGGGAATGCGGACGAGTGGTGCTGATGGTTTCGGTGCGGCTGCTCTGCTCAGATGTCGCTGCCACGACAATGATGCCGAGCACTTACCTAAGGTCATCAGAAGGCAGGTATACTACGGATCTGAATCGTCCTGTCAGGTTCCAATCTATCCCAATCTTTTTTGGCATGTCAAGTACAACTCCTTGTTGAATCCGTCCTGAATGACCCCTCCCCCTCAGGAAAGCGATCTGCCACCGGATCCGGAGCATGACTCCAGACTCTCGCAACACGAGTTTGACTCTGAGTTTTGCACCATCGAGAAGTACCAAAAGCTGAGTTGTGTGCACGGGCACACTCCCGCTCGACGTGTATGCACAGAGGGATTCGATATTGGCAGGCGGTTTCTAAGTTGCCCCTTAGAGGTTAGTGCTAATTAAGTTCATCATTTTACTTCCATTAATGCCACCGCTCATCCTAAATACTATTTAACATTGGCAGGGATATGAGGCTTGTGCGTTTGTTAACTGGCTGGATGAAGAATGGCATGGCAGGGCTCGGAGTGTTATCACCAAGCTCGCAGAAGATAACGTAAAACTGAAGAGGAAACTGGCTGATATGGAATGTACAATCAGTATGATGAAGCAAGAAAGAATCAATCACAGGAAACAGATGAAAGCAAGAGACAAGAAGGAACTAGCATGTGTAGTTGTGGTTGTCGCATTAGCCATGTTCTATGCATTGTTTGCAATGATGATTAGGGGTTTTGTTTGACAGTATTGCTAAAGCACATCTACATGTGCTCTAAGTAATGCACATCTAGGTCCTATGCCGT
Source organism: Aegilops bicornis (assembly GCA_021605145.1). NCBI lineage: Eukaryota > Viridiplantae > Streptophyta > Magnoliopsida > Poales > Poaceae > Aegilops > Aegilops bicornis. Next base: position 710,930,534 of record CM038675.1, read on the forward strand.
TGGTGTTATGTGAAGATTCGTGCTGATATTTTTCTTTGTCTTTTTTCTTTTCCTTTCTAGTTTGATTATTACTGGCTTTATCAATAAGAAGAGCTCAATGTATTGCTTGCCAACTGTCCTACTCCGTTCGTACCGGTACCGGTGCATAATCCCAAAACTCGTTCATTGTTTTTGTCCTGGAAAAGGAAACCATCCAAATAGCCAATAGGAGTCCTGCGCAACCCCAGGAATTCGGAGCGACTGGGTATAAATAATTGCGGTTGATTATATTAGCGGTTAGATAATACGTCAACCCCCGCTTCAATCCCCCCCTCCCGCACAAAAAAACCCCGCTTCAATTGGCAGTTCCTCTTCTCTGCATACCCCGCTTAAGCGTCCACCATCTTCATCATCCCCGGCAGGCCGCGCTAGACACTGGCACACACTCCACGTCGAGCGACAACGAGGACGTCAGTTTGGCTAGTAGTCTGGCGCCTGATGATAGGTCAACATCGGAATCATCCCGCTCGTCTTCCATGAGTGCGGCGTCGAGCCCAGACCTCGATTATATCCAGTTCATGGAAGGGACGCTTCCTCCGGAGTCGTCAGACGACAACCAGAAGGATGAGGAGCCGTCATAGGACGAAGAAGAGGACGACAATGATGAGGAGGAGGAATGGTCGAACGAGGAGGAGGAGGACGACGACAGCAACGACAATGACGACAGCGGTGGCAATGAAAAGCCAACGGTCAGCGGCAAGAAGCGTCCTTGCCAAGACGATGTCACGGGGCCATCCAACAACAACAACAACAACAACAAGAAGGACTAAATTAAGTAGACTGTATATATCTCTGTTTATCTTGTCAATCTCATCGCAGACGGTTAGTAATATGTATTCGACAGAGATCTTCTACATTATCACCCACAGGTTGGTTTGTTGAACTGTGTGCCCTGACGAGCACACAATTCACACAAAAAGACCGTATGGGCTTTCTATAATGATCGCACACAATTCTGATTACCGACCTGTTTGCCGGGTATCACACACATCTTGTTACGCCAAATCATTTGTGTTCACCTAAATCAGCGCAAATGGTTCATCGGAGTGAATTGTATGCCGTATATCTCACACACCTTGATATGGCTGCCCGTTTCTGTTGTTCTATCTCATCGCAAATAGTTTGTATAGATCAACCGTATGCCCCTAATCGCACACGCAACTAAAATCTTAACCATGTTTGATGCATCCTCCATCGCAAACGTTTTGCACCTTTTTTGATGGTTTTTTACACCACCGTTTGCGATTATGGCATCGCACACAATTTCGTCGAAGGGTCTCTGATCGTAATGTCGTGTTAGCAGCATCCTGCAGTAGTGTGTGGAATAACTTTGGTTTAAGGATTTTGATGCACAAGCAATATTTTCGCTTAGTACAGGTGAAGGCTAGCAAATAGGTTGAGAAGTGGCCAGCTAGAGAGCGAAAACGGTCATGAACATGCATTATGAACAATCAACATTGAATACTAGCATGAGTAGGATACAGACACCATGAACATAAATATTATAGAGGCTATGTTGGTTTTCATTCAACTACATGCGTGAACATGCGCCAAGTCAAGCCACTTGAAACATTCAGAGGAGGATACCATATCATCATACCACATCACAATCATTTTAATGCATGTTGACATCCAAGATAAATCATTATCCACTCCCAGGTCTTTAAGCATGGCATGAGCAACTATAATCTCTGATTGTCTGTTGACGTTCTGGATACCAGGGTATCCAGACTTGCCTGCCTGCGTCACATGGTGTGGCTCCATCGACGGCCTGGTACGGCCCATCTTCAACATCAGCAAGACCCTTGCGAGGGACCAAGCCTCGCGAGGCGTACAACGCCAAGACCTCCGGAGGGAGCGGCCTCCCTAGGCTGGCTCCTGAGGAGCGGAGTTTCCTATGCGAGCGCCCATATCATGAGGTTCGGGTGATGCAAGCCATGATGACCAAGGCCTGGCGGGCGCCAGCGGGCGCAGAGTGGTAGGTTTCCTTTGTGGTGCTAAGGAGGCAAGCGCAGGCGTGGAGTCCCGAGGAATCAACCAAAGGTTTCCATTCCCGTGCAACAAGAGCAACACCGCCAGGACGGCAGGACGGATGTCATCACCGAGCCCACCGCAGCGTTACGACCAGAAGCTTTGCAGGCAAAGACTACCTTTCGTCAGGATAAGATGTACTACTTGTCCCCCTTCAAAATTGGCCACTATAGGATCCCTTCCCGCCTTCGCCCGGAGGAAGAGGACCAAGCCCACTATAAATATAGCTTAGCCACCACCATAGGAAGGGACGGGAGATCCGGGATCCAACCCAAACCCTCACTAGCTCACGTCCACACAAGAACAGATCACCTGAGGTTGTTCTTCCCCCCGTACTAGTTCATCCTCAGCCCCTCGCGAGGCTAATCCACCACAAAGCAGGAGTAGGGTTTTACACCGCAAGGTGGCCCTAACCTGGGTAAACTGTTGTGTCCCTTTCCTTTTGTAGCGACCCGACCCAAATGGATCAAGTCTCTGTGCTTAAGTGTCATCCCTGGATCGGTATGCTGACACACACACAGTACTCGAGGATTTATAACAGAGGTAAATCACATGTATAAAATAACGTAAATACCATTACCTCAATCCAAATAGCGGAAGTAACAACAAGGTTGTGGATTCCCATCAACACCAACGGCAAAGTTGAGTGTAGATATCGTAACCCTAACGTATCACTTACTCGTCGTAATATTCCTGCAACATGAGACGTTGCAGCCACAAAGGGTCAGTACATTGAATGTACTGGCAAATTCACACCATATGATAATGATGAATAATAACTATCACTACATGCATATTTGGCTGGTGGAAAGCTCTATGGTTAACATGTTTTTGCGAAAAGCCAATTTTTCCCTACTGCAAAGGAATATATTTTATGTAACTACAAAGTTGGTTGAAAAATATTGAGAAGGTTCCTCCAACTCAATCCCAATTAAAAGTTAACAACCCAACAAATTAATTAAATTAGAGTGATGAGATCAACATGATAATCCACGAACCAGATACTCAAGATGTCCATAACCGGGGACACGGCTAACCATGATTAGTTTGTACACTCTGCAGAGGTTTGCGCACTTTTCCCCACAAGACTCGATCTCCTCCGTTGGATTTCTCGTGACTACATGGTGTTTGAGAAACCGATGACCGAGACACAGTCTTTCAGAAGCATTAACTCTCTACTCTGGATAGACAGTACGACCTACAACCCACTACATCTGCTAGTCTACCTCTTCAAGAGCCTCACGCAACTTACTCAACTATGCCAGAGCCCATAATGGCTTTGTGGTTGCACACGGAAGTTTCTAGCATGATTAATCTTATGATCCCTTTGAGCCTGGGTGGCATTCCATAGCGTGATCACACGGGTCCTCCGGGATCCCCTTGGGCAAGCACTGGGTTCTCCAGGTGCTCGGGAAAACCACTGGGTGCTCCAGGGTGCCCCTACCATTCCAGCTAGATGTGTATTCAAGTAGCCACCTTAAGTTAACCATTAATAATCACTCTCACATCTGTCATGAATTCTCTCCAACCAATCCACGTCTACGAGCATAGCATAACAGTATAAGCATAACGTAGAAGTAACTCCCAAGGTTTGATAATAAAAGGGGCAATAGGTTCTACCTCATCATCTACTTCCCAACCCACATGTTAAGAGATCCTACTCATGCAATGTTTGAGGATTGTAACTAATGCATAAAAACTGGGTATGAAAGAAGTATGATCAAAGTGTGAACTTGCCTGTACTGTTGATGAAGATGATTCACACTCAAAACTCTTGATAGTTCTACTCGTCACACTCCGTTCAATCTATCATAAGCAAGCAATGGTAACCACACATAAGCAATCACTCGAAAGATCGGAAAGAATGAAGAAGACAACTCGAAAAACATCAAAACCAAGCAAATAGCTCTTGCAACATAATAAAATTTCTAATAGTACCAAAATTATGTGAATTTGGCCTTATCAGAAAGTTTAGGTCAAGAGCTTTAATTTGCAAAAAAGAATCAACTCAAACGGAGTTATAAAACTCAAGTTACGATCAAATGAAGTTTGAATTCAAATCTGGTCTAATTCAAATTTTAAAATTTTAAAAACATGTTTGAGTTGGATTACTGGATAGAGGGGATTGTAACAAATAAGTGGGAGTTGGTTTCATCTAATTCTGACTAACGAGCAAAAAGTAGTGATCGATTGAAGAACAGGGGCTAAACTGTAAAGAAAATCATCACAGATAGGTCCCTGGCCGGAATTAAAATAGAAAAAAAGACTACGTTACCGGACGCTAACGAACGAATTCGTTCGCTGCGAAGGGATAAACAGCGAACGTTCACCGAATAGGGCTAACTAAAAAAACCGATCTAAAAGGAATAACTGGTTCGGGCTTTTGCGGTTTTTACCGTTCGGGCGGCTCGTCGGTTTTACGAGAAAAACCGGCGCCGGCGGCGGTTGGCAGATCGGCGGCAGCGGCGTGCATCCGGCGATGGCGGCTGCGAGCCAGGGCGTGGCAACGGCCACGGGGCGGCTACGTGTGATGACCCACGAGTATAGGGGATCTATCGTAGTCCTTTCGATAAGTAAGAGTGTCGAACCCAACGAGGAGCAGAAGGAAATGATAAGCGGTTTTCAGCAAGGTATTCTCTGCAAATCTTGAAATAAGTGGTAACAAATAGTTTTGTGATAAGATAAATTGTAATGAGAAACAAGTAACAAAAGTAAATAAGGTGCAGCAAGGTGGCCCAACTTTTTTGTAGCAAAGGACAAGCTGGACAAACTCTTATATAAGGAAAAGCGCTCCGAGGACACATGGGAATATCGTCAAGCTAGTTTTCATCACGTTCATATGATTCGCGTTCGGTACTTTGATAATTTGATATGTGGGTGGACCGGTGCTTGGGTGCTGTTCTTACTTGAACAAGCATCCCATTTATGATTAACCTCTATTGCAAGCATCCGCAACTACAACAAAAGTATTAAGGTAAACCTAACCGTAGCATGAAACATATGGATCAAAATCAGCCCCTTACGAAGCAACGCATAAACTAGGGTTTAAGCTTCTGTCACTCTAGCAACCCATTAGCTACTTATTACTTCCCAATGCCTTCCTCTAGGCCCAAATAATGGTGAACTGTTATGTAGTCGACGTTCACATAACACCACTAGAGGCTAGACAACATACATCTCATCAAAATATCGAACGAATACCAAATTCACATGACTACTAACAGCAAGACTTCTCCCATGTCCTCAGGAACAAACGTAACTACTCACAAAGCATATTCATGTTCATAATCAGAGGGGTAAGAATATGCATAAAGGATCTGAACATATGATCTTCCACCAAATAAACCAACTAGCATCAACTACAAGGAGTAATCAACACTACTAGCAACCTACTAGTACCAATCCCGGACTTGGAGACAAGAATTGAATACAAGAGATGAACTAGGGTTTTGAGAGGAGATGGTGCTGGTGAAGATGTGGATGGAGATTGCCCTCTCCCGATGAGAGGATCTTTGATGATGACGTTGGCGATGATTTCCCCCTCCCGGAGTAAAGTGTCCCTGGCAGAACAGCTCTGCCGGAGCCCTAGATTGGTTCCGCCAAGGTTCCGCCTCGTGCGGCGGAGTTTCGTACCGAAAGGTTGCTTATGATTTTTTCCTCGACGAAAGACCTCATATAGCAGAAGATGGCCATCGGAGAGCCAACAGGGGGGCCACGAGGTAGGGGGGCGCGCCCCCCACCTTCGTGGACAGGTGGGCCCCCCTCTGGTGAACTTCTTTCGCTCGATATTTTTTATTATTTCCCAAAATGAATTTTGTGGAGTTTCAGGACTTTTGGAGTTGTGCCGAATAGGTCTCTAATATTTGCTCCTTTTCCCGTAATTCCATTCTTGGCATTCTCCCTCCTTATGTAAACCTTGTAAAATAAGAGAGAATAGGCATAAGTAATGTAACATAACGTGTAATAAGAGCCCATAATGCAATAGATATCAATGTAAAAGCATGATACAAAATGGACGTATCAATGCTTGCGGGCGGACGCGATGGTGCGGCGCGGTGGTGCATTGCGGTGACGGTGGTGCAGCGGCGGCGAGCGCAAGCGGCGGCAGCGTTCGGCGGCAGCAGCGGCGAGGTCGGCGGTGGCACGGCAAAAGGAGGAGAGAGAGAGAGACCGGGGCCTGGGGCTGCGGCCTTTATAGGAGGTCGGGGGAGGCGCGAGGCGTGGAGGAGGGGTCAAGGAGAGGCGGTGGGGAGTCCGGGCGGAGCACGGACGTCGAGGCGCGGGGTCGCTCGGGACTCTGTCCCGAGCTTGGAGACGGCAGCAAGGCGGCTGGGCTCATTGGCTGGCGCGGCCCAGCCTGGGTCTTAACAGTTTTTTTTATAAACATTTTTTCACACAAACAAAAAAATAAAATAAAAACAAAATAATTAAAAATATTATATAGGCATATAATATATCAAAATTTTCGGAAAAAGATTTTATACGACGTGGACATTTTTGTCAAGTCAAATAAAATCGAGAAAAATTCAAATAATTCAAAGAGTGCTACTGCCCTACTAAAATACAATAAAAATCATTTTAAAAATAGCAAGATAGTTTCAAATTAATTTCTCTCCAATTTTCTGATGTAGGGAATCATTTTACTCTAATTTCCATATATTTTATTTTTGGAGAAAATTAATTTGAGTAAAATCCAAATAACTCCAAATTGAAAATAATTTTAAAAGGACTTTGAATTTAATTCTTTTAAAACTTCCAACTCATATTTCATATATTTTGACGAAGTCATATTATCTTCTCTCATGAAAATCATTGAGTTGCTTAAAGTTTCTGAATTTGAAATATTTCCAAATAAGATTCAAATCTTTTCAAATCCCTTTTCATTTATTTAAAATAGAAGAAGTCATGTTATCTTCTCTCCAGGGTTTTGTGATGAAAAGAATTTGAAGTCAAGGAGATCATAAAAGCAAGGTGAAAGTTTTGGGAAAGTCATTTTATTCCCTCTCATTTAATTTTCAAAAAGTTTCGAATTTCACTCAATTTCACACAATCAATGAAACAATCAATTATAACTATCTATTTAATATAACATTCCAAAATTTAGAATTTTGGGATGTTACAAACCTACCACCCTTAAAATGAATCTCGTCCCCGAGATTCGGAGAGGCTAAAAAGAAATGGGTTAGGGTCGGGGTCTTCTCAAAATCCATCGATCATCACAGGGGGTCTGGGGTGCTACCACCCTTAGAAACATTGTTACAGTTCCATCAATTTTCATATACTCCATCCTTGTTGTTGACTATGTCAGTCTTCTTTGATCTTCAGGATAATTCTTTCTCTGGGCCTTCCGGTAGTGGCAGAACCTTTACCGAAATTCTTGTGTCCTTTTAGCTTGGTAAGGTCCTTCTGTGACTGGGTCTTCTTAGTTGACGGGTCTGGCGCCAATACTAAACAACTATCGATATCTCATGGTGGTCAACAATTTATGGTTTCTCCTGTAGGAAATGGGTCTGGGTTGAACCTCACCGTATATCCTACGATTGGCAACAACTGCCTTGTACAAGGGAAAATACTTATACCATTCTAAGGTTAAAACAAGGTTTAATATCGTCGTCTCTCTACTATAGGCAAGTCACTCAGATTTACCATCCCATATAGCAAGGCGAATAATAAGAGTAAGTCGGTATGGTGATCAATCCATCCCGCACCCGAATCATTACCTTGTATACGGTTCAGCGAACCTCGCATTCTAACACTCGGTCATCCTCTCAAGCATTGCAGAATTTCTCTTGTCGATAAATCCATTGATTCTGCAAGCCAAACAGACAACTATCGTTCCTTCACAACTCTCAGGTTTTCGCTACTCCTGTAAGATCGTTTGTCGATAAACGTAACTTATTCCAGGGTTTTTCCTTCAGCAAGTCCTGGGGCCTGTGGGTTATGGCCCATCTCATCACTTATAAACCTTGAACTCGTCATCGGGGCAACTGATCATAACTCCAACATCCAGCTTCCTAGCATTCTTAATTCCATCCAATTGTACTGTCCTTTTTCCTTCTATTGGTTCCAAACTAAGACGTGATTACTCAGACTCATCATGGATTTCAATTGCTCCATATTTCCAACATCATACCTCCTTTATATCCAATAGTACTTCATCACTCCATACTCTTGGGGTATCCCACATATCGAGATAAAACTTATACTCATTTTGTCCGAAATCTACTCTGTGGCATATCATTCTCCTTTCCATGGGTCAAGGGTCCCCACAGTTACTACCACCCTTGAAATGCACAAACTCATCCATAGACCATATTTCTCATATCCTCGAAAATGGTCAAAATCTTTCTTCATAGATTAACAACTCATATAATCCAAATCAGTACCAATGATGCTAACTTTATTGATCCTCAAATTATTACAATCTCCTGCATATCCATTACATGCCTCAACTCAACACTTCAATGAAAAAGAATTGTTCCCACTACTACTACTACTGTATTCCTTTTGTTGCAAACTCCACTAGTTTACACAAGCCTCCTCTCAATCCCTGGCAAAGTGCCCTGCTTCATTACAACGAAAACATATTACTTCCAACAAGTCTCGTGGTTTCCTTACGATTACATAGCCTCCTTGGGTCCTCGGCTTCCTTTTTGGGCAACTGCTGAGGTAGTGCCCTGACTCCTTGCACCTATAACAGGTGATATGACTCAGATCCTTCCTGGAATCCAATCTACTTCTCTTCCTGGACTTCTCCGTTCCAATCAGGGTTTCTATTTCCTGTGGGTCATACTCTACTTCCTTTGTCGGGAATTCTACTAGATCCCCATTCAAACAATTCTGGGAGATGTGTCCTTCTTCTCCACATGAATAACAAGACTTGGTGCAAGGTCTAATTGGTTCTTCTTTAGGTGTGTCCTCCACCTCTTCCTTCATCATAGGTTCTTCTAAACTTTCCATGAGGGCTCCTTTCATTGCTTCTTTCTTCTACTGGATGGTTCTTTGTACCATGGGGTAAACATGACACTGAGCAGGGTAGTGAGTAGTTCCTTCACACAAGAAACAAGTAATCTGCCTAGTTGGGCATTCTTCCTCTAGTTAACTTTCTTCACAATTAGGGCATTCATCCATGTGTTCCTTATGGTTGTGTCCTATTTCTCCACAAAGCTTGCATGCCCAGGGTTTCTTCATACCATTTCCATAAGGCTTCAATTTCTGGGACACAAAATGAGACTTTAGTATAGTCAACTTAAATTCTTTCCAAGTGGTCACTCCTTGCCATCCATTGATGGTTTGGTACATCCTCCACCAAGTAGAAGCACCTCTTTCAAAGCACTGAAGAGCATGCTGGGCTATCCTTTCCAGCTATAATGTTATTCTCCATATGATCTTCCATCTTATGAATCCATCGGTCTGTCTCTAATTGACTTATCGGTCCTGAAAATGTGAGTTCATCTCCATTCATCCTCTATTGGGTCCAAGGGTTTTGGGGTGGGATAACAGAGATAGAGAGGGATACACACAATTCAAACAATAGTTTTGAAAAGACAGATTTTATTTTGTGGCTGTCGAAAAAACAACAAACAAATGACAGCTCACAATCGTCGCATCTAACGTAAGTATAGAACAGGGGTTTGGTCTTCTAAAGGTCAATAAATCTTCAAAGTCATCAAACTCTTCAAGTCTTGTTCATGTCTCCGATGGCTTCTTCCGATCGTGCTTGTCCTTCTCAAGTTCTTCTGCCAGGCCATTTCTGTTAACGCGAAGTCTCTCGTGACGTCCTTTAATATTCTGTAGTTGCATTCCAAACTTCTGGGTTTCAACATTCTTGGCATGAACCATGGTCCTACTGTCATTCAGTTCCTAATGAATCTCCGGTATCTCGAGGTTTTGCTCCTACAGCTTGGCTACTATCATCTTATGGGTCCTGAGTTCTTCACGAACTGCTTCCCTATATACGGCTTCCTAAAGGTCCACCCTAAACTTCTTGATGTAATACTCTAGATCCTGGTGATACACCAGCTAAGGTTAAAACTTCGTCTTTTGCTGATAGATGCTCCATTAGCCTTCTACCATCCAAATCCTTCCGAAGAAATGCATGCTTAAGACAGCACGGTGACAATAGCATAGGCGGATGATAACATCATGGATAGCCGTGTCTATGGCCATGTCATGGCCATGAGATATGATTCCATTGTGGATATCTCCTGCCTCAGGGTTTTTTTTGTCAAAACTTTGAGTTCTACTGCTCCATGTTCCAGTATTTCTCTGATACACCTTGATCTCGGGTATTGACAGCTCAAATAGTCTGACAAATTCCATAAGGGTAGCCTAGGTCATAACAATCTGAAAATTCTTCAGAGCCTTCAATTTCTCCTAGTCTTCCGAGTCTTCAACCATTGTAGTTTCCATTATTACAAAGCACGGTAAAATCCTCTTCATTCCAGAGTGGTCTTAGTTGTCCGATATCTTCTCGGAGTGGTCTCATCAGTCGAATCTTCATGGTCAAAAGGGGAAAAGGGATATAGTCTCACTAAAAGGGAATATTTGATAAAGCTCAGAAAAGAAGAGACACTAGTAGAAAAAGGGGCTAATCTGAGACACATTAGTGCCGGTTTGATTTTGAGCTGGCACTAATGTGTCCATTAGTGCCGGTTCCAACGGTTAGCCGGCCGCTCTCATTAGTACCGGCTCCTGGCAAACCTTTAGCACCGGTTCGTGCCACGAACCGGTACTAAAGAGAGTGGTGGCAAGATGTTGTCAGTTTGGGGCCCGTCCAGCACCTGTAGTACCGGTTCGTGGCACAAACCGGTACTAAAGGTCGACGTACATAAACCCTTCGTCCACCTGAGCTCGCTCTGTTCTTCCCCTTTCCCCTCTCCTCCTCCCCTCTCCTCCTCTGTTCTTCCCCTCTCTTCCTCGAGCTCATCACACATTTTGCCCAAAATTTGTCAAGATTTGAAGGCCCCCATCCATTCAAATGATCACAAAGGTTAGCAACTTTGTCCTTTCATCTCTCATTGCTAGATTAGCTCTTGTAATGCTTTATATAGTGATTAATTTGTGAGTTTAGTAATTTGGAAGGAATTATATGTGCTAGTATTTGATCTATATGCAATTTGAGGTAAAAAATAACACTTAGTTTGCATATGTAGGTGTGGTTTACTTAGTGCCTTCTAAATCTCCGTCAGTAACCACCGTCGATCGCCTGCACCGTCCGTCAGCGGCACCACCTTGTGGTGAGGCTCTTGTTCATGAATGTTTTACATTACCAAATTGATGTTTGCGTGATTTGGATATATAGTTACTCGTATAATTATCTTACTCGTACGTTGTTTGTTATACATAGTGCCATGGTTTTGATATCCATCCCCGTCGGCTCTCGTCCTTGTTATGATTCGGATGTGGTATATTCTCTTTTAAAACTAGTTGTTGCATTTCGTGTTTATGACAAATTATGCCCATCAAGTTGACATAGATATTTTTATCTAGGAGGTATGTGAACCGGAAATTCCAACCGACCCTATTATCGAGAGGTTAAATTTAGTTGAAAGAGAAAATGAGTATTTGAAAGAAAAATTGAAAAGAATTGAAGAGGAGAAGATTGAATTGGAGTTGCATGTTGCTGATGTCGTCGATGATCACAAGATCAAGATGGAGAAAATGAGGTTGAAGATTAGAAAGATTAGAAAATATGCCATTGATAGTGTGGCTTGGTATCATTATGCTGTTGGATTAATTGTTACCTTAGATGCAATCTTGATCGCATTTGTTGTTGCATTTAAATTCTTTAGCTAGAGAGTTATTTGTATGTTGCATTTAATTAAGTGTTGTATATGAACTTTATGTATGAACTTGTATTAATTTGGTCTATTCGGTGTTGTGTAATGAAGATGAGCCGACAATGGATGTATGATGACCGATGCTCTCCCAAGTTCATTAATGGCGTGCATACTTTTACGCTTGCGGCGAGGCAAACAAGAGGGCGGATGGTTTTATGCCCTGTCCATGTGCTGGCTGTAAGAATGGTCACAGTTACTCTACGTCAAGAACCATTCACGTCCACCTATTTGAGTCCGGTTTCTTGCCCCACTATAATGTTTGGACCAAGCACGGAGAAATAGGGGTTATGATGGAAGACAATGAGGAAGAAGAGGACGACGACGGCTATCCTGGCCATGGGTTCCCTGAATACGATGATACAACAATGGGGGAAGAAGCTGAGCTGGCAATGCAGGAAGAAGCTGAAGAAGAGGCATTAGATGAGCCCGCTGATGATCTAGGTCGGGCCATTGCCGATGCAAAGAGAAACTAGCAAGTGATCTTGAGAGGACGGTTGCGGTGCATGTTAGAGGATCACAAGAAATTGTTGTACCCGAATTGCGAAGGTGACAAAAAAGTTGGGCACCACACTTGAATTGCTGCAATGGAAGGCGAGAGAATGGTGTATCCGACAAGGGATTTGGAAAGTTGCTTTGGTAATGATAAAGAATATGCTTCCAAAGGACAACGAATTGCCCGAGAGTACGTATGAAGCAAAGAAGGCTGTCTGCCCTCTAGGGTTAGAGGTGCAAAAGATACATGCATGCCCTAATGACTGCATGCTCTACCGCGGTGAGTACGAGGATTTGAACGCTTGCCCGCTATGCGGTGCATTGCGTTATAAGATCAGTCGCGATGACCCTGGTGATGTCGAGGGCAAGCGCCCCAGGAAGAAGATTCCTGCCAAGGTGATGTGGTATGCTCCTATAATACCACGGTTGAAACGTTTGTTCCAAAACAAAGAGCATGCGAAGGCGTCACGGTGGCTCGCAGAAGACCGTAAGAAAGACAGAAAGTTGAGAGTACCCATGACGGTTCGCGGTGGAGAAAAATCAAGAGAAATCTTTGGGAGGAGTTTGCGGGTGACCCAAGGAACGTATGGTTTGGTCTAAGCGCAGATGGCATTAATCCTTTTGGGGAGCGGAGCAGCAACCATAGCACGTAGCACGTGACTCTATGTTTGTATAACCTTCCTCCTTGGTTGTGCATGAAGCGGAAGTTCATTATGATGCCGATTGCTCATCCAAGGCCCTAAGCAACCCGGCAACGACATTGATGTGTACCTAAGGCCATTAGTTGAAGAACTATTACAGCTGGGAATGGAACAGGTGTACGTGCGTGGGATGAGCACAGACAGGAAGAATTTGACCTAAAGGCGTTGCTGTTTGTGACCATCAATGATTGGCCTGCTCTCAGTAACCTTTCAGGACAGACAAACAAGGGATACCGCGGATGCACGCACTGTTTGGATGATACCGACAAGCGATATATATTTGGATAGTTGTAGGAAGAATGTGTACCAGGACATCGCCAATTTCTTCCGACAAGGCATCCCGTAAGAAAGAAAGGCAAGCATTTCAAAGGTGAGGCAGATCACGGACGAAGCCTCGCCACCGTCTTTGGTGCCCATGTACATGATATGGTCAAGGATTTGAAGGTAATCTTTGGAAAGGGTCTGGCGGACAACCTGTTCGAAGGACGCCGACGGACGCGCACTCCATGTGGAAGAAGAAATCTATATTTTGGGACCTGCCATACGGAAAGACCTAGAGGTCCGCTCCAATCGACGTGATGCACGTGACGAAGAATCTTTTGCGTGACCCAGCTTGGCTTTTTGGGCGTGTATGGGAAGACAAAAGATAGACCGTAGAGCACGGAGGACTAGCAACGTATGCACGGAAAAGACGGCATACATCGTGGTCGAGCCAGCTACGCTCTTACCAAAGAAGAGAAGGAAATCTTCTTCGAATGCCTGCTCAGCATGAAGGTACCGTCTGGCTTCTCGTCGAATATAAAGGGAATGATAAATATGGCAGAGAAAAAGTGCAGAACCTAAAGTCTCATGACTGCCACGTGATTATGACGCAACTCCTTCCGGTTGCATTGAGGGGGCTTCTACCGAAAATGTTCGATTATCCATTGTGAAGCTATGTGCATTCCTCAATGCAATCTCTCGAAGGTAATCGATCCAGAAATCATACCAAGGTTACAGAATGATTTGGTGCAATGTCTTGTCGATTTCGAGTTGGTGTTCCCACCATCCTTCTTCAACATCATGACGCACGTCCTAGTTCACCTTCTTGAAGAGATTAACGTTTTGGGTCCTGTATTTCTACACAATATGTTCCCCTTTGAGAGGTTCATGGGAGTCTTGAAGAAATATGTTCATAACCGTGCTAGGCCAGAAGGAAGCATCTTGAAGGGCCATGAAAATGAGGAGCTCATTGAGTTTTGTATTGACTTTATTCCCGACCTTAGGCCGATTGGTGTTCCTGAATCGCGGCATAAGGGCAGACTGGAAGGAAAAGGCACGCTAGGAGGGCATCAAATAATATGTATGGACGGGCATTCTCTCACTGAAGCACACTACACAGTTCTACAGAATTCCGCCTTGGTGGCTCCATATATGGAGGAACACATGAATTTTCTACACTGCAAACACCCGGAGAAGTCTGACGACGGGATTACACGCGAACAAACAAGGACTTCCACCGGTTGGTTGCAGAAACGTGCTCTGAATGATGGCGATATTCAAAATGACCTGTACTCGCTGTCCCAGTTACCATCTTCGAATATAATGACTTTCAAATGGTACCAGATAAATGGGAATACATTTTACACGATCGCCCAATATAAGAAGAGCACCAACCAAAACAGTGGTGTCCGCTTTGATGCAACAACCAACACGGGAAAGGAAACATATTATGGTTACATAGTGGACATATGGGAACTTAACTATGGAGGTGATTTGAAGGTCCCTTTGTTTGGTGCAAATGGGTCAATATGACACGAGGCGGGGTAACGGAAGACCCGCATGATGCGGAATGACAACAAGTGGATCTCAACAATCTTGCGTATGCAGACAGACCATTCGTCCTAGCCAATGATGTGGCGCAGGTTTTTATGTGAAAGACATGTCTACCGGGCCGAGAAAAAGAAAAGATAAGGAAGCGAATGGATCATACGAAGAGCCAAAGCGCCACATAGTTCTTTCAGAAAAAGAAACATCATGGGAGTGGATGACAAGACAAACATGTCAAGATTATGAAAAGTTTGATGAAATTCCTCCATTCACGGTGAATATTGACCGAGCATCCGGTTAAATGATGAAGATTTTCCATGGGTACGGCGCAAAGGGACACACGCGAAGAAAAATTTTCACACCCAAAGATCTGGGATTTGATCGGCTTCACTATCATCACTTTCTTACGTGTTTCACACCGTGAGGGAATCTCTGTAATAGTTAGGGTAGTTATGTGTTTTGGCATTTGAAACGCGAAGAAATTTTATGTGCAAAAAAAAGTAGAGAGGGTTACGGCAAAAACTGGATGCACTTCGTGTACAAAATGGACAATCTCTTTCAAGTATCGTGGTTTCCGAAAACTCAACTGTTACAAAGGCATTTCATTTTTTAAATAACCTAAGCATTACCAAATTGAACATAATGATAAAACACACTAATATCAAATATAAGAAAAAAGAATCACTGAAAAATCTTTTTTCAAAGTTAAGTTATTCACAAACTAGTGATTCACACAAATTTCAAATAATTCAAAATTTAAACTATTCAAATTTGAAAACTACCGGCACTAACAGAAAGTTTGTAATTTTTGTATCAAAAGCGAAAATATTCACAAATAAACTCTAAATACAGCAAACACAACTCAAAAATAAATAAAACAAAAATAAATAAAGCGAAAAAATTAAGAAAATAAAAAGCCCGCCTACTGGGCCAAAGCGGCCTGCATACGACTAGGAACCCAACCTTTTGTTGGGCCAGGATGCAGGCCCGCAAAGGCCCAGTAGGCCCACTAGGCAGAAGAGAACATGTAGGCCCAGTAGGCCTGCTTAGGAGAGGAGCTCGAGAGAGCTACCGCACTGGGGCTTATAAACCAGTGCGGTAGCCCCTCGGCTAGCAAGGTGGGACTAACCTTGCCGCACCGCACTGCACCAGCGCACCCCCTTTAGTACCGGGTCGTGGCACCAACCGGTACTAAAGGGTGGGTCTTTAGTATCGGTTGGTGCCACGACCCGGTACTAAAGGGTGGGTGCTTCCCGCCGCTTCGGCTGGCCAAAACAGACCTTTAGTACCGGTTGGTGGCTCCAACCGGTACTAAAGGTCCATCCTATATATAGAACACTTGAAAAAATTTCAGTTTCCCTCTGTTTCCTCCCTCCGTCGCGCCGCCCTGCCCCGATCGATGCCGTCCCCGTCGACGTCGCCGCCCCCGCCCCTCGTCGCCGCCCCGGCCGTGCCCGCCCTCGTCGCCGCCCGTCAACGTCGCCGCCCAACCGTCCCGTCCCGTCGTCCCCGCCGTCCCGTCGCGCCCAACCACCCGTCGTCGCCGCCCCGTCCTGTCGCCCCATCGTCGCCGCCCCTCCCCCGTCATCGCCGCCCCGTCGTCGCCTCGCCGTTGAGCTCGCCCCGGCCACCATGTCTAGTTGTCCACACACACACACACACTACACACAAACACACATGCCATTTTTTATAGAAATGTTAGCAATTTTTCTGTTTTTTAGTAATATAAATATTAGAATTGTTAGTTATATAGAAATGTTATAAATGTTTTCTGTTTTTTAGTTATAGAAATATTTATAGAAATGTTATAAATGTTTTCTGTTTTTTAGTTATAGAAATATTTATAGAAATGTTTGCAATTTTTCTGTTTTTAGTAATATAAATATTAGAATCGTTAGTTATATAGAAATGTTATAAATGTTTTCTGTTTTTTAGTTATAGAAATATTAGAATTGTTAGTTATATAGAAATGTTATAAATGTTTTTTGTTTTTTAGTTATAGAAATATTTATAGAAATGTTAGCAATTTTTTTTTTTGTTTTTAGTTATATAAATAGTTTTTATGGCCTATAGTATTTTTTAAATTTTATAATTAGTTTTAGTTAGATGAATTAGTTTTAGTTATCACAATCAAATCATTTAAAAATGTTACTTTTTGCGGGCATATAGTATTTGTTCTCGACGATATGCCCGGCCGCATCCTCGCCGTCGACCCATTCGCGACGACGTCACCTTCGAAGGACCCATGTCCGGACTGGCTCCACCGGCTGGCACTTTGGGAGGTGCTACTCGAGGGGCGCTACCGCTTGGTGAGGAACCCGACCTCGGGTCCCCTCGTCGACCACGATCTTCTTTGGTGGCGTTAGCGTGGGCCACATTCGGTGCAGAGGCAGCGGCCCCGCCCGGAGGTGGTGCGTCGCCCGTGTCGAGGAGGAAGATGAGCACGCCCATCGCTACATGGCTGCTATGGACGACGTCGTGTTCTCCACTACTTGGCGGGTTCTTTGGGTAGATGACCGAGATATGATCCTGTGATGGTTCCTTCACTTTGGGTGTGCACCGCCCGCGCCCCAGGGACCGCGCGTGGCGCCCTAGATTCTTCGGTAGTACTCGATCTTTATTAGGTACCTAGCCAGTGATGTATTTGATATATAATATTCGAGACGATGTATTCGAGATTATATATATTAAGACGATGATGTATTCGAGATTATATATATTAAGATGATGTATTCGAGATTCTGTTTTTCCTTATTGATTGCATCCATGCATTGTAATTTGAATACTAATTAAATTGTTTTATATTTCTTCTGTGTTAGTTAAGTAAAAGCTATGGCGGACAATACCGGCAGAGAGAGAGAAGAGGAATTGTTCGACATCATACGCAGCCCTCACAGGCTAGATGATCTGAATGAAGCAGATGACGACTCCCAATATCTGAATAATACCGGAGAGGGTGATGAAAAGATATTCGATCTCGACGACCGAGCTGATGAAGTCATGAACTATGATTATGATTATGATGACACACACAATGTTTGTGATGACACAGACAATGCTGATCTTCAAATAACAAAGACTACCGGCGAGGTATATTTATATAAGCAGGCATCATGGTGATCATCACATGATTTTTTATTTAATATATATTAACGAATCGATCATTCTTCTTTCAGCCCTCTGGATCGAGCAAATCTGCTTCTCTGCAAGCAGGACAAAGCGAGGCCAGGCAGATTGTTGAAGGATGGTGTAAAGTACAACATCGAATCCATCAAACCTAGTGGTGAACCCCTCACGCCTAAGAACATTGCGAACAAGTGGACTCGTCGGTCTGGAGTTCTTGTGAAGGACAAACTCGATCTCCATTCACGAATAGAAGAGCCAAAGACTAAACGTCCGTGTGTTACTTGGGTCGACGGCAGAGCCAAAGAAGCCCTTTGAAATCTCGATGGAACATTTCACCCTACCATATCATTTCACTAAAGCATATGTGGACAAAGTGAAGGGCGCTGCTCTTAAGAAGATGGCAATTGCATTCAACACCCACAAGAAAACTATATGGGCCAACTACCTCGCTAATGAAAGGAAGACTCTAGAATTCACGGGAACACTGGAGAATCAAAGAGAGCACTGGGATGATTTCGTGACCTTCAAGGATTTAGAATTAGCTAAGGAACGGTTGATGAAAAACAAGGCAAATGCCACAAAAAAGACGCAGTTCCATAGGCTGGGTCCAGGTGGCTACGCGGTGGGATTGCCTAAGTGGGATAAGTCTGAGCAAGAGATGGAGGATGCAGGGGTCACACCGGTTACTAGGAACTGGCCCCCCAGGTGCAGAACTTGGTTCTATGCGCATGGGGGTGCGTTGGACCCGAAGACAGGCGAAGTTTCGCGGAAGGCAAGTCTAAAAGGAGCCGAACAAAAAATAATTGACGCAATAGAAGAAGCTCGAAAGGGGGTGTTCACGCCCAATGAGAGAACGACGAGCTTACAGCATACAGGAAATCCTGAACACCCTGGAAGAACACGAGGCAAGGGCGTTATTCCCTGGTATGAGGGCTTTTCAGAATGGAACGAGGACTATAGGACCCGTGCAAGAAGGAAGATGGAGGAGGAGAAGAAAAGGAAGCTGGAGGAGGAGCAGAGGAAGCACGATGCAGAACGCCTTCAAGGCCTAGAAGCAAGGCACGCGGACCTGGCACTCAAATTCCAGCAGCAGCAGCAGCATATCGACTCACTTAGCCAGGAAAGGGGGTCTCAGCAGCGGCAGCAGCAAGCGGATGATCATCCAGCATTGGATAGCACCGTCCCATCCATGCCGAGAAGCAGCGTTGGTTCTGCCCCGGGCGACACACTGCTGGATACATACCCCGTGGATGACATCATAGAGAACACTAACTGTGAGCTACACTCCAAAATGAACAACATATCCATGAAGGTGGCGGACGGCGTTGCTTTTCCGATTACCCCGAAGCAACCTTCCATTGCATCCCGATTCAAGAGGGCTATGCTCGTGTCATGGTTGATGAAGTGGTGGACCCATATTCGGGCTACAGACTTGACTTTCCGGAGGTGAAGACGAGCGACACCTTTGGGAGAGGGCATACATCGTATCATCCTATGGAGAAAGGATTGCATCATCTTTCGAAGTCCACCGACACCGCGTCGTCTGCCGACTCCGCCATCGAGTCAGCAGACTCCCGCTCCTCCAAGTCCACAAACGCGTGAGCCGACTCCTCCTCGAAGTCCGCCACCTCCTCCAAGTCCCTGAACACGTTAGCTGACTCCTCCTGTTTCAAGTCCGGCATCGTGTCAGGCCACACCTCCTGCTTCAAGTCCGGCACATCGTCAGGCCACTTCTCCTGGTCCAACTCAGCCACGTCAGCCATCTCTGCTGTCTCAGTAATCGCAGAATAGTCATGCCGCAGCTATGGTGCGTAGCGGTACGAGTCGAGGTAGTTCAGGAAGTACAGGCGGAGACAAGCGATGTAAATATGGTCCAAGCCTCGCTCCTCTTCCTCGTGAGGTCTTCTGACATGACTAAGGAGCAAAACACAGCCATAGTGCAGGCCCAAGTGGGACGCCCATTTTGGACCGAAACCCGGCATCGCCGCCAAAGGAGAAACTGCACGAGAAAGTAATTGACCACTTCATTAAAATGGCTAGAGAACCAGCTCCCAAGCCTGTTGACTCGGACTATGAGCGCCAAATCAGGAAACTACATCGAGAATGGCTAAAGAAGGAAGCGAGCTCGAGCTCGAGCCAACAAGCAGCAGGCAAAAAATGCGGGAAAACCGTTCCCCAGCTGGGAGAACAGGCGGCGCAATCGATCTCCCCGCTTGTTGTGCTAACAACAACACATGAGAGGAGGCCCATACCAATATTATTGTGGGCAAACCGTTAAAGTTCCCCAGCTAGGCGATGTGGTAATAATGGAGGAGCATATAATGCAGGCTGAAATGCTCAAGATCTTTGTTGGACAACTCCTCGAAATTGAGCCCATGTCTTCGCTTAGAGAGGAGGAAATAAAATGGAAATATGCCCGGGGCAAACCTTTGGTCCATCCAGACAAGGTCAAGAACCTCCCAACGAGAATGTATGAATTGCATCAATGGTACATGAACATTACCAAGATTTCCAATCGAGAGTGCCTCATGGTGAATGTCAAGAAGGAGCATTACTACCATGAGAAAGCTCTGTGCGTTGAGTATTCAGAACTATATCAGTTATACAATCAAGACGCACTCGACAAATCTCTCGTCGGTTGCTATTGTTTGTAAGTGATTTCTTTACGTAATTTTTGATCAATCATTACATGTAATTATCCTCACTATATATTCTTTTACGTGGTATTATATGCGGGATGAAGATGTATGAAATGAAAAAATCTGGACGCTATGGCATTGGGTTCATTGACCCAAATACCATTAATGAGTACACATGGAATCTTGCAACTTCTAAAGCAGGTGTAGAGGAAAGCATGCTAGAGTTCTTGAAGTGCCTCAATACCAATGAAGATATACTACTTCCTTACAACTTCACGTGAGTTAATACAAATTCTGTTTTTGCTTACTAGCTAGCTAAATGTTAATAACTAAGTGTATACGGTTTTACGATATATAGTTGATTAATTTTATGCACATGCTTGCTTAATTAAGACATGCAAACGCAGCGCATGTAGTTTCCACTGGATCTTGTTAGTCATTAAAGTTGACAAAGCAACGATTGAAGTACTCGACTTGCTACTTAAATAATATAAAGACTACAACATCATGAAGGGGGTAGTAAACATGTAATTTCAATCATTATTAACTATATCTCGGCCTATTATTAGTTCGTCATTTCTTGATATGAACTATTTAATAACCCCTTTATTGATTTTCTTTGCCGGCGGGCAGGGCTTGGGCAAAGTTCATCAAGGTGACTCCAGGCAAATGGCCAAAAAAGTTGTTTTGGCATCGACCAAGGGTAAGTAATTAAGTAGTACTAGCTAGCTAGCCATCTCTTTAATTCTTTGTTTCAATACTATTAATTAATTATCATGCTTGATTAATCATTATCTGATTCAATTCCATTCTCGTAAAGGCCCTGAAGCAGGCGCCGAGGAATGATCTTTGTGCATTCTACGTTTGCGAGAACATTCGCATAATGGCGTCCGAAAGGAGCAGATCTCAAAGACATGAATGGGTACGTTGTCAGAACTCTATTCACACCATTATTGATATCTTGTAACACAACTAATACACATGCATATTGATCTCCTTCTTAACAGTTCAGAGAGGTGCGGGATAAGCTCCTACCCGAGGAGCGCATACTAGCACTTCAAGAGGAAATAGCGGATATTTTCTCGACCAGGTCATAGATCCCACAGGAGATTAATATTACCCGCTACCGCCCCATGAACCACTTTTCATCGTGCATGCTCCGAAGGCACCAAGGCAACATGTAGGAGAAATTGTATATGTATATACATGTGTATGTGTGAATAGTTAATGGTGTTGGCTGTGAGACATTCGATGATATATATATATATATATATTATATATATATATGCGGTTTTACGTACGAGAAAATCTATTTATATATATATGCATAACGTGTACAATACCAGCAAACAAAAAAGAATTAAATGAAAAATAAAGCCAAATTGAAAACAAAAAATTGAAGCAAAAATAAAAAAAAACACCCAAACATTTAGTACCGGTTGGTGTTACCAACCGGTACTAAAGACCGACGCGCACATGGGCCTGGCTCGTGCCACGTGTTTGCAATTTAGCGCCGGTTCATGATGAACTGGTACTAAAGGGGGGGGGGACCTTTAGTCCCCACTCTTTAGTGCCAGTTGGCGAACCGACACTAAAGGCCGTCACGAACCGGCACTAAAGACCGGTTTTGCACTAGTGCGAGGAAAAAGATCTTTTTGAAAATGAAGTTGTAGAGAAAAATCTTTCATATGGGCTTGCCATTTTCTAGGGGTCACGTCCTACAGCCAACATGTGCTCTGATACCATCTTGTAGCGACCCGACCCAAATGGATCAAGTCTACGTGGCAAAGTGCCATCCTCAGATCGGTATCTTTGACACCACGATACTCGAGGATTTATAACAGAGGTAAATCACATGTATAAAATAATGTAAAACTATTACCTCAATCAAAATAGCGGAAGTAACAACAAGGTTGTGGATTCCCATCAACACCAACGGCAAAGTTGAGTGTAGAAATCGTAACCCTAACGTATCACTTACTACTGTCAGAAGATTCCTGCAACATGAGACGTTGCAGCCACAAAGGTTCAGTAAATTGAATGTACTGGCAAATTCACACCATAGGATAATGATGAATAATAACTACCACTACATGCATATTTGGCTGGTGGAAAGCTCTATGGTTAACATGTTTTTGCGAAAAGCTAATTTTTCCCTACTGCAAAGGAATATATTTTATTTAACTACAAAGTTGGTTGAAAAATATTGAGAAGGTTCCTCCAACTCAATCCCAATTAAAAGTTAACAACCCAACAAATTAATTAAATTAGGGTGATGAGATCAACATGATAATCCACGAACAGATACTCAAGATGTCCATAACCGGGGACACGGCTAACCATGATTAGTTTGTACACTCTGTAGAGGTTTGCGCACTTTTCCCCACAAGACTCGATCTCCTCCGTTGGATTTCTCGCACTACATGGTGTTTGAGAAACCGATGACCGAGACACAGTCTTTCAGAAGCATTAACTCTCTACTCTGGATAGACAGTACCACCTACAACCCACTACATCTGCTAGTCTACCTCTTCAAGAGCTTCACGCAACTTACTCAACTATGCCAGAGCCCATAATGGCTTTGTGGCTGCACACAAAAGTTTCTAGCATGATTAATCTTATGATCCCTTTGAGCCTGGGTGGCATTCCATTGGGTGATCACACGGGTCCTCCAGGATCCCCTTGGGCAAGCACTGGGTTCTCCAGGTGCTCGGGCAAACCACTGGGTGCTCCAGGGTGCCCCTACCATTCCACCCAGATGTGTATTCAAGTAGCCACCTTAAGTTAACCATTAATAATCACTCTCACATCTATCATGAATTCTCTCCAACCAATCCATGTCTACGAGCATAGCATAGCAGTATAAGCATAACGTAGAAGTAACTCCCAAGGTTTGATAATAAAAGGGGCAATAGGTTCTACCTCATCATCTACTTCCCAACCCACATGTTAAGAGATCCTACTCATGCAATGTTTGAGGATTGTAACTAATGCATAAAAACTGGGTATGAAAGAAGTATGATCAAAGTGTGAACTTGGCTGTACTGTTGATCAAGATGATTCACACTCAAAACTCTTGATAGTTCTACTCGTCACACTCCGTTCAATCTATCATACGCAAGCAATGGTAACCACACATAAGCAATCAGTCGAAAGATCGGAAAGAACGAAGAAGACAACTCGGAAAACATCAAAACCAAGCAAATAACTCTTGCAACATAAAAAATTCTAACAATACCAAAATTATGTGAAGTTGGCCTTATCAGAAAGTTTAGGTCAAGAGCTTTAATTTGCAAAAAGAATCAACTCAAATGGAGTTATAAAACTCAAGTTACGATCAAACGAAGTCTGAATTCAAATCTGGTCTAATTCAAATTTTAAAATTTCAAAAACATGTTTGAGTTGGATTGCTAGATAGAGGGGATCGTAACAAAGAATTGGGCGTTGGTTTCATCTAATTCCGACTAACGAGCAAAAAATAGTGATCGATTGAAGAACAGGGGCTAAACTGTAAAGAAAATCATCACAGATAGGTCCCTGACCAGAATTAAAACAGAAAAAGAAAAAGACGACGTTACCGGACGCTAACGAACGAATTCGTTCGCTGCGAAGGGATAAACAACGAACATTCACCGAATAGGGCTAACTAAAAAAACCGATCTAAAAGGAATAACCGGTTCGGGCTTTTGCGGTTTTTACCGTTCGGGCGACTTGTCAGTTTTATAAGAAAAACCGGCACCGGCGCCGGTTGGCAGATCGGCGGCAGCGGCGTGCATCCGGCGGCATGACGGCGGCAGGGGAAGTGCGCAACGGCGACGGGAGCGTCTTGGCGGAGGCGGTGGTGCGGCGCGGTGGCGGTGGTGCAGCGGCGGCGGCGTTCGGTGGCAGCAGCGGCGAGGTCGGCGGCGGCACGATAAAAGGAGGAGAGAGAGAGAGACCTGGTCCCAGGGTTGCGGCCTTTATAGGAGGTCGGGGAGGCGCGAGGTGTGGAGGAGGGGTCAAGGAGAGGCGGTGGGAGTCCAGGCGAACCGTCAGGCGTGTGAGATCGCTCAGGACTCGTCCCGAGCTTGAGAAACAACATGGCAGGCTACATTTGGCTGACCCGATTCAGTCGGCCGAACAGGCTTTTTTTAATAAACATTTTTTTAGACAAACAAAAAATAAAATAAAAAAATAAAAATATTATATAGGCATATAATGTATCAAAATTTTCAGGAAAAGATTTTATACGACGTGGACATTTTTGTCAAGTCAAATAAAATCAAGAAAAAAATCAAATAATTCAAAGAGGGCTACTGCCCTACTAAAATCCAATAAAATTCGTTTTAAAAATAGCATGATAGTTTCAAATTAATTTATCTCCAATTTTCTGATGTAGGTAATCATTTTACCCTAATTTCCATATATTTTATTTTTGGAGAAAATTAATTTGAATAAAATCCAAATAACTCCAAATTGAAAATAATTTCAAAAGGACTTTGAATTTAATTCTTTTAAAACTTCCAACTGATATTTCATATATTTTGAAGAAGTCATATTATCTTCTCTCGTGAAAATCATTGAGTTGCTTAAAGTTTCTGAATTTGAAATATTTCCAAATAAGATTCAAATCTTTTCAAATCCCTTTTCATTTATTTAAAATGGAAGAAGTCATGTTATCTTCTCTCCAGGGTTTTGTGATGAAAAGAATTTGAATTCAAGGAGATCATAAAAGCAAGGTGAAAGTTTTGGGAAAGTCATTTTACTTCCTCTCATTTAATTTTCAAAAAGTTTCGAATTTCACACAATCAATCAAACAATCAATCATAACTATCTATTTAATATAACATTCCAAGATCTAGAATTTTGGGATGTTACACCTTTCTCGTTCATCGAGCTAGGCCGTGGGGGTGAAAAATTGGTTGGCTGGAGAGGTTGAGTTCTTCGCACACGCCCCAGAGTTTGAACCTTTGTTGGGTCTACGGAGCCCTGAATCCGACATTGTCATTGCAAGCATGTTTGGTCATAATATGCTGAATCATGGATGCTGAGTTAAACATATTTACAAAAACAAAAACAATTTGAGTTCATATCTGCTTCTCTCTGCCATAGTCACTTCATCAAATATCGTCATTATTACCCTTCACTTGCATGACCGAATGATATGAAAATCATAATAGTGCAAGAGTGTCGTGGACGAAGCTGGAATCTACAAACATTTTATTCAAAACGAGAAGAGAAAGTAATTTGGGCTCTTTGTTAGATCAACAACAATGCATATGAGAGCCACTCAACATTTTCATCATGGTCTTCTCCTTGGTACGACTGAATAAAAAGAAAAGAATTTTAGAGAAACACACTGAAATATTTTTGGAGTTTTTAGATTTTCTTGAATAAAGCCGATTAAAGAAGGAAAAACAAAAACGAGAAAAACTATTTACACGGGAAAACTCCCAACAAACAAAAGAAGAATCGAGAAATATTTTTGGGTTTTCTTTTAATTCTACAACTAATTAAGCTAGAAAGAAAAACTGAAAAGAAGCGAGAAATATTTTTGGATTTTCTCAAAGTTTTCAAACACACAAGAAGACAACGAGAGAAAAAAATCTAGCATGGATAATACAAAGAAAAAGTGTGGACACCGACAACTGGAATGAAATGTGTGAACATGAATGTTATGTCGGTGGAAATGTGTACTCCCCCAAGCTTAGGCTTTTGTCCTAACTTGGTAATCACCATCCATAGTAGCCATCCGGTCCATTGTCAAAATGCTGAGGCAGAGGCACCTGAGCGTCCCACTCCTGGGGCTCCTCCTCTCCCGCTGCCTGGGCGTTCTAGTAGGCGACAATGTCTGCTGGCATGACCCTGTATCTGTTCCTGACAATAGAATCTAACAAAGCAGACGTAGGCAACGGGATAATATCACGGGTAACCTCGCTGAATACTAAGTTGTAACGAATGTTATCAAAAGAATCAACAGTGTCAATAAACTGGTGATCTTCCATCGGCTGGTGATCTAGATAAAATCGGGGCAAAGGATAATCATGTTGGCGTATCTGAACATTAATGTGGCTCGCTAAGCGAGTGGCATAAATACCACCATGTAGCTTGCCCTTAGTCCTGTTAAGGTGCAAAAGCCGTGCAATGGTAGCCCCTAGGCTAAAGGTGTGATCATTGTGTAGTGCACGTCATAAAATGGCGAGGTCAGGAGCACTGAGTGCACCGGCCTTCTCCCTAGCAGTTAAACACTTCATGTTGAATAAAGCAAAGTAATGCACAGAAGGAAACTGCAAACTAGTGGCGGTGGCTTTCGACACACCTCTCTCATCACCCACTAACAAAGTGAGAAGGAAGTCCTCAAACTCTGCCGGTCTAGGCTCTCTTAATTCCACGTTATAGGGAATCAAATATGTCACAAAATTCAGTGGGCGGAATCTGACGGGTTTCAGAATATAAATTAAACCGCACCTCAGGAGGGTTGTTCCTATTCAGAAAATAAAAGTTTTGCACAAAGGAGTTTGTGAGGAGGGTATGTTGGTCACACTCATCTGCGAGAAAGGCGGTCAACCCGACATTTGCAACGAATTGGGAAAACTCTTGATGGAACCCGACCTCCTCCATGAAGGCATTTTGCGGCCATTCGCATGGCCGCATCTCCACCGTTCTCGGAGTGTTGAGGTCATTGTCCGATGATTCCCCAATGACTCCCTTAGCATTCCTTTTAGAGGAGAACTTCCTGAAGATATTCATCTTATTCCTATGAATAAAATTATGAATATTTTAGTCCACAAAATTGTTGTCAACATAACTTCACAAGATTGATAGTAACTACTCATATGGATGACTAGAGGCTATATCAAGCATTCAAACTACTTGGAACTCCAAAAATTCAACATACAAGCCCATTTATAACAACACCAAGTGTAGCTAATTATTCAAAATATAAACCACTAAAGCAAAAACTAATTGGAGCAATGGAGGAGTCACATACCAAGTAGCAATCTTGTGGCACCCCGGCCCAGAGAAACTGGAACACCCCGTATTCTGGCCTAGAGATCAAGTCTTCTGGAATATGGCACTGCTCGACATAGAACAAATCAACTTTTATTACAACGAATAAGGGTACAAGGATCTGATGTTACAAAGGATCACATCAGCACAGCGACACTACGCCTGCTAAGGAAGCTCTATGCTAGCAGCGGAATAACTCGTGGCAGCGGAATACTTCTAGCAACGGAACAACGACGAAGGTGGTTAACTCCACTCTATAGGGATTCTGGATGGGACATGATCTAGCTCGCACGATCAGTAATTTCGACAAGCAATCAATCATGACATCACCTGCAATCTGGTATGACACGCCAGGTCAGTACATTGAATGTACTTGCAAGCTCACAACAACCAAAAGCATCAAGGCAAAACAACAACAAAGCATCAACAGGTTAAGTTATTAACAACTACTCTGATGTGGAAACAATAATTAAGCATGATAGGGTACTACTAGAATAATTGTTGAACCACCATCTCAAGGACCATCTCACTCTTGGCTATCCGGCCAAGCAATAAATCACCTCGACCACCTCGTGATCAAAACCTCCTTGTGATCCCCGCGTGACCACATCACAAACTGAATGATCATCCTCAAGATCATCCCAACATCATCATAAACATCCTGCCAAGTTGGTACTACTCACAGAAAATATATAAGTCATCTAAAAGGTCATTCCATCATGTGAGTGTTGATCGAACGGTGTGACCTAGTACGAATTGTGCCCATGACCGAGGACATGGCTATCGATAGTTTAAACACACTCTGCAAAGGTTAGCACACTGTACCCACATCACAGAACTCATGGCCTCGTGCTCCCATTCGGGTGGACCAATGGCGTTCTGACAAAACCGAGCTATTGCATGATACTCTCCCGGCCACTCCGACCAACACCCCTTCGGGCTAAGTCATGGGTGGCCCCAGATGCCACTCGGGACATCAAACGGCCACCGTCGTGGAAAAAACAAAAAAGGTCCCAAACAGGGACAACGGCGCCTACAACAACTACGGGCAGACAAGGTTATCATCGCCTACAGGGCCAGGATAGCGCGCCCGCATAACCTTCCCTAGTTGGAGGCACCAGTGAGAGGCATGACAATAGACCACATTAGGGCCTTCCCATAAAGGCAAATGTGGTTGCACTGGAAAAGCCTGGTTTGGTGGCACTTGACCAACAAATTGACGGAATCTGTCCCCAAGATATAATGATGATAACTGACACGCGATGTCATATATCCACCTGAAATCCAAGTCATAGCAATATCCAACAAATGATCCAAAGCATAATGTAGACATATCATAATACTCCGAGGATAGCATATAACTAATATCATGATGAATCCTAGTATAATGATGCTACTAAACCAATAGCAATATCAAGATATTAACCTAAAATCCACCCGATATCATCAAATCCAGAATAATACTCCAAAGCAATATCAAATACTACCAAGTTGAGAATAACAACAACCACTAATAATCCAATGGCCACATATCATCTACCACCTGCAAGCATTAGTCCTAGTAATCCAAACCGCTTCATGGCAATAGCAAGATCAAAACAACTCCAAGAAATGCCATGAACACATATGTAGCTAAAGCAAGTTTTAAGCAAGTTTAAATAAATAAACCATTGCATTGCATTGCAATCATGAAAATGTACGGTGTGGCTTGTCTGGGGGAGGGGGGGAATCACCGGGAAGAAGTGCGAGAAGCTCGCAGAAAGAATCATCGGAAAACTTTCTCTCTTGGAGGGGGCTGAATGAGGGCAGGGGAAAAATGGTCATCTTCAGAATGTGACAACTTCATGAAAATGATACCAACATATCAGGCTCGACAAGACGAAAAGGTGGGCTTTGGAATCACCTGAATCGGAGTTGTGAGTGAAAAGATATAGTCAGACGAGTGCCAGGGGCTAATCTCTAAAAGAAACCTTAACAAACAAGTCCCTAGCGGGCTAAGCAGAAAGCGCATTTACCAAACTACGCTTTCAGAAGTGAAAGCGCATTTTGAGCTGAAGCCTTGCAGAATACGTCTTCCACAAATGAAAATGGCTCCTGGCAGAAGGCGCCTCCACTCATCGCACTGGGCCCGGCCAGTTGAGACGCTTACAGGGGGCCCGCCCGCAGGACCTTCGTCCTCCTCCCGTGTGCATCTGATAGAGGAGAGGGCGGAGCTCACTGGCGCGACTGGCTGGCGAGGAGGCCATGGGAGGGAAGGGCGACAACGGGAAAGGGACGAGCGCGGTAAGGCGAAGCTCCCTGTACCCGCGGGGGTGTGAACGATGGTCGGACGGCGTTGGCGTCTTGGCGGCGATGGGTTCGGGCACCGGGGGAAATCGGGGTTCCGGCCACCATCCGAGCAATGGAGGGGTGGAGGAGGATCGGCAGGGCTTCAGGGGGCCAAAGTTGTGCTCGGGAGGTGTTGGGAGGGGACGGACTGAGTGGGAGGAGAAGGAGGCCGAGCGGCGGGGTGGTTGGCCGGAGAGAAGGAAAAAAGCCCCGTGGACTTGCTGGAGTCATGGGCGCCGATTGGGAGGGTGAGGAGATGACCGGCAAGGAGAGACTGGGTCGGGAGTGGCTTAAATAGCCTGGGGAGCAGATGCCGAGCCGGATACTGCCATGGACGCATGGGCCAGCTCCGGCGATGGATGGATGCATCATGGGAGCGAGGGAGGGGATGGGTGAGGGCATAACGGAGGCACTGGAGCAGAGAGCGACGCCATGGGCACGAGGAGGAAGAGGCCGAGGCACGAACAGGGGCTGTCGGGGCACCGTGCACCGGCGTGCACGCGGCCGCTGGCGCGGGCAATGGAGCTATAGGAGGGAAGAGGGTTCTAGAGCGACGGCGACGGCACGAGGAAGCCATCAGACACGTGATACATCTCCAACGTATCTACAATTTTTTATTGTTCAGTGCTGTTATATTATCATTCTTGGATGTTTTATAATCATTTTATAGTCATTTTATATCATTTTTTGGTACTAACCTATTGACATAGTGCCAAGTGCGAGTTGTTGTTTTCTGCATATTTTTTACATCGCGGGAAATCAATACCAAAAGGAGTCCAAACACAGCGAAACTTTTTGTGGATTTTTTGGACCAGAAGACATCCAGTGGACCGGAGAGGCACCTTCGGGGTGCTCAAGGGGAGCACAACCCACTAGGGCGCGCCTGGGGGGCCAAGGCGTGCGTAGGTGGGTTGTGCCCACCTCGGGTGCCCCCTGAACCGCCTCTTTGCTCTATAAATACCCCAATATTCCAGAAACCCTAGGGGAGTGGACGAAAACCAATTCCAGCCGCCGCAGAGTCCAGAGCCACCAGATCCAATCTATACACCATCATTGAGGGGTGCATCATGTCCATTGGTGCCTCTCCGATGATACATGAGTAGTTCTTTGTAGACCTACGGGTCCGTAGTTAGTAGCTAGATGGCTTCCTCTCTCTCTTTTGATTCTCAATACAATGGTCTCTTGGAGATCCATATGATGTAACTCCTTTTGCGGTGTGTTTGTTGGGATCCGATGAACTTTGATTTTAGATCAGATCTATCTTTTTATCCATGAAAGTTATTTGAGTCTTCTTTGATCTCTTATATGCATGATTTCTTATAGCCTCGTATTTCTTCTCCGATATTTGGCTTTTGTTTGGCCAACTTGATATATTTATCTTGCAATGGGAAGAGGTGCTTTGTGATGGGTTCGATCTTATGGTGCTTGATCCCAGTGACAGAAGGGGAACCGACACGTATGTATCATTTACATTAAGGATAAAACAATGGGGTCTATTTCTACATAAATAGATCTTGTCTACATCATGTCATTGTTCTTATTGCATTACTTTGTTTCTCCATGAACTTAATACACAAGATGCATGTTGGATAGCGGTCGATCTGTTGAGTAATAGTAGTAGATGCAGGCAGGAGTCGGTCTACTAATCTTGGATGTGATGCCTATATAATGATCATTGCCTGGATATCGTCATGATTATTTGAAGTTCTATCAATTACCCAACAGTAATTTGTTCACCCACCGTTTGCTATTTTTCTCGAGAGAAGCACTAGTGAAACCTACGGCCCCCGGGTCTCTTCTTCATTATATTTGCCTTTGCGGTCTATTTTCCTTTGCTTTTATTTTCATATCTATTAAACCAAAAATACAAAAATACTTTGCTGCACTTTATTTTATTCGTGATCTATGTATTCAATCTATTACAACATTCTCCCATCAACTGGCCAATTTCTGGCGCTGTTACCCCAAAGGGGTTGACAACCCCTTTAACACGTCGGGTTGTGAGTATTTGTTATTTGTGTGCAG
This sequence comes from Aegilops bicornis, assembly GCA_021605145.1. Lineage (NCBI taxonomy): Eukaryota > Viridiplantae > Streptophyta > Magnoliopsida > Poales > Poaceae > Aegilops > Aegilops bicornis. Next base: position 710,962,556 of record CM038675.1, read on the forward strand.
GTGTCGTTCATGTAGTATTGCACGATTCTCCTACTAGTTCGATAACCTTGGTCTCATCAACTGAGGGAAATACCTACCGTTATTGTGCTGCATCATCCCTTCCTCTTTGGGGAAATACCGACGTAGTTCAAGCAGACATCAACACCCTCAGACACGTGAGGGTGACGAGAGGCGAGGTGACAAGAGCTGGGCAGTGCTCTGGACGCGTGCCCGACCTGCAGAGCGTTTGCATAGGTGCCAAACCGCATGGTCACCGCGAGACATAGCAAGGTGGGGACACCAGATGCTGTCAATTTATGTCTAGCGTATTGTCTTTCCATCCTAGAGACTGTGGGAAGTGAAGGATCAAAAAAAGAAGCCAAGAAGAGATATGAGGCTTCACTGGAAGATTGCTGCAGCAAACTTGACTTCACATGTGTGATCAACAGGGAAGAGAAAAGAGCCAAACTTGATGTCTGGGATGATTAGGTTAGGAAGCAATATGATCATGTGCAATTAGAGAAGAAATGGACCTCTAATTAATATAGGTTCTTTGCAACTGCCATTATGGTCCAGAAACTTGATTTGAATAATGCACTCACATAGATTAGCCACTTGAGCTGAAATTTGGCATGGGATGATGATATGGGCATAAGAATATTCTGTAAAAAATTCATACCATCTAGACTTGTCAAAAAAGGTACTTCCTTCACACATATCCTCTCTGTCTAGTAACTAGGGATAATTTTGGAGGAATATTGGCTTGATGAAATGATCCAACAAAATTTGGAGAGAAGTTATATGGGTAGGATCATGATCTGGTAATTTTTCAGAATTAATGAAGCAATATAAATTATACTTGCTTCACAACCAGAAAATATTAACAGAAACAAATATTTGAAGGTGTGCTCACATAGATAGTTGGATGGAGATGAAATTTGGAGGAGTGTGATGATATGAGCACATGAAGGAATGTGCAAAATTTCAACTCATTTGGATAACCCTAGCTAGTACTTCCTTCACAAAGCTTCTATTTGAACAGAAACTTTGAAAAATCACTGAGGAATATTCACTAAGAAAATGGAGTTGAATTTTGTCATGTGACAATGATTTGGACATGAAATAATGCCCAAAAAGTTTGGGAGCAAACAAGAAAGGATAGGTGGCACTTCCTTCATAAAGTGCCACTTTGGACAGAATTGAAGAAATAATATTGGTGAATTATTTTTTGGCTAGGACAGGAAAGTTTGGAGATATTTGGGGCATATATGATCCAAACAATTTATGAGAATTATTTGGGAATTTTATGAAGGACCGAAATATATGTTGCTTCACAACCTAGGGCAAACATGACTATTCCTTTAATAGAAAAAGGAATATTCCCAAGAAAAGAGAATTTGGGAATTGGGATAGAATGGAAAATGGCATGACCTTGGGAGAGATTTGAGAATGAGGAACCACTTGAGAGAAGAATTGATGATGATCTCCCAGGTTTCAAGTCCATAGAACTGCTCCAAAAAGAAAATCGGAGCAAAAACCAGACAATCAAAAAGAAAAAGAAAGGGCCAAAAACCAGGGTGTTGCAAACCTCCCCCCTTTAATAAATCTTGTCCTCGATATTTGGTTGCTCAGGGCACAGGTATGTATATACCTTAAGGAAACCGTTTCCAACTCGGTTATCCTTTTCCTTTGTTTACTGTTCCCTCAGGAATTTCATATGATCTGCTTACCTTGCTCAGGGGTGGTTTACTTAACCTTTCCCAAATTATGACGGGTTTTTGATCATATACCAAATCCTTATGCTGATGTTGATTCTTTCATATCTGCGGTGATATCCGAGGGAACTGAGCATAAATTCCCTTTTGTCATGAAAGCTTCTTACTTCTGCCATGGGTTTGCTCAAACAAATACATGTCTTCCGGGTTCAATCAATGATGAGAATCATGGCCATTCTCCTGACGAGATCTGACTGCCCATAGGTGGTACTGACTTATCTTGATTTCTTTCTTTGGATCGAGCAGGAGATACGTACCAAAGATTCGACGGCCTTCTGTTGTGAGCAATATAAAGGGGTATAGATTTATATATGTAGCATATCTCAAACCTTAACATCTTGAGACTAGCCTGTCAGGGGTGCTCGCGGGAAGATACATTTCATGACAAATTATCCGTGCACTCCATTTTGCAAGTGAGTACACCTGATCTGAGCTGATTGTTCGGCTTTTGACTTACCCATGCGGTCAGTATACCGATCTGTGGGAATAGGCTGCGAGATGATTTAACACTACCGCTGAAGTCAAACTACTGAGGTTGCAAAGGAATCTGGATATACCGAGATAGGCTCGGATATTCCACACTAACCAATATAAGCAGGTGCCGTGGGACAAGCGGGTAGGCGGAATATGAAGTCCTTGCAGAACAAAGTAGGCCTCTGAGGGTATGTCTTTGTGGGCCATATGGAATCATGGCCTCCGACTGACTTGGGTACCCGGACTCTAATGGTCGCGCAAAAATCATCATACGTACCTTTGCTGTCAGTCTCACCCTGTGATGGTCATGATTTTGTTTGTTGGGATACCTTACTGACATAGCTTGGCTACATATGTCCTTGCTTCTTTGTATGACCATGGATGTGTTCTGTGTACTTATTTTAGCATCATTCCTTGTGCTTACTTTCTGACCTGGGTCCACACATATAATGCATGTGCTCGGGGCTTGTAGTTGTACATAGCTTGTTGTTTAGGACAATCATACAAGAGGGTAACAAGAGTTCATGGGATCTCCTTGTCAGGTGCGGGAATATGACCTTGGTAGCCATTGCCAAGACTGTTGATTCTGCGTTGTCAGCTCCAGAACTTGTCGATCCTTTCATTACATGAGATGTATCTTTTCTTATCTTCATTGGGCATGGCTCATGAGGTTGTTGGATCCTTACCTTTCTTATGTATATCTGCTTGATCATTGTCGTATATCGTATGAGTGACTTGTATGACCGGGGATGCATGCCCACCCTATATATAAGGAGAATATGTAGCCAAACACTCGATCCTTGCGGTAGGCATATGTCTTGACTGAATTGTACTCCTGACAAATATGTTGCGGATCTGATTCTTGAGCTGCACTATCATAGACTGCCAACTCACAGTGTAATATCTAATGACGGTGCATAGTGTTGTACTGACGTGGGCTGGGTGTCTTATGTGGGAAGCCATCTGAGTATCTTGCTGAAGAAGACTTGATATCTTATGCTCGAAGCTTTTGCCGCGGTGGCGTGCTGGAGAAGACTGGGTTCCGTACCTGAGAAACTTCTCCCCAGGTTACTTGTTGTGAAAGATTCAATTGCCTTACGTCAGAATCCTTTACTGAGGTATCTTGTTGTGGAAGACCGTGTATATTGGACCTGAAACTGTCCATATATCATACTGAGGAAAATTGAAGAGCCTTGCATCATAAGCTTCTTCCGATAGTGTGTGGAGGAAGACTGAGTTTCTCAAAGCTTCATACTATGATATGCACACTGAAAGCCATACACACACCCATAATATTTTGCGGCTGGTTACTTGCATGAGAAAAATTGTTTGACCATCTTCCTTGTTCATAGCACATTCCAGCTTTGTTTCAGAGTATAGCATCTTTCAAGTATCATTCCTTGCTGAGCAAAAACTTTGTGTATGAGTCATACCTTCGACTGAAAATATATCATTGATCTTGCACCTGACTTGTCTTCCTGCCGGCTTGATCATTACTATTGTGAGAATTAAGTACTGATGTAGACTTGATGCAGATAATCAATCCAAGATACCATTGGTATGCTGAGCAGATATTCATAATATAATGTACTTAACTGAGAATGCCATAATGTTTAGCTGAGCTTCCTCCAAATATTTGAACTCCTTATTGCTTCTACGAGTCTGGTGTCGGTGGAGGAGCAACTTTCATAAGGGGAAATAAGGTAACACCAAGGACCCAAAAAGAAAGAAGCAAAATAAACAACCCAACTAAACAAAAGCACACAAAAAAAATCCACTCACACACAAACAAAGTCGCATATTACTGCTATCGCACAATATACATGCCTACTTAAGCACACAAATCTCGCGGGAACTCTGGTACTATGATCTAATGATACGTCTCCAACGTATCTATAATTTTTGATTGCTCCATGCTATATTATCTACTATTTTGGGCAATATTGGGATTTATTTTCCACTTTTATATTATTTTTGGGACTAACCTATTAACCGGAGGCCCAGCCCAGATTTCTTTGTTTTTGCCTATTTCGATTATTTCAAGAAAAGGAATATCAAGCGAATTAAAGCAGAATGAAATCAACTCGAGAAGTTATTTTTGGAAGGAAAGCCACCTGATAGACTTGGACTCTACGTCAGAAGATATGGGAGCTGGCCACGAGGGTGGGGGGCACGCCCACCCCCCTAGGGCGCGCCCCCTGCCTCGTGGGCCCCCCGAAGCTCCACCAACGTACCCCTTGCACCCATATATACCTACGTATCGTAAAACTTCCAGAACAGAAGATAGATTGGGAGTTCCGCCGCCGCAAGCCTCTGTAGCCACCAAAAACCTCTCGGGAGCCCGTTCTGGCACCTAGGGGGGAACCCATCACCGGTGGCCATCTTCATCATCCCGGCGCTATCCATGACGAGGAGGGAGTAGTTCACCCTCGGGGCTGAGGGTATGTACCATTAGCTATGTGTTTGATCTCTCTCTCGTGTTCCCTCTATGGCACGATCTTGATGTATCCCGAGCTTTGCTATTCTAGTTGGATCTTATGATGTTTCTCCCCCTCTACTCTCTTGTGATGAATTGAGTTTCCCCTTTGAAGTTATCTTATCGGATTGAGTCTTTTATGAGAACACTTGATGTATGTCTTGCCGTGCTTATCTATGGTGACAATGGGATATCATGTGCCACTTGATGTATGTTTTGGTGACCAACTTGCGGGTTCATCCCATGAACCTATGCATAGGGGTTGGCACACGTTCTTGACTCTCCGGTAGAAGCTTTGGTGCACTCTTTGAAGTACTTTGTGTTGGTTGGATGAATCTGAGATTGTGTGATCATATCGTATAATCATGCCCATGGATACTTGAGGTGACAATGGAGTATCTAGGTGACATTAGGGTTTTGGTTGATTTGTGTCTTAAGGTGTTATTCTAGTACGAACTCTTTATTAGATCGATCCGAAATAATAACTTTGAGGTGGTTTCGTACCCTACCATAATCTATATGTTTGTTCTCCGCTATTAGTGGCTTTGGAGTGACTCTTTGTTGCATGTTGAGGGCTTGTTATATGATCTATCTATGTTATTATTGTTGAGAGAACTTGCACTAGTGAAAGTATGCACCCTAGGCCTTGTTTCCTAGCATTCCAATACCGTTTACACTCAACTTTACCACTTCTTACCTTGCTGTTTTTATATTTTGAGATTACAAAAACCTATATCTACCATCCATATTGCACTTGTATCACCATCTTTTCGCCGAACTAGTGCACCTATACGATTTACCATTGTATTAGGTGTGTTGGGGACACAAGAGACTCTTTGTTATTTGGTTGCAGGGTTGTTTGAGAGAGACCATCTTCATCCTACGCCTCCTACGGATTGATAAACCATAGGTCATCCACTTGAGGGAAATTTGCTACTGTCCTACAAACATGCGCACTTGCAGGCCCAACAACGTCTACAAGAAGAAGGTTGTGTAGTAGACATCAAGCAGTTTAAAGCGCCGTTGCTTAGGGAGGTGAGTGCTTGAAGGTATATCTTTAGATCTTGCAATCGAATCTTTTCGTTTCTTGTTTTATCACTAGTTTAGTTTATAAAAGAAAACTACAAAAAAATGGAGTTAAGTTTGTCTCATACGCTTCATCTTTTTAATATCTTTCGGGGGTATGATGGAAAGGAAAATTGTGCCAGAGTGTTAGAGGAAGAATGCATTAAATTGTTTGGCACTAAATCTTTGAATGATGAGCATGATTGCAATGTTGTTAGTATGAAATCCTTGAATATCCATAGTACTAATGATGATTGCACTAGTTATGATGAAAATGCCTCCTATAAACATGTCAATTTTTGTGGAGTGCATTGGGTTTGTAAGTACACACCAAATAGGGAAGATAGATATTGCAAGAGGCATAATTACTTAGAAACCAAATTGTTGCAAGAAGATCTAGATGAATGTGTTGAAAATTTATCTTTTCTTAGCCCTACTTGTGAACTTTGCAATGAACGTGATCATTTTAGTACCCAATGCAAATTGTTTCATGATCGTATCGTGTCCAAAAATTGTGATGACTTGATTTCCCTTGCACATCATAATGAACTTAGTTTGCTCTTGGGTTATGAAGAAATTAAACGTATAACTAAGGATATTCCAAATTTTTTCCTTGATAAAGTTCTTCATTTTGATCTAGAGAAAATTTATATGTATTGTGCGGTGAATTGCATTGAAAATCCTTATATTGCCAATTACATAAAGAAAAGAAAACAAATAGAAGATGAAGAGAATACTAACGAAAGGGAAGAGACTTCCCAATATCCTCCTATTATTTCTTATGATGAATCGGTAACGAGGAGGAGCCTTCTATTCAACCAATATCATTAATAAGGAGCTCCAAAAAGAGGATTGAACCCACACATGATGTGGTGAAGAAGAAGAAAAGAAAAAGGAAGAGAGGTAAAAAGGTATCTCTCCCAAACAAGGTTGCTCCTATTATTGTTGTGCCTCATGAAAATGAAGATGATACACTTGATGATGATCTCGTTATGCCTATTGCTTCTTGTGATGATTATGATTGGGAAGATAATGATACGACTTATGATCTTGAAAATATTTTTGGCACTTGCTTGGAAGAATATAATAATTGCTATACTATTGGTGCTATCCATACTATTAATGATGAGAGTGATTATGCTTATGATGCGAAAAGGCCCAAGCTTGGGGAAGCTATGTTTGATGAGGATGACATATTTGAGAATATATTTTCTGAAATTAATGTTTGTCCCAAGCTTGGGGATGCTATGTTTAATAATGATGATATTTTTAGCCTTCCATGTTTTGATATGCAAAGTTGTTATGATGATAGCATGCCTTCTACCTATGGTGATTATATTGATGAAAGTGGGTTTGGAAGAGTGTCAACTTTAGGAAGTAGTGATCCCACAATATTGGAGGATGTTGAATCTTATAATATTTATGGAAGTAGATTTGGAGAGGTCATTACTTTATTTAGTGATGAGTCCACTATCTTGTAAGAGGTTTCAATCTATTATGATGAGAACAAAGTTGCTACTTATGACGATTATTGTGATAAAACTTACGCTATAAAAAGTAGTGAGGATTATATTTATAAAACTTGTCATGATTATGATTACCCTTTTTATGAACATTACTCTTTTAATGTGGAAAAAATTTATAGTATTCAAGTCTCTTATGATACTCCCACTATTCTGAATGAAAAGAATTTTGCTTATGTGGAGAGTAGTAAATTTTCTATGCTAGTAGATCATGAAAAGAATTCTTTAGGTGCTGGTTATATTGTTGAATTCATTCATGATTCTACTGAAAATTATTATGATGGAGGAATATATGCTTGTAGGAATTGCAATAATGTCAAGTTTCCTCTCTATGTGTTGAAAATCTTGAAGCTATGCTTGTTTTACCTTCCTATGCTTGTTGATTATTGTTCCCATAAGTTGTTTGCTCACAAAATCCCTATGCATAGGAAGTGTGTTAGACTTAAATGTGCTATTCATATTCTTCATGATGCTCTCTTTATGTTTCAATTCTTATCTTTTATGTGAGCATCATTGAAATCACCATGCCTAGCTAGGGGCGTTAACCGATAGCGCTTGTTGGGAGGCAACCCAATTTTATTTTAGTTTCTTGATTTTTGGTTCTATTTAGTAATAAATAATCCATCTAGCCTCTGTTTAGATGTGGTTTTATGTTTTAATTAGTGTTTGTGCCAAGTAGAACCTTTGGGAAGACTTGGGTGAAGTCTTTATGATCATGCTGTAAAAAACAGAAACTTTAGCGCTCACGAGATTAGCTAGAAATTTTTACTGGATAGTGCTATTTAGTTGATTATTTTTGCAGATGATTACTAGAAAAATTCCTCAGGTCCACCAATTTATTTTAGAATTTTTGGAGTTCCAGAAGTTTGCGTTAGTTACAGATTACTACAGACTGTTCTGTTTTTGACAGATTCTGTTTTTTCGTCTGTTGTTTGCTTATTTTGATGACTCTATGGCTAGTAAAATAGTTTAAAAACCATAGAGAAGTTGTAATAAAGTAGGTTTAAAACAAATATAAATAAGTAATGAGTTCATTACAGTACCTTGAAGTGGTCTTTTGTTTCCTTTCGCTACGGAGCTCACGAGTTTTCTGTTAAGTTTTGTGTTGTGAAGTTTTCAAGTTTTGGGTAAAGACTCGATGGACTATAGAATAAGGAGTGGCAAGAGCCTAAGTTTGGGGATTCCCAAGGCACCCCAAGGTAATATTCAAGGATAACCAAGCGTCTAAGCTTGGGGATGCCCCGGAAGGCATCCCCTCTTTCGTCTTCTTTCATCGGTAACTTTACTTGGAGCTATATTTTTATTCACCACATGATATGTGTTTTGCTTGGAGCGTCATTTCATTTTCTTTAGCTTTGCTTGCTGTTTGAATAAAGTATCAATATCTGAAATTCTTAAATGTTAGAGAGTATTCACATAGTTGCATAATTATTCGACTAGTCATTGATCTTCACTTATATCTTTTGGAGTAGTTTGTTGTTTGCTCTAGTGCTTCACTTATATCTTTTAGAAACGCACGGTGGATTTATTTTGAAGAAATAGATGAACTCTCATGCTTCACTTATATTATTTTGAGAGTCTTAAATAGCATGGTAATTTGCTTAAATAATCCTAATATGCTAAGCATAAAAGATTTGTAAGAATTCTTGTAAGTGTATTGAATACTAAGAAAAGTTTGATGCTTGATAATTGTTTTGAGATATGAAGATGGTGATATTAGAGTCATGCTAGCTGAGTAGTTGTGAATTTGATAAATACTTGTGTTAAAGTTTGTGATTCCTGTAGCATGCACGTATGGTGAACCGTTATGTGATGAAGTCGGAGCATGATTTATTTATTGATTGTCTTCCTTATGAGTGGCGGTCGGGGAATGACGATGGTTTTTCCTACCAATCTATCCCCTAGGAGCATGCGTGTAATACTTTGCTTTGATAACTTGTAGATTTTTGCAATAAGTATATGAGTTCTTTATGACTAATGTTGAGTCCATGGATTATACGCACTCTCACCCTTCCACCATTGCTAGCCTCTCTAATACCGCCAGCACTTTTCGCCGGTATCATACACCCACCATATATCTTCCTCAAAACAGCCACCATACCTACCTATCATGGCATTTCCATAGCCATTCCGAGATATATTGCCATGCAACTTTCCACCATTCCGTTTATTATGACACACTTCATCATTGTCATATTGCTTAGCATGATCATGTAGTTGACATCGTATTTGTGGCAAAGCCACCATTCATAATTCTTTCATACATGTCACTCATGAGTCATTGCACATCCCTGCATCACGGAGGCATTCATATAGAGTCATATTTTGTTCTAAGAATCGAGTTGTAATTTTTGAGTTATAAGAAAATAAAAGTGTGATGGTCATCATTTTTTAGAGCATTGTCCCAGTGAGGAAAGGATGATGGAGACTATGATTCCCCCACAAGTCGGGATGAGACCCCCGACGAAAAAATAAAAAAGGGAGAAAAAAAAGAGGTCGTAAAAAATAGAAAAGGCCCAAATAAAAAAATATATAAAAAAATGAGAGAAAAAGAGAGAAGGGGCAATGCTACTATCCTTTTACCACACTTGTGCTTCAAAGTAGTACCGTGATCTTCATGATAGAGAGTCTCCTATGTTGTCACTTTCATATACTAGTGGGAATTTTCATTATGGAACTTGGCTTGTATATTCCAATGATGGGCTTCCTCAAAATGCCCTAGGTCTTCGTGAGCAAGCGAGTTGGATGCACACCCACTTAGTTTCTTTTGTTGAGCTTTCATATACTTATAGCTCTAAGTGCATCTGTTGCATGGCAATCCCTACTCACTCACATTGATATCTATTAATGGGCATCTACATAGCCTGTTGATACGCCTAGTTGATGTGAGACTATCTTCCCTCTTTTTGTCTTCTCCACAACCACCATTCTATTCCACATATAGTGCTATATCCATGGCTCATGCTCATCTATTGCGTGAAGATTGAAAAAGTTTTGAGAATGTCATAAGTATTGCTTGGCTTGTCATCGGGGTTGTGCATGATTTAAATATTTTGTGTGGGGAAGATGGAGCATAGCCAGACTATATGATTTTGTAGGGATAACTTTCTTTGGCCATGTTATTTTGAGAAGACATGATTGCTTCGTTAGTATGCTTGAAGTATTATTATTTTTATGTCAATATGAACTTTTGTCTTGAATCTTTCGGATCTGAATATTCATACCACAAGTAAGAAGAATTACAATGAAATTATGCCAACTAGCATTCCACATCAAAAATTATCTTTTTTATCATTTACCTACTCGAGGAATGACGAGAATTAAGCTTGGGGATGCTTGATACGTCTCCAACGTATCTATAATTTTTGATTGCTCCATGCTATATTATCTACTATTTTGGGCAATATTGGACTTTATTTTCCACTTCTATATTATTTTTGGGACTAACCTATTAACCGGAGGCCCAGCCCAGGTTTGCTGTTTTTTGCCTATTTCAGTATTTCGAAGAAAAGGAATATCAAACTGAGTCGAAATGGAACGAAATCAACTCGAGAAGTTATTTTTGGAAGGAAAGCCACCGGATAGACTTGGACGCTACGTCAGAAGATACGGGAGCTGGCCACGAGGGTGGGGGCGCGCCCCCCTGCATCGTGGGGCCCCCGAAGCTCCACCGATGTACCCCTTGCACCCATATATACCTCGTATCATAAAACATCGAGCAGAAGATAGATCGGGAGTTCCGCCGCCGCAAGCCTCTGTAGCCACCAAAAACCTCTCGGGAGCCCGTTCCGGCACCCTGCCGGAGGGGGAACCCATCACCGGTGGCCATCTTCGTCATCCCGGCGCTATCTATGACGAGGATGGAGTAGTTCACCCTCGGGGCTGAGGGTATGTACCAGTAGCTATGTGTTTGATCTCTCTCTCTCTCTCTCTCTCTCTCTCTCTCTCGTGTTCTCTCTCGTGTTCCCTCTATGGGACGATCTTGATGTATCCCGAGCTTTGCTATTCTAGTTGGATCTTATGATGTTTCTCCCCCTCTACTCTCTTGTGATGAATTGAGTTTCCCCTTTGAAGTTATCTTATCGGATTGAGTCTTTTATGAGAACACTTGATGTATGTCTTGCCGTGCTTATCTATGGTGACAATGGGATATCATGTGCCACTTGATGTATGTTTTGGTGACCAACTTGCGGGTTCATCCCATGAACCTATGCATAGGGGTTGGCACGTTCTTGACTCTCCGGTAGAAGCTTTGGTGCACTCTTTGAAGTACTTTGTGTTGGTTGGATGAATCTGAGATTGTGTGATCATATCGTATAATCATGCCCATGGATACTTGAGGTGACAATGGAGTATCTAGGTGACATTAGGGTTTTGGTTGATTTGTGTCTTAAGGTGTTATTCTAGTACGAACTCTTTATTAGATCGATCCGAAATAATAACTTTGAGGTGGTTTCGTACCCTACCATAATATCTATGTTTGTTCTCCGCTATTAGTGGCTTTGGAGTGACTCTTTGTTGCATGTTGAGGGCTTGTTATATGATCTATCTATGTTATTATTGTTGAGAGAACTTGCACTAGTGAAAGTATGCACCCTAGGCCTTGTTTCCTAGCATTCCAATACCGTTTACACTCAACTTTACCACTTCTTACCTTGCTGTTTTTATATTTTCGTATTACAAAAACCTATATCTACCATCCATGTTGCACTTGTATCACCATCTCTTCGCCGAACTAGTGCACCTATACAATTTACCATTGTATTAGGTGTGTTGGTGACACAAGAGACTCTTTGTTATTTGGTTGCAGGGTTGTTTGAGAGAGACCATCTTCATCCTGCGCCTCCTACGGATTGATAAACCTTAGGTCATCCACTTGAGGGAAATTTGCTACTGTCCTACAAACCTGTGCACTTGCAGGCCCAACAACGTCTACAAGAAGAAGGTTGTGTAGTAGACATCATCTAACACGTTGTGACGATGTGCATGAGGATGGATCAACATGTGGAGCGTTGGTGTATACATAGCAACACCAAGTGCTGGCTTAGCTAGGTAGCAACCTGGACTAGCTTGAAGCTGAGGACGTACTTGGTAACCATGTAGCAGGACACGAATGTCACCACCACATCAACATCAAGAGGAGATAGGGGATCCGTACTTGTCCAAGGAGTAAGATAGCGGTGGAAAGCTGAGTCCGTTGGCATTGCCCTTTTCTGATAGCTAAGATCATTAAGGGTTGCCAGCACGACCAGGAGAAAAGCATGATCCAGTGTAGAAGCATGTCTACCACCAAAACGATAGATGGGGAAGAAGAAATAAACCTGGTGCGATACCCGAGGCACCATCCTGCAAACGGTGTCCGGGACACTCGATATCACTCCGCTGGGATGGATATGACACCAAACACCGAAGAACGGCCTCAAAGAAATTGGCGGGATGCAGGGGCTGAGCTGTAGTGCATCCGAACCGATGCCAGCTACACTCACAAGATAAACCGTTAGCCACAAATAATAAGTCTATATGCATGCTATGCAACAAACAAATGTAGCAACCAAATGCAACAAACCAGACAGAATCTATACTACCGGTTTCTACCCTCACGCTAACTAGGGCATCCTACAGCCAGACCTGGCTCTAATACCAAGCTCTGTGGCATCCCGGCTCAGAGAAACCGGAACACCCCGTATTCCAGCACAGAGATCAAGTCTTCTGGAATACGGCACTGCTCGACAAAGAACAAATCAACTTTTATTACAATGCATAAGGGTACAAGCATCTGATGTTACAAAGGATCACATCAGCACGGCGACACTTTGCCTGCTAAGGAAGCTCTATGCTAGGAGCAGAATAACTCGTGGCAGCGAAATACTTCTAGCAGCAGAACAATGATGACGGTGTTGAACTCCACTCTGCAGGGGCTCTGGCTGGGACACGATATAGCACGCACGATCAGTAACCTCGACAAGCAACCAATTACGGCATCACCTGCAATCTGGCATGATACACCAGGTCAGTACATTGAATGTACTTGCAAGCTCACAACAACCAAAAGCATCAAAGCAAAACAACAACATAGCATCAACAGGTTAAGTTATTAACAACTACTATGATGTGGAAACAATAATTAAGCATGATAGGGTACTACTAGAATAACTGCTGAACCACCATCTCAAGAACCATCTCACTCTTGGCTATCCGGCCAAGCAATAAATCACCTCAACCACCTCATGATCCCCGCGTGACCACATCAGAAACTGAATGATCATCCTCAAGATCATCCCAACATCATCATCAACATCCTGCCAAGCTGTTATTGCTCACAGAAAATATATAAGTCATCAAAAAAGTTATTTCATGTGAGTGTTGATTGAACAATGTGACCTAGTACGAACTGTGCCCATGGACGAGGACGCGGCTATCGATAGTTTAAACACACTCTGCAGAGGTTAGCACACTGTACCCACATCATAGAACGCATGGCCTCGTGCTCCCATTCGGGTGGACCAATGGCGTTCCGACAAAACCGGGCCATTGCATGACACTCTCCCAGCCACTCCGACCAACTCCCCTTCGGGCTAAGTCATGGGTGGCCCCGGATGCCACTCTGGACATCAAACGGCCACCGTCGTGGCAAAAACACAAACGGTCCCAAATGGGGGCAGAGGCGCCTGCAACAACTATGAGCACACAAGGTTATCGCCACCTACCGGGCCAACATAAGCGCACGCATAACCTTCCCTAGATGGAGGCACCGGCGAGAGGCATGGCAATAGACCACATTAGGGCCTTCCCATAAAGGTAAATGTGGTTGCACTGGAAAAGCCCGGTTTGGTGGCACCTGACCAACGAAATGACAGAATTTGTCCCCAAGATATAATGATGATAATTGATACTCCGATGTCATATATCCACCTGAAATCCAAGTCATAGCAATATCCAACAAATGATCCAAAGCATAACGTATACATATCATAATACTCCGAGGATAGCATATAACTAATATCATGATGAATCCAAGTATAATGATGCTTGTCGGTGTCAAAACCGGCGGATCTCGGGTAGGGGGTCCCGAACTGTGCGTCTAGGCGGATGGTAACATGAGACAAGGGACACGATGTTTTTACCCAGGTTTGGGCCCTCTCGATGGAGGTAATACCCTACTCACCTTGATTAATATTGATGATATGGGTAGTACAAGAGTAGATCTACCACGAGATCAGAGAGGCTAAACCGTAGAAGCTAGCCTATGGTACGATTGTTGTTCGTCCTACGGACTAAAACCCTCCAGTTTATATAGACACCAGATAAGTTAGAGTTACATAGAGTCGGTTACAATGGTAGGTGAGGGAGTCCCGGATTAAGGGGTGTCCGGATAGCCGAACTATCATCACGGCCGGACTCCAAGACTATGAAGATACAAGATTGAAGACTTCGTCCCGTGTCCGGATGGGACTTTCCTTGGCGTGGAAGGCAAGCTTGGCGATACGGATATGTAGATCTCCTACTGTTGTAACCGACTCTGTGTAACCCTAACCTATCCGGTGTCTATATAAACCGGAGGGTTTTAGTCCATAGGACGGACAACAATCATACCATAGGCTAGCTTCTAGGGTTTAGCCTCCTTGATCTCGTGGTAGATCTACTCTTGTACTACCCATATCATCAATATTAATCAAGCAGGAGTAGGGTATTACCTCCCTCGAGAGGGCCCCAACTGGGTAAAAACATCGTGTCCCTTGTCTCCTGTTACCATCCGCCTAGACGCATAGCTCGGGACCCCTACCCGAGATTCGCCGGTTTTGACACCGACATTGGTGCTTTCATTGAGAGTTCCTCTGTGCCGTCGCCATCAAGTAGGATGCCTCATCTCGTCTTTAAAGATGATACTATCGCCAAAGAAGCCTTGGCCATTGGTCAGACTCTTCGTCTGGGCGGTTTTCTCTTGACCGCTAGTTCGGCCGCCGCGCCGACGGTGACCTCTCGAATCATCGAAACCAATCTCCATGTTAGTTCGGAACTTGTCGAACAGTTAGATCCGATCGAGCTCTCCTCCTTAAACGAGCTCTTGGATCGCATCGCCGCCCTGGGAGTCGCCACAGACTACGACCGGATCGGGCCTAAAACCGATCGGAGAGAGATCAACTCTCCCCAGGCCACCCATCATGTTGCTGTGATAGAGGAGCCATGCGGCAATTCTTCTTCTATCTTAAGGACTAGCTACGTCCGGATTCCCGATCCCTCCATGCCGGATTCCTGCAGAGGGACGGATGTCGATCAAGCCCTGAACTTAAAGTCAGGCGGCGGGTTGGACTCATTGGATAACACTCAAAAATCCAAACTTCCGAGTTCGGAAACTTCTCGGCCCCCGAGTCCTAAATTGGACGGGGTTCCGGATCCAGTACCACCCGCCCACCCAAACATTAGCGATCTCTCTTGAATTCGGCAACAGCCCGCTGAAACAGTACATCATTACTGGGCCAGATTCCTCCTGGTTATGGACAGGATAAAGGACTGCCGAGAGGAGGACGCAATCCCAATTTTCTGCAATAATTGCATGGACAAGGGAATCCTAAACGCCATAAGTCGTCGCGAAATTACACGCTTTGCTGACTTGGTGACCATAGTACAAAAGTACTGTGCGATGGAGAGCGCCTGGAAAACCGAAAGTAAATTTTGGGATAATCCGGCACCGAATACATCCCTAGTCCGAAATAAAAGGGTGCATCATTATCAAGCACCTGGGGCAAATACCAAAACCAAAACCCCTAAAAGTGCAGGAACCGTCTTTGGAGGGTTGGCTAAACGGACCTCGCAAAATTCATAGCATAGAGGGCGCCACTCCAACTCATAGCCTTCGAGCGTGTTGGATACTACGGCGGTGGCCAAAAGTGGCGAAGAGCTTCTAGCTTGAATCCCAGCCCAGCAAGACCCGGTCACGGTGTTAACAGTCTTCGAGACCTTCGCATCAAATAACATGCGAAAATGAACACTCCGCAACCTTGCCGAAGTCTACCAAGTAGCAACAATAAATCCATGGAGTGACACGGCTATTACCTTCAATGCCAGTGACGAACCTAAATTCCGAATAGCCCGAGCACCAGCCGCATTGGTTCTCAGTCTGATAGTGGACGGCTTTCGCCTTACTAAGGTACTCATGGATGGCGGCAGCGGACTAAACCTCATCTACGAGGAAACCCTCCGAAAAATGGAAATAGACTGGAACCGTATTGAGCGAAGCAGCACAACCTTTAGAGTAATAATCCCTAGCCGGGAAGCATGCTGCACAGGAAAATCACACTTGACGTAGTGTTCGGCTCGCCGGACAATTACAGGTTCGAGGAGGTCACATTTCAAGTGGCCCCGTTCAACAGCGGATATCATGCTTTATTAGGACGAGAGGCATTCACAATTTTTCAAGCTATACCCCATTATGGGTACATGAAGCTTAAAATGCTACGACCTAACAGAATCATCACTCTCGCTAGTGATCCAAACATAGCACTCCAGCGGAAAACAAGACAGCCGCACTAGCCCTCGAGGCACTATCCGAAGCCCTAGTGGCCGAGGAACTCACCTTGATCGCTCCACGGTGAACAGGGACGATGTGATACTTGATAAAAGATCCAAGTCCACTTCTTTTAAACCAGCGGATGAAATAGTCAAATTCCAAGTCCACCCAACGGACCCTGCAAAGACGGCTTTCATTGGGGCACAATTAAACCCTGATGTAGACGCCGCACTATGAGAATTTCTACAAGAAAACTGGGACATCTTTGCACGGCACCCTTCGGACATGCCAGAATCCCACGTCGGTGGCCGACCACAGCCTAAATATCCTAAAAGGATTCAAGCCGATCAAACAGGCTCTTGACGCTTTTACGAACCCAAGAGACAGGCCATGGGGAGGAGCTAGCCACACTTTTAGAAGCCGGATTCATCAGAGATATAAAACATCCGGATTGGCTAGCAAACCTGGTGATGGTACCAAAGAAGGATAAATCCTGGCGCCTATGTGTTGACTTTAAAGACCTTAATAAGGCTTGCCCAAAGGATCCCTTCCCCCTCCCTCGAATTGATCAAATTATCAACGCTACAGCAGGACACGACTCATTGTGATTCCTCGACGCATACTCCGGCTACCACCAAATCAAGATGGCAGAGCTAGACCAAGCTGCAACAACATTCATCACTCCATATGGCCCGTTCTGCTTCAACACAATGCCCTTTGGGCTCAAAAATGCCGGTGCAACATATCAGCGCATGATTCAGACATGTCTGGCAAGCCAGATCGGCAAAACAGTGGAAGCATATGTAGATGACGTGGTCGTCAAAACCAAGCACGTCGAAACATTAGTAGACGACTTGAGGCTCACATTCGACAATCTTCGAAAATATGACATCAAGCTCAATCCGGAAAAATGCGTCTTCGGCGTTCTAGCCGGAAAGCTCCTGGGCTTCATTGTGTCCGGTAGACGAATTGAAGCAAACCCAGCCAAGATCCGAGCTCTGTCACAATTGGATATTCCAAAAGACCTCAAACAAAGACAAAAATTGACGGGATGCGTGGCGGCCCTAAGCCGCTTTATTTCCCGTTTGGGAGAAAAGGCGTTACCCTTTACCGCCTCCTCCAGCGCAACGAACACTTCGAGTGGACGGATGCCGCCACGGCCGGACTCGAAGAAATAAAGGCCATCTTGGCAACAAATCTGGTCCTGGCCGCGCCCAATGTAGGCGAACCAATGCTATTATATATCGCCGCAACACATCAAGTTGTTAGTGCGGTGCTCGTTGTCGAACGAGAAACAGACGGACACCGGTTCCCTCTTCAAAAAACGGTTTACTATGTGTCCACTGTCCTAACTCCATGCAAGTCCCGGAACCCACACTATCAAAAGATAGCATACGCGGTGTTCATGGCATCCCGGAAGCTCCGACACTACTTTCAAGAGTGCTCGATAACGGTAGCTTCCGAAGTACCTCTTAACGACATTATAAATAACCGCGACGCAACGGGCCGGATTGCCAAATGGGCCATAGAGCTCCTTCCATTCAACATAACTTATAAGCCACGGTGAGCTATCAAGTTGCAGGTTTTGGCCGACTTCGTGGCCGAATGGACTGAAGCCGAATTCCCTAAAGAGTACGGCGCATACTCCAATTGGATCATGCACTTTGACGACTCCAAAATGTTGGCCGGCCTGGGGGCTGGTGTCGTCCTGACATCCCCAACCGGGGACACAGTCCAATACGTCCTTCAGATAATGTATACGGACTCCAACAACGCAGAATCTGAGGCCCTTACGCACGGCCTCCGGATGGCAGTCTCCATGGGCATTCAACGCCTAGAGGTGCATGGGGATTCGAACCTTGCTATATCTCAAATAAACGGAGACTTTGATGCCAAAGATCCGAAAATGGCAGCATACCGCAATGTGGTCCTAAAAATGGCAGCACGGTTCGAAGGGCTCGAATTTCATCATATAGCCCGGGATAACAACCAGGCGACAGATATATTGGCACGCATCGGCGCAAAACGCGATGCCGTCCCACCCAAAATCTTTTTGGAACGGCTGTTCAAGCCATCCGTACTATGGGAAGGGGAGTCCGGCAATAACAATCCGGACCCAACCGCCTTTACTGACGCCGAACACTCTGACACAATCGGAGGCTCTGCCACCGAGATAACACCCTCCGCCCACGAAATAATGTCGGTTGTCGCCCCGTGGACGGAGCCATTCCTAGCCTACCTAGTTAGGCAGGAACTCCCCGAAGACCAAAATGAGGCCCGCTGCATAGTACGGCGATCTAAAGCCTATAAAGTCCATGAGGGAGAGCTTTATAAGAAAAGCATTACCGGAGTCCGTCAAAGGTGTATATCCGAAGAGGAAGGGTGAAACCTCCTGGCTGAAATTCATGCCGGACTGGGTGGGCACCACGCTGCAGCCCGGGCCCTTGTAGGCAAGGCCTTCCGTACAAGATTTTATTGGCCGACGGCCCGGGCAGATGCGCAGGACTTAGTCCAACGATGCGTCGGCTGCCAGCTTTTTTCTAACCAAAGCCACATGCCACCCACCGCCCTCAAAACTATACCCATCACCCGCCATTCATGCGGTCAGGGCTTGACATGGTTGGACCCCTTAAGGGAGGAACCCACAAGCAAAAATACCTATTGGTCATGGTGGATAAATTCACCAAATGGATAGAGGCCAAGCACTGCTAAAACGGTCGAATCCGGACCGGTGATAGACTTCATATCGTGGGTACTACATCAATTACGGTGTCCCCAACAGTATTATCACTGATAACGGCACCAACTTCACGGCCGATGAGGTCAAATTATGGTGCAAAAACATGGGCATCAAGCTCGATTACGCCTCAGTTTATCACCCTCAAACAAACGACCAAGTCGAACGAGCAAATGGTCTAATCATGAGCGGCATTAAACCCAGACTACTACGGTCCCTCAAGGAATCTAACACGCACTGGGTTGAGGAGCTCAACTCCGTACTCTGGGGGCTGTGGACCACGCCGAATCGTACTACCGGATTCACACCATTTTTTATGGTGTACGGCCGCGAAGGCGTATTGCCTGCGACATAATACATGACTCACCTCGGCGTGCGCATGTATGAAGAAAGAGAAGCCGAGCTCGATTGGCAGGACCGTTCGGACGCATTGGAGGAGGAGCGCGGCGTGGAAAAAGCTCGTTCGCATTCTATCAACGAAGAGGCTCGAAGATATCAAAGCAGGAAATGCACGGGCCAAAGCTTATAACGTTGGCGAACTAGTTCTACGCCTGCCGGACAAGAAAAAGGACAAAATCAAGCCCAAATGGGAAGGTCCCTTCATCATCGACCAGGTCCTGACCGGCGGAGCATACCGTCTGCGAAACGCATCGGATAACCGACTCGAGCCGAACCCATGGAACGCAGCCCGTCTACGAAGATTCTACGCCTAAGTGCAGGACTCCAAGTTCGTCTCCTTCCTCTGTCCACATTTTTTATTTTTGCTGTCTTTTATTTCTCTCCTTCCTCCTCCTTCTTTTTTGCAGCCTCTAGAGGCTCGCTTACGCTTTGTTCGCACATATTTGACGCGCCGTCCGCGCTCATTATACCTGGGGGCTTCTTTAACAGAAGCTTATTTATCTGAACTTTATGCCCAACACATGCGTTAAACTTCCGCATGTACCTTTTATTCACCATTATATGCATCGATATGACTTAAGTTTTGGCCAAGCTGGGTTTGCCTGGCTCTGTGCTTACCCCTCGTTCCCGATTGTTCGGCTAGGTGGTAAAGGAGCACCTCTGCGATTATTACTGCGAATTCGGCGGATGTGTACCTCAGACTAGGTGAAGCCGAAAGCTAGCGTTCTTAAGGGAATATTCGGTCGGTGAAATAAAAGATGATTTTAATTATGTACCCATCTGCCCCCAGATGATTTTCTGCTTTCACATCAGCTTTGACATGCACTGTAGGGCATTCATCCAAGAAAAAGGAACCCTTAACGGAACTATTCTCCCTGGAAGATGTTTCTTACTACCCATGTAATATAACATAACTAGTTGGGCACTTGTCTGATACAACACTAATGACCCCTACGCCTTGTCTCCATGCATACCACGGTTCTTATATAACCACGAAGGTATTCGGACACAGTCCGGACTATTGGGTCCTGAGGTCGAAGCGAAAAGGTCCGCTATGACAAACGATCTACAATCCGGCTAGAAGACATTTCTCATGTCATATTTATTTACAAAGTCAACTTGACTCATTGTATTCCTCCTCAATGCCATCTAACGAGCTATCTAGTTTACAATCTTGCTGAGAATACTTGGCGGCCAATTCTACTTGGCGTACACTAAGCTTTCTGAGGATCTCCATCCCATCAGCCCCCACAGTCCGACCTCGCCATGTGGTTTGGGTCAACCTTCATGTACCGCGTCTTTACCATGACCCGAGCCTCCTGGCGCCTTGACGGCAGGCCGATATCTTCCATAGCCGGAAGCGCCGCCGTGCTCCTTGAAGCCGCTCTGCCCGGCTCCCAAGGCCTTGAGCGAGAGAGATAGATGGCCACAAGGCCTGACCAATGCCTTTCATCACCTGCCGGACTTGTTCGTGCAGCTGACGCAGTTCGGGAAGAAGATCACCCGAAGAACTGGGCATCTCCTCCTCAGGACGACCTGTGAGCAAACCTACATACATGTTTATGTTAGTCACCTTCCTCGCCGAACTCTTTCAAAGTTCGTTCAAGCACTTAATGAAAATGCCGCGACGAAGCCGCCGATTCTCCTTACGGAGTCGGACAACTGGGCACGAACATCCTTTAGTTCCTCGCCCAGCTTGGTGTTGGCGTCTTGGAGGCTATTTTTCTCCTGCCGCACCCTCGTAAGCACGCTCTCGCCGGCCTTTAGCTGGCGCAAGAGCTGCTGCTTGTCCGGATCTAGTCCGGCGCCATCTGCAATATTTTTGTCAGATTTACTCACACGTCGCACTTCATAAAATATTTATCTTCTGAAGCGTATGTTACCAGAGGGGGTCTCTGTGGCTCCTCCTATAGCGGCTAGTGCGACCTCAAGTTGGGCCTGGCACTCTTCAAGCTCCTGGGACAGTCGGGTATTCTTTTCTGTAAGATCCTGCATAACAAATGATCCTTAAATCAGTTATTCTAACTATTTTAAGTCTCGGGGCTCTTGGCATATATAATCATCAAATTTCCTTACCCGTATGTCCTTTACATACTGCTCCGTGGCTCGCTAGACCATCTTGAGCGGCACGGAGGTGCGCATCTCCCGTATCGAAGGCATTCAAGGCCTCTTGGGAGAAACATGCGTCACGAAGAACTGTCCGGCGGCGCCTGTGATTCAAGGCGCTCTCCACCTCGGAGTTGGTGGCGGACAACCTGTCGGCATCCTCTCTGTCGGAGGAGCATCCAACGCCGTCTCGTGCTCGCCTCGACCTCCGGACCCGTCTTTGAAGCCGGGCGGTGAAGGTTCGATTGGCAACCTCTCCGGACTCGATCCGGCGGCGCTCTTTTTCCTGAAAAGAGCACCAGCGTTAATCGCCTTCCAGGAATCAATCACAGGAGTATGGTGACCACGCCATACCGTTCTGCGGCGGAGTTTCGATCCGGACCGCACTTCTTTTTAGAATCTTGAGGCCGCCGCCTTTGTTGGCGGCCGCTGCGGGCTCGGCTTCCTGCCTCGAAGGTACCCCTGCGAAACACCATTGGTATCTGGTGATCAAAAAATATGCATGGGTGGGTCATTATCGAGATTTTGGGACCTCGGTCTCGATTACTGTGAGGCTGGAAGTATTCGGTAATGTCGGCCGTAATTGCAACCAAAGCATTATCGATGCTAAGTTGATAGAACACCCCGTCGATCAACTCCACCTTTATATCCGGATCCTCTTCGGAGGTCGGATCGAGGGACCGTTCCGGATCCTCGGGTTGTGGGGGCGGGTTGTGTATCTTCTCCATAGTCCGGCGCAGTTCCTGCGCAAAAACCATGAAATGAGATATTTAACCACGGGAACATGGATCGGACAGGTCACAGAGATGTTTGCTTACCCAGCTTCGAGGATTATTCGAAGAAAACTCCCTCAGAGGATTGACGCGGAGGAAATCCTCCTCCTCCCCTTTGTACATAGCAGACAAGATCTTCACCAGTTCGGTGACCGATCCCGGCCCTTTGCGGCCATGGCGGGTGGCATCGTCCTCCCCGTTGAAGTCCCACATGGGGTGGCCCCTATATTGGAGCGGCTGCACCCCCCTCATAATGCATATTGCCATGACTCCAATCATGGTTAATCCGGCATGAGCCAGTAACCTTATTCAGCTCATCAAATAGAGGACGTCCTTGTCATGTTCCCTCCGGGGGCTTCGAGGGCGCCAGCTTAGGCGCTTCTTCAGAGGAGCATTGCTGAACTCCGGAAGGCCGATCCGAACAGGATCCGGCAGCGGGACGTCCTCCATATAAAACCATTCCGAGGGCCAGTCTTCGGACGCCTTCTTTGGGGTTCCGGATAGGTATCCGGTCCCGGCGATGCGCCATAGCTCGGCTCCGCCCACTTGATATATTGACCCCTCATGAGAACGGGGTACTAGGCAGAATAATCTCTTCCACAGCCCGAAATGAGCCTCGACGCCCAAGAACAGCTCGCAAAGGGCTACGAAGCCCGCAATGTGCAAAATGGAGGCAGGCGTAAGGTGGTGCAACTAGAGGCCGTAGAACTCCAAGAGCCCCCGGAGAAACGGATGGATTGGAAATCCGAGTCCACTTACTAGATAAGAGATGAAACACACCCGCTCTCCTTTAGAAGGATCGGGGACACTCTCCGCTTGCTTTCCGCCCTTGTAGGTGGCGAGTCCGGCTCGAACCGGAACCATCAAGGCCGGGGGAAGAAATCCCTTGGTTTGGAGTATAACTAGCTCGCTATGCAGGACTGTGCATCTCTCCCAACTTCCAGGCTGAGGGCTGGGAGCGCGAGAGGAGGAGCCGCGTCGACTGTCCATGATGGAATGGGCTTTGGTCAGGGGAGCTCCGATGAAAGCTCGCGAAGGAGGGATGGTGTGACTCAGATCTAGATCCTCGCCCCCTTTTATAGGCAGCTCGTTTGCACAGCTAGGGGGTAATTGTAAAAATACCCAGGCCTTTCGTATTCATTCAAACACGTGGAAGATGGCCATTATTGGGCACAGAAGCCAAGGAGCGTAGCATTTATCGAAGCGGACCTTTGTTCAACAGTATATGGAATTTGGAGAAGAACCCGCCTCGTAATGCGAAGACAATCGGCCTTGCGGACTCATCGTCATTGAAGCCTGGTTCGGGGGCTACTGAGGGAGTCCCGGATTAGGGGGTGTCCGGATAGCCGGACTATCATCACGGCTGGACTCCAAGACTATGAGGATACAAGATTGAAGACTTCGTCCCGTGTCCGGATGGGACTTTCCTTGGCGTGGAAGGCAAGCTTAACGATACGGATATGTAGATCTCCTACCGTTGTAACCGACTCTGTGTAACCCTAACCTATCCGGTGTCTATATAAACCGGAGGGTTTTAGTCCATAGGACGGACAACAATCATACCATAGGCTAGCTTCTAGGGTTTAGCCTCCTTGATCTCGTGGTAGATCTACTCTTGTACTACCCATATCATCAATATTAATCAAGCAGGAGTAGGGTATTACCTCCATCGAGAGGGCCCGAACCTGGGTAAAAACATCATGTCCCTTGTCTCCTGTTACCATCCGCCTAGACGCACAGTTCGGGACCCCCTACCCGAGATCCGCCGGTTTTGACACCGACAGTAGGAGATCCACATATCCGTATTGCCAAGCTTGTCTTCCACGCCAAGGAAAGTTCCATCCGGACACGGGACGAAGTCTTCAATCTTGTATCTTCATAGTCTAGGAGTCCGGCCAAAGATGATAGTTCGCTATCCGGACACCCCTAGTCCAGACTCCTCGGTAGCCCTGAACCAGGCTTCAATGA
This sequence comes from Aegilops bicornis, assembly GCA_021605145.1. Classification (NCBI taxonomy): domain Eukaryota; kingdom Viridiplantae; phylum Streptophyta; class Magnoliopsida; order Poales; family Poaceae; genus Aegilops; species Aegilops bicornis. The sequence continues at coordinate 710,987,339 of CM038675.1, forward strand.
CGACGAGTCCGGCGCGCATATTGTCTTCGGCATTGCAAGGCGGGTTACTCCTCCGAATACTCCATAGAAGGTTTTGAACACAAGGATAGTGTCCGGCTCTGCAAAACAAGTTCCACATACTACCGTAGAGAGAATAATTTTTGCACAGATCTGCTGACGTATTCCGCAACGTGACATCACACCACGGCCAGGTCTTTATATGAATCATTTTTTTACTATTCCACCTCCGCGCGTTTAGCGAGGCGGTTTCCTTGGCACGTCTTATCAAGGCGTAGATCATGCCCCCTTATTCCGGGATTCTCATCAATACGGACGTGGGTAACCCAACCATGCCCGTTGGCACGCCTCCTCTATCGAAGGCGATTCCTAATCGACCACGGGGATGGCTCTTGGTATTCAACCTCTTTATAATGAGACCAAGGCCCTCTTCTTTTTTACACCCTCCATCGAGTTTGCCCCGCGCTTCGAGTTCCAACACCCAAAGCTTCAGATTTAGGCGCTTCGAACCTTCGACGATGTCCGGCTCCGACCAGCTCGGCCGATGGATGTCTTCTTCCGTCATAGAAGAAGATCTGCTAAAGCTGCGAGACGCCAGGTGAGGGAGTCCTGGACTAGGGGGTGTCCGGATAGCCGAACTATCATCACGGCCGGACTCCATGACTATGAAGATACAAGATTGAAGACTTCGTCCCGTGTCCGGATGGGACTTTCCTTGGCGTGGAAGGCAAGCTTGGCGATACGGATATGTAGATCTCCTACCATTGTAACCAACTCTGTGTAACCCTGACCTATCCGGTGTCTATATAAACCGGAGGGTTTTAGTCCATAGGACGAACAATCATACCATAGGCTAGCTTCTAGGGTTTATCCTCCTTGATCTCGTGGTAGATCTAGTCTTGTACTACCCATATCATCAATATTAATCAAGCAGGAGTAGGGTATTACCTCCATCGAGAGGGCCCGAACCTGGGTAAAACATCGTGTCCCTTGTCTCCTGTTACCATCCGCCTAGACGCATAGTTCGGGACCCCCTACCTGAGATCCGCCGGTTTTGACACCGACATTGGTGCTTTCATTGAGAGTTCCTCTGTGTCGTCACCGATAGGCCCGATGGCTCCTTCGATCATCAACAACGATGCAGTGTAGGGTGAGACCTTTCTCCCCGGACAGATCTTCGTGTTCGGCGGCTTTGCACTGCGGGCCAATTCGCTTGGCCATCTGGAGCAGATCGAAGCTTACGCCCCCGGCCATCGTGTCAGATTTGGAAGTTTGAACTATCTGGCCGATATCCGCGGAGACTTGATCTTCGACGGATTCGAGCCGCAGCCAAGCGTGCCGCCTTTGTCTCGATGGGCTTGATCTAGCTCTGCGGCGAGCGATTGCCAGGAGGCCGCACCAGCATCCGCTCCGACCCTCAATCCGGAGCCGGATTCCCCGATCGAGGACGAGTGGTTGGACACCGCCTCGGGGGCTACGATCTCCACGGTGATTGAGCCGAACTCTATCCCTGTCCCCTGCGAAGACCGTGACTCCAAGGTGCCGGACTCCTCTCCGGACTCCGAACCCTCCGCACCCCTACCAATCGAATCTGATTGGGCGCCGGTCATGGAGTTCACCGCCACGGACATCTTTTCAAAGACTCGCCCTTTGGCGACATCCTGAATTCACTAAAGTCTCTCTCCCTATCCGTAGAGCCTGGCGGATTACGGTCGGGAAGGTTGAGATGCGGACGACGAAGAAATTCAACGCCCACCCACCACCCACTTTGTAGCCACTGCCGGTGACTTAACCGACATGCTCGACCGACTCGAAGACATCGACGGTATGGACGACGATCTTTGAGAGCGACCAAGACCCAGCGCCTACGGGACACTGGAAGGCCACCTCGTCATACGACATATACATGGTGGACATCCCAAAAGATGGGAACGGCGATGGAACAACGGAGGATGACCCCTCCAAGAAGCAACTGAAGCGCCGACGTCAGCGGCGCCGCTCTAAATCCCGCCACAGCAAAAACGGTGATTCCGGCACGGGAGATAATAACACCCCGGACAGTGTCAAAGACAACCCCTCCGGCGGGACTCGGCGCAGGAGGAGGGAGAAGCAAGTCCGCACGACGGTGCGCAGAAAGAGAGGTCGAGGATGATAATTATGCGCCTCCCTCGAAGATGAGGCAAGCCTCGACGACGGCAATTTGTCGTGCGTGAGGATCCCGCCGAACAGGAGCGTTTCAATCGCTGGCTTATAGCCATGGCAAGCAGCCTCAAGAAAAAGCAGCAACAGCTTAGAGCTGATCAGGACCTGCTAGCTGACAGATGGATCAAGTCCTCGCGGTGAAGAGTATGAACTCGAACGCCCCTCAAAAGCTACCCAAACGCAGGCCGTTGCCTCGGTCAGAGGAAGCACCCAAGTCACCAGCGTACGACATGGCAGACCGGCCACCTCGTGGCCACGATAGAGAGGCCTCTAGACCCTCCGTTCAAGCCGTACCCTGACGCCGTTCAAAAAGTACCAGGGCACAGGAAAACGCGCCGAACTTGCGAGATATATTGGAGGATAAGGCAAAACATACAAGATCGATCTACGGATCGCGTGGGCGCCCAACGACGCGGGATGATCACCGTCACGCCGGATCTGAGAAACTCCGGCGGGGCGAACACAATAGACAAAGCTCATTTGAGCTGCGTCGTGATATAGCCCAATACAGAGGCGCCAAGACATCCACTATGCTTCACAGATGAAGTAATGGATCATAAAATCCCCGAGGGCTTTAAACCCGTAAACATCGAATCATACGATGGTACCACAGATCCTGCGGTCTGGATCGAGGATTATCTCCTCCATATCCACATGGCCCGCGGTGATGATCTACATGCCATCAAATACCTCCCCCTCAAGCTTAAAGGACCAGCTCGGCATTGGCTTAACAGCTTGCCAGCAGAATCAATTGGTTGTTGGGAGTACCTGGAAGCCGCATTCCTTGATAACTTCCAGGGCACATATGTGCGACCACCAGACGCCGATGACCTTAGCCATATAATTCAGCAGCCAGAAGAATCGGCCAGACAGTCCTGGACACGGTTCCTAACAAAGAAAAATCTAATCATTGATTGTCCGGATGCAGAGGCCCTTGCAGCCTTCAAACATAACATCCGCGACGAGTGGCTTGCCCGGCACCTAGGACAGGAAAAGCCGAAATCTATGGCAGCCCTCACAACCCTCATGACTCGCTTTTACGCGGGAGAGGACAGCTGGCTAGCTCAAAGCAACAACTTGGCCAAACACCTTGATAGTTCGGATACCAAGGATAGCAATGGCAGGCCGCGTCGCAACAAGAACAAGCGCCGATTAACGGCGATAATGCTGAAGATACGGCCGTCAATGCCAGATTCAGAGGCTCTAATCCCGGTCAGCGGAAGAAGCCATTCAAAAGAAATACCCAGGGCCCGTCCAACTTGGACCGAATACTCGATCGCTTGTGCCAGATACATGGCACCCCCGAAAAACCAGCCAATCACACCAACAGGGATTATAGGTGTTCAAGCAAGCAGGCAAGTTAAGTGCCGAACTCAATGACAAGGGGCTGCATAGTGATGACGAGGAAGAGCCCCGGCCGCCGAACAACAGAGGATAGAAGGGTTTTCCCACACAAGTGCGGACGGTGAACATGATATACGCAACCCATATACCCAAAAGGGAGCAGAACCGTGCACTAAGGGACGTATATGCGACGGAGCCAGTCGCCCCGAAGTTCAACCCATGATCTTCCTGCCCGATCACCTTCGATCAAAGGGACCACCCTACTAGCATCCGTCACGGCGGTTTCGCCGCATTGGTTCTTGACCCAATTATCGACGGATTTCACCTCACCGTAGTCCCGATGGGCCAGCGGTAGCAACTGAACACTTTTATCAGGATACAGTGCACAAAATGGGCATAGACCCCTCAAGGATTAAACCTACAAAGACGACCTTTAAAGGCGTCATACCGGGTGTAGAAGCCAATTGTACAGGCTCAGTTACACTCGAGGTGGTCTTAGGATCTCCGGATAACTTCCGAAGCAAAGAGTTAATCTTCGACATAGTCCCGTTCCGCAGCGGCTATCATGCACTGCTCGGACGAACCGCATTTGCAAAGTTCAATGCGGTGCCGCACTACGCATACCTCAGGCTCAAGATGCCAAGCCCTCAAGGAGTAATCACGGTCAACGGAAACACCGAACGCTCTCTCCGAACGGAGGAGCACACGCCGGCCCTCGCGGCGGAGGTGCAAAGCAGCCTCTCACAGCAACTCTCGAGTCCGACCACTAAGCGTCCGGACACTGCCAAACGCGCCTGGAGTAACCTACAACAAGACCGCCTAGCACGATTCAAGCACGCGTAGCAATCCGGCCCCAACCCCAGCCCTCGCGAAGTTGCAAAGCCAGTACCACGCGTACATAACTATGCTCTGGAGATACCATGGGCATAAGGGGAGGGGCACGACCACGACACTCCAAGAATGCAGCTCGACCGCACCAGGGGCTCCCGATTGTGTCATTCTTTTTCTTCTTTCTTTCCTTTTTTTTCAGGACTCCGTTTTCCAGAAGTCCTGTCCGGCACTAGAATCGCCGAACTCACGATGCAACAGCCAGGGAAGCAGAAAGCTACGTCGAGTGTTCAGGTGGTCTCTATTACGAGCATTATACCTGTTTTACATACCATCCATGACTTACCCTTGGAGGGGGACATGTTAGATAGTCCCATCCCTTGCTTATCGCACTATTTGTATCGTTCTGCTTTCATCGCAGTACCCTTTTGAATAAACAATGCATAGCTTTTGCCTATTATTGCACCCTTTTTTATCTATATATATGTTCATATCATGACATGTTGCACCCGTACACTTTGGTACGGCCAATACACCAGGGGCTTAAGTACCCCACAATTATGGTGTGATAAATCCGAACACTTTCACAAGTGCGGCACCCGAACTTATAGCATTATATGAATCGGCTCCGAATCATGTCTTGGGTCAATAGTTGGGTTTGCCGGCTCCGCTTTTTGGTACCTTACTTTCCGTTATATCGGCTAAGGTAGCACCAGGAGAACCATCGCAATTGTGCCTCCGGTTGAGCTGGGTCGAGCACCTCGATGGAGAAAGCTAAACCTGACCGTCATGATAGGGCGAGAGCGATCGCTGTTCGAGAGGTTTTTCGGGTCCCTAAAGACTTATGCCGCTTAGAGCGAGGAACCGGAGTTGTCCGGCCAAAGGCGTGGATAGCGCCCGAACTCGGTCTTCCGAATACTAGGGGCTTCACCAAATTTAAAATTATAGAATTCTATGGCTAAGTGAGAGTGTTCAAGCATTATAAGTCCGGTTGCCTTGTTCGTTGCGTTGAGCGCCTCAATAGATGGACCCAAGAATGGGAACAAGAGTGCTCAAGTTTATCCCGAACACCCCAGCACTCGTGGCATGGGGGCTGAAGCCAACGACTTGCCATCTCTCAAACTTGATAAACGGCCGCACAGAAGGTAATATTTTAAATTAAACAAGCGTTGCTTAGCGCATATAAACAAGTTTTCAGCATACAGGATAACAAATGTGAGTCTATTCAAAAATTACATCTTTGGAGGCATCCGCTATTCGGCGGGCACCCTTTAGGAGGCCCTCATAGTACATTTCGGGCGTGCTATGCTCCTTGCCCTTTGGTGGCCCGTCCGTCACAAGCTTCTCCGCATCCAGCTTGCCCCAGTGCACTTTAGCACGGGCAAGGGCCCGACGGACACCCTCAATGCAGACGGAGCGCTTGATGACTTCAATCCGTGGACAGGAGTCCACCAGCCGCTGCACCAAGCTGAAGTAGCTCCCAGGCATGGCCTCCAATGGCCACAGCCGCGCTATAAGGCCCTTCATGGCCTGTTCGGCGACCTTGTGGAGCTCGACCAGCTGCTTCAGCTGGTCGCTCAGGGGCACTGAATGTTGGGCCTCAGCATACTGAGACTAGAACACCTTTTCCGTCGAGCTCCTCTCCTTGGCGCGGTAGAATGCGGCAGCATCAGACGCACTACGGAGCAAATCTGCGAATGCTCCTGGAGAGCTCCGAATCCGGGTAAGTAATAGGTAATTCACTTGCACATGCTTACTTTGCATAAAGAATGCCTTACCCGCCGCTATCTTTTTTAATGCTTCAATTTCTTGGAGGGATTTTTGGGCCTCGGCCTTAGCAGCTTTGGCACTCTCAAGAGCCGAGGCAAGCTCGGACTCTCGGGTCTTCGAGTCACGCTCCAAACTCTCGTGTTTTTCCACGACAGCTTGGAGCTCTTGCCGTACCTTGGCCAGCTGCGCCTCCCCCTTCTTTCGCTCAGTGCGTTCCATAGCCGCTTTGTTTTCGGCCACGGACACCGCTTCCTTCAGGGTCGCCACCTCGTTCGTGGCCCCTGCAGTACCCATGTTATTCCTTTATTTTTTGGCAACCAAAACCTTTTCTATAAGTTATTTTTCTTAATAAGGTATTATTTACCTTCCTTGTCCTCGAGCTGCTTCTTGGCTTGTCCGAGCTCGTTCTCGGACCGCTCGAGGTTCTGCTTCAGTGCATTGACCTCCGCAGTCAATGCGGCAGAGGTCAGCAGCGCAACCTGCATTCCCATATCGACATCCTTATGTTAGACTCATGTGTATATCTTTTTAGATCCTTAGTCCGGCTTTTCTTTCCGAACACCGAACTAAGCATCAGGGGCTACTGTCTATGCGGTAATATTTTTACATATTCTAAACTTACCTCAAAGCCTGTTAGAAGGCTAGTACAGGCTTCGGTCAGCCCGCTCTTGGCGGACTGAACTGTTTGGATCACCGCACTCATAACAGTGCGGTGCTCCTCCTCGATGGAGGCGCCGTTAAGCGCCTCCAGTAAGCTATCCGGTGCCTCCGGTTGGACAGAGGACACCGGCGTCTTACCCTTCTTACGAAGGGACCGCTTCTTTGGACTCCGGAACCGCTGAAGGTTACGGCATGGAGTCCGGACAAGGGTCGGGCTTAGAGCCCTGGGGTCTTGCCCCACGCTCGAGTCCGGGAGGTCGCCTTGTGGCGCCTCCTGCGCCACCTCCTCTTGACCAGGCCCCCCTTGGGGCACCACCTCGGCGTCGTCCACAGTGTGAGGCGAGGAGGCGGTCGGAAGTGAAGTACTCTCCATTTCCGATGAACCCAGGGACCCGCTCGTCGAAGCGGCTAGGTCGCTCTTGGGCGGGCTGCATGATTGTTCGACATTAGAGAACACTATGCTATAATGAAAAAGCCATGGGCATCCGGACACTTACGATCTCGCCAGGGGCTTGGCCCTTGCTGGCCAATCCTCCTCGTCGCTGTCGACGTTGGTGGAGAAGTCCGGAGGAAGGGTTCTTCCTTTCTTGGACCCTCCAGCCTCCCCAGTTGAGGCGGCCTTCCTTTTCCTCTCCTCCCCCGCTGGGGGAGAAGCTCCTTTTTCCTCCTCCTCGTCCTCAGGAGAAGATTCTGCTTCGGAATCTGACAGCACCTAGCGTCGGGAGCTCCTTCGAGTTCCCGTAGCCTCCTTCTTGGCCTTCTTCAACGGCACCACATGGGGTGCCGGAGCCAGCAGCCCCGTCAACCGGGCGTCCGCTGGGTCTTACGGCAAGAAGGGAGCCGGATTAATCTGTCCCACGTCTTCAGCCAGTCTGTCAAAGATTAGGGAGTTTTAGATCCCACATAGAGTCATTCTATGAAAAAAGAGTCCCGTAAAGGGCAAAATAACTTACCTCGCCGGCTGGACGTTGCGAGTTGTATCCGCGATCTTCCGTAGCGGAGGAGGGAGCCTCGGCGCCCTTGAACAACCCCTTCCAGGCGTCTTCGTACGTAGTGTCGAAGACCCTTTGTAGAGTCGAGTGTTGTGCCGGATCGAACTCCCAAAATTTGAAGGCCCGTTGTTGGCATGGGAGGATCCGGCGAATGAGCATCACCTGGATTACGTTGACAAGCCTGAGATTCTTGTCCACTAGGTTTCGGACGCATGTTTGGAGTCCGGATGTCTCGTCCAAATTCTCCCAAGTCAGGCCCGTCTCTTTCCATGACGAGAGCCGTGTGGGCAAGCCAGATCTGAATTCGGGGGCCGCCACCCATTTGGGGTCGCGTGGCTCGGTGATGTAGAACCACCCCGATTGCCACCCCTTTATTGTCTCCACAAAGGAGCCCTCGAGCCATAGGACTTTGGCTATCTTGCCAACCATGGCGCCTCCGCACTCCGCTTGCCGGCCGCCCACGACCTTCGGCCTGACGTTGAAGATCTTCAGCCATAAGCCGAAGTGGGGCTGGATGCAGAGGAAGGCCTCGCACACGACGTTGAACACTGAGATGTTGAGGATGAAATTCGAGGCCAGGTCGTGGAAGTCCAGGCCGTAGTAGAACATGAGCCCCCGGAAAAATGGGTGAAGTGGAAAACCTAGTCCGCGGAGGAAGTGGGGGAGAAACACAACCCTCTCATGGGGCCTGGGGGTTGGAATGAGCTGCCCCTCATCGAGAAGCATGTGCGCGATGTTGTCGGACAAATATCCGGCCTCCCGCAGTCTTGTGATGTGCCCCTCCGTGACGGAGGAGGCCATCCACCTGCCTCCCGCTCCTGACATGGTTGGAGAAGGTTGAGGTGGTGTGTGCGGACTTGGGCGCTAGAGCTCGGGTGCGCGAGAATGGAGGAGCAAAGGAGGAAGAAGGCGTAGGTGAAAAGGTGGATCCTTATCCCCTTATATGAATGGACGAAGCTATGTGTGCCCCACCAGCCTGGTAAAACTCGCTTATCTCCCAAGCACCGTAATCAATGGCGCGGATGGGTTACCCACGTCCATATTGATGAGGATCCCGGAATAAGGGGGCACGATCTATGCTTTGATAAGACGTGCCAGGGAAACCGCCTCGCTAAACGCGCTAAGGTGGAACGGTAAAAAACGATTCATATAAAGGCCTGGCCGTGGTGTGATGTCACGCCGCGGAATACGTCAGCAGATCTGTGCAAAAGTTATTATCTCTACGGTGGAATGTGGAACTTGTTTTGCAGAGCCGGACACTATCCTGGTGTTCAAAACCTTCAATGAAGTATTCGGAGGAGGAACCCGCCTTGCAATGTCGAAGAAAATATTATAGCCGGACTCGTCGTCATTGAAGCCTGGTTCAGGGGCTACTGAGGGAGTCCTGGACTAGGGGGTGTCCGGATAGCCGAACTATCATCATGGCCGGACTCCAAAGACTATGAAGATACAAGATTGAAGACTTCGTTCCGTGTCCGGATGGGACTTTCCTTGGCGTGGAAGGCAAGCTTGGCGATACGGATATGTAGATCTCCTACCATTGTAACCGACTCTGTGTAACCCTAACCTATCCGGTGTCTATATAAACCGGAGGGTTTTAGTCCGTAGGACGAACAATAGTCATACCATAGGCTAGCTTCTAGGGTTTAGCCTCCTTGATCTCGTGGTAGATCTAGTCTTGTACTAGCCATATCATCAATATTAATCAAGCAGGAGTAGGGTATTACCTCCATCGAGAGGGCCCGAACCTGGGTAAAAACATCGTGTCCCTTGTCTCCTGGTACCATCCGCCTAGACGTACAGTTCGGGACCCCCTACCCGAGATCCGCCGGTTTTGACACCGACACCAGGTATCTAACCGGCGAGATTTTGCATAGGCTGCCTGCTCCAGGGCAGGTCATTCCCACTCCCGAGCCCGGCGAGAGTGTGGTGTTCGTGTCTCACTTCCTTCAGGATTTAGGCTTCCCGACGGATCCCTTTGTGCGGGGGCTCATGTTTTATTATGGGCTGGATTTCCATGACTTGAATCCGGAGTCCATCCTCCATATCTCATCATTCATTGTCGTATGTGAAGCCTTCCTCCATATTACCCCTCACTTTGGATTGTGGCTCAAGACCTTCAAGGTGGAGCCGAAGATGATCGAGGGGCAACAAACAGAGTGCGGAGGGGAGATCATAAGCAAGTGTGCTGATGCTCCGTGGCCCGAGGGCTCTTTTCAAGAGGAGCTTGGTTTGTGGAAACGGGAGTGGTTCTATATCACCGCTCTGTGGGCACCAAATGGGTGGCGCCTCCGCCTTCCGGGCCAGCCCACCACAAGTTGGTGTCATGGGTCAACAAGGGGCTCGACTGGGGGCCGTCGAAGGACGTCCCTCTGTTGCAGGGCCGTATTCGAGATCTCCAAGAAAGAGAGATCAATCTGGTCGCAGTGGCGCAGGTTATGTTGATTTGGCGCCTTTTGCCCTGCAAACGTCGCCCCCTCCGTTTGTGGGAATTCAACCCAGAGGGACCACGAGCTCTCCAACATTTTATGGGTACGACGCCCGTGGAGATTTATAAACTGTTCTTCGGATCACAGGAGAAGTGTCCGGACCTGACTAAGGACGCAGGACTAAGCTGCAATCGCCCAGATACTCAAGTAAGTAGTCATGTACCCGGACAGGCTATCCATTAATTTATCATAAACTTGCCCTTAAAGGAGTTGTTTCTTGAACAGGAGTGGATAGCCAAGGCAAAGTTGATAAGGTGTCCGGCTCCCCTCCCAGAGACCACGCCGGATCCCATGCTGACCAAGTTGTTGAAGGTCGCGCCTTTTAAAGAAGGCGAAGGGGGAGCGGGGAAGCAACTGCCTCCAGGAAGGAGGCTTTCAAGGAAGGAGGGACCAAAAGTTCCACCCTCCAAGGAGAGAAGAGGACCGCTTCGGAAGATTCGAAGGTTAAGGCCTCAAAGAGGGGAAAGAAATCTTCGTCAGAGAGTCCGGCGCCGGGTGGTATCCCAACCGCACTATTCCCCCAAGGGGATCAACCCTCCAGCGAGCCGTAAGTAAAAAAGAGGGGGTCCTATGAATAAAGAACATCCCTGTATTTATTTCTGAAGATAACTGAAATTGTACGTTGTAGTTCGGATCTCAACCCTTCTCAGCAGAGCTCGTCTTCGGGTGATCTTCTTCCGGAGATGATGGAGAGCGAAACACCTCCACCTGTCGCACCTTCATGCGAGGCGGACGACCCTGAGGTGTCGTCGCGGAGGGTTTCCGAGTCCCGCGGGCCGGAAGGTCCGGCGCCAAGCTGGCGTCTTGGTCGGAGGAGCTGAAGGATCTCCTCGGGCGAGCGGCTATCTCAGAAGATCACCGTGCGCTAATGGGTATGGTGATTGAAAGAATTGCATCCACTGAGAGCGGATTGCATGAAGCTGTCAGAAGCTTACTGACGAGGTTCGAGGTACGCGAAAATGATGTACTTTCTGACAGTTATGCATATAGAATGCGCCGTGTATAGATAGTAGCCCCTGAGACTCGGTATGTTGTCAAAATTGACAGCATGCCGAGGATCATAATCTCAGTTATAACATATCACCGCTCCTAAATAGGTGGCGGGGCGTCCGGTGGCCAGCCGGACTGATGAATTTGCCAAACTAAAGCGGCAACTTGACGAGGCAGATGCGGACATCGCGCTTGTCAATAAGCGGTTTGATGAGTCACAAGGTATGCGACTTCTTCACGGACGCCTGGTAAGGGAGCTTGATGCCCGTGCCTTACTACTTGTAAGCTTAATGCAGGTGGTGCCACTGCTGTGGAGGAGCTGCGGGCGGAACTCGCCGAAGAGCTAAAAGCCGAACGGGCTGCTCACTGCCGAAGCAAAGAGGAAATGGCCGATATGGCCATAAAGTTGAAGAATGCTACCGACCGCTGCGGGGTTCTTGAAAAAGAACGTCAAGCAGAGCAAGAGGACCTGAAAAAGGCCACCGCCGAAGCCAAGGATGCCCGCTCCGCAATGAGAGCTGCAAAGGAGGAGCTGCGTCAGGCTGTGGATGTTGCTTCTTTGGAAAGCCTTTTACTGCTGCGGAGGAAATATCTGGATCCGGTATGCTCAGTTGGACAAGTTGTGGAGTTCGGAGGATGCTTATCTAGACTTAGCGGCAAGCGCTATGCGACGCGATTGAGCACTTCCGAGGCGAAGGGGCCTGTAAGGGAAGAGCTATATTGGTCGCAATTCCATAGTCCGGAGCGTCCTCTTCCGTTGACCGATCGGTTGGTCGAATGGGTCGAGCTGAATCGATTATCCAGACTTGCCATGAAGCATGTCATGACTCATTTGTGGCCAGGCGGACCCCAGCCGAAGAGTTATTTTTGCTTAGTGCAGCAGTTCCTTGGTGCGGTACCGCGTATCGATGCAATGAAGCGGTCGGCATGCATGGAGGGAGCGCGGATGGCCCTTGCCCGTGTCAAGACATACTGGGCGGAGATGAAGGCCACCGAGATTGCATCCCAATATTCGGACAGAAGCCGAGTACCTGTCGAGCACTATTTTGAGGAAGTCCTGCAGGGCGCTCGTTTAATAGAGACGCAGTGCTCGAAGGATGTTATGCTTTAATGGCATGTATGATTTGTGAAAACAATGTTTCAATTTAATGTAAGAGCTTTTTATACTTGTGCCTTCAAGTAGTAAACTACCTCCTGTGCGGCCGTTGATGTATATATGTATATAACCTGAAAGATGGTAGTCCTTGGCTTCAGCCCCCACGCACATAATGCGGGGGTGTTTGCAAAAAAGGCGCATTTTCACACTTGATCCAACGTCTTGGTCCTGTGAAGGAGGTGATAGCGTAGCAAACTAGGCAACCGGACTATAATGCTTTATCACTTTCACTTAGCCATAGGGGTTCGAGGGTGGGGCTACTATATAGCCCCTGGGGGCACCGCACTCTCCCGAATTCGGAGTGCGTATGTGCCTGACTCGAAAACGGTCCTTCGTTAATGCGGAGGAATTCTAAACATTCCGGTGAGTCATCGAGTGGTTGACCAGTCTCTCGCTATATCATGACGATCGGTTTCGGCTTTCTCTACTGAGGTGCTCGCCTGGCCGAACCGGGGCACAATCGCAGTAGTTCTCCTGGTGCCGCATTAGCCGATAGAACGGAACGTAAGGCAGCAAAACACAGGAGCCGGGCAAACCCAACATTTGACCAAAGACATGATTCAGAGCTGATGCATATAAGGCCTAACTCGAGACGCCGAACACTCGCTAAGGTATTCGGTCTTTTATAAAGCGGGCTGAACAATGCCCTTGGTAATAATCCCCTAGTGTCCAGGTACGTGCAAAATTCTGACGCGGCCGATGCCAAAACGTCAGCCTCCTCCTCGGTTATAATAAGAAACCGGGGGATGAGTAACAACAAGAGACAGTAAAAAAGGTTTACGTAGGGTCTTAATCTGAAAAGAATCCTTGCAACGGGTCCCTACTGCATGTCTGCGCATGTGTCTCCGTTGTGCCGTATCCTGGACGGGTATAGCACGGCGTTCATCTGTAAAAGAGAGGAACTTAGTTTGAAAAAAGAAAAAAATATCGTGCGAGAAAAAATTGTACTTTATATTAAATAAAAAGAGTATGGTTCGAAAGGTGAATAAAATTTGAGCTTTATTGTCTCTTGTTGTACGTGCGTGCAGCCCCTTGTATGGGGGTATGCCGCTAGTAGGCGCCGGACTCGTCTAGCCGTGTCCGGGGTTTGAATGACCTATTCAGGTGCTTTGATTAGCGGAGCCGGATATGTGTGGGGCTGTCAAGGCAGTCTCACGTTCTTCCGGACTCGAGTAGCACTTAATACTCCCTTTTAATTAGATGATGCTGCGTGGACTGGGCATTTTAAGTGTAAGAGATGCATAATGTGGTATTGCGTTAAAGCGGGCGAAAGCTTCACGCCCCAGTAGTGCTTGATAGCTACTTTCGAATGGGGCGATGTGGAAGGTTAACTTTTCGCGGTGGAAGTTGTCGGATGAGCCGAACACAACTTCTAGCAGTAGGGAGCCTGTACAATGGGCATATGGGCCTGGCATTACCCCTTTAAAGGAGGTGTTGCTATGGCGAATATTGGTTGGGTCTATCCCCATCCTGCGGATTGTGTCCTGATATATCAGGTTTATGTCACTGCCACCATCCATGAGGACTTGTGTAAATTGGGATCCGTCGATTATAGGATCCAATATCAAGGCAGTCCATCCTGCATTCCGGATACTTTTGGAGTAGTCCTGATGGTCGAAGGTGATTGGTTTTGACAACCAGTGTTGATACTCCGCTAGGGTAGATTGTGCGGCGCGTAATTCAATGGGTGCCGCTCTGTTTTCCCCTTTTGTTACTTGAAGTAAGTTTACTGTCTTGACCTCTTGTGGGAAATTCTTTTGTTTTTCGGTGCTCTGCTTGTGGGGTTCGTCATCATCCTCACTTGGTGTGTCGAGCCCCTTGTGTTCGGCATTGAGTCTGCCGGACTGCTTGAAGACCCAACAATCTTTGTGGGTGTGGTTTGCAGACTTCCCGGGAGTACTGTGGATTTGGCATATCTTGTCCAAGATTGTATTTAAGTTGGATAGCTCATCGCTATTGTCCTTAAGGGGCAGTTTTTTATTGTTCTGCCGTGAGCTTTTGAATCTGGCGTTGACTGCCGCGCTCTTTGGACCGTTCCCCTTGATCCGGCGCTGGTCTTTGTTGCGCCATGGTTTCCCATTTCCATCCCTGACTTCGGATGTACTTGGGTCACTGGTGCTGCATCTTGCTAGCCAGCTATCCTCTCCCGCGCAAAAGCGGGTCATGAGGCTTGTTAATGCGGCCATTGTTCTTGGCTTTTCTTGGCGAGGTGTCTCATGCGAGCCATTCGTCTCGGACGTTGTGTTTGAAGGCTGCTAAGGCTTGGCGTCCGAACAATCGACTATTTGGTTCTTTTAGTAAGGAACCTGTTCCAGAATTTCGGGCTGACTCTCCGGGCTGTTGAGTTATGTGACTTAGATCGTCTCAGATCCGGAGGGCGGACATAGGTCCCCCTGAAAATTTGCCAAACGCGTCCTCGAGCTCTTCCCAACTTCCAATGGTGTTTTCGAAGGCTTTTAAGCCAATGCCGAGCTGGCCCTTTGAGTTTGAGGGGTAAGTATTTTATGGCGTGGAGATCATCTCCTCTAGCCATGTGTATGTGGAGGATGTAATCCTCAATCCGCATCTCGAGTCTGTTGTTCCGTCGTATGCCTCTATGTTTACGGGTTTGAATCCTTTGAAATTCATGATCCAGCACCTCATTGGTGAAACATAGGGGATGTGCGGCGCCCCTGTATTTGGGTGTGCCGTGATGTTCGGAGATTTGGCGTGTTGCATTGCTTTTAAGAGCTTGCTTTCTCGGCCCATAGATGGACCTGACTGGGCCATCATTTTGATGTGAATCCTTATGCGGATCGCGTGCCGGCTTGTGTGCGGCGCCATTTGCCGCTCTCTTTTTTCCGTGGGGTCGTCCATCCGACCGGGTGACCTTCTTGTTTTTTGATTGTGGGGGCTCTACGGCCTCCTCATCAAATTCGGGCAGTAGTTTTCTCTTTGGGTAGCTCTTTGTTCGGCGACTGTCTCCGTACTAGTTTGCGGTGTTGAGTACCTTGCTCCATCTGATTCTGAGTGCATCTTCCGCTGTTTTGAGCTTTCGTTTCTGCTTTTTCAGGCTACGCAGCGATGGCAGCGAGCCTTTTGTGGAGGTTCTTCTGCTCCAACAATTTGTCCGGCGTGAGATCGTCCGGACTGTTATCTTCACCGGGGACGGGTTGTTTATCCAAGTTGTCCTGTTCGGACGGTTGCTCGATAGCATGTTCGTCGTCCACCGGTTCGCCCTGCTCTATGGCTGGGTCTTTGTCGAGGCGGGACTTGGTGCGGCGTTTACGTTGCCGTTTTGACTGCTTTTCGAGGGATTTATCCTTCGTAGTGTCCCGTTGTTCCTCGTGTTCAATTCCTTTAGGTGTATCCACCATGTATACATCATGGGATGAGGTGGTTGTCCAGTATCCTATAGGTGCTGGTTCCTGGTTATCTCCTACATAAATCGTCCATACCGCCGATGTCTTGAAGTCGAAATTGAGCACGCCGTTTCAGCTTTCGACAGTGGCTACAAAGTGGGTGGTGGGTGGGCGTTGAATTTCTTCGTCGTCCGCATCCCCACCTTCCTGAACGTAGTCCAGCCAGGGCTCTTCTGATAAAGAGAGAGACTTTAGTGAATTCAGGATGCCGCCGAAGGGCGAGTGTTGAAAGATGTCCGCGATAGTGAACTCCATGACCGGCTCCCAATCGGATTCGATTGGCAGGGGCGCGGAGGGTTTGGAGTCCGGAGAGGAGTCCGGCACCTTGGAGTCACGGTCTTCACAAAGGACAGGGATGGTGTTCGTCTCAACCGCCGTAGAGATTTCAGCCCCCGAGGTGGTGTCCAACCAACCACCCTCGATCGGCGAGATCAGCTCCGAATCGATGGTCGGAGCGGGCACTAGTGCGGCCTCCAGGACACTATTCGGCGGCAGACTTAGATCATGCCCATCGAGATAGTGCGGCGCGCTTGGCTGCGGCTCGAATCCGTCGAAGATCAAGTCTCCGCGGATGTCGGCCGTGTAGTTTAAACTTCCAAACCTGACCTGACGGCCAGGGGTGTAGCTTTCAATCTGCTCCAGATGGCCAAGCGAATTGGCCCGCAGTGCAAAGCCGCCGAATACGAAGATCTGTCCGGGGAGAAAAGTCTCACCCTGGATCGCGTCGTTGTTGATGATCGAAGGAGCCATCGGGCCTATCGGTGACGACACAGAGGAACTCTCAATGAAAGCACCAATGTCGGTGTCAAAACCGGCGGATCTCGGGTAGGGGTTCCCGAACTGTGCGTCTAGGCGGATGGTAAAAGGAGACAAGGGACACGATCTTTTTACCCAGGTTCGGGCCCTCTCGATGGAGGTAATACCCTACTCCTGCTTGATTAATATTGATGATATGGGTTGTACAAGAGTAGATCTACCACGAGATCAGAGAGGCTAAACCCTAGAAGCTAGCCTATGGTATGATTGTTGTTCGTCCTATGGACTAAAACCCTCAGGTTTATATAGACACCGGATAGGTTAGGGTTACACACACAAAGGTCGGTTACAATGGTAGGAGATCCACATATCCAGACGCCAAGCTTGCCTTCCACGCCAAGGAAAGTCCCATCCGGACACGGGACGAAGTCTTCAATCTTGTATCTTCATAGTCTAGGAGTCCGGCCAAAGATGATAGTTCGGCTATCCGGACACCCCCTAGTCCAGGACTCCCTCAATGCTACTAAACCAATAGCATGATATCAACCTAAAATCCACCCGATATCATCAAATCCAGAATAATACTCCAAAGCATAATATCAAATACTACCAAGATGAGAATAACAATAGCCACTAATAATCCAATGGCCACATATCATCTACCACATGAAAGCATTAGTCCTAGTAATCCAAACCGCATCATGGCAATAGCAAGATCAAAACAACTCCAAGAAATGCCATGAACACATCATATGTAGCTAATGCAAGTTTTAAGCAAGTTTAAATAAATAAACCATGGCATTGCATTGCAATCATGCAAATGGAGGGTGTGGCTTGCGTGGGGGTGGAATCACCGGGAAGGAGTGCGAGAAGCTCGTGAAAAGAATCGCTGGAAAACTTTCTCTCTCGGAGGGGGCTGAATGAGCGCAGGGACAAAATGGTCATTTTCAGAATGTGACAACATCAAGGAAATGATACCAACAGATCGGGCCCAACGAGACGAAAACGTGGGCTTTGGAACCACCTGAATCGGAGTTGTGAGTGAAAAGATATAGTCAGACGAGTGCTAGGGGCTAATCTATAAAAGAAACCTTCACAAACAAGTCCCTGGCGGGCTAAGAAGAAAGCGCATTCACCAAACTACGCTTTCAAAGAAGTGAAAGCGCATTTTGAGCCGAAGCCTTGGGATAATACGCCTTCCACAAATGGAAACGCCTTCCAGCAGAAGGCGCCTCCACTCATCGCGTTGGGCCCGGCCGGTTGAGATGCTTACAGGAGGGGCCCGCCCGCAGGGACCTTCATCCTCCTCTCGCGCACATCTGACAGAGGAGAGGCGGAGCTCACCGATGCGGCTGGTCGGTGAGGAGGCCACATGAGGGAAGGGCGACGGCGGGATTGGGACGAGCGCGCCAAGGCGGAGCTCCCAGTACCCGTGGGGCATGAAGGGTGGTCAGACGGCGTCGGCGTCGTCCTCTCGGCGGCGATGGGCTTCGGGCACCAGGAGAAATCGGGGTTCCGGCTGAGGGAGTCCTGGATTAGGGGGTCCTCGGACAGCCAGACTATATACTTTGGCCGGACTGTTGGACTATGAAGATACAAGATTGAAGACTTCGTCCCGTGTCCTGATGGGACTCTCCTTTGCGTGGAAGGCAATCTTGGCAATCCGGATATGTAGATCTCCTCCCTTGTAACCGACTCTATGTAACCCTAGCCCCCCTCCGGTGTCTATATAAACCGGAGGGTTTAGTCTGTAGGACAGCAACTATCATAATCATAGGCTAGCTCCTACGGTTTAGCTTCTACGATCTCATGGTAGATCAACTCTTGTAATATTCATATCATCAAGATCAATCAAGCGGGAAGTAGGGTATTACCTACATCGAGAGGGCCCGAACCTAGGTAAACATTGTGTCCCCCGCCTCCTGTTACCATCCGCCTTAGGACGCAGTTCGGGACCCCCTACCCGAGATCCGCCGGTTTTGACACCGACATTGGTGCTTTCATTGAGAGTTCCACTGTGCCGTCACGGTAAGGCTTAATGGATAATTCGATCATCGGCGACGATGCAATCCAGGGTGAGGCTTTCCTTCCCGGATAGATCTTCGTATTCAGCGGCTTCGTACTGCGGGCCAACTCGCTTGGCCATCTGGAGCAGATCGATAGCTACGCCCCTGGCCATCAGGTCAGGTTTGGAAGCTTGAACTATACTTCCGACATCCGCGGAGACTTGATCTTCGATGGATTCGAGCCCACGTCAGGTGCGTCGCACAGTCACGACGAGCATGACTTAGCTCTACCATCAGACGGTGTTCGAGAGATCGCACCTGCGGCCACTCCGGCCCTCAAACCGGAGAAGATCGTGCCATCCGAGGACGGGTGGATGGACCCCGCCACGGAGGCCGCACACTCAGCGGTGATAGAGACGAATACTGACTTCACCTCCTATGAGACCTGTGTCACCGGACCCTTGGATTCGTCCCCGGCCTCAGGCTCCGAACCGCTCGAGTCTGTGCCTATCGAATCTGACTGGGCACCGATCATGGAGTTCACCTCCGCGGATATCTTTCAGCACTCTCCCCTGGGCGACGTGCTAAATTCATTAAGGTCTATCTCCTTGTCAGGAGACCCTTGGCCGAACTATGTCCGGCTTGAATAGGAAGCGGACAACGAAGAAATTCGTTCCCCACCCACCACCCACTTAATAGCCACTTTCGACGACTTAACCGACATGCTTGATTTCGACTCCGAAGACATCGATGGTATGGACGACGATGCAGGAGAGGAACAGGAACCACCGCCCACAGGGCGCTGGACAGCCACTTCATCATATGATATATACATGGTGGATACACCCAACAAAAAGAATGACGAGGAACAGAAGGATGCAGCGAAGGATAACTCCTTCGAAAAGCAACCAAAGCGACGACGTAGGCACCGCTCCAAATCCCTCCTCAACAGCGATAACAGCGCAAGAAAGAATAATACCCCGGTCGACTCCAAAGACAACGACGACCACATGGACCCAGCGATAGAGCAGGATGAGCCAGCAGACAGCGAATATATTACGGCTCCGCTGTCCGAACACGGCGACGCCGAGGGTAACGATCATCAACCTGTCTCCGGAGAGGAGAACAGTCCGGACGATGATGCACATATCATCCCGGAAAGGCACTTGGAACAAGAGAACCTCCATAGAAGGCTTATTGACACCGCGAGGAGTCTGAAGAAGCAGAAGCAAAGGCTTAAGGCTGCATGAATACGCCAACAAAGATATGGAAAAAAGTGCTGAACCATCAAGAAAAGTACGGCGGCAGTCGCCACACAAAGAGCTATCCAAAGCGCAAGCTACTGCCTGAATTCGATGACGAGGCTTTAGAGCCTATGCAGCCAAAAAATAAAACGGCCGATCAGCTGGATCGACCACCCCGTGGCCGCGATAGGGCGGCTAATGACGTCGCACATAAGTCAACACACAATTTACGTGAGGACTTGCACCAAAAAGAAGGCATGGATCTAAGGAGCGCGCTCCGGCACAGAATCAAAACCGAACACTACAACCGTCAGAATGCCATGACACATCCAAATACAGGGGTGCTGCGCACCCCCTATGCTTCACCGATGAGGTGCTAGATCACGAATTTCCAGACGGATTCAAACCCGTGAACATAGAGGCATACGACGGAACGACAGACCCTGGGGTCTGGATCGAGGACTTTATCCTCCATATCCACATGGCTCGCGGAGATGATCTCCACGCCATCAAATACTTGCCCCTCAAGTTGAAAGGACCAGCTCGGCACTGGCTAAAGAGCCTCCCCGAAAACTCAATTGGGAGTTGGGAAGAGCTAGAGGATGCTTTTAGGGCTAATTTTCAAGGGACTTATGTCCGACCTCCGGATGCAGACGATTTAAGTCACATAATTCAACAGCCCGGAGAGTCAGCCCAAAAGTTTTGGAACAGATTCCTCACTAAGAAGAATCAAATTATCGACTGCCCGGACACCGAAGCCTTAGTGGCCTTCAAACACAGTGTCCGAGACGAATGGCTCGCCAGAAACCTCGGCTAGGAAAAACCGAGGACAATGGCAGCCCTAACAAGCCTTATGACCCACTTTTGCGCGGGCGAAGACAGTTGGCTGGCCCGTAGCGGCACCAGCGACCCAAGCACATCCGAAGTCAGGGATGGTAATTGGAAACCGTGACGCAAAAAAAGCAAGCGTCAAAACAATGAAGACAGCCCAGACAATACGGCGGTAAACGCCGGATTCCGGGGCTCTCAACCCGGTCAACGGAAAAATCCATTTAAAGGCAGCAGATATGGACCGTCCAGCCTAAACAAGATTCTAGATAGATTATGTCAGATTCATGGCACCTCCGGCAAACCTGCGAATCACACCCACAGAGAATGCTGGGTCTTCAAGCAGGCCGGCAAGCTAAACGCCGAACACAAGGGGAGGGAGACACCAAGTGAAGACGAGGATGAGCCTCGCCGACAAAACACTGGGGGGCAGAAAAAATTCCCATGAGAGGTCAAAACAGTGAACATGATTCACGTAACGAAGAGGAGGAGCAAACGCGCACTCCGAGCCGTATGCACCGTGGAGCCCGTCCCCCCCCCCCCCCCCAAGTTCAACCCTTGGGTGGCCTGCCCGATCACTTTTGATCGCAGAGATCTCCTGACTAGTATCCGGCATGGAGGATCGGCGGCCTTGGTGCTAGACCCAATAATCAACGGATACCATCTCCACAGAGTCCTTATGGACGGCGGCAGTAGTCTTAATCTGATATATCAGGACACAGTCCGCGAAATGGGGATAAACCCGATGAGAATAAGCCAAAGCAATACTACCTTTCAAGGAGTAATACCAGGCCGAGAGGCCCACTGCACGGGCTCTCTAGTATTAGAGGTTGTATTCGGTTCCCCCGACAACTTCCGAAGCGAAGAATTAACCTTCGACATCGCTACATTCCGAAGCAGCTATCATGCACTACTCGGAAGAACGGCCTTCGCTTGTTTTAATGAAGTACCCCATTACGCTTATCTTAAGCTTAAGATGCCCGGTACACGTGGCACCATCACAGTTAGCGGAAACACAGAGCGTTCCTTACGTGCGGAAGAAGGTGTGGCGGCTCTAGCAGCCGAACACTGAACGGCCTCTCCAACCAGAATGAATGATTGATCGTCAAGACCGCGGACACCGTTAGACGAGTCCGGCACACCACTAGGTGTAGCAGCTCAGATAAACCTGATATTGGGTCGAGGGATATACCCCCATAGGTGCCACTAGGGGCTTCCCACATGTAAAAAGGGCTACAGTCCGGCTTGACCGTACTAACACAATAAATATATCACATTTTAATGGCTTATTAATAATCAATTTTTCGCATGCATACTTTCACCTGAGTTTTCTCTTTTACAGATGATAATCGTGCTACACCCTTCTAGGATACGGCTGCGCGGAGACACAGTAGCGCAGAGCGTCTTGCAGGCCCGCTCAAAGGTTTCTTTTTAGATTAAGACCCTGCGTAAACCTTTCTTACTGTCTCTTGTTGCTTTACACCCTCTGGATACTTAACATAATCGAGAGGGATCTGGTGTTATTGGCATTTCGCCACGTCAGACTAATGCATGTACCTGGAAATTCAAGGTTCATTATCGAGGGCGTTACTCAGTCCAGTATATGTTGTAAAGTCCGAATACCTTAGGGAGTGTTCGGCGTCGCGAGTTTGGCCTTATATGCATCAGCTCCGAATCATGTCTTTGGTCCATAGTTGGGTTTGCCCGGCTCCCGTGTTTTGCTACCTTATGTTTCGCTCTATCGGCTAAGGTGGCACCAGGAGTACTACTGCGATTGTGCCCTGGTTCATCTGGATGAGCACCTCAGTAGAGAAAGCCGAAAACTGACTGTCATGATAAAGCGTGAGACTGGTCAACCACTAGATGACTTAGAGGAATCTTCGCGATTCCTCCGCATTAACAAAGGACCGGTTTCCCGGTCATGTATGTACGCGCCCCGTATTCGGATGAGCGCGGAAGTACCAGGGGCTATATAGTAGCCCCACCGTCAAACTCCTATGGCTAAGTGAAAGTGTTAAAGCAATATAGTCCGATTGCCTTGTTCGCCGCGCTACCACCTCCTTAATGGACCAAGACGTTGGATCAAGTGTGAATACGCTTTTCCTCAACACCCCGCATTATATGTGTGGGGCTGAAGCATCGCAAACTTTTAGGTTATATACATACATAAACGGCCGCACAGGAGGTATCATAATACTTTCAGGCAAAAGTATAAACACAGCCTTCATAATCCAAATAGCATTGTTTTTACAATTGGGATACATGTCACTCGAACATGATACTTTTCGAGCACTGAGCCTCTATTAAACGAGCGCCTTCTAGGACTTTTTCAAAATAGTGCTCGGCCGGGACCTGGCGTATGGCCGGACCCCGGGTCGCAATAGCGGTGGCCTGCATCCCTACTAGTATGTCTTAACACGGGCAAGGGCCATCCGAGCACCCTCTATGCACGCCGACCTCTTTATAGCGTCGATACGCGGCACAGCACCAAGGAATCGTTGCACTAAACCAAAATAACTATTCGGCTTTGGTCCCTTCGGCCAAAGATGATCCACGACAGACCTCATGGCAAGTCCAGACAACCTATGGTGCTCGACCCACTCGGCCATTTGTTCAGATAAAAGCAGCGGATGCGTTGGAGCACTAAACTGCGACCAGAACAACCTTTCCACTTCATGATCTTCCTGATCTTTAAAAAACTCAGTCGCATCAGCGGCACTCATCGCCAAGTCCACATACGCGTCTGCAGCGCTCCATAATTGATCCAGAGGGGCATACTTAGGATCTCCGAACTTCGTTCGCAACAAGAAGGGCTTCCCAGCCGTGATATCTCCGGCTTGACAGATCTGCTCCTTCGCCGCTCTGATTTGAGAACGGGTTTCCTTGGCTGCCTCCATGACTTTCTTCAGGTCACCCGCTTGCTCTTGGCTCTCCTTTTTAAGAAACTCATATCGGCCGGCGGCATCTTTCAGCTCAACAGCCATCTTGGCTATTTTCTCTTCGCTCTGGTGATGAGCAGCCTGTTCGGCTCTTAACTCTTCGGCCGCCTTTAGGGCGGCCGCATCACTTTTCCTGGCTTGCTCCTTGGCTCGGGCAAGTTCCGCCCGAAGGGCCTCCACGGCGGCAGCTCCATCTGCAGTCACAACATATTATAGATACTTGCATCATGCTCCTCTTAATATATGTTGATCACCGAAAAGAATATACCCTGTGCCTCGTCCAGCCGCTTGTTTACAAGCACGATGTCGGCATCTGCCGCGTCAAGCTATCGCCTCAATTCGGCAAACTCAGTCCGGCCAGCCTCCGGACCAGCGGCCGCCTGCACATGTAAGCAGCACGATCATTACCTGGGACTATGATCCTCTGTTTGCCGCCTTTGGACAACAGCCAGAGTCTCAGGGGCTACTATCTATATAGAGCACACCTAGCATGTGCGGTGTCGTGAGGAAATATATATGTTACTTTGTGTACCTCAAAGCCTCTTAGCAGGCTCATAAAAGCTTCATGCAATCCACTTTTTTTTGGCGGATGAAATCCTCTCAACCACCGTACCCATTAAAGTACGATGCGCCTATGAGATAGCCGCTTGCTCCAGAAGACCCATCAGCGCGTCCGGTTGTGCCCTGGACAGTTCCGGACTCTTTCTGTTGCTCTCTTTAGGAGCCGAATACTCTGGACTTCGGGTGACCGAAGGGTTACCTTCTGGCCTTGGCGGATCAGGAGAAATCCTCCGTGATGACACCTCAAGGTCGTCCGCCCCATGAGGCGGGGAGGCAGCAAGAGGCGTTTCGCTCTCCATCATCTCCGGAAGAAGATCCCCCGAAGACGAACTTTGTCGAGAAGGGCTACGAGCCGGGCAGCGAAATATATGTCTCGATTATTGTCCTCGGAGATTAAAGCAGGATATATTTACCAAAGTACTCTTGTTCACTTACAGCTCGGTGGAGGGCTGGCTCCCTTGCGGGGGTTGTGCGGTAAGGACGCCCCTCGGGGCAGGGCCCCCTGGCGAGGGTTTCTTCCCTCGTTTGGAAGCCTCCGCTTCCAAGTCTTCAAAGGCGGTCCTTTTCCTTCCTTGGGGAGATGGGATTCTAGATTCTTCTCCCCGATTATCCTCCTTCGCGGAGATGCTAATTCCCCCGGTTTGGATGCGTAATGTGTGAAGCCCGCTTTCGGCTTCTTTATTCTTCCCTTTATCTTCCCCTGGTGGCACTTGATAAGGTGCACGCTCGAGCATCCTGGCTAGTACAGGATCCGGTGAGCCTTCGGGAAGGGGGGCCGAACACCTGATCATCTCCGCCTTTCCTATCCAGTACTAGTCGAGAACGGTTTTTTCATAATGATGTTATAACAAATAAAAAGACAGCATGTTCGGTCGCAGAAATACTTACGTGGGTATCTGGACGGTTGCAGTTGAGACCCACATCTTCGGTGGTGTCCGGACACTTTATTCGTGATCCGAAGAACAATCCATACATCTCTTCGAGCGTCATGCCGAAGAATTTTTGAATGGTCCGCGGTCCTTCCGGGTTGAACTCCCACATACGGAGAGATCGGCGTTGGCATGGTAGGGTCCGACGAACTAGCATAACTTGCATTACCTTGACAAGACTGACATCCCTCTTGAGGAGATCTCGGATGCGACTTTGCAATGTCAGCACGTCATTAACTGGCCCCCAGTCCAGCCCCTTGTTGACCCATGACGCCAATTGCGGCGCAGGGCCCGAGCGGAAGGCAGTGGCAGCCGCCCACTTTGTACCTCAAGGAGCGGTGATGTAGAACCACTCCCGTTGCCATAAGTCGGACACCTCCGGGAAGGAGCCCTTTGGCCATAGGGCATCGGCGCCTTTGCTTATTATGGCACCTCCGCACTCTGCGTGTCGCCCATTGATCATCTTCGGCTTCACATTGAAGGTCTTGAGCCATAAGCCGAAGTGTGGGGTAATGCGGAGGAACGCCTCACACACGACGATAAACGACGAGATGTGAGGATGGAATCTGGAACTAGATCATGGAAATCGAGCCTGTAATAGAACATAAGTCCTCTGACAAAGGGGTCAAGATTAAAGCCTAGCCCTCGGAGGAAGTGGGAAACAAATACGACAACCTCGTTGCATTCGGGAGTAGGGATGACCTGCCCTTGAGTAGGCAGCCTATGCGGAATTTAGGTGGTAAAATACCTGGCTTCCCTTAGCTTCTTGATGTCCTCCTCTGTGACAGAGGAGGCCATCCACCAACCTTGAAGGTTGGATCCGGACATGGTTGAAGGTCCGAAGCACTTAGCCTGAGCCTTGGGTGTTGGAACTCAAGGTGGGGGAGGGGAAGGATCGAGCGCGAGAAGAAAAGGACAGGCATTGGCCCCTTTATAAAGAGGGCGAATATCAAGCGTCCTTCGCGTGGCCGTCTGGGACTTGGCTAAAATCGAGGAGTCATGCTAACAAGCGCGGTTGGGTTACCCACACCCGTATTTATGAGAATCCCGTGATAAGGGGACATGATCTCTGCTTCGACAAGACATGCCAAGAAAACCGCCTCGCAATATGTGTAGCAGCTGGTTGAGAAAAACAGTTAGAATAATGACCGGGCCGTGGCGTGATGTCATGCTATGAAATTTGTCAGCAGATTAGATTTGTGGAATATTATACTCTCTACGGTGGTATGTGGAATTTGTTTTGCAGAGTCGGACATGATCCTTGTGTTCAAAATATTCTATGGAGTATTCAGAGGAGGAACCCGCCTTGCAATGCCGAAGACAATCTGCGCGTCGGACTCATCGTCATTGAAGCCTAGTTCAGGGGCTACTGAGGGAGTCATGGATTAGGGGGTCCTCGGACAGCCGGACTATATACTTTGGCCGGACTGTTGGACTATGAAGATACAAGATTGAAGACTTCGTCCCGTGTCCGGATGGGACTATCCTTTGCGTGGAAGGCAAGCTTGGCAATCCGTATATGTAGATCTCCTCCCTTGTAACCGACTCTGTGTAACCCTAGCCCCCCTCCGGTGTCTATATAAACCGGAGGGTTTAGTCCGTAGGACAACAACAATCATAATCATAGGCTAGCTCCTAGGGTTTAGCCTCTACGATCCCGTGGTAGATCAACTCTTGTAATACTCATATCATCAAGATCAATCAAGCAGGAAGTAGGGTATTACCTCCATCGAGAGGGCCTGAACCTAGGTACACATTGTGTCCCCCGCCTCCTGTTACCATCCGCCTTAGACGCATAGTCCGGGACCCCCTACCCGAGATCCGCCGGTTTTGACACCGACATTGGTGCTTTCATTGAGAGTTCCACGGTGCCGTCGCGGTAAGGCTTAATGGATCCTTCGATCATCGGCAACGATGCGATCCAGGGTGAGGTTTTCCTCCCCGGACAGATCTTCGTATTCAGCGGCTTCGTACTGCGGGCCAACTCGCTTGGCCATCTGGAGTAGATCGATAGCTACGCCCCTGGACATCAGGTCAGGTTTGGAAGCTTGAACTATACTTCCGACATCCGCGGAGACTTAATCTTCGATGGATTCGAGCCCACGTCAGGTGCACCGCACAGTCACGACGAGCATGACTTAGCTCTGCCATCGGACGGTGTTCGGGAGATCGCACCTGCGGCTACTCCAACCCTCAATCTGGAGAAGATCGTGGCGTCCGTGGACGAGTGGATGGACCCCGCCACGGAGGCCGCACACTCAGCGGCGATAGAGCCGAATACTGACTTCACCTCCTATGAGACATGTGTCACCGGACCCTTGGATTCGTCCCTAGCCACAGGCTCCGAACTGCCCGAGTCCGTGCCTATCGAATCTGATTGGGCACCGATCATGGAGTTCACCTCCGCGGTTTCAGCACTCTCCCCTGGGCGACATGCTAAATTCATTAAAGTCTCTCTCCTTGTCAGGAGACCCTTGGCCGAACTATGTCCGGCTCACCGCCCACCACCCACTTAATAGCCACTATCGACGACTTAACCGACGTGCTTGATTTCGTTCAAGACATCGACGGTGCAGCATTTATGCAGGAGAAGAACAGAACCGCCGCCCACGTATACTGGACAGCCACCTCATCATATGTTATATATATATATATATATATATATATATATATATATATATATATGGTGGACACCCCCAAAGAAAGCGATGGCAATAAGGCAACGGAGGATAATCCCCTCGAGAAGCAATCTAAGCATCGGCGTCATCGGCGCCGCTCTAAGCCCCGCCATAGCAAAAGTAGTGATACCGGCACAAGAGACAATAATGCAGCAGATAGTGCCGAAGACGAAGACAACCCCCTCCAGCCAGGCTTTGAGCGGAGGGATGGGCCTGCTAGCCCTAAGGAACAGGCAGCAGACGGAGAATCATAGGACGACAATTACATGCCTCTCTCCAAAGACGAAGTGAGCCTCGGCGACGAAGAATTTATCGTCCCTGAGGATCCCGTCGAGCAGGAGCGCTTCAAGCGCCGGATTATAGCCACAGCAAAAAGCCTGAAGAAAAAGCAGCAGCAGCTTCAAGTTGATCAAGATCTGCTAGCGGACAGATGGACCGAGGTCCTGGCAGCCGAGGAATACGAACTCGAGCACCCAACCAAAAGTTACCCAAAGCGCAGGTTGCTACTCCAACTCGAGGAGGAAGCATCAAAGCCTGCACTACCAGCATATGATGCGGCTGACCGACCACCTCGTGGCCGAGACAAAGCGGCGTATCAGCCCGAAGTCCAGCCCGCACCCCATCGCCAGTCAAGCAAAAACACCAAGGCCCGGGGCAACACACTGGACCTATGAGAAGTATTGAAAAACAAAGCAGGACATACAAGATCGACCTACGGTTCACGAGGGCGCGCCCCAACGCGTGACGATGATCGCCACGCCGGACATACTAAAAGCAAATCCGGCCGGGCCGAATACAGTAGACAAGACTCATATGAACTGCGTCGTGATATAGCCCAGCACAGAGGCGCCGCACACCCCGTATGCTTCACTGATGAAGTAATGGATCATGAATTCCTAGAAGGGTTTAAACCTGTGAACATTGAATCATATGATGGTACTACAGACCCCGCAGTATGGATAGAGGATTTCTTCCTCCACATTCACATGGCCCGCGGGGACGATCTACACACCATCAAGTATCTCCCACTAAAACTCAAAGGGTCGGCTCGGCATTGGCTGAATAGCCTGCCGTCAAACTCCATCGGAAGTTGGGAGAACCTGGTAGATGCATTCCTGGACAACTTCCAGGGCACTTATGTGCGACCACCGGATGCTGATAATTTAAGTCACATAACCCAACCGCCCGGAGAGTCAGCCAGGAAATTCTGGACTTGGTTCCTAACTAAAAAGAACCAAATTGTCGACTGTCCGGATGCCGAAGCCCTAGCGGCCTTTAAACATAACATCCGTGACGAGTGGCTTGCCCGACACCTCGGCCAAGAGAAGCCAAGGTCCATGGCAGCCCTCACGACACTCATGACCCGCTTTTGCACGGGCGAGGATAGCTGGTTGGCCCATAGCAACAACACAGCAAGTAATCCAGGCACATCAGAGGCCAGAGATAGCAACGGCAAACCCCGATGCAACAAACACAAGCGTCGCAAAAATGGTGATAACGCCGAAGACACGGCAGTCAATGCCGGATTCAGTGGCTCTAAGTCCGGTCAGCGGAAAAAGCCACTCAGAAATAACAATTCGGGCCCGTCCAGTCTAGACCGCATACTCGACCGTCCATGCCAAATTCATGGCACCCCAGGAACACTAGCCAATCATACCAACAGGGAATGTTAGATCTTCAAACAAGCCGGCAGATCAGGTGCCAAAAACAAGGAGAAGGGGTCTCAAAGCGATGAGGGCGACGAGGAGCCCAGATCACCAAATACAGGAGGGCAAAACAAATTTCCCCCGCAAATCAAAACGGTGAACATGATAAACGCCACCCACATTCCCGACCTGGAACGGATACGCACCCTTAGGGAGGTCGACTTAATGGAACCAGTCGCCCCACAATATAAACTAGGGCCGATCACCTTCAATTGCACGGATCGTCCGGTTAATACTAGTCAGGGCAATTCAGCCGCACTAGTCCTCGACCCAATAATTAATGGGTTTCGCCTCACAAGAGTCCTTATGGATGGAGGCAGCAGTTCAAACCTGCTTTACCAGGACACAGTGCGCAAGATGGGTATCGATCACTCGATGATCAAGCCCACTAAAACCACCTTTAAAGGTATCATACCAGGCGTGGAGGCCAGCTGTACATGCTCCATCGCCCTTGAGGTAGTCTTCGCATCACCGGACAATTACCATGCCGAAGAGTTAATCTTCGACATCGTCCCCTTTCGCAGTGATTATCAGACACTGCTCGGACGAACCGCCTTCGCTCGATTCAATGCGGTGCCACATTATGCCTACCGTAAGCTCAAGATGCCCGGTCCGCGCGGCGTCATCACGGTTAATGGCCAGGCCGAACTCCCCCTTGGCGCTAAATAGTATACCGCTACTTTAACAGCAGAAGCAACGAGTGGCACCTTTCAATCGAACCTCGAGTCAATGATCAAGCTCCTGGACACCGTCAAAGGAGTCCGAACTACTTCGCGGTAGTATAGCCCAGCTCGTTCCGAGCTCAATTAAACACTCCAGCAAAAGCCAGTACAGGCCACATACTGCGGCTCAACCGCTCGGTAGCATACAAACATTTTTTGCATTTTCTTTGCAGGTTCCCCCTTGCACAGACCAGGATTGGTGACACGGAAGCAGCTCGAACGCGCAAGGGAGTCCTTAGATATTCCCCGCGATGACCATCTGACTATACTCCGGATATGCACACAGCTTCTTCCCCCCTGGTCTCAGCAGGTTCCACAGTTATATTTCATTTTTATCACATTACTTGTACTCATACGCATAGACATACTATTGAAATACAACGTGTGGATGTATATGACACTTACCTGCTGTTATTTCTTATTGAAATTCTTTTGTCAAGTGGCATCCGTACACAGCGACATGCCTTAAATATGCCAGGGGCTTTGTTTTACCCATAATACGGCAATAAAGTTCGAACACCTTCATGGAAGTTCGGCACCCCGAACTTATAGCATTATATGCATCAGCTCCGAATCATGTCTTGGGTCAATAGTTGGGTTTGGCCGGCTCCCATGTTTTGGTACCTTACGTTCCGCTATATCGGCTAAGGTAGCACTGGGAGAACTACTGCGATTGTGTCCCGGTTCTTCCGGTCGAGCACCTCAGTAGAGAAAGCCGAAAACTGACTGTCATGATGCGGCGAGAGCTGGTCGTTGTTCGAGAGGTTGTAAAATCTTTAAGGATTTCTCCCGCATAATGCCATAACCAATGCAGCGTGCGATGGATCAGTTTTTCTTCCGATCAGGTGCTTATAGAGCCCCTCGTGCGGTCTTCCGAACACCAGGGGCTGCGCCTGCCTTCCTTTCCTAAAGCTCCTATGGCTAAGTGAGAGTGATAAAGCCCTATAGTCCCATTGCCTGGTTCGTTGTGCTGAACACCTCCTTCGAAGGACCCAAAACTGGGATAAAGAGTGATCAGGTTTATCCCGAACACCCCCGTACTTCATACGTGGGGGCAGAAGCCGACAACTGACCAACTCTCAGGACTAATATATAAAACGGCCGTGCAAGAGGATAAACTTTTATATAACAGGCAATAAATAATATAAATGACCTTGTTCAAACATTACAAAGGACAATATGATTGTACTCATGGAAATATAATGTCCTTGGTGCATTGCTCCGCCAAAGGCGTGATCCTTCGAGAC
Source organism: Aegilops bicornis (assembly GCA_021605145.1). Classification (NCBI taxonomy): domain Eukaryota; kingdom Viridiplantae; phylum Streptophyta; class Magnoliopsida; order Poales; family Poaceae; genus Aegilops; species Aegilops bicornis. Next base: position 711,018,784 of record CM038675.1, read on the forward strand.
ACTTTCATAATATAATTCGGGCTTGTGGTGCTCCTTCCCCTCTGGCGGTCCCTCGGTCATCAGCTTTTCAGCATCCATCTTCCCCCAGTGCACCTTTGCGCGGGCGAAGGCCATTCGCGCGCCCTCTATATAGACCGACCGCTTGATGACATCAAGTCGAGGGCAGGCACTCACAAGCCGCTTCACGAGCCCGAAGTAGCTGCTTGGAATCGGCTCGGCGGACCATAGCCTGATAATCAAATCCTTCATGGCTAGTTCGGCTGCCCTATGCAGTTCGATCAGTTGTTTCAGTTGATCGGCAAAAGGCACCGGATAATTCGGAGCCAGATACTGCGACCAGAAGAGCTTCTCCGCAGTGTTCCTTTCTTAGGCTGCGTGGAATTGAGCGACCGATATGCTGCGGGGCAGCTCTGCAAATACCCCTGGAGAAATCCGAACTCAAAATTAGAAACATGATTTTCTCCTCAAATACTTGCTTTACATGGAAAAAGCATTATCCGCTGCGATCTTCCTCGCCTCTTGGATATCCTGCAGGGCGCCTTGGGCTTCCCCCCGGGCATCGAACGCGGCCTGATGAGCGCTGGTGAGTTCGGATTCTTTCTCCGTTAAACTCTGCTCCAAGGTCTCGCATTTCTTCACGGCCTCTTAATGCCCCTGTTCAGCTTCAATAACCCTGGCCTCGTGCTTCTCACGAAGAGCCTGCTCTGCGGCTGCCTTTTTCTTGGCCTCGGTCACAGCCTTCTTAAGAGCCTTGACTTCGGTCATCGTGCCTAGCGCAAATCATGAAACATATTTTATTACACTGGAAATTCGTTCGCACTGAACGCGGACGAGGTTGGCGCATACCTTGTTTATCTCCCAACTGCCTTTTCAACTGGCCAAGTTCTTCTTTGGCCCGCTCCGCATTTTGATTCAGTTCGAGACCTCCAGCGGTCAGAGGCAAGCAATTACCGCAGACGCCTGCTTATAGAAGAAGAGAGATATATGTCATCAAATGAGTCTTCCTGCGAACATAAATTTGATCCTCTGTCCGGTTACTTTTTGTCACCAAACAGTGTATCAGGGGCTACTATCCATACTATGACACTCTTCGAAACCTCATAAAACATACCTCAAAGCCTCTTATAAGGCTGATACAGGCTTCGTTTAGTCCACTCTTAGCAGACTGAATCTTCTCAATCACCGCACCTATAAGGGCACGGTGTTCATCGACGATGGAGGCGCTCTTCAGCGCCGCCAACAAAGCATCTGGCACCTCTGGTTGGACAGAGGGGGGCCGCCTGCTTGATTCTGGAGCCATATTGGTCTCCGGAATTGCGTCCGGCTGGAGGCCGAATTCAAGATGGCCCCTGCCGTCGACTCCCGTGGGAATCTTCTCCCCCATGTCTCCGACCCCTAAAGTTTGACTTCCAAGCGCCACCTTCACAATTTTTTCTTCCCCTCCTTGGCCGGGGTCCTTCTGGGACAAAGCCTCGGTATTATTCACATATTTGGGGGAAGGGGCCTTCGGGGGTGTCCCGCTCTCCATAGCATCCGGGCTCAGCGGATCCTCTGAGGAGGATTGCTCGGTGCGGGACCTCGCCGGACTACAAAAAATATGGCTCAGGTTAAAACATATATTATGCCATGATGAGCATGGACGCATAAACGTGTTTGGATTTTATATACTTACGAGTTCACCAGGGGCTGGGCCCTGGGATCCCATGCCGGGCTGCTGTCGGCAGCAGCAGTGGACTCTTCCGGAAGAGGAGCTTTTCCCCTTTTAGGCGACTCAGCCTCCAAGTGTACGGAGGCCGTCCTCTTCTTTTTTTCCCTGCTGGGGATTCGTCTTCCTCCTCCTCGTCGTCCTCTTCGAAGGCAGAACGAGCATTGGAGCCTTCGGATATTGTTTCCAAAGTGTCGCGGCGATGAAGGCTGCCCCGGGTCTTTTTGGCCTCCTTCTCAGCCTTCTTCTTCAGTGCAATGGAGGGGTGGAGGAGGATCAACATGGCTTCAGGGGCTCGAAGGTGTGCTCGGGAGGTGTTGGGAGGGGTCGCAGTGAGTGGGAGGAGAAGGAGGCCGAGCAGCGGGGTGGTTTGCCCGAGAGGAGGAAGAAAGCCCCGTGGGCTTGCTAGAGTGGTCATGGGAGCCGATTGAGAGGGTGAGAAGATGACCGGCAAGGAGAGACGGGGTCCGGAGTGGCTTAAATAGCCTAGGGAGCAGATGCCGAGCCGGATACCGCCATGGACACACAGGCCAGCTCCGCCGATGGCTGGATGCATCATCGGAGCGAGGGAGGGGACGAGTGAGGGCACAGGGGAGGCACTGGAGCATAGAGCAACGCCACGGGCAGGAGGAGGAAGAAGCCGAGGCGCGAATAGGGGCTGCCGGTGCACTGTGCACCCGTGTGCACATGGTGGCTAGCGCCGGCGAGGGAGCTACAGGAGGGAAGAGGGTTACAAAGCGACGGCACGAGGAATCCACCAGACATGCTCAGACGCGCGAGGGTGACGAGAGGTGAGGTGACAAGAGCTGGACAGTGCTCTAGACGCGTCCCCGACCTGCAGAGCGTGTGCACAGGTGCCAAACCGCGTGGTCATCATGAGACATGGCAACGAGGGGACACCAGAGGCTGTCAATTTATGTGTAGTGTGTTGTCTTTCCATCCTGGAGACTGTGGGAAGTGAAGGATCAACAAAAGAAGCCAAGGAGAGATGTGAGGCTTCATTACAAGATTGCTACAACAAACTTGAATTCACATCTGTGATCAACAGGGAAGAGAAAAGAGCCAAACTTGATGTCTAGGATGATTAGGTTAGGAAGGAAATATGATATGTGCAATTAGAGAAGAAATGGACCTTAAATTAGTATAGTTGCTTTGCAACTGCCATTATGGTCCAGAAACTTGATTTGGATGATGCACTCATATAGAGTAGCCACTTGAGCTGAAATTTGGCATGGGATGATGATATGGGCATAAGAATATGTTGTAAAAATTTCATACCATTTGGACATGTCAAAACGGTACTTCCTTCATAGATATCCTCTCTGTCCAGAAAGTACAGATAATTTTGGAGGAATATTGGCTTGATGAAATGATCTAAATTTTTTTGGAGAGAACTTATTTAGGTATGATCATGATCTGGTAATTTTTCAGAATTAATGAAGCAATATAAATTATACTTGCTTCACAACCTGAAAATATTAACAAAAACAAATATTTGAAGGTGTGCTCACATAAATAGTTGGATGGATATGAAATTTGGAGGAGTGTGATGATATGAGCACATGAAGGAGTGTGCGAAATTTCAACTCATTTGGATACCCTAGCTAGTACTTCCTTCACAAAGCTTCTATTTGAACAAAAACTTTGAAAAATCACTGAGGAAGATTCACTAGGCAAATGGAGTTTAATTTTGTCATGTGACAATGATTTGGACATGAAAGAATTCCCAAAAAGTCTGGGAGCAAACAAGAAAGGATAGGTGGCACTTCCTTCATAAATCGTCGCTCTGGACAGAATTGAAGAAATAATATTGGTGAATTGTTTTTGGGCTAGGACAGGAAAGTTTGGACATATTTGGGGCATATATGATCCAAACAATTTATGAGAATTATTTGGGAATTTTTTGAAGGACAGAAATATAGGTTGCTTCACAACCTAGGGCAAACATGACTATTCCTTTTATAGAAAAAGGAATATTCCCAAGAAAAGAGAATTTGGGAATTGGGCTAGAATGGAAAATGGCATGACCATGGGAGAGATTTGAGAATGAAGAACCACTTGAGAGAAGAATTGATGATGATCTACCAGGTTTCAAGTCCACATAACTGCTCCAAAAAGAAAATCACAGCAAAAACCAGACAAGTCAAAAAGAAAAAGAAAGGGCCAAATACCAAGGTGTTACCAATCCCCCAAAATAGTTTCGGAAACGGAGCGTCGGGCAAAGAGATTGAAATCCACGGGTTTGAGAGCAAGAACACAAGAGAGAGAGAGAGAGCAATGGCGATTTTTCTGGAGGTAGGAGATGACATGGAGTAAAGGGATAAGTGAGAGGGGCCACATGGGGCCCACCACCCACCAGGGCGCGCCTGGGGTGGCTGGCGCGCCCTGGTGTCTTGTGGGCACCAGGGGCGCCCCCCCCCCTCTGATATTATTTGTGATAGAAATTCTTAAATATTCAGAAAAAAAATGTGTTAAAATTTCAGGGCATTCTGAGCACTTTTATTTTTGGGCACTTTTTATTGCACAGAAAATTCAGAAAACAGACTAAACATGGCATTTTATTTTATTTAACTAAGAAAAACAGAAAACAAAAAGTAGGGACAGAAGGTTGTGCCTACTAAATTCATCAACTTTATACCTCTCAAAAATCATCCATTAATAAGGTTGACCAATTCTTATTAACAACCACTTTCAGTTGCATGAAACCGAAGAACTTTTGTAAAGCACTAAGTTACCTCAAAGGGGATATGCATATCCCCAACAATAAGTATTTCATATTTCTTTTTGGCAGTAAGTAGAGGGAGTTGAAAACTTCCAATAGTAAGTGTCGGATATTTTTCAATAACATTAATACCATTGACTTGGAATTGTTTCTTCGGAAAATGCACCGTATGCTCATTACCATTGATATGAAAAGTGACTTTGCTTTTATTGCAATCAATAACAACCCATGCAGTATTGAAAAGGGGTCTACCAAGGATAATCGACATATTGTCGTCCTCAGGCATCTCAAGTATAACAAAGTCTGTTAAGATAGTAACATTTGCAACAACAACGGGCACATCCTCACAAATAACAGTATGTCTGGCAGTTGATTTGTCAGCCATTTGCAAAGATATTTCAGTGGGTGTGAGTTTATTCAAATCAAGTCTTTTGTATAAAGAGAAAGGCATAACACTAACACCAGCTCCTAAATCACATAAAGCAGTTTTGACATAATTTCTTTTGATGGAGCAAGGTATAGTTGGTATTCCTGGATCTCCAATTTTTCTTTTATTAGTGATAATGTCTTTCATTTACTTTGCATAAGGGGCCATCTTTAAAATATCAGTCAAGTGAGTACGCAAACAGACTGGCCTAAGCATTTTAGCAAAGCGTTCAAATTCTTCATCATCCTTTTTCTTAGAAGGTTTAGGTGGGAAGGGCATGGGTTTTTGAACCCATGGCTCTCTTTCTTTACCATGTATTCTAGACACAAAGTCTCTTTTATCATAACGTTTATTTTTAGGTTGTGGGTTATCAAGATCAACAGCAGGTTCTATTTCAACATCATTATCTGGTTCTTTATCATTGTCTGGTTGGGTATCTTCATGAACATCATCATTATCATTTTCACTATCACTAGGTGAATGTTCATTAGTTGATTGAGTTTCAGCATCAGAAATAGAAACATCATTGTTATCCTTAGAAGGTTTTTCTATCTCAGGTTCACTAGAAGTATGCAAAGTCCTATCATTTTTCTTTTTCTTTTTATTTTTAGAAGGACTAGGAGCATCAGTATTAATTCTCTAAGAGTCTTGTTAAATTCTTTTAGGGTGTCCCTCTGGATAAAGTGGTTCCTAAGTCATTTTGCCTCCTCTAGTTGCTACTCTAACAGCATATTCATTCATATTATTATTCATTTCGTTTAGCAATTCACTCTGAGATTTAGCAACTTGTTCTAACTGGGTTTGAACCATAGAGGCATGTTTTCCTCACCTCTAACATCATTAGTGATTCTAAATAACATGTCACTCAAGCGAGCAATCATATCAGAATTTGTTTGAACTATTTCATAACATTTGCATTGAAGTGATCTTGTTTCCTAATGTTAATATAAGCATTGACTAGGATGTTTATTGTAAGGGATGTCACTTTCATCAAATTTCAATAAAGATTTTACATCTACCACCCGTGGTGGTGGTGTGTCAAGGCCATGTATTTCTTCAACGGGTGGTAAATTCTTAACATCCTCAGCTTTAATATATTTTTCCTTCATACATTTCTTTGCCTCTTGCATATCTTTAGGACTGAGAAATAAGATACCCCTCTTCTTCGGAGTGGGTTTAGGCGGCGGTTCAGGAAGTGTCCAATCATCGAAATTCTTTAATATATTATTCAATAATTCTTCAGCTTGTTCAACAGTTCATTCCCTAAAACACAACCAACACAGTTATCTAGGAAGTCCCTAGAAGCATCGGTTAGTCCATTATAGAAGATATCAAGTATTTCATTTTTCTTAAGAGGATGATCAGGCAAAGCATTAAGTAATTGGAGAAGCCTCCCCCAAGCTTGTGGGAGACTCTCTTCTTCAATTTGCATAAAGTTAAATATTTCCTGTAAGGCAGCTTGCTTCTTATGAGCAAGAATATTTTTTCAGAGAAGTAATAAATCATATCCTAGGGACTACACACACAACCAGGAGCAAGAGTATTGTACCATATCTTAGCATCACCCTTTAGTAAGAAAGGAAATAACTTGAGGGTATAGTAGTAGCGAATTTTTTCCTCATGAGCAAATAGGGTGGCTATATCATTTAATTTAGTAAGATGTGCCACTACAGTTTCAGTTCCATAGCCATGGAAAGGATCATATTCAACCAGAGTAATTAACTCTGGGTCGACAGAGAACTCATAATCATTATCAGTAACAAAGATAGGTGAAGTAGCAAACTTAGGATCACATTTCATTCTAGCATTCAAAGGTTTTTCTTTCAACTTGCATAATAACTTCTTAAGACCATCTCTATCCTTGCAAGCAAGAAATTCTCTAGCTGCCTCTCCATCCATAACATAACCCTCAGGTATCTTAGGCATTTCAATTCTAGGAGAGCTGGGTCTAATAGGTGTTTCATAATTTTCAGTTTCAAAGACCTCATCAGTTTCAGTAATCTCATCAGTTTCAGTAATTTCATTCTCTTTAGCTCTAGCAATTTGTTCATCAAGAAATTCACCTAGTGGCACATTATCATCAAGCAAGGTACTAGCATCATCATAAGCATCATTCATAGCAGAAGTAGCATCATCAATAACTTGCGACATATCAGGATTAATTGCATGTGGTGGTGTTGCAAGTCTATTCAAAATAGAAGGTGAATCAAGTGCAGAGCTAGATGGCAGTTCCTTACCTCCCCTCGTCTTAGAGGGAACAATCTTGGTTCTTGTATCTTTCAGATTCTTCATAGTGATAAATAGATATAAATCCCAAGTGCCTCAACAAATATATCTATGCTCCCTGGCAACGGCGCCAGAAAAAGGTCTTGATAACCCACAAGTATAGGTGATCGCAACAGTTTTGAGGGTAGAGTATTCAACCCAAATTTATTGATTCGACACAAGGGGAGCCAACGAATATTTGAAAGTATTAACAGTTGAGTTGTCAATTCAAACACACCTGGAGATTAAATATCTGTAGCAAAGTGATCAGTAGCATAGTAATATGATAGTTTTGATAGCAGAGGTAACAGTAACAGTGGTAACAGTAATAGTAGTAACGGGTTTGTAGCAGTTCTTACAGTAGCAATAGCAATAATAACTTAGCAAGAACAATATGTGGAAAACTTGTAGGCATTGGATCGGTGAATTCGTTGGATGATATTCATCATATAACAGTCATAACCTAGGGCGACACAGAACTAGCTCCAGGTCATAAATATAATGTAGGCATGTATTCTGTAAATAGTCATACATGCTTATGGAAAAGAACGTGCATGACATCTTTTGTCCTACCCTCCCGTGGCAGCGGGGTCCATAAGGAAACTAAGGATTGTTAACGCCTCCTTTTAATAGATAACCGGGACGAAGCATGAAAACATAGTGAATACATGAACTCCTCAAACTACGGTCATCACTGAGAAGTATCCCAATTACTATCACCCTGGGGTTTACGGATCACAACTCGTAGCAGGTGCATATGACTTGCAAGATCGGATCTAGAACATAAATAAAATGGTGAAACATAAACAGTTCAGATCTTAAATCATGGCACTCGAGCCCTAGTGACAAGCATTAAGCATAGCAAAGTCATAGCAACATCAATCTCAGAACATAGTGGATACTAGGGATTAAGCCCTAACAAAACTAACTCGATTACATGATGAATCTCATCCAACCCCTCACCAACCAGTGAGCCTACGAAGGAATTACTCACTCCCGGTGGGGAGCATCACGGAATTGGTGATGAAGGATGGTTGGTGATGACGAAGACCGAAGATTCCCCTCTTCGGAGCCCCGAACAGCTCCAGACCTGGCCTCCCGATGAAGAACATGAGGCGGCTCTATATCGTGAAACGCAATGAAACTTCCTCCCTTATTTTTTTTGTCCGGAAATAGGAATTTATAGAGTTGGAATTAGGGTCAACGGAGCCCCGAGGGCCCCACCACCCACCAGGGCGTGCTAGAGGGGGTGGTGCGCCCTCGTGTCTTGTGGGCAGCCAGGACCCCCCTCCAGTGGGTCTTGGTTCCAGTATTTTTTATTTATTCTGAAATAATTCTCCAAAAAGTTTTGTCCAATTCCGAGAACTTTTATTTCTGCACAAAAACAACACCGTGGTAGTTCTGCTGAAAACAGCGTCACTCTAGGTTAGTTTCATCCAAATCATGCAAATTAGAGTCTTAAACAAGAGCAAAAGCGTTAGGAAAAGTAGATATGATGGAGATGTATCAGGCCCCCCTCCAGTTGGTCTTGGTTCCAGTATTTTTATTTAATCCAAAATAATTCTCCAAAAAGTTTCATCCAATTCCGGTTACTTTTATTTCTGCACAAAAACAACACCATGGTAGTTCTGCCGAAAACAGCGTCAGTCTGGGTTAATTTCATTCAAAGCATGCAAATTAGAGTCCAAAACAAGAGCAAAAGCATTAGGGAAAGTAGATACGATGGAGACGTATCAGTCCACATTGATATAATCAACTCGTTTGTTGACATGTATAATATCTTTCATCTCGTATTCATTTGGTTAGCTAACATGAGGTATGAGGTTGGTTTATTGCATTGGCGACTTGCACTTCAATTGTTTGCTCAACAATTGGCCGCACACTTCTAATCGGGGTCAAATCATCTAACAAGGTTTGGTCAAGTCAACATGAAAGAGAGGACATTTGACCTTACTGGCAAACACTTTGAGTGGTTTGACTTTCAAGGATGCAACAACCTCCTTATATGCACCCTAATGCAAATTTGATTTGATAGGCATCAGTGTCTTCATTTGACACTCGCCTCCCGTTCCAACATCATATCTTCCTACTAGTTGAACTTGGTCACTTGGATCCATCCAATCTAATCTAATTTGTGTTTCTTCCACAACCTTACCGTAACTAGGACTTATAACATATCTCAACACTTCCTCATCCTTATCAGCAATCTCGACATTCATAAATGTCGCCTTGTCAACATAATGAACATTCACAATCCTGTCCATCTAAAAAACAATGGAGCAATGACAAATGTACCATATGGCTTAAAAATCAAGTTAGAATAACTTCTAATCCTAACATTAACCCTAACCCAAACCTAAGCCCATCCACATCATAAATATACCACTATTTGACCAACCCTAAGCCCATACTCATTACTAAACATCACAAACTTCATATTATTTGAGGGAGAACCTTCATAACTAGGGTTAGGAGCACATCCATTCAAATACACAAACCCAACCTATCACAACTTGGGATATGAAGGAGGATACCTCAAGGGAAGGGGAAAAAACACCAGATCCATGGACAAATGCCACCGATTTGGTAGGATTTAAAGGGGGGTTGAGTGGAGGATACAATGGGGAAGAGGGCTTGAAGTCGGGATGGCCAATGAGAGGAGGGGGAGTGGTGGGTGGGAGCCCTACCAAGACCTCGCGACCACTTACCTCTTCAGGCCAGAAACGACATGGTCCTTTTGAGGGAATGCTATCCGGCTAAGTTTATTGAACTTGAAAAACAATTACGTCGTTTATCATTGCTAGCTGGATGAAACACCATGGTTCTTTTGAGGGAAGCCATCCGGATAACTTTATTGAAATTCAAAAATAGTTACATCGTTTATCATCGCTGGCTGGATGAAGCTAGGTGGGTCACCAACCCACACATGGGTTTAAAAATTAACAAAACTATTCCTAGCCAGCACATGAGCAACTGCATTGCTTTCCCTAACACATTGTTCAAATTTGATACTATTGAAACATGTTGTGAGCATAGTACAATCAAACAAAATAGCAGCAGTAGCAGTAGCTGAGTTACCTCCTCCAATCATAGTCTCTATCACCTGGATGTTGTCAGACTGCAAGATAAACTTGTTTAGACCAAGGCGTTGTGCCAAGACCATCCCTTCTCTTAGCGCAAAGGCCTCCGCAGTCATTGCATCAGACACGAAGGGTATGCATAAGCATGATGCCGCCACAAACTTCCCATGGGAATCTCTGACAATCGCGTCGGTGCTTCCTCTTTGTTCGTCAACGTCAAAGGCTCCATCTACATTTATTTTCAGCATACCTTCCGGGGGCACAACCAGCCATGTCTCAGACTTGGCACATTCTTCTTCCTCACACAAACATAATTCGCCGTAAGAGCTCCAATGGCCATTGTTGAACAGTGGGGAGGTTGTACCAGTTCATTGTGCACTCATTGTCGCCTCTCCCACCAAAAATACCAAGCTGCACTTAGGACTAGCTCAAGGAGCCCCACCTCATCTAACCAATCCCAAGGACCTCGCATACATATGATGTTCTCCAACGCCGCTGCCTCCACTCTATCCAATGCAGTAGCTTGTTCAATCCCAAGGACCTCGCATAAAAGTAAATGAACTTCCACTCTTCAATTTAGCTTTTAGCAAATTTCCATTAGGATAGTATCTTGATCTTAAGACTCTGGCACACAACGAATCTGGATCCTCCAGTAGTCCCCAACATTGCTTTGCTAACATTGCCAAATTAAAAGTATGCAAATCTCTAAAACCCATACCTCCTCTCGATTTTGGAATACATAATTTTCACCAAGTGAACCAATGCATTTTCCTGTGGTCATCCTCATCGCCCCATAAAAATTGCACAATAGCATCAGAAATTCCTTTTTTTGGAATCTTGAATACTGGCATTGCGAATACTGACATGGTTTGAGCGACTACTTTAATCAAGACCTCTTTCCCTCCCAATGATAAGATTTTTTCCTTCCACCCCGAAATCTTTACAACCACCCTTTCCACAAGATGTGTGAAGCAGTCAGATCGATCCACTCCAATCATAGCAGGTAAACCAAGATATCGATCATTCAGGGACTTAGTTAAAAAATTTAGAGCTTGGCATACCTCTACCTTTTCATCCACTTACGTGTTCCTACTGAAGAAGATACTTGACTTTGTGTCACTCACTTTTTGACCCGAGCTTGCACAGTATGTGTCAAGTCACTAGTGCAGAACCGGGCTATAGCACTGGTTCGTAAGGCCCTTTAGTGTCGGTTCTGCATGAACCGCCGCTAAAGGGCAACCACGTGGCATGTGCCAACGCCGGCGGTGGGGAGCCGTTTAGTACTGGTTGGTAACACTAACCGGTACTAAAAGGTTTGGAGGGCTTTGGATTCATGATTTCTTTTTCCTTTAATTTTGTGTTTTCCATTTAATTATTTTTCGTTTGCTGGTATTTTACGATACTACATATTGTACACGTTATGCATATATATAAATAGATTTTCTTGTAGAATCGATCATATATATATATATATATATATATATATATATATATATATATATATATATCATCAAATGTCTCACAACCACCATTATTCACACATACACATGTACATATATACAATTAGGTATATATACCATTTCTTCTACATGTTGCCTTCGGAGCCAGTGGCATTTGCCTTGGTGCCTTCGGAGCACAATGACAATTGGGAGTGGTTCATGGGGAGGTAGCGGGTAATGGTATTCTCCTTTGGGATCTATGACCTGGTCGAGCAAAAAACCCGCTATTTCCTCTTGAAGTGCTCGTATGCGCTCCGTTAGTAGGAGCTGCTCCCGCACCTCATTGAACTGTTAAGAAGGAGATCAATATGCATGTGTATTAGTTGTGTGACTAGATATCGATAATGATGTAAAAATTGTGAATAGTGTTCTAGCAAACGTACCTATAGCTGTCTATCAGATTTGCTCCTTTCGGACGCCATCATGCGAATGTTCTCGCAAACGTAGTATGCACACACTTCAGTCCCCTGGGCCTGCTTCAGGGCCTTTATGATAATAGAATTTAATCAGATAATAATTAATAAAGCATGATAATTAATGGTATTGAAACAAAAATTAAAGAGATGGTAGCTAGCTAGTAATACTTAATTACTTACCTTGGGTCGAAACCAATACAGCTTTTTTCGCCATTGGCCTGGAGTCACATTGATGAACTTTTCCCAAGACCTGCCCGTCGGCAAAGAAAATGAATAAATGAGTTATTAAATAGTTGATATCAGGAAATGACAAACTAAAGAGGCTGACATATAGTTAATAATGATTGAAATTACCTGTCGACTATCCCCTTCAAGATTGAGTAGTTACTTTGTTTAGTGAGTCCAGTACTTCAACTATTCCTTCTTCAACTTTAATGATTAACAAGATCCGATTGGTAATCGCATGCGCTGCGTTTGCATGTCTTAATTAAGCGGGCATGTGCATAACACTCATCAACTACCCTAAACCCTATACACTTAATTATTAACATCTAGATAGCTAGTAAGCAAAAACAGGATTTGTAGTACAAGGCGATTGTGACTCACAGGAAGTTGTAAGGAAGTAGTATATCTTCATTGGTATTGAGGCGCTTCAAGAACTCTAGCATGTTTTTCTCTACATCTGCTTTATACCATTCCAATTTCCATGTGTTTTCATTAATTGGGTCAATGAACCCAATGCCATAGCGTCCAGCTTTTTTCATTTCATACATCTTCATCCTGCATAATACCACAGAAAAGAATATAGTGAGGATAATTACAGGTAATGATCGATCAATGAGCACTACAACTAGCTTGAGACTTAAATTACAGAAATAAATCACTTACAGATAATAGCAACTGACGAGAGATTTGTCGAGTGCTTCTTGATTGAATAACTGAAATAGTTCTGAATACTCAACGGACAGAGCTAGCTTATGGAAGTAATGCTCTTCCTTGACGTTCACCATGAGGGACTCTCGATTGGAACTCTTGGTAATTTTCATGCACCAATCATGCAATTCATACATTCTCGTTGGGAGGTTCTTGACCTCCTCAGGCTCGACCAAAGGTTCGCTGCGGACATATTTCCGTTTTATGTCCTCCTCTCTAAGCGGAGACATGGGCTCAATCTCGAGGAGTTGTCCAACAGTGATACCGAGCTATTTAGCATGCCTTCTATGCTCGTCGGTTATTACCAGCTGACCGGCGTCGGTACTCTCATGTGTTGGTACAACAAGCGGGGGATCGATTGCGCCGCCTGTTCTCCCAGCTGGGGAACGGTTTTCCCACATTTTTTGCCAGCTGCTTGGCTCGAGCTCGAGCTCGACTCCTTCTTTTGTCGTGCTCAATGTGCCTTCCTGATTTGGCGCTCATAGTCTGAGTCAACAGGCTTGGGAGCTGGTGGTTCAGCCATACGAATAAAGTGGTCAACGACATTATCGGGCACTTTCTCCTTTGGCAGCGGTGGCAGTTTTGATCCAAAATGGGCTTCCAATTGGGCCCTCACTTTGGCTTCATTTTCCACCTCGGTCATGTCGTAAGGCCTCTTCGGAAGAGGCGCGAGGCTTGGACCATATTGTAATCGCTTGCCTCCGCCTGTACCTATACTATCTCGACTTGTACCGCTACGCACCATAGCTGCGGCGGCTCTCTTCTGTCATCGCTGAGGCAGCGGAGACGGCTGACGTGGCTGAGTTGGAGCAGGAGGAGTGGCCTGACGCGGTGTCGTACTTGGAGGAGGAGTGGCCTGACGCGTTGGCGGACTTGAAGCAGGAGGAGTGGCCTGACATTGTGTCGGACTTGAAGCAGGAGGAGTGGCCTGACGCTGTGCTGGATTTGGAGGAGGAGGAGTGGCCTGGCGCATTGGTGGACTTGGAGGAGGAGTGGCCTGACGCGGTTGGCTGAGTTGAAGCAGGAGGAGTGGCCTGACGTTGTGCCGGACTTGGAGGAGTGGGAGTCTACTGACGCAATGGCGGACTTCGAGGAGGAGTCGGCTGACACGGTGTCGGTGGCCTTCGAAAGATGATGCAATCCTTTCTCCATAGGATGATACGATGTATGGCCTTTCCCAGTGTGTGCTCCTCGTCACCTCCAAGAATGTCAAGCTCTAGCCCTGAATATTGGTCCACCACCTCATCAACCACGACACGAGCATAGCCGGATGGAATCGGGTTGCAATGGAAGGTTGCTTCGGGGGGATTTGTATAAGCAACGGCGTCCGCCACCTTCATGGATATGTTCTTCATTTTGAAGTGTAGCTCACAGTTAGTGTTCTCCATGATGTCATCCACAGGGTATCTATCAAGCAGTGCGTCGCCCGGGGGGGAACCCATGATGCTTCTCGGCATGGATGGGACAGTGATATCCAATGCTGGATCATCCGCTAGCTGATGCCGCTGCTGAGACCCCCTTTCCTGGCTAAGTGAGTCGATCTGCTGCTGCTGCCGCTAGAATTTGAGTGCCAACTCCACGTCCATTGATTCTAGGCCTTGAAGGCGTTCTGCTTCCTGCTTCCTCTGCTCCTCCTCCAACTTCCTCTTCTTCTCCTCCTCATTCTTCCTTCTTGCATGGCTTCTGTAGTCGGCGTTCCAGTCTGAAAAGCCCTCATACCACGGAACAACGCCCTTGCCTCGTGTTCTTCCCGGGTGTTCAGGATTTCCCAGGGCACGCGTAAGCTCGTCGTTCTCTCTGTTGGGCGTGAACACCCCCGTTCGAGCAACTTCTATTACTTCAAGTAACTTATCTTCGGCTCCTTTAAGACATGCCTTCTTCGAAACCTGGCCTGTCTTCGGGTCCAACGCCACCCATGCGCATAGAACCAAGTTCTGCACCTAGGGGGCCAGCTCAATGTAACTGGAGTGACCTCTGCAGCCAGCATCTCTTTCTCAGACTTATCCCACTTAAACCTTTGCCACCGTAGCCACCGGCCCCAACCTATGGAACTGCTCCTTTTTGCGGCATTGGCCTTGTTTTTCTCGATCGTTCCTTAGATAATTCTGATTCCTTGAATTTCACGAAAGCGGGCCGATGATCTCTTTGCTTCTCCGGTGTTCCGTGAATTACAGGTCTTCTTTTCTCCTTCGACGTACTTGGCCCATATAGTTTTCTTTTGGGTGTTGAATGCAATTGCCATCTTCCTAGAGCAGCATCCTTGACTTTCTGCACATCTACATCTGTGAAATGGTCTGGTAGGGTGAAATGTTCCATGAGAGATTCCCAAAGCCGATCTTTTGCTCTTTGGTCGACAAAAGTAAGATCTGGACGTGGCTTTGCTGGCTCATTCCATTCTTGAATGGAGATCGGGACTTGGTCCTTCACAAGAACTCCGCACTGATGAACGAACTTGTTCACAATTTTCTTAGGCTCACTTGGTTCGCCATTAGGTTTGATGGCATCGATGTTGTACTTTACGCCCTCCTTGAACCTTTTGGCCAGGCTTCGCACTATCCTACTGCCTGTAGAAGATTTGCTCGATCCAGAGGGCTGAAAGAAGAAAGATCGATTCATTAATATATATACAAATCATTTGAAACATGTGATGATCACTAGATGCCTGCTTATATAAATATACCTCGCCGGTCTTTGTTATTTCAAGATCAACATTTTCTTCATCATCATAATCATAGTTCATGACTTCATCAATTCGGTCGTCGCGATCGAATATCATATCACCATCCCCGGTATTGTTCAGATATTTAGAGCTGTCATATTCTTCATTCTGATCATCTGGCCTGCGAGGGGAGCGTATGATCTGGAACAGGGCCTCTTCTCCCTCTCTGCCGGTATTGTCCGCCATAGCTTTTATTTAACTAATCCAGAAGAAATATAAAACAATTTAGTATTCAAATTACAATGCATGCAATCAATGAGGAAAAACTGAATCATAGTACATAATATGCATCATCGAATATAATCTCGAATACATCGTCTCGAATAATATATATAATCTCGAATACATCGTCTCGAATATTATATATCGAATACATCACTAGCTAGCTAGCTAATAAAGATCGAATACTACAGAATAATCTAGGCCACTCGTGGTTCCTGAGGCGCGGGCGGTGGACACCCAAAGAGAAGGAACCATCACAGGATCATAGCTCCGGTCATCTCCCCAAAGAACCTGCCAGGTATTGGAGAACCTGACGTTCATAGTAGCCATCATGTAGCGACGGACGTGCTCGTCCTCCTCCCCGACACGGCGACGCACCACCTCCGGCAGGGCCGGCTCTCTCCGCACCGAAAGTAGCCCACGCGAACGCCACCAAAGGAGCTCAGGGTCGACGACGGGACCCGGGGCCGGGTTCCTCACCAAGCGGCGAGCCCTTGAAGGTAGCACCTCCCAGTGCCAGCCCGACGGAGCCCAGTCCCGGACATGGGTCCTCTGAAACAGGACGTCGTCGCGAACAGGTCGACGGCGAGGATGCGGGCCGGGCATCGTCGAGAATAAATACTATATGCCGCAAAAATAACATTTTTTAGAATGATTGGATTGTGATTTCTATGTAACTAACATTTCTATATAACTAACATTTCTATAACATTTCTATATAACTAACATTTCTATAACATTAATATATCTAAAACCTTTGACATTATACTATTTGACAGAAAACCTTTGTATAAAAATCAGAAAAAACCTTTGACATTATAACTAACATTTCTATATACTATTTTACACTAATCTAATCTAATTAATTAATTCATGTAAAACCTTAGTATAAAAAACAGAAAAAACTAAAAACAAAAACAGAATCTAGTGCAAAAGATGAACACATTGTGTGCGTGTGTGTGCGCACATGTGTGCACTACCGCCTACGGCGCTAGCGGCACGACGGCTTCGATTGGAGGGAGGAGAGGGGGAGAGGGGCTAACAGCATGGGCGAGGTCGAGGTGACGGCGATGGCGAGGTCCAGGCGACGGCGACGGCGAGGTCCAAGGCGACAGCGACGGCGAGGCGAGGGGATGGCGACGGGCCAGTGCGGCGACGGGGACGGGCCGACAACGAGGGCGGAGCGGAGTTGACGGGGACGGCGCAACGGGGGCGGCGACGGCGCGGGACGGGGTGGCGGCGCGATGTAGAAGCAGAGAGAAGTGGGAGATGAGAAACTGAATTGTTTTGAAGTGTTTCTTATATAGCAGGCACCTTTAGTACCGGTTGGAGCCACCAACCGGTACTAAAAACCTATTTTAACCCGATATAAGCGGCGGGAAGGTGCACCCCTTTAGTACCGGGTGGTGGAACCAACCGGTACTAAAGACCCCACCTTTAGTACTGGTTGGAGCCACGACCCGGTATTAAAGGGGGTGCGCTGGCGCAGTTGCGGTGTGGAAGTTATCGGTGTTCTGGGAATGGGGGTCCCCAGACTTGCCTGCCTGCGGCCCATGGCGTGGCTCTGCGAGCGGGCCCGTACGGCCCATCTTCATCGACAAGTACCCAAGACCCTCACGAGGGGCCAAGCCTCACAAGGCGGACGACACAAGACCTCCTCAGGAGCATCCTCACCAGGTTGGCTCACGAGGGGCGGAGAGATCAAGGCAAGGCAAACCTCACGAGGTTCTCATGACGTGAGCCATGATGATCAAGATCAGGCAGGCGCCAAGCGGGCGCCAGTGTGCACAGTGTCCTTCTTTCCTCTTTGGTGCTAAGGAAGCAAGCGCAGGCGCGGAGTACCGAGGTGTCAAGCAAAGGTTTCCATATCAGTGTAACAAGACCAAGACCAGCGGGACGGCAGGGCGGAGGTCACCATGGAGCCCAAGGCAGCGTCACCGTCAGAGCCTTTTGCAGGCGAAGACCGCTTTTGTTAGGATAAGTTTTACTAGTTGTCCCCTTTCAAATTGGCCGTTGTTGGCTCCCTTCCCGCTCGATATTTGGGGAAGAGGACCAGGGCCTCTATAAATAGGACTAGCCACCACCATAGGAAGGGCACAGATCATTGAGACCACCCTAGCACTCACCAGCTCACCGAGCCCAAGAACACCTCAACCTCAGGAGGCTGTTCTTCCCCTTGTAACTGTTCATCCATAGCCCAAGAGGCAATCCACCACCCCCACACTCGAGTAGGGTATTACACCACAACGGTGGCCCGAACCAGTATAATTCTTGTGTCCCTTGTGTTGCGAGTTCATCGAATTAGCCCTTGAGATCATAGTGAAACTAGGACGTGGATCGGTAGGGGGCAGTTCTTCGTGCGCACCCCAGAGTTCGAACCTTGAGGGTTTTGCCAGAACCCGTGATCCGACATTTGGCGTGCCAGGTAGGGGTGCGTCGGAGCTCTTCTTCCACCAGCCGATCCGCTCGTTGATCCTTCGACGCTTCGCGGCTCCGATGTCCAGCGACTCGAGAGCCAATACCAACCGCTGGGCGGCTTGGCCGACCCGGGCGGCGGCGCCTGCCCAAGAAGACCTCAACCCCGCGCCTCAGGCGGCACGCGCACCGCCAAACGCCGCGGGGCGCGGGTGGTGCGGTCACTCTCCTTCTGCTCTTACCCAATGACAAGTGCGGGCAACCGCGAGGGCCTCAAGCCACGCTGCCGCCACGGCGCCGCACACCAGGCGGGAGTAGGCAAACGTGAGGGTTGCGCTCACAGTGGCTCGAGAGCTGCTGCGATGCCGGCTAATGGAGAGCGGTCGGGATGCTTTGCTCGAGCGCGTCGCCGAGCTCTTGGACGCCATGGCTTCATGAGCGCCACCCTTCTGTACTCCGCTCACACCACGGGCTGCGACCGGGTCGCATGGTGGACCATGCTGCGCCCACGTGCCCGCAGGCGCACCACCAGGCTTCATCAACACCGGCGCAACCAAAAGAGTTGTACGCCCGCTCGTGCCCGCGCTACCTACGCTGGGCGCGGGCACGAGTGCCGCCGCCTAAGGTCCGGACGGGATGCAACCCTACCATCCTCGAGGCGGCATGCTAGGACGGGCGACATGGAGTGTGGGGCACTATAGCAAGATCTTCGAGGCGGCGGCCCCGGAGGCCTACGTGCCCCGCATGGTGGACCAGAAGTACATGCTGGAGGACGACCCCGGCTCGTTCCTTGAGCCGGGCTGGGAGGAGGAGGCACTAGAAGCCGGCACCTTTCGAGAGCCATCCGAAAGCCTCACCAACCGCGCCGGTGACAACGACTACAGGGTACCACTAATTCCTCAGGAACAGGCTTACGCTAACCATGGTGCGCAGGAGGATCAGGTCACCACAGCGGCTGGCGGCCCCAGCTCGACGGCCTCCCTTCCGTCAGGGGGAGCGCACTGGGGGCTGCAGGAGAGGGGTCGGGAGCCGGACCCCTCCCCGCGCCATGCGGAGCAAGGCGTCCCCTGGAGGTAGGCCCTCTGTCGGGGAGCTACTGGAAAGCCTAGCCCTGGCAGAGGACCCGTGGTCGCCGAGGGCGCCGCTGGCGTCCCCTTTACCCCTTGGTGTCGTCCAGGTTTCCGGTAGCCCCCAATGGTGGTCGAGGGTGGCGCAAGGCGGGGCCCTCGTCTGGCGATATGAAGTAAGGCTCACGCCTGTGAAGATCGCCGCCTGTGACACTCTCACGTAATAAGGAGTGGGGCTGTACACGCCCCGGAGTCTCAGGAGTGCTGCCCTCGGGCCTCGGGGGCTCCACCCCATGTCCTAGTGGCAGCACTTAGCTCCGCGCTGGTGAGAAGACTCGAAGACAATAAGACTAGACTAGGTGTCGGACGCGGCCATTTGCTTTGGATCCCTTTTCTGTAGCCTTGCCTTCTGGATTTGGATTTAAGTTGAAGTTGAATTTTCATTAATGCGTGCGGGGGGTGCCTTTTCTCATTCGAGCGATTTCTTATCATCTGGTTCTTGCCTTATTCCAAAGCTCGCGCTCGCTACCTCCCCCTCGCAGGCCCCTCGCGAGCGGGGCTGGGCGCAGCATACGCGTCACGCGCAGCGATACCACGATCGGCACCTGATTCTCGCGAGGCCCTCTTGGGCGAATCAGCAGACCCTTCAGGAGCTCCACGGGAGCTCGCGACCTCACGATCCAGTTCGGGGCTTGCCTCGGCTAAGGTAAGCTGCAACAGCAAACTTGCCACATGACTCATGAATTCACAAAGGCGCGCACTCAGTTGGCATAGAAGAATAAAAACTGCATTTGTTTACATGAGGGGCTCCCCCTCTCAAAATGCTCTTAAAGTCTTTAGGGGCCACGCCCAAGTTTTTGCATACAGGGTAAAACAGCAGGGGAACATGGGATCAGCCGGATATGTCGCTTGCCGCGTCCCCCAGGTCATCTTCAGCCGCACTGCTGGCGTCGCCTCCACCTTCACCGGCCCCGACATCGCCGTTGTCAACCACGTCACCTTCGTCTGCCGCGACTACCACCGCATCGTCCTCATAAGCGAAGGCCCTGACCAGCGCATCCACGTTGTCCTCCACCCATCATGCCAGGTCGCCCCGGATGGCCGCAGGTACGGGGGCAATGGCAGCGTCGAAGTCGAAGTCGAAGTCGGGGTAGGTATTCTGGAGATGGCTGAAGACGCGAGAGAATGCGCGCCCGAGCAGGCCACGGCTCCTCTCTTCCACGAGTTGGCGAGCTCTATCGGATCGAGCTTCCAGCCGCGTCACCACGTTGGAGAAGAAGTGAACGTGACTGGCGTAGTCATTCAAGTGGGGATGCGGAGCATTCTCGTCGCAGACGTGGCCCAGCGCTGCGTTGGCCTTGACCCTGAGGTCCTGAAGCATGGGGGCGTGCTCACGCTCCAGCGTCCGTCGCTGAAGCACTTCCTCCCTGTTCTGCCGCGCAACAGACTCGGCGTTGGCAACCCGCTTCTGAAGGGAGAGCAGCTCGGCGCGAGCGGAGGCCAATTCTGCCTGCGCTGTGACTAGGGCGGCTGTCGTGGCCTCCTCGCGCCTCTCCACCCCAGCTAGCCTGGGCCTAAGGGTAGTGGCCCTGCCCGTTGCATCCACCCTCGCGAGCTTCAACTTTAGGTCATGCCTACCCTCAAGACCCGCGCGAACCTCGGCCGCCCGGTGATCGACCTCCTCCTCGGCCTTGGCCTCGCAAGCACCAACGCCGTCTTCCGCCTGGGCAACTTAATGCTCCCTCATTTCCAGTCGCTCAAGCTCGAGGCTACGCTCCACGGCTTCCAGTGCCAACGCCTCCTCGCGCTTTGGATCTCTTCTTCTTCGGTGGGCGTCCCCCTCAGCAACGCAAGGGCGGCTTTGCGCACCTCCACCTGCTGCTCCAGGGACGCACTCCAGGCCTGGAGCTCCCACGCGCGCTTCTCCTCAGCCTCGCGACGACGGTCAGCCTCGCGAGCCTCCTCCAAAGCTCGGGAGCAAGCCTCACGAGAGACCTCAAGAGACTCCTCGGCCTTCGCATTGTCAAGGTCGCGCTGATGGTGGCTAAGGTTGATAGCCACCTTCAGCTTACGCCGTTCCTCCGCCAGCCAAAGACCCTCAGCCTTAAGGCGCGCGTCGACGTCCGCGAGTTCACCACCAAGCCGGTTCATCGCGCCCATTGCCTCCTGGAAGAGCTCGTGGCGAACGACGCTCCGTTCGTGCTCAAGCTCAAGCGCACGGCCCGTCTCGTCTTCCACCACGGGGGCTGTGGGCGAGGCCTGAAGCGTTGCGCCCTCTCTCAGCAGGGGGCTGGGGGCTGGCGCTGCCCCAGGCGCCAACCAGGCCTCGCGAGGAGCCCGAACTAATCAGGGCCCACTGCTTGAAGAGGAGTCGAAGACCGAAGCCAACCAGCCACCGTCCATGACCAGAGGAGGGGTCCTGGGCACGCCCGCCAAGCTCCAAGCAAGGCCGCAGAGGAGGGGCGACGAGACCGCGGGCTCAAGGCGCCATGGATGCGAGCGCACCTCTCCAACCGACCCCGCACCAGGAACGACATGCGGGCTCGGGGCGCTTAAGGCCAGTGGGGGAGTCGAGGAGAGAGGAGGCTGCCCCTCAGGAAACGCAGTGGCTTTGGCGGAAGGGACCCTGAAGGACCACCATCAGGAAGGAAAGCAACTCTCAGGAAACCACAAAGATGCAGTACTTACTCATCGACGGCGATGTACTTCCTCCACTTCAACGGCCCAAAGATACCACTGTTGCCGCTCGGAGATCCCTTCCTCTTGCGGAGCTCCTCGAAGTCCGCACAAAGCCGACCGAAGCGCTGGATGTGGCGGCCAGCATGGGGCACAACCGGAGAAGCGCTCGAAGGGATAGCTTCAGGGGCGCCGAGCTGGGGAGAGCAATCGGGCGCCGTCTCGCATCAACCTGATAACCCACAAGTGTAGGGGATCGCAACAGCTTTCGAGGGTAAAGTATTCAACCCAAATTTATTGATTCGACACAAGGGGAGCCAAAGAATATTCTTGAGTATTAGCAGTTGAGTTGTCAATTCAACCACACCTGGATAACTTAGTATCTGCAGAAAGTATTTAATAGCAAAAGTGGTATGATAATAAAAAGTAACGGTAGCAAAAGTAATGTTTTTGGGTTTTGTAGTAGTTGTAACAAGAGTAGCGGAAAAGTAAATAAGCGAAGAACAATATATGAAAAGCTCGTAGGCAATGGATCGATGATGGATAATTATGCGGATGCGATTCCTCATGTAATAGCTATAACATATGGTGACACGTAACTAGCTCCAGTTCATCAATGTAATGTAGGCATGTATTAAAAGTAAGTAGTTATACGTGCTTATGGAAAAGAACTTGCATGACATCTTTTGTCCTACCCTCCCGTGGCAGCGGGGTCATAGTGGAAACTAAGGGATATTAAGGCCTCCTTTTAATAGAGAACCGGAACAAAGCATTAGCACATAGTGAATACATGAACTCCTCAAACTACGGTCATCACTGATAAGTATCCCGATTATTGTCACTTCGGGGTTGTCGGATCATAACACATAATAGGTGACTATAGACTTGCAAGATAGGATCAAGAACACACATATATTCATGAAAACATAATAGGTTCAGATCTGAAATCATGGCACTTTCGGGCCCTAGTGACAAGCATTAAGCATAGCAAAGTCATAGCAACATCAATCTCAGAACATAGTGGATACTAGGGATCAAACTCTAACAAAACTAACTTGATTACATGGTAAATCTCATCCAACCCATCACCGTCCAGCAAGCCTACGATGGAATTACTCACGCATGGTGGTGAGCATCATGAAATTGGTGATGGAGGATGGTTGATGATGACGACAGCGATGAATCCCCCTCTAGAGCCCCGAACGGACTCCAGATCAGCCCTCCCGAGAGAGATTAGGGCTTGGCGGCGGCTCCGTCGTGAAAAGCGATGAAACTTTCTCTCTGGTTTTTT
This sequence comes from Aegilops bicornis, assembly GCA_021605145.1. NCBI lineage: Eukaryota > Viridiplantae > Streptophyta > Magnoliopsida > Poales > Poaceae > Aegilops > Aegilops bicornis. The sequence continues at coordinate 711,042,221 of CM038675.1, forward strand.
CTCCCGAGCGTGAATATATGGAGTTGGAGTTGAGGTCGGTGGAGGTCCGGGGGCCCACGAGATAGGCGCGCCCTCTGGGGGCGCCTTGTCTCGTGGACAGGCCCTGGGCCCCCTGATGTATTTCTTTCACCCAGAAATTATTATTAATTCCAAAAAGTACCTCCGTGGATTTTCAGGACATTCTGAGAACTTTTCTTTTCTACACTAAACAAAAATCATGGCAGTTCTGCTGAAAACAGCGTCAGTCCGGGTTAGTTTCATTCAAATCATGCAAGTTAGAGTCCAAAACAAGGGCAAAAGTGTTTGGAAAAGTAGATACGTTGGAGACGTATCACGACCTCCCAAGGTCCCAGGAGCCTCGGCCCCAGGAGTCGCGTATCGCATCACCCCCGCAACCGACGCCCCAGGGAAAGAATCATGGGTTCCCGAGGACGACGACCGGGGGGCCCCAGGCGGCATCAGCACCTCGGCGCTCGGGCCGCCAGTCTCTGACGGTGCTTGCCCCTGCCACCACATTCCAGGCGAGCTCGACGCCGGCAGCGAAGAGGGGAACCACGTGTATGGGGTTCTCGCGGGGCCCCACCAGGCCATCTAGGCACAGCCCCCACTCGTCAAAGGAAGGCATGTGCTCCACGAATTCCTCCTTGTTCGAGCAACGGTACAACAAGCAACCCTTCCCAGGCATGTCATCCGGCAACGAAGCGCCCGCCAAGACCCCAAGCACCGTCTGACGCGTCTCAAGAGGGAGCCCGGACTCCTGAAGCCTCATATGGTCCTTACTGTTGAGCAAGGCCCACATCAATCGAGAATGGCGCTGAAGCGGGGCGACTCAGCGCCTGACGAACTCCTTCACCACCATAGGCGCGGTCACACCAAGTTCTTTTAGCTTCTTCAGCCTGAGCCATACGGGGACAAGGCAAGGGCTTGCGAGCTTCTCATGGCCCCAACCGGAGTTGGGGACGGCAGGCGACGATGGAGGCGAGAGCAGGGGCTGAGCACCCCTACGTCCACATACACCCAATGTGTCCGATATCTGCCCGCGGACGGCGGGAGGTCAAAATCGATCCCCGAGCCGGCCGTCTCGGCCACCGTGTGGAAGCTCACGCATCCCGAGCTCTGCCGGGGATCCACCAGATGCAACGAGAAGAAGTGGCGGAGAAGGGCCATGGAAGAGGCAATGCCCACCATGGCCTCGCAAGCAAAGGCAAAGACGGCGAGAAGAGTCATGGATTGGGGGTCAAGATGCAACATGTGGATCTGGTAATGTTCAAGCACTGCGTTGAAGAAGGCACAGAAAGGGGGAACTAGGCCAGCCCAGAGAGCATCGATGAAGAGCAGAACCTCGGTGACTGCCTTGTCAATACGAGCTCAAGACGCAGGCCAGGAGACCGTCTTTCCCCACTCATTGAAAGTGGAGGCGAGCATGGGACGCACCTTGCACATGGCCTCATCGTTGAGTACCAAGGATCTGCCAACTGCGAGCTCGATGGTCGGAGGCGCACTGGCCGAAGACAAAGGTTTCTTCCCCTTATCCGCTTGTTTCGGAGCCATGGCGATGGAGTGGGCAGAGCTCAGGTCAGATTGGAAAGAGGAGCAGAGTTTCAGGGAAGCAGAGGAACCTGGGAAGCGTGGCGCGGGCGATGGGAGAATAACTGTGTAGGTTACGGTGGCCGCTTAGACAGGCGGATTCCAAGGCTGCATGGGGAAGCGGAGGCGCCCACGTCCAATCAACTGCCACGCGTCGACCAAGGCCGCAGGCTATTGGGGCCCGCGGCGCTCCGCACTTGACCTTTGGATTCGCCTCGAAGCCAAGCCCGAGCGCGCCTTAGGCCCGGGGGCTACCGTCGGTGTTCTGGGAACGGGGGTCCCCAGACTTGCCTGCCTGCGGCCCATGGCGTGGCTCTGCGAGCGGGCCCGTACGGCCCATCTTCATCGACAAGTACCCAAGACCCTCGCGAGGGGCCAAGCCTCGCGAGGCAGATGACATAAGACCTCCTCGGGAGCATCCTCACCAGGTTGGCTCGCGAGGGGCGGAGAAATCAAGGCAAGGCAAACCTCGCGAGGTTCTCGTGATGTGAGCCATGACGATCAAGATCAGGCGGGCGCCAGCACGCACAGTGTCCTTGTTTCCTCTTTGGTGCTAAGGAAGCAAGCGCAGGCGCGGAGTACTGAGGCGTCAAGCAAAGGTTTCCGTATCAGTGCAACAAGACCAAGACCAGTGGGACTGCAAGGTGGAGGTCACCATGGAGCCCAAGGAGGCGTCGCCGTCAGAGCCTTTTGCAGGCGAAGACCGCTTTTGTCAGGATAAGTTGTACTAGCTATCCCCTTTCAAATTGGCCGTTGTTGGCTCCCTTCCCGCTCAATATTTGGGGAAGAGGACCAGGGCCTCTATAAATAGGACTAGCCACCACCATAGCAAGGGGACGGATCATTGAGACCACCCTAGCACTGACCAGCTCACCGAGCCCAAGAACACCTCAACCTCAGGAGGTTGTTCTTCCCCTTGTAACTGATCATCCATAGCCCAAGAGGCAATCCACCACCCCCACACTCGAGTAGGGTATTACACCACAACGGTGGCCCGAAGCAGTATAAATCTTGTGTCCCTTGTGTTGCGAGTTCATCGAATTAGCCCTTGAGATCATAGCGAAACTAGGACGTGGATCGATAGGGGGCAGTTCTTCGTGCGCACCCCAGAGTTCGAACCTTGAGGGTTTTGCCAGAACCCATGATCCGACAGAAGTTTAGTCCCACCTTGCCTAGTGAAGAGCGGCCACACCTGCTTAAAAGCCCCGGCGCGGGCGAGGTATGGAACTCCTCTCTATAGCAGGCTTCTGGGCCTAAGTCTGCTGCTCTGCCCTGTGGGCCTATTGGGCCTTGCGGGCCTGCATCCTGGCCCAACTAGATGTTGGATTTCTAGTCGTATGCAGGCCGCTGTGGCCCAGTAGGCGGGCTTATTTATTTATTTATTTTCTTTTTTTTCTTTTTTACTTTATTTATTTCTGAGTTGTTTTCTGCTGTATTTAGAATTTATTTGTGAATATTTTTTATTTAGGTTCAAAAAATTACAAACTTTCTGTTAGTGCTAGTAGTTTTCAAATTTGAATATTAGTGTGTTTTATCATTATATTCATTTTGGTAATACTTAGGTTATTTAAAAATGAAATGCCTTCGTAATGTATGAGTTTTAAATGCGAAACCACGATACTTGAAAGAGATTGTCCATTTTGTACACTTGATTACATCCATTTTTGTCGTAACCCTCTCTACTTTTTTGCACATGCTATGTGGGTGAAATTATGATACCATGCCAACTTTCAACCTTTTCAGAGTTCATTTGAAGTGTTTTTCAATTTCAGGGTCATTTAGCTGAAAAAATCAGTAAATGCATGAAAATAGCAAATGAAGTCAGGAAGGGTAGAAAACTGATGATGCGGCTTTGAATGGTGCATACTAAACGGACAAAATGTCTGGAGTGGTAATAATAAAAAAATGAAATGCCTTTGTAACAGATGAGTTTTCGTCTGAAACCCTGATACTTCGAAAGAGATTGTCCATTTTGTACACGAAGTGCATCCATTTTTTGCCGTAACCATCTCAACTTTTTTGCACATGCTATGTGGGTGAAATGATGAAACCATGCCAACTTTCAACCTTGTCAGAGTTCATTTGAAGTGTTTTTCAATTGCGGTTCATTTAGCTGAAAAAAAATCAGCAAATGCATGAAAGAATTTGCTTGCACATAAAATGTCTTCGCGTTTCAAATGCCAAAACACATAAGTACCCTAACTATTACAAAGATACCCTCCGGTTTGTTCAAAGCGGCACTTTCCATATATATAAGTCCGGAAACTCACTAGAGAAGAAAGTGATGACAGTGAAGCCGATCACATCCCAGAGTGGGGATCTTTGGGTGTGAAACTTTTCTTCGCGTGTGTCCCTTTGTGCCGTGACCATGGACAATCTTCATCATTTAAATGTATGCTTGGGTCAATATTCACTGTGAATGGAGCAATTTCATCAATCTTTTCATAATGTTCTGACATGTCTGTCTTGTCATCCACTCCCACGATGTTTCTTTTCCCTGAAAGAACTATGTGGCGCTTTGGCTCATCGTATGATGCATTCGCTTCCTTATCTTTTTTTTCTCGGCTTGGTAGACATGTCCTTCACATAGAAAACCTGCGCCACATCATTGGCTAGGACTAATGGTTCGTCTGCATACGCAAGATTGTTGAGATCCACTATTGTCATTCCGTACTGTGGGTCTTCCGTTACCCCGCCTCGTGTCATATTGACCCATTTGCACCGAAACAAAGGGACCTTCAAACCATGTCCATAGTCAAGTTCCCATATGTCCTCTATGTAACCATAATATGTTTCCTTTCCCGTCTTGGTTGTTGCATCAAAGCGGACACCACTGTTTTGGTTGGTGCTCTTCTTATCTTGGGCGATCGTGTAAAATGTATTCCAATTTATCTCGTACCCTTTAAAAGTCATTATATTGGAAGATGGTAACTGGGACAGCAAGTACATGTCATCTTCAATAGCGGCGTCATGCATGGCACGTGTCTGCAACCAACCGGCGAAAGTCCGCGTTTGTTCACGTGTAATCCAGTCGTCAGACTGCTCCGGGTGTTTGGAGCGTAGAAAATTCTTGTGTTCCTCCAGATACGGAGCCACCAAGGCGGAATTCTGTAGAACTGTGTAGTGTGCTTGAGTGAGAGAATGTCCGTCCATACATATTATTTGATCCCCTCCTAGCGTGCCTTTTCCATCCAGTCTGCCCTTATGCCGCGATTCGAGAACACCAATCGGCTTAAGATCAGGAATAAAGTCAATACAAAACTCAACGACCTCCTCATTTTCATGGCCCTTGGAGATGCTTCCTTCTGGCCTAGCACGGTTATGAACATATTTCTTTAAGACTACCATGAACCTCTCAAAGGGGAACATATTGTGTAGAAATACAGGACCCAAAACGTTAATCTCTTCAAGATAGGTGAACTAGGACGTGCGTCATGGTGTTGAAGAAGGATGGTGGGAACACCAACTTGAAACTGACAAGGCATTGCACCAAATCATTCTCTAACCTTGGTATGATTTCTGGATCGATTACCTTCTAAGAGATTGCATTGAGGAATGCACATATCTTCACAATGGCTAATCGAACGTTTTCCGGTAGAATCCCCCTCAATGCAACCGGAAGCAGTTGCGTTATAATCACGTGGTAGTCATGAGAATTTAGTTTCTGGAACTTTTTCTTTGCCATATTTATTATTCCATTTATATTCGACGAGAAGCCAGACAGTACCTTCATACTGAGCAGGCATTCAAAGAAGATTTCCTTCTCTTCTTTGGTAAGAGCGTAGCTGGCATGACCCTGATGTATGCCGTCTTTTCCGTGCATACGTCGTTGGTCCTCCCGTGCCTCCGGAGTATCTTTTGTCTTCCCATACACGCCCAAGAAGCCAAGCAGGGTCACGCAAAGATTCTTCGTCATGTGCATCACGTTGATTGCGGAGCGGAACTCTAGGTCTTTCCAATAGGGCAGGTCCCAAAATATAGATTTCTTCTTCCATATGGGTGCGCGTCCGTCAGCGTCATTCGGAACAGGTTGTCCGCGGGATAACTTTCCAAAGATTACCTTCAAATCCTTGACCATATCATGTACATTAGCACCAGTACGGTGGCGAGGCTTCGTCCGATGATCCACCTCACCTTTGAAATGCTTGCCTTTCTTTCTTACGGGATGCCTGCTCGGAAGAAATAGACGATGTCCCAGGTACACATTCTTCCTACAATTATCCAAATATATGTTGTCGGTATCATCCAAATAGTGCGTGCATGCGCGGGTATCCCTTGTTTGTCTGTCCTAAAAGGTTACTGAGAGCAGTCCAATCATTAATGGTCACGAACAGCAATGCCTTTAGGTCAAATTCTTCCTGTGTGTGCTCATCCCACGCACGTACACCTTTTCCATTCCACAGCTGTGAGAGTTCTTCAACTAATGGCCTTAGGTACACATCAATGTCGTTGTCGGGTTGCTTAGGGCCTTGGATGAGCATTGGCGTCATAATGAACTTCCGCTTCATGCACAACCAAGGAGGAAGGTTATACAAACATAGAGTCACAGGCCAGGTGCTATGGTTGTTGCTCTGCTCCCCAAAAGGATTAATGCCATCTGCGCTTAGACCAAACCATACGTTCCTTGCGTCACCTACAAACTCCTCCCTATACTTTCTCTCGATTTTTCTCCACTGCGACCCGTCAGCGGGTACTCTCAACTTTCCGTATTTCTTACGATCTTCTCTGTGCCATCGCTTCGCCTTGGCATGCTCTTTGTTTTGGAACAAACGTTTCAACCGTGGTATTATAGGAGCATACCACATCACCTTGGAAGGAATCTTCTTCCTGGGGCGCTCGCCCTCGACACCACCAGGGTCATTGCGGCTGATCTTATAGCGCAATGCACCGCATACCGGGCACGCATTCAAATCCTCGTACTCACTGCAGTAGAGGATGCAGTCATTAGGGCATGCATGTATCTTCTGCACCTCTAACCCTAGAGGGCAGACAACCTTCTTTGCTTCGTACGTACTCTCGGGGAATTCGTTGTCCTTTGGAAGCATATTCTTTATCATTACCAGCAACTTCGTACGTACAACAATTTCTTGTGATCCTCTAACATGCGCTGCAACTTCTTCTTCTCCTTTTCACTTGCGCAGTTTCTCTTTGCATCGGCAATGGCCCGACCTAGATCATCAGCGGGCACATCTGATGCCTCTTCTTCAGCTTCTTCCCGCATTATCGGCTCAGCTTCTTCCCGCATTGCCGGCTCAGCTTCTTCCCCCATTGTTCTACCATCGTATTCAGGGAACCCATGGTCAGGATAGCTGTCGTCGTCCTCTTCTTCTTTATTTTCTTCCATCATAACCCCTCTTTCTCCGTGCTGGGTCCAAACACTATAGTGGGGCATGAAACCGGACTCAAATAGGTGGATGTGAATGGTTCTTGACTTAGAGTAATTGTGACCATTCTTACAACCAGCACGTGGACAAGGCATAAAACCATCCGCCTGCTTGTTTGCCTCAGCCGCAAGCAGAAAAGTATGCACGCCCTCAACGAACTGGGAAGAGCATCAGTCATCGTACATCCATTGCCGGCTCATCATCATTACACATCACCGAATAGATCAAATTAACACAAGTTCATACATACAGTTCATACAACACTTAAATGCAACATATATACAAATAACTCTGTAGCTAAAGGATTTAAATGCAACAACAAATGCGATCAAGATCGCAAGTAAGGTAACAATTGATCCAACAACATAATGATACCAAGTGACGGTGTCCTGGACTAGGGGGTACTCACCACGTCGTCTCCCGATCAGTTGGATTGGGCCGAGTATCCCCATGGCCGTATACTCATGGGCCAGTCCGGACAGTTGCCGCATAGATGGAAGATTCCGCAAGACTTGGCGATCAAGACAAGGACTCCTCCCCCACCGGCGTATTCGGCTAGGACTCTTGTTATCCTAGGCCTCTGGTGCATTATATAAACCGAGCCAGGCTAGTCGATATATACAATAAACAACAATCATACCATAGGCTAGCTTGTAGGGTTTAGCCTCTTTGATCTTGTGGTAGATCCACTCTTGTAACACACATCATCAATATTAATCAAGCAGGACGTAGCGTTTTACCTCCATCAAGAGGGCCCGAACACAGGTAAAACATCGTGTCCCTTGTCTCCTGTTACCATCCGCCTTTGACGCACGGTTCGGGACCCCCTACCCGAGATCCGCTGGTTTTGACACCGACATTGGTGCTTTCATTGAGAGTTCCGCTGTGTGTTCGGCAAAAGGTCGATGGCTCGCCTGCAGATCAACTGCGACTTCGACATCTTCGTCACCAGCTTGACTGGTCACCTTGGTTCGACCAAGGACTGCGCCCTATCTCCGATCGTCATGTTCGGATGAGGGCCTTCATCAACATCAACTCCGATCTCTATCAAGATCATGGAGGAATCATCCAGGGAGCCCGGGGGCTCAACGTCAACATTGCCCTCGGGCGACCGTATTGTTTTTCTGGACAGCGGACTTGTGTCCGCCGCCACCTCCTCCTCAAGCGTCGCTTTAACGATTGCTTCGGTGGAATTGTGCGGAATTGAGCCTACAACAACCCTGGAAAATTTCGTCGAGTTCCGATGGAGGAATCTCTGGCAATCTCCGATATACCGGAGCCGCATCGGATCTGGACGAGAATCCGGACGAGTTTAGGGCGTGGTGTTCAGCTTCTATCCCGGACTTCCTTTGGGAGATCCAACCGTTGATCGGCTGCGGAATTCCTATATCTACCACCCCTCAAAATTTCAGCTCGATCCGACCGTCCAAACTCCGGGAACCTTCCGATTAGTGCATCACTTTTCGTATCTGTTTTCTGCGCGAAAACGAATCCGACCTGAGTTCGTCTTTTTTATGAACGGGATTTCTGACATCCTTTTTGAAGGAAGTTTTGTATGGGGTATTGTGTTTTGTTTCTGAACACATCCCACTACCTTTAAGATCTTTTGAACATGATCTTCAACATCATGCTGGTGTCAAACCAGTCCGGCAATATTGCTGCACGGCTGCCGACCTGCGCTAGACACGTCGTCACTTTGTTGAGCTGAGCTCAACTTCTCCGGATCATCATCTCGGCAAGCCGAACAAGAGTCCGGCATCGCGAAGGATAAATCATCACCAACATCACCGCCCCACGGATTACACGGAGCGGGCATGCCGGCATCGCCGCACGGTCGCTTCATCAAGCCGGCATCGACCACGTCACGACAAGCATCGGCGAGGCCGCACTATTGCTTCTTCAAGTTGGTGTCCATCACGCCGACCTACTTCGACATCTCGGCTGGACCGGGGGCTTCGCCATCTCTTCATCAACCTACTCCGGACACTTCGGCGTCACTAGCCGACCAGGCGATGGGTGCGCGGATCGAGTCCCAATTTTGGGAATCACCTTCCTTCGGATTGCTACAACAAATAAACCAGGTGCTATTAATCCTAGTATTTTTTGCTTGTTTGGGTTCATTTTTCCCAAGGAATTATTACTCTGGTTTGTCCATCATATGTACACAGGTCTATCAAATGGTGGCGCGATTAACGACGATCGCATGGTGGTTCGGTCAGTTTCAGTACATAGTCCGTGACGCCGCATCCGGAACTCAAACCGACCTGTGAATTCAGGCCTTGCCATGCCTTTACCGCATCACGCCGCCGCCCTGCATCGACATTGACTTCGGCGCTAGGCCATATTTCTTTTATTACTCATTTTGCATAAATAATTTATTATGTAACATTTTTTTTAATTCTTATTATTCCTATTATCCCCGGTCTGCACTATTTTTTGTGCACAGGAAAATGATCCAGCCGGACTATATCCTTTGGCGTCACCTCGGCTGGACGGGGGGCTTCGTCAACACTTCATTACCCCATGCAGGGGACTGTGGCATCACTCTGCCGTCTTGCATTGACCGTGCTATGTCACCACTTTGGAGTGCCGAGCTCTTTGCTCCGCCACCTCGGGATCGGCTTGGGGGATGGAACCTTGTCCGCATCAAGCTCGGACAGCGTCGTCAATACTGAACACATTAACCAGCTAAGTTGCCTTCATGCTCAAAGTTTTAAATTTCTAACTTGTGTTCGGTTCGACCAAGCATTATACTTTTTTGGAAAAAAAGTTGCTTGTAAAAATTTTCCTTGTCCAAACTTTGTTCACACATACTTGACGCTACCGCGCTCATTATACACAGGGCTTCTTTATGAAGCTTATTAATATGGGCTTTATGCCCAACACATGTGTCACACTTCCGCATGTACCTTTTATTCACCATTATATGCATTGATATGACTTAAGTTTTGGCCAAGCTGGGTTGCTGGCTCTGTGCTTACCCCTACGTTCCCGATTGTTCGGCTAGGTGGTAAAGGGAGCACCTCTGCGATTGTTACTACCGGTCAGCGGATGTGTACCTCGGACTGGGTGAAGCCGAAAGCTAAGCGTTCTTAAGGGAATACTCGGTCGGTGAATTAAAGATGATTTCTTACCTATTTATTTACCTGCCCCGGATGTTTTTCTGCTCTTTTCGCAGTCCGGACATGCACTTTAGGGCATGCCTCCCGAGAAAGGAACCCCTAACGGAACTATTCTCCACGGAAGATGTTTCTTACTAACCATGTAATATAACATAACTAGTTGGGCACTTATGCGATAAAGCACTAATGACCCCTACGCTTTGGTCTCCACGCATGCCCCGGTTTTATAACCGCGCGAGGGTATTCGGACACACTCCGGACTATTGGGTCCAGAGGTTGAAGCGAAAAGGTCCGCTTCGACAAGCGATCTACAATCCGGCTAGAAGGCATTTTACATGTCACCTTACATTATATAGTCAACTTTTACCCAAGTCACTTGGGGGCTCTTATGTTTATTTGAGCCGTTTCATACTAAGTGTTTTTCTTCTTAGTCGTTGCAAAGTTTTTATTATTTACTACTCCTTTTCTCGACACGAGTGTGTGGTCACTAGTCGGGGAGCCTAATTTCTCTCTCAAAACCGCTAGAATTTAGTTTTCTAAACTGGCCTAATGAGAAGTACTCCGCCTTCAGGATGGGAGACTGAAGCCGTAGGCTGGCCCGCTTGAAGTCTTGAGATAGGATGTGTCATGTTAAAGCACGGCGAAGCACCTTTTTTCTTCTAAAGTCCAATTTTGGATTGGCACCGAACACTTGATCTTGTTGGACGTCATGTTTTTCTTGGCGTTTTTGGTTTTCCAAGATTTTGGCACTTTTAAACTATTTGTGTGTTTTCAGCACAAGTCTCGCATGCAACGCCGACTCCTTTAGAGATTCGGCAAAAACATTCTCGGATATTGCTATATATGCATCGATTTGAATTGTGTCTTGATCAATAGTTGGGTTGCGGCCCCGCGCTTGCCTCCTACGTTCCGCTTTGTTCGGCTAGGTGTGCAAAGGAGAACCACTGCGATTTTGCTCCCAGCTCGCATTGACAATCACCTCAGTGTAGAAATCCAAAAAATGACTGTCACGATAGGTGTAAACTGGTCAGCGATCCGATGACCATATTAAATGACTGGCCGTTCATAACATTGGCGAAGTGTTTCCGGCTTGACCTCGTGTCGCCCGAACACTGCGGGGCTAATGCTTGGCCTCCCAAGCTAAATCATCAATCTTTTGCTCTTACATTGGAGCTGAGGTTTCATGATCATGCTTAGCATGACAACCCAAAGAAAGGAACCGATAAGCGGGACTATTTTCTTTGGAAGACATTTCTTACATTAAACAGTAGTATAACATATCTCTCTGCGTACCTTTGTTTATAAAACCGTATGGCCAGATTGCCTTGTTTGTCGTAAATCTTTGCCCTCATAAAGGCTTTATAAAGTAGGACAAACACTCCTCGGCTATTGGCCGAGGAGGTGGAAGCCGATGGTCGGTCAACAAAGTTTTGTACAATGCGGATCCGAGCATTAATGACGTAAAGTACTTGGATACATAGTCATTACACATAATTTGTGATTTTACTATGGATATCGATCCTTAATTCGGCCTCTCGTGCCCGCATTAAGGCTCGGGGGCTACTGGGCTTCGGGCTTATTATTCACAAATATTAAAGGGGCACATTGATCCCACGATGCAGTGTTGCCACCCGACCAATGTCTCGGGGGCTACTGCATTGCTTGTTCTATGCAGAAAATTTTAAGTGCAATACAGTTTCTGAGGAGATTTTGATCCTCAGGTTGGTCGGCCGCACCCAACCTGAGTCTTGAGGTCTGAGCACGCCGCTTTTTGCGTCCCGAAGTATTCTGCCGAGCTAGGACTTGATCCTCGGCCCGATTTTGCAAATCAACTTTGAGTCTCGGCAGCTACGAGGATCGGCGGTCTTATGTCATCCTTCATGGGCATCTCGGGTTTTAGACCGATACCCACCTTGAGGGCTCTTGGCTATGTATCTCGGCAGAGAATAAATTGCACCACCACGAAGGCGATCCGGCATAAAGCTCGGGCGCTAGTGGCTGGCTCCATAGAGGGCATTTCCGGCATTAAGCTCGGCTAAACTCCTTCAAACTTCTTTGAACCAAGGTGATTTACGACACCTCGGATACAGTCCGGCGTTGGAGCTCGGATACATAGTCCGGCGTTGGAGCTCGGATACATAGTCCGGCGTTGGAGCTCGGAAACAGCCCGGCGTTGGAGCTCGGATACATAGTCCGGCGTTAGAGCTGGGAAGCAGTCCGGCATTGGTGCTCGGCTGCAAGAGATGCCTCGAATGCAGTCCGGCGTTGGAGCTCGGACGCAAGAGGACGCTGCCGCCCGGGAACAACTTCAAACCCGAGGTGTAGCATAAAAATAACAAGGCATTGATAAAGGCCGTAAACTTAAAGGGGCTCCTCGGATACCCGACGTGTAAGCTCGTCGAATGCATTTCGGCGATCCTCAAGATCAAAGATGAGAAGATTTGTTGAACCAGTTTTCAAGACCGACAACCGAAGATGAAGAACAAATCGGAAGAATCGAGGAGCGTCCCCAACTTGAAGACCTGTTCAGGGGGCTACTGACGGTGTCCTGGACTAGGGGGTACTCACCACGTCGTCTCCCGATCAGTTGGATTGCGCCGAGTATCCCCATGGCCGTATACTCATGGGCCAGTCCGGACAGTTGCCGCATAGATGGAAGATTCCGCAAGACTTGGCGATCAAGACAAGGACTCCTCCCCCACCGGCGTATTCGGCTAGGACTCTTGTTATCCTAGGCCTCTGGTGCATTATATAAACCGAGGCCAGGCTAGTCGATATATACAATAAACAACAATCATACCATAGGCTAGCTTCTAGGGTTTAGCCTCTTTGATCTCGTGGTAGATCCACTCTTGTAACACACATCATCAATATTAATCAAGCAGGACGTAGGGTTTTACCTCCATCAAGAGGGCCCGAACACAGGTAAAACATCGTGTCCCTTGTCTCCTGTTACCATCCGCCTAGACGCATACGATTCGGGACCCCTACCGAGATCCGCCGGTTTTGACACCGACACCAAGCCTCACTATCAATGGCATATTTTCTAATCTTTCTAATCTTCAAGCACATTTTCTCCATCTTGATCTTGTAATCATCGACGACATCGGCAACATGCAACTCCAATTCCATCTTCTCCCCCTCAATTCTTTTCAATTTTTCTTTCAAATACTCATTTTCTCTTTCAAATAAATTTAACCTCTTGACAATAGGGTCGGTTGGAATTTCCGGTTCACATACCTCCTAGATAAAAATATCTATGTCAACTTGATGGGCATAATTTGTCATAAACATGAAATGCAACAAATAGTTTTAAAAGAGAATATACCACATGCGAATCATAACACGAACGAGGGCCGACAGGGACGGATATCAAAACCATGGCACTATGTATAACAAACAACGTACAGGTAAGATAATTATATGAGTAACTATATATCTAAATCACACAAACATGATTTCTTTATATAAAAAAGATAAGAACAAGAGGCTCATCACAAGGTGGTGCCGGCGACGGGTCAGTGCGGACGATCGACGTTGGTTAGGACGGAGACGGGAAGGCACTAAGTAAACCACACCTACATATGCAAACTAAGAGTTATTTTGAGCTCAAATTGCATATAAATCAAATAAACTACCACATATAATTCCTCCCAAATTACTAAAACCCACAAATTAATCACTATACAAAGCATTGCAAGAGCTAATCTAGCAATGAGAGATGAAAGGACAAAGTTGCTAACCTTTGTGATCACTTGAATGGATGGGGGCCTTCAAATCTTGACAAAATTTGGGCAAAATGTGTGATGAGCTCGAGGAAGAGGAGAAGAACAGAGAGGAGAGGGGAAAGGGGAAGAACAAGGCGAGCTCGAGCTCGGTTGGACGAAGGGTTTATATAGGAGTACCTTTACTACTGGTTCGTGGCACGAACCGGTACTAAAGGTGTTAGAGGGGCCCCAGTCTGACAACATCCTGCCACCACTCTCTTTAGTACCGGTTCGTGGCATGAACCGGTGCCAAAGGTTCGCCACGAACCGGTACTACTGAGAGCGGCCCGCCTAGCCGTTGGAACCGGCACTAATGGTCACATTAATGCCGGCTCAAATACAAACCGGGACTAATGAGCTGAACATTAGACCTTTTTTCTACTAGTGAGTACAGTTTTCAGAGTCGTCTCATTCCTCTTGTCCGCCTCCATTAGGATCAGCGAATCGTCCGTGAATAGTAGATGAGACACCATAGGTGCGTCTCTACATACACGGACTCCCACAATATCACGTGAATTCTCAGCATGATTAAGCATGCAAGACAATCCCTCCGCAAGAAGCAAAAACAGATAAGGCAACAAACCCCCCTGACGAATCCCCCTTGCGGTGTAAATTGTTTAGTAGTATTGGAATCGAATCTCACTGTGTACTTTACCAAGCTAACACATGCCATAATGAGCTTAACCCACGCCGGGTCAAAGCCCATTTTAATCATCATCTTTTCCAGAAAGGCCCATTCTACTCTATCATACGCCTTATGCATATCGAGTTTTACTGCACATAATCCCTTCTTTCCCCTCTCTCTATTAATTGTATGAACACATTCATAAGCCAACAATATATTGTCTGTAATTAACCGACCAGGTACAAATGCACTTTGATGGTGTCCAATGATTTATGGTAATAGAACTTTTAAGCGATTTGCCAACATTTTTGAAATTACCTTGTAAACTATGTTGCATAGACTAATAGGCCTATATTGTGAAATACTTTCACGGTCCTCCACTTTCGGAACGAGCACAATCATGGTATCATTCTAGCCATCTGGAATGCATTTACTGTTCAACGCCTGAAGTACCTCGTCAGTTAATTCTTCTCCCAACATTGGCCATAAACATTTGTAGAAAATTGCATGGAGGCCGTCTGGCCTGGGGCTTTCAAATCTCCAATTTGGAACAGAGCTTTCTTCACCTCTTCCCTTGAAAAGGTAGCCAGAAAAGTAGTATTATTCATTTCTTGTGTAACTCGTCGGTTCACCTTATCCAGTACATCCTCACTAGGATTAGCACCTTTAGATGTAAAGAGCTCTCAAAAGTAAAACTTAATCAAATTACTCATCCCATCAGGGTCTTCCCATTTCATTCTCCCACCGTCAATGAGGTACTTGATGGTTCTTCTTCCGTCTTGCGCTGGCGAAATTCTGGACAAAGTTAGTATTGCTATCACCACGCCGCAACCAATTTGCCCTTCCCCTCTGAAGATAGTGCAACTCCTCTTGCTCCAGCAATAACTCAATTTTCAACAAGAGTTCCTTCTGTTCTGCTATACTTTCATCGGACACATGACCTCTCTTCAGGTTTTCCAGTCGCTCTTTTAATCGATTGATCTGTCTACGTGGCGCTTTCAGCTCCCTCCGATCCCATGCATGCAACTCATTATGTACCATCTCTATTTTTCTGTGCAAACCTCAGTCACTTCGGTCCCACCCCAGTCACCTGAGCTCTATTCCAAGCATTATTGACAGTTAAATCAACCGTCTCTTCCTCGAGCCATCTCACCTCAAACCGCTTGACTGGTCGACCTCCCAGAGTATGGATACCAACAAGGTATTCAGTATCAACCATGGATGGTCTATGGTCACTCTTCGTATTTTCTCCATTAACAACACCAGCATTGGGAAACTTGTTATTCCATGCTGAATTTGCCACTGCACGGTCCAGTCTCTCCTGAACCTCCCCTCTCCTCCACGTGAAACGGTCTCCCTTGTACCCAAGGTCCTCAAGCCCACAGCTAGACAAGCAATTTTGGAACGCTGCCATATATCTTTGGGCCCTGGGGGCTCCTCCTTCTTTCTCTTCAGAACATAGGATTTCATTTAAATCACCAAAAATTAACCACACACCATCCATCCTTCCCTTCAGATCACAAATATATTCCCAATACTTGTATTTGTTCTCCCAGCTTGGTTCACCGTAAAATCCTATAAACCGCCATTCTGTCACATCATCTATTAATACATCAATAAAGTTGTGCTTAATATCATTTACAACAATCTTTGTTTCTTTTCTCCACATCAACAATAGACCACCGCTTCTTCCATCGCCCTCATGAATCAGCATGTCATCAAACATCAATTTTTGCATCAGTTTTCCCGCCTTAGCTTTTGCAAGATGTGACTCAGACAGGAAAATCACATCAGGTTTTGTTTGCCTCTAGATCTCCAGAAGCGCTCGAACTTCCCGGAATGTTGCCATCCCACCGCAGTTCCATCCACAAATTTTCATTGCTGGCAGCAATCCTCCCCTAAGGAGGTCGCCGATGAACTAGTGTTTCCCATCTCAACATCTTCTCCAATCTTTCTCTGCCTCTTCGGATCTTGGAATTTTTGCGATGTATTTAACAGGCTTTTATCAACCAACGATAGCCACCCACCAGGCGAGCTTCGACCAGAGGGCGCAACACACTCCGAACGAGGCCACAGAGGAAGAAGAAAACCATCGTCGTCTCTTCCAAGGACCACACACCAGCAACTCCAGCAAGCCGCCAGAGCAACAACAAAACCCCATCTTCAACCGGACAGAGAAGGGGAAGCAAAACTCTCAGGTTCCCCAACGGCGCCTCATCCGACTGGGCATTGTCGGGCGAGGAGGAACCCGGAGGACCAAAAGACTGTGTGGCTCGATCCGCTCCACTAGATGTCGCCACAGTGAGCAAAGGCCAACCTCTAGCTCTTCGATGCCACTTCAAGGAAGAGCAGCGACATGGGGCAAGCCGAGGGATTATTGAACTCGCCGCCAAGACAATCCCCACTCCGCCGACGACGAGGAGCACCGACAACCACCTATCTACACGCCCAACACGCAGATCCGGAGTTGCCCCAACCTCCCGCTGCCACAGCGCCCGACGGAGGGACGGGGAACCCACGGCAGCGCTGGCGGTTTGGCGTTTCTAGCTGCCACGTATACAGACGGCGCCAAATTGGGGCCTTTTTCACTATTCTGATCCTTTGAACGAACTTTGTCACAAAATGAACTTGACATGAAAGTATTTCACGATCTGACCCTTTTAGCAACGCCACAGCCCGCGGCGTTTCTGCTCAACATAGAAACGCTGAGGTAATTAGCGTTTCTGATCAAAGAAGAAACGCCGAGGTAGCTAGCGTTGCGGACCAGGTAAAAAACATCGAAGGCGCTGGCGTTGCAGCCATCATTGAAACGCCAATAACCATGACGTTGCTGCCTTTTTCATGTGCATGTGGAATGTGCATCAACAACCTAATTAATAAGGTTAATTAATTATGATCAAAGAGGGCAGCAACGCTATGGCTCCTTGGCGTTTCTATGATGGCCAGAAACGCCAACGCCTTCGGCGTTTCTTACCTGGTTCGCAACGCTAGGTACCTCGGCGTTTTTTCTTTGATCGAAAACGCCAGCTACCTTGACGTTTCTACGTTGGACAGAAACGCCGCGGGCTATGGCGTTGCTAAAAGGGTCAGATCGTGAAATACTTTCACGTCGAGTTTATTTTGTGACAAAGTTCGTTCAAATGGTTAGAATAGTGATTTCGGCCTCACATTGGCCTGAAGGTGGGCCAAGCTAGAAACGCCACCAGCCATGGCATGTCTAAAAAGAGTTAAATCGTGAAATAATAGATTTTGGCCTAAAATCGTGCCACGAGCCCACGACGTCATTTCTACCGCTCCACCTCACCACGAACGGGATTCCCAATTTTTTATTCTTCCCGCTCAAACAACCGCCTCGATCCATTTCCCGTTCCTCCTCCGAAGCCGCCCCCAACCCACGCCGACGCGGCGCCATCCGCCATCCATGGCGGCCGCCGCCTCCTACTTCTCCGGCACGGCGCTCATGCCGTCGCAGCGCGCGGGTGCGTCCGACTACTCCGCCGCCGGCGCGGCCACCCCTTCCCCCTCCAAGGTTCGTCCCGCGACCCTCTCGTGGTACTAGCCCTTCCGCGCGCCGTCTCCGCCTTCCCCGAGCGCTAACTCCGTCCATCCGCGTGTCCTACGCAGGCGCGCAACCCCCGCTACTCCGGCTGCGTCCCCGCCACCGTCCTCCACATCTCCCGCTCCCTCGCCGCCGCAGCGGACCACGGCGGTGGCGGTGGCGACCCCGTCTTCTCCATCGACGGCGTCGAGACCAGCAACGTGAGCCCCCTTCGCGCCCTCAGAATGTCTCCTGGCACTTTATATCTGCTTGGCTTCGCCTAATTTTGTGTTCGTCTGGAAACCCCCAAACTCGTGTGCGCAGGTTAGGGTTTTGGGGAGGGTTGTGAGCATGTCGAGCAGGGAGACCGACGTGTCGTTCACGCTCGACGACGGCACCGGAAAGATCGATCTCGTTCGGTGGTGAGTTGCGATTTTTTCACCCCGTCATGTTTCAACTTTCAACTAGATTCGGTACTTTTTTTTTTGCGGAAATTCGATACTGCTGATGTGGTGCGGTGTGGTTGACGATTTTCTGGTATCGTAGGATCAATGACGAGACAGATGTTCGAGAAGCGGCTTTCATCCAGTATGTGATGTGTGATACGCTCTGATATGTGTTCAATTTTAGCTGTTTGGAAGTGTTCTGATATCCTAGTATGTTTGTCCCGCTTGTGTTTATGAAGGCATGGAGTGTACGTCAGGGTTCATGTGAACATCATGGGGTTTCAAGCTCAGAAGCATGGATTTGCTCGATCTATCCGGTAAGGGAACTGGATTTGTGCTTTTTCTATAAAGCGGGGCGAATGCCTGTTTCGTGAAGGGAACTGGATTCCTTTGGTATTGATGCGATCTATTTGTTGTACGAACAAAGCTTTTGGTTGCTTCAATTTTCTCATCTGAGTCACCTGACTGTTACTGATCTGGTTTGCAAAGTATTAAAATTAAAATCTGCAGCTGCGTTGTTTTCATAGTGCGATTCACTGGAACTTAACGTTTGCCTAGTTGTTCAGACTGCTCTTGCTGTCTTCGTTATTTGTCCACTTCCACACCAAGTTTTGTTTTGTTCTAAGATATTGACTATTTCAAAGTTTATCTGTGGATGATATACTTAAATGCAGTTCTCGCAGATGTTTTTGTGAGTAATCTATAGCATTTAAATGAACAATGTCTTGTTTGTAATGTATTTATGGTTAGTGAGTGCTGTGATACTTAAACATCCTTTGAGGGAAAATGTGAGAGATACCGAAGATAAAGGTTTACATCCTGGGTTTCACTTGTCTATGTATTAGTGCACATATTGCTCTCTTTTTAAATCTTGGATTGAAGATTTTCAACTCAGAATAGTTATCTCTGTCTCAGTTTGTTCTAACCAGGTGTCTTGTACATAACTTCATGGATGACTTTGTTTGAAAGTATCATCGCTAAGTTGCCAAGTTACCGATTGTTTGGAAATAACACTAATTTTACCTTTGGTATTCTATTTTGTAATTTCAGCTGTGCTTTGACTAACATGTCCATGGAATGTGAATCTCAATACTAAGGTTCACCAGTCATGTTATGTAGTGATTACTGAATGATGCATACTGTCTGTAACGTTGTTCTGATTATGTATCCAGTGGTTCTTCTGCGTCTTCCCCCTCTGAGACATTTCTTTTGAAATCTGAAGTGTACTACAATATGAACTACTGGACATATTACACAAGCTGGAAACTGAACTAGTCGATACTTGATACCTGCTTTTCTGACAGCTCATGGTTAAAACCCCGTGAAGTAACTGTCATATATTTCCACTTTCCATGGTTAAAACCCCGTGAAGTAACTGTTCTGTAGACAGCTCATGATTGTAATTTTAGTTTATGAATATCTGAGGAAATTATATCTTGTTATTTTTCTGTTCTGGGAGATCTTATGCTTCCACCGGTTATTGTTTACTAACACTTCTTACTTTATTCTTACTCTAATTCTATTAACCTTCTTATATTTCCAGCCCAGTTACCAATTTCAATGAAGTGGTGCTGCATTTCATCGAATGCATGCACGTGCACATGGAAAATACTCAGACGAAGGTACAGAAAGCAAATATTATATTTCAGTCAGTGTTCTAGTACTAATTTAATATGAGAGACACCATTAACGATCATTCCCTTTCCATTTTAAAGATGCAAGGGCAACTCCCTCCAGCAGTTCAAACAAACGCTTATACTCATGTGCCTTATTCTGGTGGAGTGAGAGTACAGCAAGTCCATTTTACTCCTCAAGTAAACCAACGGCAACTCCCACCTGCAGTTCGAACAAATGCGTCTACCTATGGGCCTTTTACTGGTGGTGCGAGAGAACATCAAGTTCATTTTACTCCTCAAGTAAATCATGGACAATTTCCTCCTCCCAGAGTTCAAACTAATACATCTACTCATGGTCCTTTCTCCGGCGGAGTGAGAGACCATCAAGTTCAGCTTGCTCCTCGACCTCAAATAAACCAAGTACGGAATTTTATGACAATTCAGTTTCATGAATTCCTTGGTAATGGAAAAGCGTACATGTCTGTAATTTTGTTGGTATACTTGATATTATTTTTATGATCGTGAGCTGCCGATTATATACTTGCGATAGCCAATTATCTGGTCTCTTCTGTAGCCTCTTTCTTTAGTGCCTTCTGTTTTATGTACCAGCTTATATCCCTAACTTGCCTTGTCTGTAAGCCTCTTAACTGACTGTGAGATATTTTCTTGCGTAGTTTGCAGCTTACTCAGGCACTGGTGGACAACAGTATGATCTGCAAAGAATGGTTTTGGAAGTTCTGCAAGCACCTGATATCCTGTAAGTTTAGTTTCTCTGCCAGAAGTAGTAAAAGGTTGCATAATATTATGGAACTCTTAGCTTCTGTTGTAACGGTTTGCTTAGTTAGGTGTACGTATGTTCACAATTTCGAAATTCTAATCCTGACCAAAGGTTATAAGCTTGTTCCAGCCTTTCCGTTGTCACATTGTCAGTTTATTTTGTATATTCGTAGATCTGGTGTCTAGAATTGACCTTTTCATGGTAACGTGGAATGATCCAGAAAGAGAAGAAAGGCTTGTTATATTTTTTCCATTGTCTTTTAAGTCCAATGGGTCCAATTGAATGTGGTGTTGTGCTGCTTCTGCTTGAGTAAAGAAAACTTGATTGGTCTGTGAAAGAGGTGCCAAGTTGTGCTACAGTAGACTAACGGTATTGATAACACGAATATATCATGGAATGGTTCTAAACTCCTAATCATGCATAGGAAAACAAGAGTGCTTACTGCTTACTACACCTAGTTTTCTGTACAAGTAAATCATTTTTTTACGCTCATTATTATTATGTATTGTGTTCCTTAAAGAAAATTGTAGCCAGGTTATCGAGACGCACAATGGGTCTACTGTTTGCATGATCCCTTCGTTTGATGTGTTTACAACAACAACAACAACAACAAAGCCTTTAGTCCCAAACAAGTTGGGGTAGGCTAGAGGTGAAACCCATAAGATCTCGCAACCAACTCATGGCTCTGGCACATGGTTAGCAAGCTTCCACGCACCCCTGTCCATAGCTAGCTCTTTGGTGATACTCCAATCCTTCAGATCTCTCTTAACGGACTCCTCCCATGTCAAATACGGTCTACCCCGCCCTCTCTTGACATTCTCCGCACGCTTTAGCCGTCCGCTATGCACTGGAGCTTCTGGAGGCCTGCGCTGAATATGCCCAAACCATCTCAGACGATGTTGGACAAGCTTCGTTTGATGTGTTTGCATAAAACAATTCAATTGAAAGGTTGAGCTATGGCTGTGTACTTGAGGGGTCTTGTAGTTTGAAGCATTCTGACACTTAATGGATCCCTGCATAACTCTCTATGGCAATGAATTCCACTTACACATTGCAGCATTGGGCATCCTTACCGCAATGTAGTATGCATCAGATGTCTTGCCTAAAAGTCAGGATCTCTTTCCTAATAATAGACCTGAAGCTCTTCAACAACCAGGCTGCTTCAGATCAGTATTGAATTGAAGAAAGTTTATTTAGGAGATTTGTACTGACTGTTGCTTCCTGCAGACCCCTTGAAAATGGCGTACATGTTGATGAAGTGGCTAGAAGAACTGGAGCGCCAAGAGCAAACATCATGTACTACCTCTAACTTCTTGTTTTTTCCAATCGCTTGCATGATCTGAGTTTGACCTGTTTGCAATTTTACTGTACAGGGAGGTCATCAACTTACTCGCTGACACAGGGTTCGTCTGTTGGACCATTGATGACTATCATGTCAAGTCTGTGTGTAATGGTTGACCAACACAGTAATCTTCAGAACTAATCTAGTGAATGTGAGATCAGTTTGGCTATAGTTACTAATGATCTACGTGGCACACGATGTAAGTGCACTGTTGCAAATGTGCAGTGGTTTGGCTCAGTCTTCCATTTGACAGTCGAGTAGGTGATACCAGTACCACCCCTTATATTGCTAAATACTCACGTTAGTACGTTTACTATTTTACTGGGATATAGAGTGCAATGCAATATTGTCATGCTTACTTGTGTAATTGTGTTATGTTACGTTATAAGTTTATAACACTTCTCTAGTTTTACCTGCTTATTTGACTGATCTTATCCTTCTGTTTACCTCTTCTTTTAACTCTGCTGTTTCCCTGAGCATAGATTATATATGAGTACACTTCTGTTCGATCCCATGAATTTTTGTCTGGTAGTTTGCAGTTGAACTTGCTCCTCAAATGTATTATTTCTGTCTTGTCCGATTGATTGCACCATGGAAATAAGAAACAACAGGGACTAAAAATAGGGGTTCGGTCTGACAATTAACACACCAATTTGTCAGGTCAACCACTATTGGTTTTACTGGTTAGGGTCCTAAGTTCGATGCATTGTCTTCTAGTTTAGCTTATCATTCTTTTAGGTTGTCTTCCCAAAAGAAGTCTTATCTGCTTTGACCAATAATTGTGTACAAGAGCTTCTTCTGTTTGCCTACCCGAGGTGCATTTCTCAAATGTTGTCTACTGATCGTAGGCGTACACGTGCTATCCAAAAGCTAGTGTGTCAATAATTCTTAATCCTCCAATCCAACTAACACCAGTTTGCTAGTGCATGGATTAGTGTCCGAACCCTCTACGTGTTATCTTAACTCATCTGTGGTATACTTGTTCTGGAGGTCACATATAATAGTTCTCCATGGATTGAATTTAGAGCTTGGATGGAACAAGTCAATTGCCTGGGTTAGGTATTCTGTACTTCATGCTCTGCTATGTTTTGATGTTTGTTGGGTCCATAAGGTCTTGTTCTCCTGTCATTTCTTTTCTGTTTTATTATCAAAGGCAAATCGTTTCCTGCATTTTGTCGTCAGATGTTGTTGTACAGCTGTACATGTCATCTTGCTCGACATGCTAAGCCCCATTAAGTAGGCGAAAAATAGAACATGGCAGGTTTTAATCTTAAATTCAGTGAGTTGTATTTTATTCATCATTATCTTTGGTCGCATATTTGTTGAATCAATAAATATAGGACTTCCAACTAACTGGACATGCTTATCTGGATTTTTGCCGATAGACAAAGACAATACTAGTCTATTTTATGATATAGTATAATTCATGCCATGAGTATCTATAAATTCGCCTTAATTGCCTGCATTATCAACGTGGTCCTTGCAGTGTCCAGGTACTAGTGCCTTCCTGGAATCTGGCATTGTCAAACTGCAGCTCATGAAAATGCACTGATACACCAACAATTAAGAGTTGCACATTTGATGCTTTGTTAGGTCATTTATCGTGCATGCAGAAATTAGGTAACTGAAAAGAATTATCATTGGCACGAAGCGCTAAATTACACGGCAATTTTAGCTACATTTACGCAAAGCATATGTTTGGTATTTTTATCGAGCACCGCATTCTTTCGCTCTCGTCATGCATTTTTGCTGGTAGCCTGTCTGCAGCGATTACCATCGTCAGTTCTTGTCATTCATTTAGTTGGTCCGGCCGTGAACATCGACTGTACGCTTTGCATGATGTGATGATTTCCGCAAACTAATCTTTCTTCTTCGTAAGATCGTGTCAAGAAAGAGACGAGCGGATTGATCGTGTCAATGCAGTGTTTGCCGGTTAACATTTTTCGTGCCTCTGGTGATTAATTAGATTAGAAGAAAAATGGTTGCTGTTTTCGCGCGCCCTGCGTCTCCAGATCGCTACCTGCGCGCACGAGCCTTACGTTAGCCCACTGCCCACGGTAGGTTTGACTCTGCTCCACTGAACACGCGCTGCTGAATCCTTCTCGGAGGGAAGCGAGCAGGTGGTCTAGTCAGGTTAGGTCGGACTCCGCACGCCTGGATCACGATTGGCCACGCAGGTGCTCGTCCTTGCTATGCTTGGTCTTGGGTCACCTAATCAAAGGCCAATGAGAGGTGGGGTTTTGGCGACATTTTTTTGTGTGTGTTCCCCTTGAGATTCTTTTCTTGAGCAAATCCCTCCCGCGGTCAGTCCCAACAGGTGTAGAAAGAAGCCACAGTATTCTGTCAGATGAGAGCGCTCCAGAGTTCAGAGCTCGGTCCAGACTCCAGAATGGTTCTGGCGGAGCACCGAAGCGAAGCACCGACCGACCGACCGACCGAATGGTTTGGGTGGATGCCACTACTATTCCTGAATAAACCCTACTAGTATACCACCTGGCCAGTATTCAGGAGTGAGGAGCACGCACGCACCAATTATCCGGTGACAGTGCGTGCAGCTACAGGCCAAATGCGACTGTATCCCACTTTAGTACTTTATTACGCTTTTCGAGCAAAATCTCCCTTTTTCAGCACAGGTTGCTTTCAGTTTTTTAATTAAATTAAATAAACAAGAAGAAGAGGTTGCTTGTCAACCAACCTCGCCTCGAGACATGTTACTGATAAACAAGTTGTTGTAGAAGATGAACACCTTGCATTGGGAGCTGCCCGAGGAGAGAACATCTGCACTTGCCCACGCTCACGGCCACATGATCGATCGGTCCCTGTTTCCCTCGCCTTCTTTTATGAGGAGCATGCCGCTTCATTCCGGGGTCCGTCCAAGAGGTGTACAAGGAGCCAGGGGCACAGCTCAACCTGCCTCGGCGCTGCACCGCGTGTGGTGGACACGAATGTGCTACCAGAGCAAGTAATGAAAGCGGCACGTACACCTGGCAACAACGAACCAACTGCACGCATGCCTACTCTCCCCGACTCCCCGTCGTCCATACAACTGGATTCCACGTACCCAACCCAACCGGAGCAGCCAGCCAGCCAGCCAGGTACTCTTGGTAGGGCAGGTCGGTCGGTCAGTCTCTTTCACTATGCTGTGCCCGACAAAACCCTCAGTCTGCTTTTGCATTACGTATTGCACGCAAAGCACCTTCTTTTCTCGTCGTGTCGTGGTCCGTCGACACACGGGGGAGGTTTCACTTGCCTTTCACAGATAACCTTTGTATTCACAACCTCGACAACGAAAAATCTTTGTACTAGGAGTATTATTCACAATGTGGGGCCCGCCCCGGGGGAGCAGGTAGGAAGGAGCAAAATTTTCAGCAAGCATCACGGTCGTCTCACGTAATCTTTGCCTGGCCTCTGCTAAGCGCTCGAGGCTGAGGATGTTGACAAAGGGGACGGCGTGCCGGATTCCTCGTCGTCGTCGTCGTCGAGGTCGTCGAAGCCCCACATTTCCTCCCCCTCGTCGTCCCCGGCCGCCGGCTCCGGCATCGCCCACCGCTCCTCCTTGATCTCCGCGCCCTCCAGCAGCTCCAGGACCTGTTCGTCGCAACGCATCTCACCACGATCGGATTATCCGTCGCATACATTTTCAACTTGTCAACGGTGTTTTACCCGCAAATTAAGCTTACCTCCGTCATGGACGGCCTCCACGTCGCCGACGCGCGGACGCACAGCGATGCCACGAACGCCAGCCGCCTGGCCTGCTCGGCGTCGTAGCCGCCGTCATTTCCACCGGCGACGATCCTCGGGTCCACCAGCGCCTCCGTCTTGCCCTCGCTCAGCAAGGGCCTCGCCTGCACTCGCATTGTTTGGACAAGATTAATTAATTAACGAACGTGCGCTGCCGTGGAACGGAGGCTGGTACAACGGCCTAGGGCCAAAATGTTTGGTTGGTCGGTTCGGTGCCCACCCAGCCGAGGAGGCTCCTGTGGGTGCCGTCCACC
Source organism: Aegilops bicornis (assembly GCA_021605145.1). NCBI lineage: Eukaryota > Viridiplantae > Streptophyta > Magnoliopsida > Poales > Poaceae > Aegilops > Aegilops bicornis. Next base: position 711,068,421 of record CM038675.1, read on the forward strand.
GGCTTCCGGCCGGCCATGAGCTCCAGCAGGAAGACGCCGAAGGCGAACACGTCCGTCTTCTCGTCCACGATGCCGCGCGTGTAGTACTCGGGCGCCAGGCACCCGAAGGTGCCCTCGATCGGCGCGATCGCCCGGTGCGTCCACTCCGTCGGCAGCCACTTGGCCAGCCCGAAGTCGGAGATCTGTCGTTCGTTTCTCTGCATGCGTCAGGGCTGCTGGAGCACAGCAGAGGATCGATCGACCGACGATGGAGATGACCGAGTGACTGACCTGGGGCTGGAAGTCGTCGGTGAGCAGCACGTTGGAGGCCTTGATGTCCCTGTGGATGATCCGCCGCCGGCACCCCTTGTGCAGGTACTCCAGCCCCCTCGCCGTGCCCACCGCCACGCCGTACCGCGCCTCCCACCCCATCGCCGGCGCCCCCTCCTCGCCGTCTGAGCATGCATTCATTAATCAATCAAGAAACATTGTTGACATTAATGGCCGTAGTGCGCCGTCCGTTACGGGCGTGACGTACCGTGGAGGTTGGCGGCGACGGAGCCGCGGGCGGAGAAGGCGAAGACGAGGTAGAGGTCGCGGTCGACGCAGCATCCCAGGAGCGGGCACACGTTGGGGTGCCGGGCGTGGCCCACGGTGCCGAGCTCCGCCAGGAAGTCCCGCTCCCGGCGCTCGCAGGCGGACGCGCCCATGAGCCGCTTCACCGCCACGGCCCGCCCGTCCGCCAGCTCGCCGCGGTACACCTCCGACGACCCGCCCCGGCCCACCAGGTTGGCCGCGCGGAAGCCGCCCGTGGCGCGCCGGACCTCCTCGTACGAGAAGCACTCCCACTCGGGCTTCCGTTCGGGCGGCGGCAACTCCAACGACTCGGCGTGCGCGTCCCCGGACGTGTCGGGGGGCCCGTGGACGCGCTTGGCGCGAGGGCCCAGGGAGAGGAGCAGCTTCTTGAAGCTGCCGCTGCTCCGCAGGTACAGTGGCTTCATCGGTCGGCCGGCCTCTCCGGGGCAATGCGCCAACGCCGTTGTGCGGCTTCTTGACTGATCGGCGCGCCGGCGACGAGGGCGAGCTCTGGTCCCGGCTAGAGAGGGAAGGAAGTGGAGGAAGACGAAGTGGTGTAGGAAGTGGCTAGGGGGGGCTGGGGATCGGGCATTGATGCGTCAGAGTGCTACGTAACGCCGTTGGAGGGGGTCGCGCGCGTCGTGGGCGTATGATCGCGACCGGGCGGGACAGGGGGGCGTTTTGGTCCCGCGCCCGTGCGTGGACGCGACCCTCCATCCATGCACCGCGGCGTTGCAGGCAGCCACAGCAGCGGCAGCAGTGACACTGACACCTGAGCCTGGCTGTGGAACGAGTCTACCCAGGCCTAGGCGGGCCGCGGGCGGGTGAAACGGAACGGGAAGGCAAGGGCGCAAGGCAGTTGCTTAGGGAGAAGGGAAGGAAGCGTTGCGTCCGCAGCAGGGGAAGGGACTCTGCTTTCTTCTCTCTCTCTGCCGCCGCGTTGGCTGCCGTTTCGCCACCGGCTCCAGTGCGCAAACGCACGGCACGAGCCACCGACGGGCAGATATGTGTATGTAGGGGGTCCACCACGCGTTGAAACGCTACGGGCGACTGGGAGGCGATCTACTACCAGCGCTAGGGTTAGGGTTTTTGGCGGCGGGGTGGTGTGTCTACGGTGGTGTCTGGGGCGGCGACTGCGCCTCCCTCTACGCGGACTGGTGTAGCCTCTCTCCTCTACGCGGCGCTCTATGGGGGAGAAGGCGAAGGAGAAATCTGCGGTGACGCCAGCGTGTAAGGCGAACCCGGTGGCGATAGCGACCCCGGGGAAAGCAGCAAGCGGGGGATCCTCGGGGTCCCCGATCACGTGCAAGACGCCGGATCCGGCGGCAAGTCTCTCTGCGAGATTGGGAGGTATGGTGCTGTTAGACAAGGAGGCGGAGGGTTTCGTCTTCGAGGAACCAGATCAGATCTTGCCCAAGAACTTGAAGTGGTCGGCGGTTGGGAAAGCTTTCTCCGCAACCCCTCAATGTAACGGTGCTAGAGAAAACGATGCATAGGGCTTGGGGGCTCGATCATGAGGCAAGGTTCCGAGACATGGGCGACAACATCTTCGCTGTCCACTTTGGGAGTGAAGGGGACTGGAAGCATGCGATGAACAGTGGACCATGGCAATATGATTTTAATGTGCTGGAGCTGAAGGAATATGAGAGCAATGTGCGGCCATCGGAGATGGTTTTTGACGGGATAGATGTGTGGGTCAGAGTGAACGATCTCCCACCTGGAAAAAGAACGGAGGCCTTTGGCAAAGCCCTGGGAAATTGGCTTGGTGAAGTCGTGAAGGTAGATGTCGATAAAGATGGGATGGCCAGAGGGGACCAACTGAGAGTTAGAGCTAGAATTTCACTTTATGAACCCCTGGTCCGTGGTTTCGTCCTCAAGACCTCTCAGGAGGATAAAGTGGGCACCTGGTTTGATTTTCATTCTGAAAAGGTTCCGCACTTCTGCTTTGAGTGTGGTAGATTGGTGCATGTGAATGGACGATGTGAGCCTCTTGTAAATAAAGCGGAGCAATGGTGGGGGGGGGGGCTGGCTGAGAGCCTCACCGGGTAGGAGCACTGGCTCCAAGAACGAGACCAAGGGAGGAAAGAACAACGTTGCGACTAGTAGCAGCTTTGTGAGTTCACAATCGGATGGAAATAACAGGGAGCAGGACGGCCATGCTCGAGGACGGGATGCCCCAGTGAAACGCAATCTGAACGCAGAATTTGAACGACCGGTCAATGCTCACACTGGCGGGCAGAACCGAGTAGAGAAAGGGGTAGTTGACTCCCCCAGCAAGGACAAGTATAGAAGAGAATGGCCAGAAGAACGAGACCTTCGACATGAAATAGAAAGGAAGAAAGAGAGAGGTCTGAGGGAAAAGCTCAAGGCACAACAGAGGCAGAGGGAAGTCGAGCGTGAGCAATACCATGTCCGAGGCCAAGGGGAGTGGGGCTCATCCAGCAGAGGTGGAGATGGTCGATATGGATATCACCCACACTACCCCATAGAGAGGAGGAGGGGGTACAACGTGAGGAAACCTAGACATGAGCATGAAGAGAGGAGAAGGAGGGAAGATAGTCCCTATGGTGCTCCAAACTCAAGTAAGAGGAGGTCGAGACAGATGTGGGTGACCAAAGGGGAGGGTGACAAGCAGGAAGGGGAGGAATCCTTTATACGTGACACGAGACAGAAGACCTCATCCGTCTTTGGTCGCATTGAAGAGCAAGGTGATACATCGGCGAACCCTGCCAGGGAGCAGGGCCGTCGGGAGCGATGATCTTCTTGGCCTGGAACTGCCGGGGGTTGGGGTTGGACTCGGCAGTAGGCGAACTTGGGGACCTGATTAGGTCATACAACCCAGCGGTAGTGTTCTTATCAGAAACAAAAAAGTGACCGAGGGCGATGGATAGGCTTAAGTGGAGCTTGGGGTTCAGTAAAGGGGTAGCGGTGGATTGCAAGGGAAAGAGTGGAGGACTAGCGTTGTGGTGGAGGGATCATGTTGAAGTAACAGTGAGACCGTGGTGTCAGTATTACATTGATGCGGCGATAGTGGCTGATGGTGTATCCCTTAGATTCATTGGAACCTATGGGGAGCCATGCATTGATAAGAGAAAGAAGACGTGGGAGATTTTGCGATACCTTAGTGCCCAAGACAACCTCCCATGGCTTTGTGCGGGAGATTTTAATGAAGCTCTTCGATAGGATGAATAGCAGGGTGGTAACCCAAGACCTAGGAGACAGATGGAGCTCTTTGAGGATTGCTTGTTCGACTGAGGGCTGGCAGACCTCGGTTTCTCAGGGTACCCATTTACGTGGGATAATAAGAGGGAGCTTGGAGATAATGTTCAGGTCCGGCTGGACAGGGCGACGTGTAACGGTGACTTTGCACAGTTGTTCCCGTCGGTCGAAATGCAACACATGATGACCGAAGAATCAGACCATCAAGCTGTTGGGGAACGTAGTAATTTCAAAAAAATCCTACGCACACGCAGATCATGGTGATGCATAGCAACGAGAGGGAAGAGTGTGTCCACGTACCCTCGTAGACCGAAAGCGGAAGCGTTATGACAACGCGGTTGATGTAGTCATACGTCTTCACGATCGACCGATCCTCAGTACCAAACGTACGGCACCTCCGTGTTCAGCACACGTTCAGCTCGGTGACGTCCCGCGAACTCACGATCCAGTAGAGCTCGAGGGAGAGTTTCGTCAGCACGACGGCGTGATGACAATGTCGATGAAGTTACCGATGCAGGGCTTCGCCTAAGCACCGCTACGATATGATCGAGGTGGATTATGGTGGAGGGGGGCACCGCACACGACTAAGAGATCAATGATCAATTATTGTGTCTTGGGGTGCCCCCTGCCCCGTATATAAAGGAGCCAGGGGGAGGCGGCTGGCCAAGGAGGAGGGCGCGCCAAGGGGGGAGTTCTACTCCAACCGGGAGTAGGACTCCTTATTTCCTAGTAGGAGTAGGAGAAGGGGGAAGGGAAGGAGAGAGGAGGAAGGAAAGGGGGGCGCCGCCCCCTCCTTGTCCAATTCGGACTAGAGGGGGCGGGGGCGCGCGTCCTGCCCTGGCCGCCCCTCCTCTTCTCCACTAAGGCCCAATAGGCCTATCACACTCCCGGGGTGTTTCTGGTAACCCCCAGTACTCCGGTATATGTCCGAAACCTCCCGAAACACTTCCGGTGTCCGAACATAGTCGTCCAATATATCGATCTTTACGTCTCGACCATTTCGAGACTCCTCGTCATGTCCGTGATCATATCCGGGACTCCAACTACCTTCGGTGCATCAAAACATATAAACTCATAATACCAATCGTCACAAAACTTTAAGCGTGCGGACCCTACGGGTTCGAGAACTATGTAGACATGACCAAGACACGTCTCCGGTCAATAACCAATAGCGGAACCTGGATGCTCATATTGGTTCCTACATATTATATGAAGATCTTTATCGGTCAAACCGCATAACAACATACGTTGTTCCCTTTGTCATCGGTATGTTACTTGCCCGAGATTCGATCATCGGTATCTCAATACCTAGCTCAATCTTGTTACCGGCAAGTCTCTTTACTCGTTCCGTAATGCTTCATCCATAACTAACTCATTAGTCACATTGCTTGCAAGGCTTATAGTGATGTGCATTACCGAGAGGGCCTAGAGATATCTCTCCGACAATCGGAGTGACAAATCCTAATCTCGATATATGCCAACTCAACAAGTACCGTTGGAGACACCTGTAGAGCACCTTTATGATCACCCAGTTACGTTGTGACGTTTGGTAGCACACAAAGTGTACCTCCGGTATTCGGGAGTTGCATAATCTCATAGTCATAGGAACATGTATAAGTCATGGAGAAAGCAATAGCAGTAAACTAAACAATCAAGTGCTAAGCTAACGGAATGGGTCAAGTCAATCACATCATTCTCCTAATGATGTGATCCCGTTAATCAAATGACAACTCATGTCTATGGCTAGGAAACTCAACAATCTTTGATCAACGAGCTAGTCAAGTAGAGGCATACTAGTGACACTATGTTTGTCTATGTATTCACACATGTATTATGCTTCCGGTTAATACAATTCTAGCATGAATAATAAACATTTATCATGATATGAGGAAATAAATAATAACTTTATTATTGCCTCTAGGGCATATTTCCTTGATCTCCCACTTGCACTAGAGTCAATAATCTAGATTACACGGTAATGATTCTAACACCCATGGAGTCTTGGTGCCGATCATGTTTTGCTCGTGGAAGAGGCTTAGTCAACGGGTCTGCAACATTCAGATCCACATGTATCTTGCAAATCTCTCCCCACGGACTTGATCCCGTGATGGAATTGAAACGTCTCTTGATGTGTTTGGTTCTCTCGTCAAATCTGGATTCCTTTGCCAAGGCAATTGCACCAGTTTTTTCACAAAATATTTTCATTGGACCCGATGCACTAGGTATGACACCTAGATCGGATATGAACTCCTTCATTTGCTGCTTCCGAAGCAGCTATGTACTCCGCTTCCCACGTAGATCTCGCCATGACGCTTTGTTTAGAACTGCACCAACTGACAGCTCCACCGTTCAATATAAACACGTATCCAGTTTGCGATTCAGAATCGTCCGGATCGGTGTCAAAGCTTGCATCAACATAACCATTTATGACGAGCTCTTTGTCACCTCCATAAACGAGAAACATATCCTTAGTCCTTTTCAAGTATTTCAGGATGTTCTTGACCGCTGTCCAGTGATCCACTCCTAGATTACTTTGGTACGTCCCTGCTAAGCTAATAGCAAGGCACACATCCGGTCGGGTACACAACATTGCATCCATGATAGAGCCTATGGCTGAAGCATATATAGGGAACACTTTTCGTTTTCTCTCTATCTTCTGCAGTGGTCGGGCATTGAGTCTGACTAAACTTCACACCTTGTAACACAGGCAAGAACCCTTTCTTTGCTTGATCCATTTTGAACTTCTTCAAAACTTTATCAAGGTATGTGCTTTGTGAAAGTCCAATTAAGCGTCTCGATCTATCTCTATAGATCTTGATGCCCAATATATAAGCAGCTTCACCGAGGTCTTTCATTGAAAACTCTTGTTCAAGTATCCTTTTATGCTATCTAGAAATTCTATATCACTTACAAACAACAATATGTCATCCACATATAATATTAGAAATGCTACAGAGCCCCCACTCACTTTCTTGTAAATACAGGCTTCTCCAAAAGTCTGTATAAAACCATATGCTTTGATCACACTATCAAAAAGTTTATTCCAACTCCGAGAGGCTTGCACCAGTCCATAAATGGATCATTGAGCTTGCACACTTTGTTAGCTCCCTTTGGATCGACAAAACCTTCTGGTTGCATCATATACAACTCTTCTTCCAGAAATCCATTCAGGAATGCAGTTTTACATCCATTTGCCAAATTTCATAATCATAAAATGCGGCAATTGCTAACATGATTCGAACAGACTTAAGCATCGCTACGGGTGAGAAAGTCTCATCGTAGTCAACCCATTGAACTTGTCGAAAACCTTTCGCAACAAGTCGAGCTTTGTAGACAGTAATATTACTGTTAGCGCCAGTCTTCTTCTTGAAGATCCATTTATTCTCCACGGCTTGACGATCATCGGGCAAGTCAACAAAAGTCCACACTTTGTTCTCATACATGGATCCCATCTCAGATTTCATGGCCTCAAGCCATTTTGCGGAATCTGGGCTCACCATTGATGACCCACAAGTGTAGGGGATCAATCATAGTCCTTTCTATAAGTAAGAGTGTTGAACCCAGTGAGGAGCAGAAGGAAATGATAAGCGGTTTTCAGTAAGGTTTTCTCTGCAACCACTGAAATTGTAGGTGATAGATAGTTTTGTGATAAGATAAATAGTAACGAGTAACAAGTAAATAAAATAAACAAAGTGCAGCAAGGTGGCCCAATACTTTATGTAGCAAAGGATAAGCCTGGACAATTTCTAATAATGATAAAGGAGCTCCCGAGGACACATGGGAATTATTGTAAAGCTAGTTTTCATCACGTTCATATGATTCGCGTTCGGTACTTTGATAATTTGGTATGTGGGTGGACCGGTGCTTGGCTACTGCCCTTACTTGGACAAGCATCCCACTTATGATTAACCCCTATTGCAAGCGTCCACAACTACAAAAGAAGTATTAAGGTAAACCTAACCACAACATTAAACATATGGATCCAAATCAGCCCCTAACGGCAACACATAAACTAGGGTTTAAGCTTACATCACTCTAGCAACCCATCATCTACTTATTACTTCCCTATGCCTTCCTCTAGGCCCAAATAATGGTGAAGTGTCATGTAGTCGACGTTCACATAACACTACTAGAGGAAAAGACAACATACATCTCATTAAAATATCGAACGAATACCAAGCTAATAGCAAGACTTCACCCATGTCCTTAGGAACAAACGTAACTACTCACAAAGCATATTCATGTTCATAATCAAAGGAGTAATAATATGCATTAAGGATCTGAACATATGATCTTCCACCAAGTAAACCAATTAGCATCAACTACAAGGAGTAATCAACACTACTAGCAACCCACAGGTACCAATTTGTGGTTTTGATACAAGATTGGATACAAGACATGAACTAGGGTTTTGAGAGGAGATGGTGCTGGTGAAGATGTTGATGGTGATTCACCCCCTCCCGATGAGAGGATCGTTGGTGATGACGTTGGTGATGATTTCCCCCTCCCGGAGGGAAGTGTCCCCGGCAGAATAGCTCCGCCAGAGCCCTAGATTGGTTCCGCCAAGGTTCCGCCTCGTGGCGGCGGAGTTTCGTCCCGTAAGCTTGCCCACGATTTTTTCCAGGGTAAAATCTCTCATATAGCAGAAGATGGACACCAGGGGCCCACCAGGGGGCCCAGGAGATAGGAGGTGCGCCCCCACCCTCCTGGACAGGGTGTGGGTCCCCTGGTGTATTTCTTTCACCCAATAATTCTTATCAATTCCAAAAACATGTATCCTGGAGTTTCAGGATTTTTGGAGCAGTGCAGAATAGGTTTCCAGTGTTTGCTCCTTTTCCAGCCAGAATTCCAACTGCCGGCATTCCCCCTCTTCATGGTAAACCTTGTAAAATAAGAGAGGATAGCCATAAGTATTGAGATATAATGTGTAATAACAACCCATAATGCAATAAATATTGATATAAAAGCATGATGCAAAATGGACGTTTCAAGTCCCCCAAGCTTAGACCTCGCTTGTCCTCAAGCGGAAGCCGAAATCAAAAAATATGTCCACATATTTAGAGATAGAGGTGTCGATAAAAATAAAATACGGACATGAGGGCATCATGATCATTCTTATAACAGCAACATATATAGATTTTATCATATGATTTCCTATGCTCAAGTGGCAATCAATTCACAATGTCAAGTATGGTTCAAAAACTTCATTGGGAACTAACAAACTATAATCTCAGTCATTGAAGCAATTGCAATTTATCGTAACATCAGAAAGAGTCAACAATAGAGCTTTTTTAGCAAATTCACATACTCAACTATCTTGTAGTCTTTTATAATTTCTAACACTCACGCAATACTTGTGGTTATAGAGTTTCAGCCGGACACTGAGAAAGATAGGGGCTTATTGTGTTGCCTCCCAACGTATTCACCTTTAGGTGATGTCAACAATAATAGCCCATGCTAACTTACATCCAATTGGATATATATATATATATATATATATATATATATATATATATATATATATATATATATATATATCATGATCTTTCAAACACGAGGAGCTTGCCAAAGGATAAAACGAAAAAGGGAAAGGTGAGGATCACCTTGACTCAAGCATAAAGTAAAACATAAAGTAAAAGATAGGCCCTTCGCAGAGGGAAGCAGAGGTTGTCATGTGCGTTTAGGGTTGATGCACAAAATCTTAATGCAAAAGAACGTCACTTTATATTGCCCTTGTATGTGGACCTTTATTATGCAGTCCGTCACTTTTATTACTTCCACAACAAGATCGTACAAAGCTTATTTTCTCTGCACTAATAAGTCATACATATTTAGATAGCAATTTTTATTGCTTGCGACATGACAACTTACTTGAAGGATCTTACTCAATCCGTAGGTAGGTATGGTGGACTCTCATGGCAAAACTGGGTTTAAGGATATTTGGAAGCACAAGTAGTATCTCTACTTGGTGCAAGGAATTTGGCTAGCATGAGGGGGAAAGGCAAGCTCAACATGTTTGAAAGGTCAATGACAATATACTTTAACTGAGATGTGCGAAAACATAAACCATTACGTTGTCTTCCTTGTACAATGTCAACTCTTTTAGCATGTCATATTTAATGAGTGATCCCAATTATAAAAGGTGTCCAAGATAATATATTTGTATGTGAACCCCTCTTTCCTTATCACTTCCTATTAATTGCAACGATGACCAAAACTACGTTTATCAACTCTCAATAATTATTATGCCTCATACTTTCTATGTGTGAAGTCATGACTATCCATAAGATCAATATGAACTCTTCTATTCTTTCTACTTTCTCAAGATCATAGCAACATAGCAAAGCCCTTGACTCAACACTAATCTTTATTATAGATAGCTCACAGACTCGATTACAAAAAGAGATCACAAAGAAAAACTCAAAACTACTTGATATCAAAACTTCAATCTACTAGATCAAGATACTACTAAAAGGATTAAACTAAATAAAACGGTAAAGATAGGAGTGTGATGGTGATACGATACCGGCGCACCTCCCCCAAGCTTGGCAGTTGCCAAGGGGAGTGCCCATACCCATGTGGTTATGTCCTCGGAGGTGGTGAAGTAGGAGTTGTTGATGATATAGGCTTGTCGTCCGTCTTCCAAGGCATAGGCTCTCCATCATAGAAGGATGATCGAGTCTCTAGGATCCTTAAATCTGCAGCCAAACTTATCCTCTTGATCTATATTCATACTCATAGTTCTGGTTTTGCAGGTCATAGATCTGGGCTTGGAGATGCTCGATTTTCTCTTGAAGCTTGAAGATGGTCTCCCCAATGACTTTGGCATCCAGCTTGTGGTTGTTGGTGAACTCCATGATCATCATCTGGTTGGCGTTGAGTCCACGCTCCACCATCCCTTGGCACTTGAAAACTTGCTTCTCCACGGCTTCGAGCTTTGTCTCCATGCTTCCGGTACGCCTTGGTCCCTCCACATCGCGGATGTGCAGCACCCCCTCACGCATCTCAATGGATTGAGGGTGTTGCAGCACCTTCGCGAGATAGGGGTTGATAACCCTCTCGAAAAACTTGTCCCTGGGAGCGCTTGGAGACGACATGATACTCTAGATCTGAAACAGAAACAGCTCGAAACGAAAACAGAGGATATTTGCGTGATACGGTGGTCAAAACCTTTGGGAGTATATATAATGAATTTTTACCAACCAAAATACGTAATGTGCAAGAAAACGGAGTCCGGGAGGCACATGAGGTGTCCACGAGACAGGGGGCGCGCCCAATAGGGGGGGGGGGCGCCCTTCACTCTCGTGGGGGCCTCGTGTCCCTTTCGGACTACTTCTTTCTTCCTAAAGTTCTTAAATATTCCAAAATTGATATAAATTGCCATTGGAGTTGTTTTGGAGTCGGTTTACTTACCGTACCACATACCTATTCCTTTTCGGAGTCTGGAACGTTCTGGAAAGTGTCCCTTATGTATTCCTCCGGGGCTACAGTTTCAATAATATTAGTTTCAACATTGATAGGATTACCTGAAATATAATGTTTAATTCTTTGACCGTTTACCACCCTCGGACTTGTGCCTTCGAAGTTGTTGATTTTTATGGCACCAGAACGATAGACCTCCTCGACAACGTAAGGACCTTCCCATTTAGAGAGAAGTTTTCCTGCAAAAAATCTTAAACGAGAGTTGAACAATAACACATAATCTCCTACGTTAAACTCACGCTTTTGTATCCTTTTGTCATGCCAGCGTTTGACTTTTTCTTTGAATAGCTTAGCATTCTCATAGGCTTGGGTTCTCCATTCATCAAGCGAGCTAATATCAAACAACCTCTTCTCACCGGCAAGTTTGAAGTCATAGTTGAGCTCTTTGATAGCCCAATATGCCTTATGTTCAAGTTCAAGAGGTAAATGACACGCTTTTCCATAAATCATCTTATATGGAGACATACCCATAGGATTTTTGTATGCAGTTCTATAGGCCCATAATGCATCATCAAGCTTCTTGGACCAATTCTTTCTAGATCTATTGACAGTCTTTTGCAAAATTAATTTGAGCTCTCTATTGCTCAACTCTACTTGACCACTAGACTGCGGATGATAAGGAGATGCGATTCTATGATTAACATCATACTTAGCAAGCATCTTACGGAAAGCACCATGAACAAAATGTGAACCACCATCAGTCATAAGATATCTAGGGACCCCAAACCTCGGAAAAATAACTTCTTTAAGCATTTTAATAGAAGTGTTATGATCAGCACTACTAGTTGGAATAGCTTCTACCCACTTAGTAACGTAATCAACAACAACTAAAATATGTGTATAACCATTAGAGGCAGGAAAAGGTCCCATATAATCAAAGCCCAAACATCAAACGGTTCAATAACAAGAGAATAATTCATAGGCATTTCTTGACGTCTACTAATGTTACCTACTCTTTGGCATTCATCACAAGATAATACAAACTTACGAGCATCTTTGAAGAGAGTAGGCCAATAAAAACCATATTGTAATACCTTGTGTTCAGTTCTATCTCCAGCGTGGTGTCCTCCATAGGATTCAGAGTGACACTTGCGTAGAATCTGTTCCTGTTCATGCTCAGGCACACAACGTCTAATAACAACATCTACTCCTTCTTTATAAAGGTGTGGGTCATCCCAAAAGTAATGTCTTAAATCATAAAAGAACTTTTTCTTTTGCTGGTATGTGAAACTAGGCGGTATAAATTTAGCAACAATGTAATTAGCATAATCAGCATACCAAGGAGCAGTACGAGAAGCATTAATGACCGCTAATTGTTCATCAGGAAAGCTATCATCAATAGGCAATGGGTCATCAAGAACATTCTCTAACCTAGACAAGTTATGCAGAACGGGTTCTCAGCTCCCTTTCTATCAATAATGTGTAAATCAAATTCTTGGAGCAGGAGAACCCATCTAATGAGTCTAGGCTTAGCATCTTTCTTTTCCATAAGATATTTAATAGCAGCATGATCAGTGTGAATAGTAACTTTAGAATCAACAATATAAGGTCTAGACTTAACACATGCAAACACAACTGCTAAGAACTCTTTTTCAGTAGTAGTATAATTTCTTTGGGCAGTATCAAGAGTCTTACTAGCATACTGGATAACATTCAATTTCTTATCAACTCTTTGCCCTAGAACAGCACCTACAGCATAATCACTAGCATCACACGTAATTTCAAAGGGTAAATTCCAATCAGGTGGCTGAACAATAGGTGCAGTGATCAAAGCTTTCTTAAGTATTTCAAATGCTTCTACACAATCATCATCAAAGACAAAAGGAATATCTTTTTGCAATAAATTAGTCAGAGGCCTAGAGATTTTAGAAAAGTCCTTAACGAACCTCCTATAAGAACCGGCATGACCAAGGAAACTTCTTATACCTTTTATGTCCTTGGGACATGGCATCTTTTCAATAGCATCAACTTTGGCTTTATCAACTTCAATACCTCACTCGGAGATCTTGTGCCCCAATACAATGCCTTCATTAACCATAAAGTGTCACTTTTCCCAATTTAGGACGAGACTAGTGTCTTCGCATCTCTGCAAAACTCGATCAAGGTTGCTCAAACAATCTTCAAAAGAGGATCCATAAACGGAGAAGTCATCCATGAACACCTCACAAATCTTTTCACAAAAATCAGAGAATATAGCCATCATGCATCTTCGAAAGGTAGCAGGTGCATTACATAAACCAAAAGGCATATGTCTATATGCAAAAGTACCAAAAGGGCAAGTAAAAGTAGTTTTAGATTGATCCTTCGCTGACACAGGTATCTGAGAGAAGCCAGAATAACCATCTAGAAAGCAGAAATGTGTGTGTTTGGATAGTCTTTCTAGTATTTGATCAATAAAAGGTAAAGGGTAATGATCTTTCTTAGTAGCCTTATTTAACTTACAGAAATCAATTACCATCCTATAACCTGTAATAATTCTCTGCGGGATCAATTCATCTTTATCATTAGGAACAACGGTAATACCTCCCTTTTTAGGGACACAGTGGACAGGGCTTACCCATTCACTATCAGCAACGGGATAAATTATACCTGCCTCAAGGAGCTTTAGTATCTCCTTTCTTACCACTTCTTTCTGAAGGAAATATGCCCTAGAGGCAATAATAAAGTTATTATTTATTTCCTTATATCATGATAAATGTTTATTATTCATGCTAGAATTGTATTAACCGGAAACATAATACATGCGTGAATACATAGACAAACATATAGTCACTAATATGCCTCTACTTGACTAGCTCATTAATCAAAGATGGTTATGTTTCCTAACCATAGACATGTGTTGTCATTTGATTAATGGGATCACATCATTAGGAGAATGGTGTGATTGACATGACCCATTCCGTTAGCCTAGCACTTGATCGCTTAGTATATTGCTATTGCTTTCTTCATGACTTATACATGTTCCTGTAACTATGAGATTATGCAACTCCCGTTTACGGAGGAACACTTTGGTGCTACCAAACGTCCACAACGTAATCGGGTGATTATAAAGGAGTACTACAGGTGTCTCCAAAGGTACATGTTGGGTTGGCGTATTTCGAGATTAGGTTTTGTCACTCCGATTGTCGGAGAGGTATCTCTAGGCCTTCTCGGTAATACACATCACATAAGCCTTGCAAGCATTGCAACTAATAAGTTAGTTGTGAGATGATGTATTACGGAACGAGTAAAGAGACTTACCGGTAACGAGATTGAACTAGGTATTGGATACCGACGATCGAATCTCGGGTAAGTAACATACCGATGACAAAGGGAACAACGATGTCGTTATGCGGTTTGACCGATAAAGATCTTGAAGAATATGTAGGAACCAATATGGGCATCCAGGTTCCGCTATTGGTTATTGACCGAGAATAGTTCTAGGTCATGTATACATAGTTCTCGAACCCGTAGGGACCGCACGCTTAACGTTACGATGACAGTTTATTATGAGTTCATAAGTTTTGATGTACCTAAGTTTGTTCAGAGTCCCGGATGTGATCACGGACATGACGAGGAGTCACGAAATGGTCGAGACATAAAGATTGATATATTGGAAGCCTATATTTGGATATCGGAATGGTTCCGGATGAAATCGGGAATTTTCCGGAACACCGGGGTTACTGAACCCTCCCGGGGATGTTGGGCCTTAATGGGCCGTAAGGGAGAAGAGGAGGGCCGGCCAGGCAGGGCAGGCCTCCCCCTAGTCCGAATAGGACAAGGAGAGAGGCGGCGCCCCTCTTTCCCCTCTCCCTTTCCTTCTCCAACAAGGCAAGAGGGGATTCCTACTCCGGTGGGAGTAGGACTCCTCCAGCGCACCCTAGGAGGGCCGGCCGCACCTCCCCCTCCCTCCTTTATATACGGGGGCAGAGGGGCACCCCATGACACACAAGTTGATCTACGTGATCGTTCCTTAGCCGTGTGCGGTGCCCCCCTCCACCATATTCCACCTCGGTCATATTGTCGCGGAGCTTAGGCGAAGCCCTGCGCCGGTGAAGCATCATCATCGTCACCACGCCGTCGTGCTGACGGAACTCATCCCCGACACTTTGCTGGATCGGAGTCCGGGATCGTCATCGAGCTGAGCGTGTGCGAACTTCGGAGGTGCCGTGCGTTCGGTACTTGGATCGGTCGGATCGTGAAGACGACGACTACATCAACCGCGTTGTTATAACGCTTCGATTACGGTCTCACGAGGGCGTGGACATACACTCTCCTCTCGTTGCTATGCCATCACCATGATCTTGCGTGGCGTAGGAATTTTTGAAATTACTGCGTTCCCCAACAAAGGCATCCGAGCCTGGTTTTATGCGTTGATGTCATATGCACGAGTAGAACACAAGTGAGTTGTGGGCGATATAAGTCATATTGCTTACCAGCATGTCATACTTTGGTTCGGGCGGTATTGTGAGATGAAGCGGCCCGGACCGACATTACGCCAGACGCTTACGCGAGACTGGTTTCACCGCTTGAGCACTCGTTGCTTAAAGGTGACCGGCGGTGTCTGTCTCTCTCACTTTAGTTGAACCGAGTGTATACGCCGGTCCTTGCGAAGGTTAAAACAGCACCAACTTGACAAACTATCGTTGTGGTTTTGATGCGTAGGTAAAGAACGGTTCTTGCTCAGCCCGTAGCAGCCACGTAAAATTTGCAACAACAAAGTAGAGGACGTCTAACTTGTTTTTGCAGGGCATGTTGTGATGTGATATGGTCAAGACGTGATGCTATATTTTATTGTATGAGATGATCATGTTTTGTAACCAAGTTATCGGCAACTGGCATGAGCCATATGGTTGTCGCTTTATTGTATGAAATGCAAACGCCATGTAATTGCTTTACTTTATCACTAAGCGGTAGCGATAGTCAAAGAAGCAATAGTTCGCGAAACGACAACGAAGCTACGATGGAGATCAAGGTGTCGCGCCCGGTGACGATGGTGATCACGACGGTGCTTGAGATGGAGATCACAAGCACAAGATGATGATGGCCATATCATATCACTTATATTGATTGCATGTGATGTTTATCCTTTATGCATCTTATTTTGCTTTGATTGACGGTAGCATTATAAGATGATCTCTCACTAAATATCAAGAAGTGTTCTCCCTGAGTATGCACCGCTATGAAAGTTCTTCGTCTTTGAGACACCACGTGATGATCGGGTGTGATAGGCTCTACGTTCAAATACAACGGGTGCAAAACAGTTGCACACGCCGAATACTCAGGTCAAACTTGACGAGCCTAGCATATACAGATATGGCCTCGAGCACGGAGACCGAAAGGTCGAGCGTGAATCATATAGTAGATATGATCAACATAGTGATGTTCACCATTGAAACTACTCCATCTCACGTGATGATCGGACATGGTTTGGTTGATTTGGATCACGTAATCACTTAGATAACTAGAGAGATGTCTATCTAAGTGGGAGTTCTTTAGTAATATGATTAAATGAACTTAAATTTATCATGAACTTAGTACTGATAGTATTTTGCTTGTCTATGCTTCTTTGTAGATAGATGGCTCGTCTTTGTTGTTCCGTTGAATTTTAATGCGTTCCTTGAGAAAGCAAAGTTGAAAGATGATGGTAGCAATTACACGATCGGGTCCGTGAATCTCGAGGATTATCCTCATTGCTGCACGTAAGAATTACTCCTCGAAGCACCGCTGGGTGCCGAACTGCTGCTGATGCAATCGACGGCGTTAAGAACATCTGGCGGAGCAAAGCTGATGACTACTCGATAGTTCGATGTGCCATGCTTTACGGCTTAGAACCGGGCCTTCAACGACGTTTTGAACGTCATGGAGCATATGAGATGTTCCAGGAGTTGAAGTTAATATTTCAAGCAAATGTCCGGATTGAGAGATATGAAGTCTCCAATAAGTTCTGTAGCTACAAGATGGAGGTAAATAGTTCTGTCAGTGAACACATACTCAAAATGTCTGGGTATAATAATCACTTGATTCAACTGGGAGTTAATCTTCTTGATGATAGTGTCATTGACAGAATTCTTCAATCATCGCCACCAAGCTACAAGAGCTTTGTGATGAACTATAATATGCAAGGGATGGACAAGTCTATTCCCGAGCTCTTCGCAATGCTAAAAGCCATGGAGGTAGAAATCAAAAAGGTGCATCAAGTGTTGATGGTTAACAAGACCACCAGTTTCAAGAAAAGGGCAAAGGGAAGAAGAAGGGGAACTTCAAGAAGAACAGCAAACAAGTTGCTGCTCAAGAGAAGAAACCCAAGTCTGGACCTAAGCCTGAAACTGAGTGCTTCTACTGCAAGCAGACTGGACACTGGAAGCGGAACTGCCCCAAGCATTTGGCGGATAAGAAGGATGGCAAGGTGAACAAAGGTATATGTGATATACATGTTATTGATGTGTACCTTACTAATACTCATGATAGTACACAGGTATTTGATACTGGTTCATTGCTAATATTTGCAACTCGAAACAGGAACTACAGATTGCGAAGATTGGCTAAGGACGAGGTGACGATGCGGCGTGGGAAATGGTTCCAAAGTCGATGTGATCGCGGTCGGCACGCTACCTCTACATCTACCATCGGGATTAGTTTTAGACCTAAATAATTGTTATTTGGTGCCGCCGTTAAGCATGAACATTATATCTGGATCTTCTTTGATGCGAGACGGTTATTCATTTAAGTCAGAGAATAATGGTTGTTCTATTTATATGAATAATATCTTTTATGGTAATGCACCCTTGAAGAGTGGTCTATTTTTATTGAATCTCGATAGTAGTAATACACATATTCATAGTGTTTAAACAAAAAGATACACACTTTATAATGATAGTTCAACTTATTTGTGGCACTTGCCGTTTGGGTCATATCGGTGTAAAATGCATGAAGAAACTCCATCTTGATGGACTTTTGGAATCACTTGATTATGAATCACTTGGTACTTGTAACCGTGCCTCATGGGCAAGATGACTAAAACGCCGTTCTCCGGAACTATGGAGTGAGCAAAGGATTTGTTGGAAATCATACATACCGATGTTTGTGGTCCAATGAATGTTGAGGCATCGCCGGGTATCGTTATTTTCTCACCTTCACAGATGATTTGAGCAGATATGGGTATATCTACTTGATGAAACATAAGTCTGAAACATTTGAAAAGTTCAAAGAATTTCAGAGTGAAGTGGAAAATCATCGTAACAAGAAAATAAAATTTCTACGATCTGATCGTGGAGGAGAATATTTGAGTTACGAGTTTGGTCTGCATTTGAAACAATGCGGAATAGTTTCGCAGCTCACGCCACCCGGAACACCACAACGAAATGGTGTATCCGAACGTCGTAATCGTACTTTACTAGATATGGTGCGATCTATGATGTCTCTTACTGATTTACCGCTATCGTTTTGGGGTTATGCTTTAGAGACGGCCGCATTCACGTTAAATAGGGCACCATCAAAATCCGTTGAAGCGACACCTTATGAACTATGGTTTAGCAAGAAACCAAAGTTGTCGTATCTTAAAGTTTGGGGCTGCGATGCTTATGTGAAGAAACTTCAACCAGATAAGCTCGAACCTAAATCGGAGAAATGTGTCTTCATAGGATACCCAAAAGAGACTATTGGGTACACCTTCTATCACAGATCACGAGGGCAAGATTTTCGTTGCTAAATTCGGATCCTTTCTAGAAAAAGAGTTTCTCTCGAAAGAAGTGAGTGGGAGGAAAGTAGAACTTGATGAGATAATCAGATCTGTTCCCTTCTTTGGAAAATAGTTCATCACAAGAACCGGTTCTGTGACAACTACACCAATAAGTGAGGAAGCTAATGATATTGATCATGAAACTTCAGATCAAGTTTCTCTTGAACTACGTGGGTCAACTAGAGTAAGATCCGCACCGGTGGTACGGTAATCCTATTCTGGAAGTCATGTTACTTGACCATGGCGAACCTACAAACTATGAAGAAGCGATGGTGAGCCCAGATTCATGAAATGGCTGGAAGCCATGAAATCTGAGATGGGATCCATGTATGAGAACAGAGTATGGACTTTCGTTGACTTGCCTGATGATCGGCAAGCTATTGAGAATAAATGGATCTTTAAGAAGAAGACCGACGCTGATGGTAATGTAACTGTCTATAAAGCTCGACTTGTTGCGAAAGGTTTTCGACAAGTTCAAGGGGTTGACTACGATGAGACTTTCTCACCCGTAGCGATGCTTAAGTCTGTCCGAATCATGTTAGCAATTGCTGCATTTTATGATTATGAAATTTGGCAAATGGATGTAAAAACTGCATTCTTGAATGGATTTCTAGAAGAAGAGTTATATATGATGCAACCAGAAGGTTTTGTTGATCCAAAGGGTGCTAACAAAGTGTGCAAGCTCCAGCGATCAGTTTATGGTGCCGTGCAAGCCTCTCGGAGTTGGAATAAATGCTTTGATAGTGTGATCAAAGCATATGGTTTTATCTGAGACTTTTGGAGAAGCTTTGTATTTACAAGAAAGTGAGTGGGAGCTCTGTAGCATTTACGATATTATATGTGGACGACATATTATTGATTGGAAATGATATAGAATTTCTGGATAGCATAAAAGGATACTTGAATAAAAGTTTTTCAATGAAAGACCTCGGTGAAGCTGCTTACATATTGGGCATCAAGATCTATAGAGATAGATCAAAAGCGCTTAATTGGACTTTCACAAAGCACATACCTTGATAAAGTTTTGAAAAAGTTCAAAATGGATCGAGCAAAGAAAGGTTTTTACCAGTATTACAAGGTGTGAAATTGAGTCGGACTCAATGCCCGACCACAGCAGAAGATAGAGAGAAAATGAAAGATGTTCCTATGCTTCAAAGATAGGCTCTATCATGTATGCAATGCTATGTACCAGACCTGACGTATGCTTAGCAATAAGCTTGGCAGGAAGGTACCAAAGTAATCCAGGAGTGGATCACTGGACAACGGTCAAGAACATCCTGAAATACCTGAAAAGGACTAAGGATATGTTTCTCGTATATGGAGGTGAAAAAGAGCTAGTCGTAAATGGTTACGTCGATGCAAGCTTTGACACTGATCCGGACGATTCTAAATCGCAAACCGGATACGTGTTTTTATTAAACGGTGGAGCTGTCAGTTGGTGCAGTTCTAAACAAAGCGTCGTGGCGGGATCTACATGTGAAGCGGAGTACATAGCTGCTTGAGCAGCAAATGAAGGAGTCTGGATGAAAGAGTTCATTTCCGATCTAGGTGTCATACCTAGTGCATCGGGACCAATGAAGATCTTCTCGTGACAATACTGGTGCAATTGCCTTGGCAAAAGAATCCAGATTTCACAAGAGGACCAAGCATATCAAGAGACGCTTCAATTCCATTCGAGACCAAGTCCAAGTGGGAGACATAGAGATTTGCAAGATACATACGGATCTGAATGTTGCGTAACCCGTTGACTAAGCCTCTTCCACAAGCAAAACATGATCAGCACCAAGACTCCATGGGTGTTAGAATCATTCTTGTGTAATCTAGATTATTGACTCTAGTGCAAGTGGGAGACTGAAGGAAATATGCCCTAGAGGCAATAATAAAGTTATTATTTATTTCCTTATATCATGATAAATGTTTATTATTCATGCTAGAATTGTATTAACCGGAAACATAATACATGTGTGAATACATAGACAAACATATAGTCACTAGTATGCCTCTACTTGACTAGCTCATTAATCAAAGATGGTTATGTTTCCTAACCATAGACATGTGTTGTCATTTGATTAATGGGATCACATCATTAGGAGAATGGTGTGATTGACATGACCCATTCCGTTAGCCAGGCACTTGATCGTTTAGTATATTGCTATTGCTTTCTTCATGACTTATACATGTTCCTGTAACTATGAGATTATGCAACTCCCGTTTACCGGAGGAACACTTTGGGTGCTACCAAAGCGTCACAACGTAATCGGGTGATTATAAAGGAGTACTACAGGTGTCTCCAAAGGTACATGTTGGGTTGGCGTATTTGAGATTAGGTTTTGTCACTCCGATTGTCGGAGAGGTATCTCTAGGCCTTCTCGGTAATACACATCACATAAGCCTTGCAAGCATTGCAACTAATAAGTTAGTTGTGAGATGATGTATTACGGAACGAGTAAAGAGACTTACCGATAGTAGATTGAACTAGGTATTGGATACCGACGATCGAATCTCGGGTAAGTAACATACCGATGACAAAGGGAACAACGTATGTCGTTATGCAGTTTGACCGATAAAGATCTTCGAAGAATATGTAGGAACCAATATGGGCATCCAGGTTCCGCTATTGGTTATTGACCAAGAATAGTTCTAGGTCATGTATACATAGTTCTCGAACCCGTAGGGTCCGCACGCTTGACGTTACGATGATAGTTTATTATGAGTTCATAAGTTTTGATGTACCGAAGTTTGCTCGGAGTCCCGGATGTGATCACGGACATGACGAGGAGTCACGAAATGGTCGATACATAAAGATTGATATATTGGAAGCCTATATTTGGATATCGGAATGGTTCCGGATGAAATCGGGAATTTTCCGGAACACCGGGGGGTTACCGGAACCCTCCCGGGGGATGTTGGGCCTTAATGGGCCATAAGGGAGAAGAGGAGGGCCGGCCAGGGCAGGCCGCGCGCCCCCTCCCCCTAGTCCGAATAGGACAAGGAGAGGCGGCGCCTCTTTCCCTCTCCCTTTCCTTCTCCAACAAGGCAGAGGGGAGTCCTACTCGGTGGGAGTAGGACTCCTCGGCGCACCCTAGGAGGGCCGGCCGCACCTCCTCCTCCCTCCTTTATATATCACGGGCAGGGGCACCCCATGACACACAAGTTGATCTACGTGATCGTTCCTTAGCAGTGTCTGGTGCCCCCTCCACCATATTCCACCTCGGTCATATCGTCATGAGCTTAGGCGAAGCCCTGCGCCGGTGAAGCATCATCATCGTCCTGCGCCGTCGTCTTGTGGAACTCATCCCGACACTTTGCTGGATCGAGTCCGGGATCGCCATCGAGCTGAGCGTGTCTTGAACTCGGAGGTGCCGTGCGTTCGGTACTTGGATCGGTCGGATCGTGAAGACGCGTCTTACTACATCAACCGTGTTGTTATAACGCTTCCGCTTACGGTCTACGAGGGTACGTGGACATACACTCTCCCCTCTCGTTGCTATGCCATCACCATGATCTTGCGTGAGCGTAGGAATTTTTTTGAAATTACTGCGTTCCCCAACACTTTCATCTTGGGATTTAGTCGTTGTTGAGGATCTCTAACTGGTTTGGCATCTTTCTCCACTGTAATTTTGTGTTGGCATAATGTGGGACTAATGCCCTTAAGATCATCCAGAGTATATCCAATAGCTGATCGGTGCTTCTTCAGAGTTTTCAATAATCTTTCTTCTTCTTGCTCTGAAAGGTTAGCACTAATAATAATAGGATATATTTTCTTTTCATCAAGATAAGCATACTTAAGATTATCAGGTAATGGTTTGAGTTCAAACACGGGATCACCCTTGGGTGGAGGGGATCCCCAAGAATTTCAACGGAAGGTTATGTTTCAAGACAGGTTCCTGTTTAAGGAACACTTCATCTATTTCCCTTCTTTCCTTCATAAACATATCATTTTCATGGTCTAGCAAATATTGTTCTAACGGATCAGTAGGAGGCACAACAATGGAAGCAAGACCAATAATTTCATCCTTACTGGGTGGTTCCCTATCACGAGGTTGTCTACGAAACTTAGCAAAATTAAACTCATGAGACATACCATCTAAGCTAACGGTGACAGTATCTTTTTCACAATCAATTCTAGCACTAGCTGTATTCAAGAAGGGTCTACCAAAAATAATGGGACAAAAATCATCTTGTGGGGAACCAAGAACAAGAAAATCAGCAGGGTATTTAACCTTCCCACACAAGACTTCAACATCTCTAACAATCCCAATAGGTTTAATGGTATCCCTATTAGCAAGCTTAATAGTAACATCAATGTCTTCTAATTCAACAGGTGCAATGTCGTGCATAATTTCTTTATATAAATCATAAGGTATCGTGACCTTTGGCACTAGCACCCATATCACATAAGCCATGATAACAATGATCTCCTATTTTAACGTAAATAACGAGGCATGCCCACGATAGGTCTATGTATCTTAGTATCCGGTCTAGCAATATTAGCGTATTCATTACGTAAATAAATAAGATGCCCATCTAAATCATCGTCCAAGAGATCTTTAACCATAGCAATACTAGGTTCAACATTGATTTGCTCATGAGGTGTATAAGTCCTAGTATTACTCTTACGAACGACAGTCGAAGTTTTAGCATGATCCTTTACCCTAACAGGAAAAGGAGGTTTCTCAACATAAGTAGTAGGAACAATAGGATCACTATAGGTGATAGTTTTTTCTTCAACTGAAATAGGTGCAACTACTTTCACTTCAACAGGAGGATTATATTTAAACCACTTCTCTTTAGGGAGATCAACGTGAGTAGCAAAAGATTCATAGAAAGAAGCTACTATCTCAGAGTCAAGTCCATACTTAGCGCTAAATCCACGAAAAGCATCGGTATCCATAAAAGATTTAACACAATCGAACTTAGGTGTCATACGACTCCTTACCATCGTCGAACCCCAATCTTCAGAGTTGCGTTTAATTCTTTCAAATAAGTCACATTTGAAATCAATAGTCTTCAGCATATAAGAACTAGCACAAGAAGTACCGAGCAGGTTGCGATTATTAAGAGAAAGCCGAGCATAACCATTTCCCAGGAGAGCTCATGATTGTGGCATGAATATAACATTGACTTAAGCCTCCCCCAAGCTTGAGCGATGCTTTCTCCTTCGCGAGGCCAGAAATTACATATGTAATTACGATCACGATGAACAAGATGCATAGGATAGAACTTCTGGTGAAATTACAACTTCAATCGCTTATAATTCCAAGATCTCATACCATCACATAGCCTATACCATGTCAATGCATCTCCCTTCAAAGATAAAGGGAAGACCTTCCTTTTGACAACATCATCGGGAATACCTGCAAGCTTAAATAATCCACAAACTTCATCCACAAAGATAAGGTGTAAATCGGGATGCAATGTTCCATCTCTTGCAAATGGATTAGCTAGCAGTTTCTCAATCATACCTGAAGGAATCTCAAAGTAAATATTTTCATAAAGTTCAGTAGGTTGAGGAGCAACTCTTTGCTCTTCTAGTCGGGGTAAAGATACCCCGAACAAGCCCCTCAAAGGATTAGTTACCATAGTGCCAAGTAACAAAAAATTTCAGCACACTATATAAATGTTTCCTTACCAAGTTCCACTCACGAAAAGCGCTACACTCCCCGACAACGGTGCCAAAAAAGAGTCTTGATGACCCACAAGTGTAGGGGATCTATCATAGTCCTTTTGATAAGTAAGAGTGTCGAGCATAGCGAGGAAGCGTAAGGAAATGATAAGCGGTTTTCAGTAAGGTTTTCTCTGCAAGCACTGAAATAGTAGGTGATAGATAGTTTTGTGATAAGATAAATAGTAACGAGTAACAAGTAAATAAAATAGAAAAAGTGCAGCAAGGTGGCCCAATCATTTATGTAGCAAAGGATAAGCCTGGAAAATTTCTAATAATGATAAAGGAGCTCCCGAGGACACATGAGAATTATCGTCAAGCTAGTTTTCATCACGTTCATATGATTCGCGTTCGGTACTTTGATAATTTGGTATGTGGGTGTACCGGTGCTTGGGTACTTCCGTTACTTGGAAAAGCATCCCACTTATGATTAACCCCTATTGCAAGCGTCCGCAACTACAAAATAAGTATTAAGGTAAACCTAACCACAACATTAAACATATGGATCCAAATCAGCCCCTAACGGAGCAACGCATAAACTAGGGTTTAAGCTTCTGTCACTCTAGCAACCCATCATCTACTTATTACTTCCCTATGCCTTCCTCTAGGCCCAAATAATGGTGAAGTGTCATGTAGTCGACGTTCACATAACACCACTAGAGGAAAAGACAACATACATCTCATCAAAATATCGAATCTAATACCAAATTCACATGACTACTAATAGCAAGACTTCACCCATGTCCTCGTGAACAAACGTAACTACTCACAAAGCATATTCATGTTCATAATCAGAGGAGTAATAATATGCATTAAGGATCTGAACATATGATCTTCCACCAAGTAAACCAATTAGCATCAACTACAAGGAGTAATCAACACTACTAGCAACCCACAGTGTACCAATTTGTGGTTTTGATACAAGATTGGATACAAGAGATGAACTAGGGTTACGAGAGGAGATGGTGTTGGTGAAGATGTTGATGGAGATTGACCCCCTCCCGATGAGAGGATCGTTGGTGATGACGTTGGTGATGATTTCCCCCTCCCGGAGGGAAGTGTCCCCGGCAGAACAGCTCCGCCAGAGCCCTAGATTGGTTCCGCCTCGTGGCGGCGGAGTTTCGTCCCGTAAGCTTGCCCATGATTTTTTCCAGGGTAAAAGATCTCATATAGCAGAAGATGGACACCGGGGGCCCACCAGGGGGCCCAGGAGACAGGGGGCGCGCCCAGTAGGGGGGCGCGCGCCCCCACCCTCCTGGACAGGGTGTGGGTCCCCTGTTGTATTTCTTTCGCCCAATAATTCTTATCAATTCCAAAAACATGTTTCGTGGAGTTTCAGGATTTTTGGAGCAGTGCACAATAGGTTTCCAATGTTTGCTCCTTTTCCAGCCAGAATTCCAGCTGCCGACATTCCCCCTCTTCATGGTAAACCTTGTAAAATAAGAGAGGATATCCATAAGTATTGAGATATAATGTGTAATAACAGACCATAATGCAATAAATGTTGATATAAAAGCATGATGCAAAATTGACGTATCAACCACCGCTTCTTCATAGTTCGTAGGTTCGCCTTGGTCAAGTAATAGGACCTCCAGAATAGGATTGCCGTACCACTCTCGTGCGGATCTTACTCTGGTTGACCTATGAGGTTCTATAGTAACTTGATCTGAAGTTTCATGATCAACATCATTAGCTTCCTCACTAATTGGTGTAGGTGTCACAGGAACCAGTTTCTGTGATGAACTACTTTCCAATAAGGGAGCAGGTACAATTACCTCATCAAGTTCTACTTTCCTCCCACTCACTTCTTTCGAGAGAAACTCCTTCTCTAGAAAGGATCCATTTTTAGCAACAAATGTTTTACCTTCGGATCTGTGATAGAAGGTGTACCCAACAGTCTCCTTTGGGTATCCTATGAAGACACATTTCTCCGATTTGGGTTCGAGCTTATCAGGTTGAAGCTTTTTCACATAAGCATCGCAGCCCCAAACTTTCAGAAACGACAACTTTGGTTTCTTGCCAAACCACAGTTCATAAGGTGTCGTCTCAACGGATTTCGATGGTGCCCTATTTAATGTGAATGCAGCCATCTCTAAAGCATAACCCCAAAACGATAGCGGTAAATCAGTAAGAGACATCATAGATCGCACCATATCTAGTAAAGTACGATTGCGACGTTCGGACACACCATTACGCTGTGGTGTTCCGGTATGGAGCTGCGAAACTATTCCGCATTGTTTCAAATGAAGACCAAACTCAGAACTCAAATATTCTCCTCCACGATCAGATCGTAGAAACTTTATTTTCTTGTTACGATGATTTTCCACTTCACTCTGAAATTCTTTGAACTTTTCAAATGTTTCAGACTTATGTTTCATTAAGTAGATATACCCATATCTGCTCAAATCATCTGTGAAGGTGAGAAAATAACGATACCCACCGCGAGCCTCAACATTCATCGGACAACATACATCAGTATGTATGATCTCCAACAAATCTGTTGCTCGCTCCATTGTTCGGAGAACGGTGTTTTAGTCATCTTGCCCATGAGGCATGGTTCGCAAGTACCAAGTGATTCATAATCAAGTGATTCCAAAAGTACATCAGTATGGAGTTTCTTCATGCGCTTTGCACCAATATGACCTAAACGGCAATGCCACAAATAAGTTACACTATCATTATCAACTCTGCATATTTTGGCTTCAATATTATGAATATGTGTATCACTACTATCGAGATTTAATATAAATAGACCACTCTTCAAGGTGCATGACCATAAAAGATATTATTCATATAAATAGAACAACCATTATTCTCTGATTTAAATGACTAACCGTCTATCATCAAACAAGATCCAGATATAATGTTCATGCTCAACGCTGGCACCAAATAACAATTATTCAGGTCTATAACTAATCCCGAAGGTAGATGTAGAGGTAGTGTGCCGACCGCGATCACATCGACTTTGGAACATTTTCCCACGCGCATCATCACCTCGTCCTTAGCCAACCTTCGCTTAATTTGTAGTCCCTGTTTCGAGTTGCAAATATTAGCAACAGAACCAGTCTCAAATACCCAGGTGCTACTGCAAGCATTAGTAAGGTACACATCAATAACATGTATATCACATATACCTTTGTTCACCTTGCCATCCTTCTTATCCGCCAAATACTTGGGGCAGTTCCACTTCCAATGACCAGTCCCTTTGCAGTAGAAGCACTCAGTCTCAGGCTTAGGTCCAGACTTGGGTTTCTTCTCCTGAGCAGCAACTTGTTTGCTGTTCTTCTTGAAGGTCCCCTTCTTCTTCCCTTTACCCTTTTCTTGAAACTGGTGGTCTTGTTGACCATCAACACTTGATGCTCCTTCTTGATTTCTACCTCCGCAGCCTTTAGCATCGCGAAGAGCTCGGGAATTGTCTTATCCATCCCTTGCATATTATAGTTCATCAAAAAGCTCTTGTAGCTTGGTGGCAGTGATTGAAGAACTCTGTCAATGACACTATCATCAGGAAGATTAACTCCTAGTTGAGTCAAGTGGTTGTGGTACCCAGACATTCTGAGTACATGTTCACTGACAGAACTATTCTCCTCCATTTTGCAGCTGTAGAACTTATTGGAGACTTCATATCTCTCAAACCGGGCATTTGCTTGAAATATTAACTTCAACTCCTGGAACATATCATATGCTCCATGACGTTCAAAACGTCGTTGAAGTCCCGGTTCTAAGCCGTAAAGCATGGCACACTGAACTATCGAGTAGTCATCAGCTTTGCTCTGCCAGACATTCTTAACATTGTTAGTTGCATTGGCAGTACGCCTGGCACCCAGCGGTGCTTCCAGGACGTAATTCTTCTGTGTAGCAATGAGGATAATCCTCAAGTTACGGACCCAGTCCGTGTAATTGCTACCATCATCTTTCAACTTTGCTTTCTCAAGGAACGCATTAAAATTCAACGGAACAACAACACGTGCCATCTATCTACAACAACATAGACAAGCAAAATACTATCATGTACTAAGTTCATGATAAATTAAAGTTCAATTAATCAGACATTTAAGAACTCCCACTTAGATAGATATCCCTCTAATCATCTAAGTGATCACGTGATCCATATCAACTAAACCATGTGCGATCATCACGTGAGATGGAGTAGTTTTCAATGGTGAACATCACTATGTTGATCATATCTAGTATATGATTCACGCTCGACCTTCCGGTCTCAGTCTTCCGAGGCCATATCTGCATATGCTAGGCTCGTCAAGTTTAACCCGAGTATTCTGCGTGTGCAAAACTGGCTTACACCCGTTGTATTTGAACGTAGAGCTTAACACACCCGATCATCATGTGGTGTCTCGGCACGACGAACTTTCGCAACGGTGCATACTCAAGGAGAACACTTATACCTTGAAATTTAGTGAGAGATCATCTTATAATGCTACCGTCAATCAAAGCAGAATAAGATGCATAAAGGATAAACATCACATGCAATCAATATAAGTGATATGATATGGCCATCATCATCTTGTGCCTTTGATCTCCATCTCCAAAGCACCGTTATGATCACCACCGTCACCGACGCGACACCTTGATCTCCATCGTAGCATCATTGTCGTCTCCCCAACTATTGTTTCTACGACTATCGCTACCGCTTAGTGATAAAGTAAAAACAATTACAGGGCGATTGCATTGCATACAATAAAGCGACAACCATATGGCTCCTGCCAGTTGCCGATAACTTCGTTACAAAACATGATCATCTCATACAATAAAATATAGCATCATGCCTTGACCATATCACATGACAACATGCCCTGCAAAAACAAGTTAGGCGTCCTCTACTTTGTTGTTGCAAGTTTTACGTGGCTGCTACGGGCTGAGCAAGAACCGTTCTTA
The DNA here is from genome assembly GCA_021605145.1 of Aegilops bicornis. Lineage (NCBI taxonomy): Eukaryota > Viridiplantae > Streptophyta > Magnoliopsida > Poales > Poaceae > Aegilops > Aegilops bicornis. The sequence goes on from CM038675.1 coordinate 711,097,955, forward strand.
CCTACGCATCAAAACCACAACGATATATCGTCAAGTTAGTCCTGTTTTAACCTTCACAAGGACCGGGCGTAGCCACACTCGGTTCAACTAAAGTTGGAGAAGCTGACACCCGCCAGCCACCTGTGTGCCAAGCACGTCGGTAGAACCAGTCTCGCGTAAGCGTATGCGTAATGTCGGTCCGGGCCGCTTCATCCAACAATACCGCCGAACCAAAGTATGACATGCTGGTAAGCAGTATGACTTGTATCTCCCACAACTCACTTGAGTTCGACTCGTGCATATAACATCTACACATAAACCTGGCTCTGATACCACTGTTGAGGAACGCAGTAATTTCAAAAAAATTCCTACGCACACGCAAGATCATGGTGATGCATAGCAACAAGAGGGAAGAGTGTGCCCATGTACCCTCGTAGACCGAAAGCGGAAGCGTTATGACAACGAGGTTGATGTAGTCGTACGTCTTCACGATCGACCGATCCTCAGTACCAAACGTACGACACCTCCGTTTTCAGCACACGTTCAGCTCGGTGATGTCCCGTGAACTCACGATCCAATAGAGCTCGAGGGAGAGTTTCGTCAGCAGGACGGCGTGATGACGATGTCGATGAAGTTACCGACGCAGGGCTTTGCCTAAGCACCACTACGATATTACCGAGGTGGATTATGGTGGAGGGGGCACCGCACACGGCTAAGAGATCAATGATCAATTGTTGTGTCTTGGGGTGCTCCCTGCCCCCGTATATAAAGGAGCTAGGGGGGAGGTGGCCGGCCAAGGAGGAGGGCATGCCAAGGGGGGAGTCCTACTCCCACGGGGAGTAGGACTCCTTCTTTCCTAGTAGGAGTAGAAGAAGGGGGAAGGGAAGGAGAGAGGAGGAGGGAAAGGGGGCTGCCGCCCCCCTCCTTGTCCAATTCGGACTAGAGGGGAAGGGGGCGCGCGGCCTGCCCTGCCGCCCTCCTCTTCTCCACTAAGGCCCAATAGGCCCATTACACTCCCCGGGGGGTTTCGGTAACCCCCTGGTACTCCGGTATATGTCCGAAACCTCCCGAAACACTTTCGGTGTCCAAACATAGTCGTCCAATATATCGATCTTTATGTCTCGACCATTTCAAGACTCATCGTCATATTCGTGATCATATTCGGGACTCCGAACTACCTTCGGTACATCAAAACATATAAACTCATAATACCGATCGTCACAGAACTTTAAGCGTGCGGCCCCTACGGGTTCGAGAACTATGTAGACATGACCGAGACACGTCTCCGGTCAATAACCAATAGCGGAACCCGGATGCTTATATTGGTTCCTACATATTCTATGAAGATCTTTATCTGTCAAACCGCATAACAACATACGTTGTTCCCTTTGTCATCGGTATGTTACTTTCCCAGGATTTGATCGTCGGTATCTCAATACCTAGCTCAATCTCATTACCGGCAAGTCTCTTTACTCGTTTCGTAATGCATCATCCCGCAACTAACTCATTAGTCACATTGCTTGCAAGGCTTATAGTGACGTGCATTACCGAGAGGGCCAAGACATGCCTCTCCGACAATCGGAGTGACAAATCCTAATCTCAATCCATGCCAACTCAACAAGTACCATCGGAGACACCTGTAGAGCACCTTTATGATCACCCAGTTACGTTGTGACGTTTGGTAGCACACAAAGTGTTCCTCCGGTATTCGGGAGTTGCATAATCTCATAGTCATAGGAACATGTATAAGTCATGGAGAAAACAATAGCAGTAAACTAAACGATCAAGTGCTAAGCTAGCGGAATGGGTCAAGTCAATCACATCATTCTCCTAATGATGTGATCCCATTAATCAAATGACAACTCATGTCTATGGCTAGGAAATTCAACCATCTTTGATCAACGAGCTAGTCAAGTAGAGGCATACTAGTGACACTATGTTTGTCTATGTATTCACACATGTATTATGTTTCCGGTTAATACAATTCTAGCATGAATAATAAACATTTATCATGAGATGAGGAAATAAATAATATTATTATTGCCTCTAGGGCATATTTCCTTCACAAGCGCTAATCATTAAGGCGTTGGCAACGGTGGGGGAATCTCGCGCGAGGGGACATAGAGCATTTATGTACGAGGCAGCGTGGGCAAGGCATGAGGATTACGAGGCCATGGTAGCTGCTGCATGGGGGGGAGGCTCATGCAGCCAATCAGCGGGGCATGCCACTTGCAACAACGGTTAACAGTTTAAGGGCGGCGACGAGAGCCATGCATGAGTGGAGTCAAAGGGTTTTTGGATCCATAAAGAGACAGATTGTGCATATTAAGGCACAGTTGGTGGATGTGAAAGAGAGGGCCGCCCGTACAGGTTTTAGACAGGAGATAAAGGAGATTGAAAAACAATTGCATGAGCTTTATGAGAGGGAAGAGGTGTATTACAAGCAACGATTAAGGGTAGATTGGCTAACGGAGGGGGACCAAAATACAAAGTACTTTGAAAACCGAGCCTCGCACAGGAAAAGAAAGAACACAGTAAAGGCACTAAGGAGAGAGGATGGGACGAAGTGCACAGACAATGATGGGATGAGGAAGATGGCCGCTCAGTTCTATGCTCACCTCTTCGCTTCTGAGGGTTCGTCGAATGGAGAGAGGGTGTTGCAACATATTCAAGGAGTAGTGACCGATGAGATGAATGCAGAACTTGGAGCCCCGTTCACCGATGATGAGATCGAGCGAATAATAAAACAATTTAGCAGTCTGACACACTTATGTCCTTGCAAGGCCCTCTTTCAGATGGGGCCCACTAAAGCACTGGGACCGGACGGCCTCCCAGCCATGTTCTACCAACGCCACTGGGCGCCGGTGAAGGAGGATGTGTGTGGTGCAGTTCGTGATTTCCTCACGGGGACGGCAGCACCGAATGGCTTCAACGATATGATTATTGTGATGATTCCGAAAGTGAAGGCGCCGGAGCTATTGGCGCAATTCCGCCCCATCAACCTGTGCAACGTGCTTTATAAGATTGCGGCGAAGGCACTGGCCAATCGCCTCAAGATGGTTCTTCCGTTCATGATCTCAGACGAGCAGAGTGCTTTCATGCCAGGCAGGCTTATAACAGATAACGTGTTGGTGGCATATGAATGTGTGCATGCAATTAGGAAAAGGAAGAGGAGGAAACCTCTATGTGCTATCAAGTTGGATATGATGAAGGCTTACGACCGGGTGGAGTGGGACTTTCTAGAACAAATGTTGCTGAAATTTGGCTTCTCTGATCACTGGACAGAGATGGTTATGAGGTGTGTGAAAACAACGACGTTCTGGGTGAAGTTAAATGGGGGCCTTTCCAAAAGATTTCATCCCACCAGAGGGCTCCGGCAAGGAGACCCTCTCTCCCCATATCTCTTCATATTTTGTGTAGAAGGTTTTTCTGCATTGCTGAAAGCTGCTCAGAGAGAGAAGAACATCAAAGGGGTCTCTTTTGGGAGTGGGGGACCAACTGTCACTCATTTGCTCTTCGCTGATGACAGTGTAGTCTTTGTGGAGTGAGGGAGTCCCGGATTAGGGGGTGTCTGGATGGCCGGACTACCATCATCGGCCGGACTATCATTGGCCGAACTATCATCATCGACCGGACTCCAAGACTATGAAGATAGAAGATTGAAGACTTCGCCCCGTGTCCGGATGGGACTTTCCTTGGCGTGGAAGGCAAGCTTGGCTATACGGAGATTTAGATCTCCTACCATTGTAACCGACTCTATGTAACCCTAGCCCTCTCCGATGTCTATATAAACCGGATGGCTCTAGTCCGAGGGATGTAACAACAACCCTTACAATCATACCATAGGCTAGCTTCTAGGGTTTAGCCTCCTTGATCTCGTGGTAGATCCACTCTTGTAAACATCCACAATATCAATATCAATCAAGCAGGACGTGAGGTTTTACCTCCATTAAGAGGGCCTGAACACAGGTAAACATCGTGTCCCTTTGTCTCTGTTACCATCCGCCTAGACGCATACAGTTCGGGACCCCCTACCCGAGATCCGCCGGTTTTGACACCGACATTGGTGCTTTCATTGAGAGCTCCTTCCGCCGTCACCGATAGGAAGGATGCTTCCTCCCGTCTTCAAGGACGGTATTTTCGCCAAAGGAGCCTTGGCCGCCGGCCAAACTATCCGGCTAGGTGGTTTTCTTATGACCGCCTGTCCGGCCATCGCTTCGACAATGACCTCTCAAGTCGTCAAAAGCAATCTTCGCGTCAACTCGGAATTCGCCGAGCGGCTGGATCCAATAGAGCTCTCGTCCAGAACGAGCTCTTGGATCGCATCGCCGCTCGGGAGTCGCCATGCATCACGATCAGATTGGGCTTAAAACCGATCTAAGAGAGATTAACTCTCCCGGGTCACCCACCACGTTGCGTTGGTAGAGGAACAACGCGGCGACGCTTCTCCTCATATTGAAAACTAGTCATGTCCGGCTCCCGAACCTCCCATGCCGGATTCCCGGAGGGACGTGCTTTGATCAAGCGCTGAACTTAAAGTCGCATCGGACTAGACTCGTTGGACAACGCCCGAAATCCAAGCTTCCAAAGTTGGAAACTTCTCGGCCTTGAGCCTTGAGATGGGTAGGGTTAGGACTTAGTTTCACCCACCCGCCTGCATATATGCGATCTATCTCTAATTCGCAAGAGCCCGCCTGAGACAAGACATCACTATCGGGCGATTCCTCCTGGTTAGGGACAGGATAAAGGACTGCCGAGAGGAAAACGCAATCTCAATTTTTTGCTATAATTGCACGGACGAGGGAATCTTGAACGCCGTCATCCGTCGTGAAATTACACGCCACCGACCAAGCGTCCATAGTACGAAAGTACTGTGCGATGGAGAGTTTCCGGACAACCGAAAATAAATTTTGGGACAATACGGCCCCGAATACAACCCTAGTCCACAACAAAAGGGTGCATTACACTCAGGCACCAGATGCAAAAACCAAAAAGCAAAAACCACATAAAGGGCACGGAACTGTACTAGAGGGATGGCTTAGCGGACCCTGCAAAATTCACAAGATGTATATGCCGTCCCAACACATAGCCTTCGAGCATGTTGGATATTACGGCAGGTGGCCAAAAGTGGAGAGGAGCATCTAGCCCGGAAAACCACTCCAACAACATCGATGCAGTATCAACAGTCTTGAGACTTTCAGATCGAATAATATGCGGAAATGAACAATCCGCAGCCTACCAAGTCTACCAAGTAGCAACAACCAATCCATGGAGCGACACAGCCATCACCTTCAACGCCAGCGACGAACCTAAATTCCGAACAGCCCGAGCTCCAGCCGCACTGGTACTTAGTCCAATAGTGCATGGCTTTCGACTTACCAAAGTCCTCATGGATGGCGGCAGCGGATTAAACCTCATCTACGAGGAAACCCTTCAAAAAATGGAAATAGACTGGAACCGTATTGAGCGAAGCAGCACAACCTTTAGAGGAATAATCCCTATCCAGGAGGCGCGCTGCACAGGAACAATCACACTCGATGTGGTATTCGGCTCACCGGAGAATTACAGATCCGAAGAAGTCACGCCCAAGTGGCCCCTGTTCAACAGCGGATATCACGCTATATTAGGACGAGAGGCATTCACAATTTTTCAAGCCGTACCCCATTACGGGTACATGAAGCTCAAAATGCCTGGGCCCGGCGGAATAATCACTCTCGTTAGTGATCCGGACATAGCACTCCGCGCCGAAAACAAGACAGCCGCATTAGCCTTAGAGGCACTATCCGAAGCCCTAGCGGCAGAGGAACTCACCACGCCGCGCTCTCACGGTGAATAGGGACGATGTGATACTCGATAAGAGATCCAAGTCCACCTCCTTTAAACCAGCAGATGAAATAGTAAAATTCCGAGGTCCACCCAACGGACCCGACAAAGACGGCCTCCATCGGGCACAATTGAACCACGACGTAGACGCCAGATCATGCGAATTCCTTCAGAAAATTGGGACATTTTTGCCCAGCACCCTCGGATATGCCCGGAATCCCACGCAGATTGGCGAGAACACAGCCTAAACATCCTAAAGGATTCAAGCCACCAAACAGGCTCTTCGACGATTTTCCGAACCCAAAAGACAGGCAATGGGAGAAGAGCTAGCCAAACTATTGGAAGCCGGATTCATCAGAGACATCAAACATCCGGATTGGCTAGCAAACCTGGTAATGGTACCAAAGAAGGAGAAATCCTGGCGCCTATGTGTCGATTTCAAAGACCTAAATAAAGCCTGCCTAAAGGATCCCTTTCCCCTCCCCCGCATCGACCAAATCATCGATGCCACTGCAGGGCACGATTCATTGTGCTTCCTAGACGCATACTCCGGCTATCATCAAATCAAAATGGCAGAAGCGGATCAAGCCGCAACGGCATTCATTACTCCATATGGACCATTCTGCTTCAACACGATGCCCTTCGGACTTAAAAACGCCGGCGCAACATATCAGCGCATGATTCGTATATGTCCGCTACCCGGATCGGCAAAACAGTAGAGGCATCGTGAGCGGCGTAGTCGTCAAAACTAAACACGCCGAAACTCTAGTAAACGACTTGAGGCTCAAATTCGACAACCTCGAGCATATGACATCAAGCTGAATCCGGAAAAATGCGTTTTGGCGTACCCGGTGGAAAAGGCTCTTTGGGCTTCGCCATTATCCGGTAGAGGAATTGAAGCAAACCCAGCCAAGGTCCGATCTACATCACAGCTAGATATCCCAAAAACCTCAAGCAAATACAAAATTGATCGATGCGTGGCAGCTCTAAGCCGCTTTATCTCCCGTCTAGGAGAAAAGGCATTACCCCTCTATCGCCACCTTAGGTGCACCGAACACTTCGAGTGGACAGATGCTGCCACCGCCGGACTAGAAGAAATAAAGGCCATTTTGGCAACAAATCCGGTCCTGGCTGTGCCCAACCTGGGCGAACCAATGTTGTTATACATCGCAGCTACACATCATGTTGTAAGCGCGGTACTCGTCGTCGAACGAGAAAAAGAAGGGCATAAATTCCCGCTTCAAAAACCAGTACACTACGTATCTACTGTGTTAACCCCCTGCAAGTCCCATTACCCGCACTATCAGAAGATAGCATACGCGGTGTTCATGGCATCCCGGAAGCTCCGACACTACTTTCAAGAGTGTTCGATAACAAATGGCCTCGGAAGTACCACTTAACGACATTATAAACAACCGCGACGCGACGGGCAGGATTGCAAAATGGGCCATTGAGCTCTTACCATTTGATATATCTTACAAACCCCGGCGAGCTATAAAGTCACGGGTTTTGGCTGACTTTGTCGCTGAATGGACCGAAGCCGAACTCCCTAAAGAATACGGCGCATACTCCAATTGGATTATGCACTTCGACAGCTCTAAAATGTTAGCCGGATTGGGGTTGGCGTCAGATTGACGCCCCGACCGGAGACACAGTCCAATACGCATTTCGAGATAATGTACACGGACTCCAACAACGCAGCCGAATACGAGGCCCTTTTACATGGTCTCCGGATGGCAATCTCCATGGGCATTCAACGCCTAGAGGTGCGCGGGGATTCAAACCTCGCAATATCCCAAATAAACGGAGACTTTGACGCCAAAGATCCGAAAATGGCAGCATATCGCAACGTTGTCCTAAAAATGTCAGCCCGGTTCGAAGGACTTGAATTCCATCACGTAGCCCGGGATAATAACCAAGTAGCCGACGTACTGGCACGCATTGGCGCAAAATGCGACTCTGTCCCTCCTAACATCTTCCTGGAACGGCTCTTCAAGCCATCCGTACTATGGGAAGAGGAGTCCGGAACTAACAAACCGGAACAAGCCGCACCAACCGGCGATTCAGCCGACGACATAACACCTTCCGCCCACGACATAATAGCAGTAATTGCCCCTTGGACAGAACCATTCCTCGCCTACTTAGGCAGGAGCTTCCCGAAGACCAAAACGAGGCCCGCCGCATTGTCCGGCGATCTAAAGCCTACAAGGTCTATGAGGGAGAACTTTATAAGAAAAGCACAACCGGAGTCCTTCAAAGGTGTATCTCCAAAGAGGAAGGGCGAAACCTCCTGGCTGAAGTTCATGCCGGACTAGGCGGACACCACGCCGCAGCTCGGGCCCTTGTAGGAAAGGCATTCCGTACAGGATTTTACTGGCCGACGGCCCGAGCAGATGCTCAGGACTTAGTCCAAAGATGCGTCGGTTGTCGCCTCTTTGCTAATCGAGCCATATGCCACCCACCGCCCTCAAAACTATACCCATTACCTGGCCGTTCATGGTCTGGGGGCTTGACATGGTTGGACCACTTAAAGGGGAACCCACAAGCAAAGGTACCTATTGGTCATGGTGGATAAATTCACCAAATGGATAGAGGCCAAGCCAGTTAAAACGGCAGAGTCCGGACCAGTGATAGACTTTATATCCGGGGTAGTACACCGTTATGGTGTCCCTCACAGCATCATCACCGATAACGGCACGAATTTCACCGCCGATGAGGTTAAATCATGGTGCAAAAATATGGGCATCAAGCTCGATTACGCTTCGCCTATCATCCTCAAACCAACGGTCAAGTGGAACGAGCAAATGGTCTAATAATGAGCGGCATCAAACCCGGACTAGTGCGGTCCCTTACGAAATATGACACGACCGGGTAGAGGAGCTCGACTCCGTACTGGGGCTGCGGACAACGCCTAACCGTACTACCGGATTCACACCATTTTTATGGTATCTGGCGCAAGCAGTTTTGCCATGCGACATCATTCATGACTCACCTCGAGTGCGCATGTACGAAGAAAGAGAAGCCGAGTTGGATCGGCAGGACAGCTTGGACGCATTGGAGGAAGAGCGCGACGTCGCTAAGGCTCGTTCCGCATTCTATCTGCAGGAGGCTCGAAGATATCAAAGCAGAGAAGTACGGGCCAAGACTTACAATGTTGGCGAACTGGTTCTACGCCTGCCGGACAAGAAAAAGGACAAGCTCAAGCCCAAATGGGAAGGCCCCTTCATCATCGATCAAGTCCTGACCGGCGGAGCGTACCGTCTATGAAATGCATCGGATAACCGACTCGAGCCGAACCCATGGAACGCAGCCCGCCTCCGATTTAATCTATGCCTAGCGCCGACTAAGAGTTCGTCCCTTTCCCCGTCAATTTTTTTTTTTCTTTTCTCTTTTTTCAGCTGCCTTTTGTTTATCTCTTTCTTCTCAACCTTATTCATCCAAGCCTTAAAGGGCCTACTTGCGCAACGTTCGCGCGCAATTGAAGTGCTATCCGCACTCATTATACATGGGGGCTTCTTTACCAGAAGCTTAATTATACGGGCTTCCTGCCCAACACATGTGTCAAGCCTCCACATGTACCTTTTATTCACCATTATTTGCATCGATATGACTTAAGTTTTGGCCAAGCTGGGTTGCCTGGCTCCTGTGCTTACCCCTACGTTCCCGATTGTTCGGCTAGGAGGTAAAGGGAGCACCTCTGCGATTGTTACTGCCGGGTCGCCGGATGTGTACCTCGACCGGGTGAAGCCGAAGCTAAGCGTTCTTAAGGGAATATTCGGTCGGTTAATTAAAAGATGATTTTTTATCCACTTATTTATCTGCCCCAGATGTTTTTCTGCTTTTTTCGCAGTCCGGACATGCACTTTAGGGCATGCCACCCCTAGAGGAAAGGAACCCTTAACGGAACTATTCTCCCTGGAAGATGTTTCTTACTACCCATGTAATATAACATAACTAGTTGGGCACTTGTCTGATAAAGCACTGATGACCCCTACGCCTGGTCTCCATGCATACCCCGGTTGTTTCATAACCGAGAAGGTATTCGGACACACTCCGGACTCTAGGGTCCCGAGGTCGAAGCAAAAAGGTCGGCAAAGACAAACGATCTACAATCCGGCTAGAAGGCATTTTGTATGTCATTTTATAATACATTGTCAAATCGACTGATTGTATTCTTCCTCAATCCCGTCTAACAGGTTGTCTAATTTACAGTCCTGTTGGGAAAATTTAGCGGCCAACTCTACTTGGCCATATACTAAACTCACAGGGATCTCCTTCCCATCGGGCCCCACAGGTCCGACTTCGGCCATGTGGTTGGGATCCGCCTTCTTGTACCGCGTCTTTACCATGGCCCAAGCCTCCCTGGAACCTTAGCGGCAGGCCGAAATCTTCCATAAATGGAAGCACTGCCGCACTCCCTGCAGCTTCTCAGCAAGCTCCCCAAGACCCTCGGGTACGGAGAAGGCTGGCCATAACGCCTGGATGACGCCGCTCATTGCCTGCCGAACTCGTTCGATCAGTTGCAACAATTCGGGAAGTTGATCACCCGTTGATACGGGCATCTCCTCCGCAGGGCGACCTGTGAGCATACCTGCAGACATATTCTGTCAAATTGACTTCCTCGCCGAACTCTTCTTTTTACAAGAGTTCGCTCAAGCACTTATTATATATGCCGCGACGAAGCCGCTGATTCTCCTTAACGGAGCCCGACAGCTCGGCCCGAACACCTTTCAGCTCTTCTCCAAGCTGGGCATGGGCATCCTGGAGCTTGTTCCTTTCATGCTGTACCTTATGCAGCACCCTCTCGCCGGCCTTTAGTTGGCGCAGAAGTTCTTGCCTGTCCGGATCTTGTCCGCAGCACTGCAATGTCATTTTTTCTTTCAGACTTGCGCAAAGGCCAAACGCTACTTATCTTTCTAAAATAATGCGTTACTGGAGAGGTCCTGCGTTTCCTCCTCACCGGAGAGTGCGGCCTCAAGTTGGGCCTTGCACTCTTGCAGCTCTGAGACAGTTGGGTATTCTTCTCGGTAAGATCCTCGTTTCTTATGATCCTTAAATCAGTTAGTATAACTACTTTAAGTCTCGGGGCTACTGGCATATATAACTATTAAATTCTCTTACCCGTATGTCTTTTACATACTGCTCCGTGGCTCTGGTAAAACCATCTTGAGCAGCACGAAGGTGCGCGTCCCCCGTGTTAAAGGCATTCAACGCCTCGGGGGAGAAGCACGTGTCACGAAATACTGCCCGGCGGCGCCTGTGATTCCGGGCACTCTCCACCTCAGACTTGGTGGCGGACAGTCTGTCGGCATCCTCCGTCGGAGGAACGTCTGGCTCGCGCCCTGCGCTCGCCTCCCTCTCCTGACCAGGTGCGGGAGCCTGGCTGGTAGAGGGTGGATTGGCAACCTCCACGCCAGCAGTCCGGCGGACGCTTTTTTCCCTATAAAAGTCATGAGCATTCAAACGCTTCCTACTTAACGCGTTGCTCTAAAATAATGAATTGTGAGCTACACCTTTGCGGCGACGTTTCATTCGCCGCCGCTCCTCTTCCGCCATCTTGGTCTGAATCGCCCTTGTTGGTCAGCCACCGCGGGCTCGGCTTCTCGCCCTAGGGGCGCCTCCTGCACAGCGCCATCATATACGGTGGTCAGAAATAAGCAAGGAAGGAATGACGGTGTCAGGGCTTCGGCCGCACTCACCTGGGAAGCCGGATATAGTCCGGGATAGTCGGTCGTGATGGCGACTAAAGCATTGTCCATGCTAAGCTGGTGGAACACCCCGTCAATTAGCTCCACCTTTATGTCCGGATCCTCTTCGGAGGCCGGATCCCGGGATCCCTCTGGATCCTCGGGCTGCGGAGCCGGACTCAGCATGCCCTCCACAGTCCGGCGCAGTTCCTGCGTCGAAAGAAGGACACAATATAAGAAACTCATGTTTCGAAAGGCACGGGTCGGACACGCAGAGTGTTCACTTACCCAAGGCCGGGGATTATTCATGGAGAACCCATTTAACGGGTTTGTCCGAAGGAAATCCTCCTTCTCCCCCTTATACAGGCCGGACAGGATCATCACCAGATCTTTGGCCGAATCTGACCCTTTGCGGCCGTGACGGGTGGCATCGTCCTCCCCGTTGAAATCCCACATGGGGTGGCCCCTGTATTGTAGTGGCTGCACCCCCCGCGTAATGCATGTTGCCATGACTCCGATCATGGTCAACCCGACATGGGCTAGTAACTTTATTCGGCCCATCAAATAATGGACGCTCTTGTCTCCCTCCAGATGGGGGCTCCGTGGACGCCAACTAAGGCGTTTCTTCAGAGGAGCATTGCTGAACTCCGGGAGGCCGATCCGAACAGGGTCCAGCAGTAGAGCGTCTTCTATATAAAACCATTCCGAAGGCCAGTCTTCGGGCGCCTTCTTAGGGGTTCCGGATGGATATCCGGTCCCGGCAATGCGCCATATTTCGGCGCCGCCCACTTGATATATGGACCCCTCGTGAGAGCGGGGTACAAGGCGTAACAACCTCTTCCACAGCGTGAAGTGGGGCTCGGCACGCCCAGGAATAGCTCGCAAAGAGCTACGTAACCCATAATATGCAGGATTGAGGCGGGTGAGGTGATGGAGCCGAGTCCATAGAACTCCGAGAGCCCGCGGAGGAATGGATGTACAGAAATCCGAGCCCCCTTATCGAGATAGGGGACGAAGCATACCCGCTCCCCTTTGTTGGGATTGGGGTAACCTCCGCTTGCTTCCCACCTTTGTAGGTGGCCAGCCCGGCTCGAACCGGAACCATGAAGGCCGGAGGAGATATCCCCCACTTGGAGCTTCACCAGCTCGTTGTGCGGAACAGAGCATCTCCTCCAATCTCCCAAAGAAAGGGCTGGGAGCGCGAGAAGAGGAGCCTTGTTGACGGTCCATGATGGAATGGATTCTTGGTCGAAAGCGCTCCGATGAGTATTTGCGGGAGGAAGATGGTGATTTGGATCTGGATTCTTGCCTCCCTTATAGGCAGATTATTCGCACAACTAGGGGTCAAACATAAAAGACACCACGGCTTTTCACGTTCAGCATAACGCGTGGAAGAAGGCCATTATTGGGCGTGGAAGCCAAGACGCAACATTGGTGAGAAAGCTGGACACTGTTCGCACGTAGAACTTGAAGGAGAACCCGCCTTGCAACGCCGAAGACTACACGCATGCTGGACTTATCGTCATTGAAGCCTGATTCGGGGGCTACTGAGGGAGTCCCGGATTAGGGGGTGTCCGGATGGCCGGACTACCATCATCGGCCGGACTATCATTGGCCGAACTATCATCATCGACCGGACTCCAAGACTATGAAGATAGAAGATTGAAGACTTCGCCCCGTGTCCGTATGGGACTTTCCTTGGCGTGGAAGGCAAGCTTGGCGATACGGATATGTAGATCTCCTACCATTGTAACCGACTCTATGTAACCCTAGCCCTCTCCGGTGTCTATATAAACCGGATGGCTCTAGTCCGTAGGATGTAACAACAACCCTTACAATCATACCATAGGCTAGCTTCTAGGGTTTAGCCTCCTTGATCTCGTGGTAGATCCACTCTTGTAAACATCCACAATATCAATATCAATCAAGCAGGACGTAGGGTTTTACCTCCATTAAGAGGGCCCGAACCTGGGTAAACATCGTGTCCCTTGTCTCCTGTTACCATCCGCCTAGACGCACAGTTCGGGACCCCCTACCCGAGATCCGCCGGTTTTGACACCGACATGGAGGGATCGAGAGAGAGCTTTGAGGCTTTGCGCCACATCCTGCTGGATTATGAGGTGGCCTCGGTTCAAAAAGTTAACCTCCAAAAATCAGCGGTCTTCTTTGGCAAGGGTACGTTGGATGATGATAAAAATGAGCTCAAGCAGGTGTTGCAAATAACGGAGGAGGCGCTGAGCGAGAGGTATTTGGGCCTGCCCACGGTGGTGGGGAGATCCAAGGACGGTATGTTCAAGTACGTAAAGGAGAGTGCAAAAGGAAAAGTATCTGGATGGAAGGGTCAAGGTTTGTCTAAGATGGTGAGAGAAGTGCTGGTCAAGTCCGGCCTCCAGTCAACACCAACTTTTACTATGAGCTGCTTTCAACTCACGAAGAAAATGTGCAGGAATATGTCGTCTATTTCTTCGAACTTCTGGTGGGGCGAAACAGACGGTCATAAGAAGGTGCACTGGGTCGGATGGGACAGAATGTGCATGAGAAAGCATGAAGGGGGGCTAGGATTTCGAGATCCTGAAGCTTTCAATCAAGCTATGCTAGCCAAACAAGCATGGCGCCTGCTCCAAGTCCCGGGGTCGTTATGTGGAAGTGTTCTAAGGGCTAGGTATTACTCCGACGGAACAATCTTAAATTCAACATGCCCGGACGGGGGATCTTTCACATTCAGGAGCATTCTACACGGACGTGACCTGCTCATTGATGGCCTGATCTGGCGTATAGGGGATGGCTCACAAGTCAAGATCCACCATGACAATTGGACACCAACGAGCGGGAGTCTAAGGCCACTGGGCCAACTATACATGGCGGTCATTTCGCGAGTCGGGGATCTGCTTGAGGGCGACGGTCGCTCCTAGAACAAAGACCTAGTGATGGAGATGTTTGCACCAGATGAAGCACATGAAATACTACAAATTCCAGTTGGGGGACCGGGGGTACAAGATTACCAAGCCTGGAATTACACTAAAAATGGCATCTTCACTGTCTGATCAGCGTACCATCTCCGCATGAGCCAAAATCGGGTGAGGCACGGACGGCCGGAGTCCTCATCCTCTGTAGCGGACCATAAGTCTTGGTTGAGCCTTTGGGACACAGTAGCGTCTGGCAAAGTAAAAATTCATATGTGGCGACTAATATGAAACGGCCTAGTCGTGGGTGCGGAGCTCTTGAGGAGGAAGATTAAGGCTGGTGTTTTCTGTATTGCGTGCGGCCGGGAGGAGACGAACCTCCACAGATTCTGGGGCTGCTATCATTCGGTGAAGTTTTGAAAGATAATGCATTCGGAGTTGGGAGTACCGGTGGCAATCCCACCGGAGTCAGTTTGCTCCCAGAGTGCGTTGTCAAGATGGTTGCTTTCGTGGTTTGCGGAGGCCTCGGATGATGAGCGGGCTGTTATGGTTCAGGGCACGTACGCGCTGTGGCTGGCGAGGAACAACGCATGCGACGGACAGAGGATTGAAGAAGCGGAGTCCATTGCGCAGCGGGTCTTCAACTTGATGACCGAGTGGCAGGCTATCCACGGGCGGAAGACCAAGCAAGTCAAGCCAATGGTGAAAGAGAAGTGGAGACCCCCGACAGAGGGGTGGATCAAGGTCAATGTGGATGGTGCAACAACTAAGGGAGTAGAGATAGGAGGAGCCGGGATGATCTTCAGAAACCATGTTGGAGCATATTTGGATGGCGCATGTCATGTCCTCCCACTAGGGAGCGACCCGGAGAGGAGTGAGCTCCTGGCATGCAGGAGAGCTGCCCAGTTGGCGAACGCCCTAAACATCACAAACCTACACATCGAGATGGATTGCAAGGCAATTGTTTGCAAACTCCAGAACACGCAGAAAGACCTCTCACCTTTGAGGCCTATTGTAGAAGAAGTCAAGCAGTTGTTGGCATCAAGGAAGAACTGGAAGGTTTCTTGGGTGAGACGGGAAGCTAAAGGCGCTGCCCACTCGCTGGCCAAAGAAATTGTAACAAATAAAATTTGCAAGGTGTGGCTGCATGTATCTCCAGATTTTATTTTGCCTGTGGTCGCAGACGAGATCCCCACGTGGGAAGCTTAAATAAAGTTTGAGTGAGTTTCGAAAAAAAAAGCTCGTCTTACCGCCGGGACGTCCGCGTTGAGAGCGAAAAACGGGCATCCAGCCTCGGCAAAAAAGATGGAGTGGAAAACGACGCGGTTGATGTTGAGCTCTTGTGCTGCATCCCTTTGTCAAAGTGCGTCCTTGGCGATCGCCCGTACGTGCTGCTGCGCTGTCACAACTCGTAAGTCGCAACCAAGAAAAGGATGGCATGCGTCTGCATGTCTTTTTTACGAGTTCTAAGGCAGTTTTTTTAGGCAATTTGTGTGTGTGACTGGACTTCGTTAAATTGCCCTGAGCCGCATGCGTGCCACCCGGCCCATCTTGCTCGAGGCTAAGGACTGGCGGTGCTTGGGCCCATGGTTTAAATGGGCCAGCGTCACCGTTCGCATGAAAAACTTGCATTCCTGTAAACCGAGCTGCTACTCCCTCCGTTCCTAAATATTTATCTTTTTAGAGATTTCATATTTCAATAAGTGACTACATACGGAGTAAAATGAGTGAATCTACACTCTGAAGTATGTCTACATACATCTGTACGTGGTAGTCCATTTGAAATCTCTAAAAAGACAAATATTTAGAAACGAAGGAAGTACTTCGCAATAAAATTTTCGTTTACCACTAAAAAAAAACTTGCAAGTCTTTTTTGTGTGTCGCCGAAAAAGGAAAAGAAATACAATCTCATTCGGTTCAAAAATATTACAATGCAGTTTAGAATGACCTTGCGGAACCACAAAACTCTCTAGAAAAAAACTTGAAAAGAGGGACCAACAACAACTAATAAAGAGGCTAATACAACACAGGCGACTGAAACGTACAACAACTCACTCAAGCGGTCAATCCAAAAGTAAAAAAAAAACACTGCAGCCGAAAACCCCAACTATAGAAAGAGGAGTTACATGGGTAAAACAACCAAGCTAGCCATCGCCCATAAGTTGGCATCATCTTGTATCTGATCAAAATATAAGGTGCATTTGATTGACTATATTGTCGAAAAACCTATCATTCCTTTCTCTCTGTACGCTCCACGAGATTAAAATAGCCATGAAATTCTGTATTTTTCTTTGTCCTCATGCATAACGCTTAATGCCATATGGCACCAAGTGATCAGGGTTGAGACAGTGGGAGGGACGACCTCTTGCAATCCACCCCGCTGTAGATTTCGCTGATTTTTTTTAAATAATACACATCTTTTATGAATTTTCAAAAATATTATGCTGGATACAAATTTTTTAAAAATAATACACCGTCGGCCTTCTGCTGACCGACTGGGCCTAGTCAGCCCACAGCAAGTCGACTGGGCCTAATCAGCCAACAATAGGCCCATTAGTAGCCTTTCGGCCTAGGGGTGGCCAATAGGCCGGTCGGCCGCTGGCAGGGGGTCAATCGGCTTGCCGTAAGCCGATAGCTGCATGGCCCATGCAATCGTACGTGGGTTGAGTACTGCGCTGGTGCATGTGCACACCGCCGCCGTATGGTTTCTACTAGACAGCTAGCTAGCTGGCAATACTGATTAATCAACTAGCTAGCGTCAAGATTGATATATCAGGCTTCGGTAGCTAGCTTGTAATGTACGTGCGTGTTGTCTTCTGAAACTGGAAGAATCCATCAAGCGTGGCTTGTGTATTCGCACGTCTTGCCAGAAAGCAATCCGCAGGTCGTAGTACTTAGCCGGTGTACGTACACATTCGGTCGACCGACGAAAAGTAGTCGCGAGGAGCGATCGGGGCCTAGTCAACAAAAACATCAGGCCACGCACGGGTAGCCGCGCTCATGCACTCGTCCTTGATCCCCGTCGCCGCATGCACCATATGCCATGCCGCATCTAGATCCGGCGACGCGAACTCATGGACTGTGGGCTTGCGCAGCTATCGTCGCCTGCTGCGGCTGCAGGATACTATGGGCGTGGGGCTAAACCATACGGCAGTGGCGTGCATATGCGCCAGCGCAGTACTCGAACCCACGTATGATTGCATGGGCCATGCAGCTATCAGCTTACGGCAAGCCGATTGACCCCCTGCCAGCGGCCGAGAGGCCTGTCGGCCACCCCTAGGCCGAAAGGCTACTAATCGGCCCGCTGTTGGCTGATTAGGCCCAGTCGGCCTGCTGTGGGCTGATTAGGCCCAGTCGGCCAGCAGAGGGCTGACGGTGTATTATTTTTAAAAAATTTGTTTCCAGCGTAATATTTTTGAAAATTCATAAAAAAAGTATTATTTTAAAAAAATTAGCGTAGATTTCCTTCAAATTTATGCGTGGCTAGGCAAGCCAACGCTCACGCTATCAGGAGGTTAACGGTCACCGACGTGTGGGTCCCCGTGTTGGTGCGTGGATTTGCCGGCGATGAGTTTCACTCGGCTGACTAGGTACGCGTGTACTCTTTTTGCCTGACAAGTGGGTTGATTAATGGTGGGTGTGCTTTTGATTCATAGAGCAACTCTAGCAGATTCCGCATCCTGCCGGCCTGCAAAATGTGTTTGCAGTTTACGCAAAACCGCTTTTACGGGCCGACGCGGGCTGGCACAGATGCAGACCCCCCAAACGGATCCGTAAAAAGATATTCGCGGAATATGCTTTTTTACGGATCGGCTATGCGGGTTCTGCTCGGGCACCAGCGCAACGACCCGTAAACAGAAAAACTGCAAATCTGAAATTTAACATAGGGTTTCACAAACAAGTTCAAATTCAAATGACATAAACAGTTTGCGCGCAAATAAAAGCGAAGTTCATTACGCAAAAGAGGGCATACAAAGGTTTGCGCCCATGTCCGACATCATCTTGGGGGTTGATCTTCACTCCGCGCCATGGAGTCCATCTTGAAGTTCATCGGCGCCACCGTAGCCACCTCCGTCGCTTGTTCCAACTCCCGCACCAAAATCATCCACATTGCCACCATATGGAGTAGAGAAAACATCACCGGAACTGGAACACGGACCGGCCGAGGCGACCATTCTCCTCTTCAAGATCTCTCTCCTTGCCATATCCTCTTCAAAGTCTCTCTCCTTGCCATATCATGTTATGTTTTAGTGACGTCGTCCATGTCATTGCGGTTCATTGACATGATCTTGTTCTCTTCGGCGAGCAACAATGACATCGATTTGTTTTCAGAGGCGCGTGCTTTTCTCTCCTCAATGGCAGCTTTGCGGAGCCCCTCTTCCTTGAGCATTTGCCATTTTTCTTGCTTCTCTTTTGCCTTCTTCTCGGCCAACTCTTTCTTAATCTCCAACGACTTCAACATCATCAACTCGTTTGATTGCATCATGGCATCAATCTTCTCCCTCAAGCTCGGTGCTTCTTGATCTCTCTTCATCTTCTCTTTAGTCTTCTTGTCGCCATCGGGCTTATGCAAATTTCTTGGGCCATCATCATCCTCATCTTCATCCATGTTTGTAAGTGAGCCTCTCTTTGATGGGGATTCTTTGTCGATCAATTTCCACTTCTCGCACTTTTGAAGCAACTCCCAACAATGCTCTAATTTGAAGAATCTGCCTTCCGAAGCTTCCATGTCCTTGTATATATGTTGAGCAATCTTGTCCTACATGATAACCCACAAGTATAGGGGATCACAACAGTTTTCGGGGATAGAGTATTCAACCCAAATTTATTGATTCGACACAAGGGGAGCCAAAGAATATTCTCAAGTATTAGCGGCTGAGTTGTCAATTCAACCACACCTGGAAACTTAGTATCTGCAGCAAAGTGTTTAGTAGCAAAGTAATATGATAGTGGTGGTAACGGTAACAAAAGAGCAGTGCAAGCAATAGTAAATATTTTTGGTATTTTGTAGTGATTGTAACAGTAGCAATGAAAAAGTAAATAAGCGAAGACCAGTATATGGAAAGCTCGTAGGCACCGGATCAATGATGGATAATTATGCCGGATGCGGTTCATCATGTAACAATCATAACATAGCGTGACACAGAACTAGCTCCAATTCATCAATGTAATGTAGGCATGTATTCCGAACATAGTCATACGTGCGTATGGAAAAGAACTTGCATGACATCTTTTGTCCTACCCTCCCGTGGCAGCGGGGTCCTAATGGAAACTAAGGGATATTAAGGCCTCCTTTTAATAAAGAACCGGAACAAAGCATTTGCACATAGTGAATACATGAACTCCTCAAACTATGGTCATCACCGGGAGTGGTCTCGATTATTGTCACTTCAGGGTTTATGGATCATAACACATAGTAGGTGACTATAGACTTGCAAGATAGGATCAAGAACTCACATATATTCATGGAAACATAATAGGTTCAGATCTGAAATCATGACACTCGGGCCCTAGTGACAAGCATTAAGCATAGCAAAGTCATAGCAACATCAATCTCAGAACATAGTGGATACTAGGGATCAAACCCTAACAAAACTAACTCGATTACATGATAAATCTCATCCAACCCATCACCGTACAGCAAGCCTACGATGGAATTGCTCACACACGGCGGTGAGCATCATGAAATTGGTGATGGAGGATGGTTGATGATGACGCCGGCGACGAATCCCCCTCTCCGGAGCCCCGAACGGACTCCAGATCAGCCCTCCCGAGAGGTTTTAGGGCTTGGCGGCGGCTCCGTATCGTAAAACGCGATGATTTCTTCTCTCTGGTTTTCTTCTTCCCGAAAGCCAATATATAGAGTTGGAGTTGGCGTCGGAAGGTCTCTAGGGGGCCCACGAGGTAGGGGGCGCGCACTAGGGGCGCCCCGCCTCGTGGATGTGGTGTGGGCCCCTGGTCTTCATCTTTGGTGAGGATTTTTATTATTTTTATAAGACATCCCGTGGAGTTTCGTGTCATTTCGAGAACTTTTTTTCTGCACATAAAACAACATCACGGCAATTCTGCTGAAAACAGCGTCGATCCGGTTAGTTCCATTCAAATCATACAAGTTAGAGTCCAAAACAAGGGCAAAATGTTTGGAAAAGTAGATACGACGGAGACGTATCAACTCCCCAAGCTTAAACCCTTGCTTGTCCTCAAGCAATTCAGTTGACAAACCGAAAGAGAAAAGAAAACTTTTACAAACTCTGTTTGCTCTTGTTGTTGTAACTATGTCAAGCCAAAGATTCAAGTTTTCAGCAAAGATCATAACTAACCACATTTGCAATAACTCCAAGGTCTCATGTTTACTCATATCAATAACATAATCAGCTAGCAAGCTATAATAATAAATCTCGGATGACAACACTTTCTCAAAATAGTCATAATATGATATAACAAGATGGTATCTCGCTAGCCCTTTTCTCGAGACCAAGAAACATAAATGCAGAGCACCTTTAAAGATCAAGGACTGACTAGACAATGTAATTCATGGTAAAAGAGATCCAGTCATAGTCATACCCGATATAAATTAACAGTAATGAATGCAAATGACAGTTGTGCTCTCCAGCTAGTGCTTTTAATAAGAAGGTGATGACTCAACATAAAAGTAAATAGATAGGCCCTTCGGAGAGGGAAGCAGGGATTTGTAGAGGTGCTAGAGCTTGGTTTTGAAATAGAGATAAATTATATTTTGACCGGCATACTTTCATTTTCAACATAACAACTAAGAGATGACGATATCTTCCATGCTAAACAAATTATAGGCGGTTCCCAAACAGAATGGTAAAGTTTATACCCCCCCCCCTCCTCCACAAGCCTCAATCCATGGCTTGCTCGAAACAACGAGTGCCTCCAACATTCAACGGGTCCCAGGGGGAGTTTTCTTTGCAATTATTTTGATTTAGTTTGCATAAAGCATGGGACTGGGCATCCCGGTGACCAGCCATTTTCTCGTGAGTGAGGAGCGGAGTCCACTCCTCTTGACAATAACCCGCCTAACACGGAAGATAAGGGCAGCCCTAGTTGATATATGAGCTATTCGAGCATGCAAAACTGAATGTTTATTTGAAGGTTTAGAGTTTGGCACATACAAATTTACTTGGAACGGCGGTAGATACCGCATATAGGAAGGTATGGTGGACTCATATGGAATAACTTTGGGGTTTAAGGGATTGGATGCACAAGCAGTATTCCAAATTAGTACAATTGAAGGCTAGCAAAAGACTGGAAGCGACCAACTAGAGAGCGACAACAGTCATGAACATGCATTAAAATTAATAAACATTGAATACAAGCATGAGTAGGATATAATCCACCATGAACATAAATATCGTGAAGGCTATGTTGATTTATTTCAACTACATGCGTGAACATGTGCCAAGTCAAGTCACTTAAATCATTCAAAGGAGGATACCACCCCATCATACCACATCACAACCATTTTAATAGCATGTTGGCGCAAGGTAAACCATTATAACTCATAGCTAATCAAGCATGGCACGAGCAACTATGATCTCTAATTGTCATTGCAAAACATGTTTATTCATAATAAGCTGAATCAAGAACGATGAACTCATCATATTTACAAAAACAAAAGAGGTCGAGTTCATACCAGCTTTTCTCATCTTAGTCAGTCCATCATATATCATCATAATTGCCTTTCACTTGCACGACCGAACGGTGTGAATAATAATAAGAGTGCACGTGCATTGGACTAAGCTGGAATCTGCGAGCATTCAATAAACAGGAGAAGACAAGCCAATATGGGCTCTTGGTTAAATTAACGATGATGCACATACGAGCCACTTCAACAATTTAATCATGGTCTTCTCCATCGACCCCAAAGAAAAGAAAAGAAATAAAAACTATTTACACGGGAAAGCTCCCAACAAGCAAAAGAAGAACGGGAAATATTTTTGGGTTTTCTTTTTAATTACTACAGCAAAGAAATAAACTACTACTAACTTTTTTTGTTTTTCTTAAGGTTTAACTGACACACAAGAAGAAAGCAGGAAAAAGAAAATAAACTAGCATGGATATTACAGTGAAAGAGTATGAACACCGACATCTAGCAATGAATGTGTGTGAACATAAATGTAATGTCGGTGAAAAATACGTACTCCCCAAGATTAGGCTTTTGGCCTAAGTTGGTTCATTGCCAGGGATGGCCTGGCGGATACCCGTAGGTGTAGCTGGGGTCATACTGTGATGCAGCGGCTATCGCCTCCTGAGCTGCAGCGTGGCGTCGAGCCGCCTCCGCTCTTCTCTCGTACTCATCTGCCTCCTCTCTGGTAATAACATATCTTCCTTTTGTATGAGAATCAAAGAAGGCAGGAGCAGGAAGAGTAATACAGACAACACCGTTTGTTAAAGATTAGTCGATACTGGAGAGGTGGTTCAGTCCTCTCAACAAACTGGTGGGAAACCATATAATCAAAATCTAAATAAGTAGGGGGTAAATCCATATCACCCTCACGAATGTCTATCTCAAGAAAATTAGCTAAGCGGGTTGCAAAAATTCCTCCAAAGAAATCTCCATTATATCTATTATGATGCAACCTACGAGCTACTATAGCTCCCATATGATAAGATTGGTCTCCTAACACAGCACTCCTGAGAATGCTGAGATCAGGGACACACATGTGACATGCTTCATCCTTAGCATTTATGCACCTACCGATGAAGAGAGCAAAATAATGTATAGCAGGAAAGTGAATGCTCCCTATAGTGGCTTATGCGTTATATCTCTAGATTCCCCCACAGTTACACTAGCAAGAAAGTCTCTAAATTCAGATTTACGGGGATCAACAGTACTACCCCATT
This sequence comes from Aegilops bicornis, assembly GCA_021605145.1. Lineage (NCBI taxonomy): Eukaryota > Viridiplantae > Streptophyta > Magnoliopsida > Poales > Poaceae > Aegilops > Aegilops bicornis. Next base: position 711,121,215 of record CM038675.1, read on the forward strand.
GTGGGAGTTTGCAAGCAAAAGTAAAATCCTCTAAGTCCATGGTATAAGATTTCTCATACGGATCAAACATGACAGAAGGGGAATTACGTGAAGACGAAAATTCAAACCTCCTCACAAATGAACTAGTGAGATCATGATACTGTGGGCATTTGTCTGCCTCGAAGTCCACAAGACCGGCGTTACGCAAATATGCGTTAAATTCTTCTTTGATTCCCGCTTGATCCATAAAATTTTCCGAAGGCCATTCACAGGGCCTCACAAGAGCGTCTCTTGGTGGTTCCTCGTCAGCATACGCATTGCAAGCCTGGGACCTTGCTTCCTTGAAGAACCACCTTGGAACATCTTCCTAAACATATTGTTTTCTCTGAAAAATTTCTGAAATTTTTAGTAACTTCAAACAAAAGTGAACCAACTTCAATAAAACTGATAGCAACTACTCCTACAAGTGCCTAGGGCCTATATCAAGCGTTAGAGCTACTTGGAACCATATGAATTTGACATGCAAGCTCAAGAACATGGTCACCTATGCAGCAAAATTTGCAAAGAATAAAGCACTAGAACAAAAACTAATTGGACCAATGGAGGAGTCCCATACCAAGGAACAATCTCCCCAAGCAGTTTTGCGAGAGGTGCTTTGAGCAAGGAGATCGAAAATCACAGCAAAAGTGGCTGGAACTCGTGCTTGAGTTGGTTTTTTGGGTTTGTGTGAGGCAGAGGAAGAAGATGGGTGCAAGGATAAGTGGAGGAGGGCCACCGTGGGCCCACGAGGTAGGGGGGCGCGCCCTCCACCCTCGTGGCCAGGTGGCAGCTCCCCCCGCGGTGATTTTTGCACTATAAATCGTCAAATATTCCTGAAAAAATCATATTAAATTGGCATGGCATTCTGAGGACTTTTATTTTCAGGGTATTTTTATATTGCACGGATAAGTCAGGAGACAGACAGAAAAATACTATTTTACTTTATTTCTACTAAATAACAGAAAATATAAAGAGGGTACAGAAGGTTGTGCTTCTAGTTTCATCCATCTCATGATCATCAAAAGGAATCCACTAACAAGGTTGATCAAGTCTTGTTAACAAACTCATTCCGAATAACATGGAACCGGAGAAATTTCGAATAACACTATGTTACCTCAACGGGGATATGCACATCCCCTATAATAAGAATATCATATTTCTTCTTGACAGTAGGAAGAGGAAATTCAAAACCTCCAAAAATAATCGATGGAATTTTTCCGATACAATTGATGCTATAAACTTGAGGTTGTTTCCTCGGAAAGTGTACCGTATGCTCATTACCATTAACATGAAAAGTGACATTGCCTTTGTTGCAATCAATAACAGCCCCTGCAGTGTTCAGAAAAGGTCTTCCAAGAATAATAGACATACTATCGTCCTCGGGAATATCAAGAATAACAAAGTCCGTTAAAATAGTAACGTTTGCAACCACAACAGGCACATCCTCACAAATACCGACAGGTATAGCAGTTGATTTATCAGCCATTTGCAAAGATATTTTAGTAGGTGTCAACTTATTCAAGTCAAGTCTATGATATAAAGAGAGTGGCATAACACTAACACCGGCTCCAAGATCACATAAAGCAGTTTTAACATAATTTCTCTTAATGGAGCATGGTATAGTAGGTACTCTGGATCTCCAAGTTTCTTTGGTATTCCACCCTTAAAAGTATAATTAGCAAGCATGGTGGAAATTTCAGCTTCCGGTATCTTTCTTTTATTTGGAACAATATCTTTCATATATTTAGCATAAGGATTCATTTTGAGCATATCACCAATCGCATACGCAAAAGATAGGTCTAATCATTCCAAAAAGCGCTCAAAATCCTCATCATCCTTTTTCTTGGATGGTTTTGGAGGAAAAGGCATGGGTTTCTGAACCCATGGTTCTCTTTCTTTACCATGTTTCCTAGCAACGAAGTCTCTTTTATCATAACGTTGATTCTTTGATTGTGGGTTATCAAGAACAACAGCAGGTTCAACTTCTACATCATTATCATTACTAGGTTGAGCATCATCATGAACATCTTCATTAACATTTTCACTAGGTTCATGTTCATTACCAGATTGTGTTTCAAAGATCGGACATAGAGATATCATTTGGATTCTCGTGTGGTTCGGCAATAGGTTCACTAGAAGTTTGCAAAGTCCTATCATTTTTCTTTTTCTTCCTTTTAGAAGAACTAGGTACATCAATATTATTTCTCTGATAATCTTGCTCAATTCTCTTAGGGTGGCCTTCAGGATACAAAGGTTCCTGAGTCATTCTACCAGTTCTAGTAGCCACTCTAACAAAGATAATCATTTTTCTTACTATTCATTTCATCAAGCACTTCTTTTTGAGCCTTAAGTACTTGTTCTACTTGAGTGGTAAACCATAGAAGCATGTTTGCTAACAAGTTTAAGTTCACCTCTAATATTAGCCATATAATCACCCAAGCGTTTAATCATATAAGCATCTTGTTTTAATTGTCTACCAAAATAAGCATTAAAGTCATCCTGCTTATACATAAAGTTATCAAACTCATCCAAGCACTGACTAGCAATTTTAGTAGGAGGGACTTCAGCTTTATCATATCTATATAGAGAATTTACCTTTACTACCTGTGTCGGGTTATCGGGATCAGGAGGTTCTTCAATAAGTAATGGATCAATATCATAAGTTTCTTCAACAGGCGGTAGATTAAGACCATGTATTTCTTCAATAGGAGGTAAATTCTTAACATCTTCAGCTTTAATACCTTTTTCTTTCATAGATTTCTTTGCCTCTTGCATATCTTCAGATCGAGAAATAGAACACCTCTCTTCTTCGGAGTTGGTTTAGGAATAGGCTCGGTAATTGGAGCGTAAACTGGCTCAGAGGTGCCCAATTATTTTCATTTGTCAACATATTATTCAATAGAATTTCAGCTTCATCCGTGTTCTTTCCTGAAAAGAGAACCAACACAACTATCCGTAATCTCTGGAAGCATCGGTTAGTCCATTATAAAAGATATCAAGTATTTCAGGTTTCTTAAGAGGATGATCAGCAAAGCATTAAGTAACTTGAGAAGCCTCCCCAAGCTTGTGGGAGACTCTCTTCTTTAATTTGCACGAAGTTGTATATTTCCCTCAAAGCATCTTGTTTCTTATGAGCAGGGAAATATTTAGCAGAGAAGTAATAAATCATATCCTGGGGACTACGCACACAACCAGGATCAAGAGAATTAAACCATATCTTAGCATCACCCTTTAATGAGAACGGAAATATCTTGAGTATATAAAAGTAGCGCGTTCTCTCATCATTAGTAAACAGGGCGTCTATATCATTTAACTTAATAAGATGTGCCACAACAGTTTCAGATTCATAGCCATCAAAAGGATCAGATTCTACCAAAGTAATTATATCAGGATCAACAGAGAATTCATAATAATCCTTATCGGGAACACAAATAGGTGAAGTAGCAAAAGCAGGGTCAGGTTTCATTCTGTCTCTAAGAGATTCTTTACTCCATTTAACTAGTAGCCTCTTAAGTTCGTATCTATCTTAGCAGGCAAAGATAGCTGCAGAAGATTCCATATCAAAAACATAACCCTCAGGAATAACAGTCATATTTTCATCATCGTATTCAGATTCAATAATTTCTTTCTCTCTAGCCCTAGCAATTTGTTCATCAAGAAATTCACTAAGGGGCACAATAGTATCAGGCATAGAAGCAGTTTCATCATAAGTATCATGCATAGCAGAAGTGGCATCATCAATAACATGCGAAATATCGAATCTAATAGCGTAAGCAGGTTTAGGTGTCGCTAGCTTACTCATAATGTAAGGTGAATCAAGTGCGAGCTAGATGGCAGTTCCATACCTCCCCTCGTAGTTGAGGGATAAATTGTTGTCTTAGCGTCTTTCAAGTTCTTCATAGTGTCCAGCAGATATAAATCCCAAGTGACTCAAAGAATAGAGCTATGCTCCCCGACAGCGCGCCAGAAAAAGGTCTTGATAACCCACAAGTATAGGGGATCGCAACAATTTTCGAGGTAGAGTATTCAACCCAAATTTATTGATTCGACACAAGGGGAGCCAAAGAATATTCTCAAGTATTAGCAGCTGATTTATCAATTCAACCACACCTGGAAACTTAGTATCTGCAGCAAAGTGTTTAGTAGCAAAGTAATATGATAGTGGTGGTAACGGTAACAAAAGAGCAAAGGCAAGCAATAGTAAATATTTTTGGTATTTTGTAGTGATTGTAAAAGTAGCAACGGAAAAGTAAATAAGCGAAGACCAGTATATGGAAAGCTCGTAGGCACCGGATCAATGATGGATAATTATGCCGGATGCGGTTCATCATGTAACAATCATAACATAGGGTGACATGTAACTAGCTCCAATTCATCAATGTAATGTAGGCATGTATTCGAACATAGTCATACGTGCTTATGGAAAAGAACTTGCATGACATCTTTTGTCCTACCCTCCCGTGGCAGCGGGGTCCTAATGGAAACTAAGGGATATTAAGGCCTCCTTTTAATAGAGAACCGGAACAAAGCATTAGCACATAGTGAATACATGAACTCCTCAAACTATGGTCATCACAGGGAGTGGTCCCGATTATTGTCACTTCGGGGTTGACGGATCATAACACATAGTAGGTGACTATAGACTTGCAAGATAGGATCAAGAACTCACATATATTCATGGAAACATAATAGGTTCAGATCTGAAATCATGGCACTTGGGCCCTAGTGACAAGCATTAAGCATAGCAAAGTCATATCAACATCAATCTCAGAAAATAGTGGATACTAGGGATCAAACCCTAACAAAACTAACTCGACTACATGATAAATCTCATCCAACCCATCACCGTCCAGCAAGCCTACGATGGAATTACTCACGCACGGCGGTGAGCATCATGAAATTGGTGATGGAGGATGGTTGATGATGACGACGGCGACGAATCCCCCTCTCCGGAGCCCCGAACGGACTCCAGATCAGCCCTCCCGAGAGGTTTTAGGGCTTGGCGACGGCTCCGTATCGTAAAACGCGATGATTTCTTCTCTTTGGTTTTTTTCTTCCCGAAAGCCAATATATAGAGTTGGAATTGGCGTCGGAAGGTCTCCAGGGGGCCCACGAGGTAGGGGCGCATGCAGGGGCGCCCACCCTCATGGACAGGGTGTGGGCCCCTGGTCTTCATCTTTGGCGAGGATTTTTTATTATTTTTTATAAGACATCCCGTGGAGTTTCAGGTCATTCCGAGAACTTTTGTTTTCTGCACATAAAACAACATCACGGCAATTCTGCTGAAAACAGCGTCGGTCCGGGTTAGTTCCATTCAAATCATACAAGTTAGAGTCCAAAACAAGGGCAAAAGTGTTTGGAAAAGTATATACGACGGAGACGTATCACTACACAATGTGAACAAAGTGATGCAATTATTTCTCATGATACACTATGATGATGCACAACTTGAACAATGGCAAAACAAACTCACATAGTCGGACTCCACGGTGCCACTTGGAGGTGCATTGCGTACTTGCTCCAAGCAAGCTGCCCAACGGCTGCACATAGGCTTGATATTCTCCCAACGACCTTGAAGCGACCGAAATGTGCGTGGAGTCCTATTGGGGTAGTTTTTCATAATGCGGAAGTATTGATCTTTGATCCTTTGCCAATATCTCTTGGCGGTTTGAGAAGTACCCGTGCATGCATCAAGAGACAGCGCACTCCATGCTTTGATCAAAGCTTGATCTTCCAAGATTGCGTAGTTCTTCGATCTTTGGCTTTTCCCAGTTCTTGCTTGTGATTGCTCAAACGCTTCCGCTTCAATCTCCTCCAATTCGTCCGCACAACCATGATCATCCACGCCGCCCTCTGTTTCATTGTAGTCGAATGGTTCGAAAGGGGCTTGATCAATGACAACCGCGTTCGTGTCCAACAAGTTCACGAACTCGGTTGTTGCATTGTTCGAACCACCGCTATAGCGAGCGATAACAAGTGACGAGCTATCAAGAATAATGGCGAAAAACGAAAGGGAGTCACCAAGACCGAAGAGATATACCTTCCGGCCATTTCATCGAACACCTCGCTCGCGGGGGGAGCGGCACCGTTGAACGGCATCGCCAGAGCACCTCCTTGCGGGGGGATGGGGTGAGAGGTTGAAGAAGGTGGCTTCCTTGAAGCCGGAACCTTCCTCCGCTTTTCGCCCGCGGCCTTGCCGGCCTTCTCCGCCGCCGGCCGAGATCCGCCCAAGGGAAGGGGCATGCACGACCTCGACGGTGACGGGGGAGAGCATGGGGTCGTCCATGGCGGTGAGGGACAGCCGGGTAGGAGCATCCAGAGCTTGCGGAGGGGGGGGGGGGCAATGGTGGCGGAGGATGCGGGGAGCAGGAAAGGGCGCGCGGAAATGTCCCTCCCGCCAAATCTCGCGCCGGATAGGGGTTGAGCTCGGGTCGGCCTCCCAGCCCGTGAAGATAGAGGTTGGGGGAGAAGATTTGCCGTGCCCTACAAAAAAAATTGCGAGCCGGGGTGGGATGCGGGGTCTGATCGTGCAGATTTTCTGGCCCCGACCCGCAATTTGGCGGTTATTTTGCGGGCCGGGGAGTTTTGTGGGGTCTGCTAGAGTTGCTCTTAGACCATCTCCAGCCGTTGGCCCGCTAGGGGGCGCCTAAAATCGCCGCCTAGGCGTGAACCGGTGCTAAAATCGGTGTGGGGGCTTTTGGGTTCCCAGCCGCTGGCCCCAGGGTCGCCCCCAGAAGGCGTTTTAATTTTTTTTTGAAAAGGAATTCGGCTAAAATTCGGCAAACATGACAAAGATTCGGCTAAAATTCGGCGAACATGACATTACTTAGGTGACCTAAATGTTTTTTTACATAGCAAAGTGAAGTACTTTAAAAAATGGGCCACAACTACAGGCCGAAGAATGCGCTGAGCACGTCGCCGTCGTTGTTGTCCTCGTCATCCTTCTCCTCCTTGACGCGGCCGCCCCTGTTGGACCCCTGCCCGGGGTCAGCCTAGCGGACCAGTGTCGGCGCGCCATCGTCACTGTCGTCGTCAAGAACGACGATGCCTCCCTCGTCACGGCCACGACGCCGAGCAGCGAACTGTTCTAGGGCGCGACACTGGCGCTCTAGCTCTATCCGCACCCACTTCAAGGCTGCCTCGTCGGAGAGCCCGGGCTCCGTCTTCACGGCAGCGAATCTGATGTCCACTACGCAATTTTATTCTTGTAGGCACGTGTTGGGCCTCCAAGCGCAGAGTTTTGTAGGACAGTAGCAATTTTCCCTCAAGTGGATGACTTAAGGTTTATCAATCCGTGAGAGGTGTAGGATGAAGATGGTCTCTCTCAAACGACCCTGCAACCAAATACAAGAAATCTCTTGTGTTCCCAACACACCCAATACAATGGCAAATTGTATAGGTGCAGTAGTTCGGCGAAGAGATGATGGTAAAAGTGTAATATGGATGGTAGAAATATATTTTTATAATTAAATAAAAGCAGCAAGGTAGCAAATAGTAAACAAGCACAAAAACGGTATTGCAATGCTTAAAAATGAGGCCTAGGGTCCGTACTTTCGCTAGTGCAATCTCTCAACAATGCTATCGTAGTTGGATCATATGATTATCCCTCAAAGTGCAATAAAGAATCACTTCTGAGTTCCTATTAGCGAAGAAAAAAAAGATATAAATTGTTTGTAGGGTACGAAACCACCTCAAATCTATTCTTACCATTTGATCTATCCTAGAGTTCGTATTAAAATAACGCAAGTTATTCTTTCTGATCAATCTAATCAAGAGTTCGTACTAAAATAACATCAAAGCAAATTCATATTCATAATACTCAATCCACACAAAGAACTATAAAGAGACCCCAAAGTTTAAATCGGAGAAAAGATAATAAAAACGTGCATCAACCCCTATGCATATATTACACCAATGTCACCTCGGGAATCCGCAAGTTGAGTGCCATAACATACATCAGGTGAATCAATATGATACCCCATTGTCACCTCAAGTATTCATACCGCAAGACATACATCATGTGTTCTCATCTCTGAATATTCAATCCGACAAGACAAAACTTCAAAGTGTAAAGACTCAATTCATCACAACAAGAGTATAGAGGGGAGAAACATCATATGATCCATCTATATTAAAAAATCCCATGATATAGATCACGAGAGAGAGAGAGAGATTAAACACATAGCTACTCCTAAAAACCCTCAGGCCCGAGGGTGGACTACTCCCTCCTCATCGTGGTGGCCGCCGGGATGATGAAGATGGCCACCAGAGATGATTTCCCCCTCCGGTAGGGTGCCAAAATGGGTCTAGATTGGTTTTCATGGATACAGAGACCTTGCGGCGGCGGAAATTCTGATCTAGGGTAACCCCGAAGGGTTTCGGAATATTTGGGAATATATAGTGCAAAGAAGGGGTACCGGAGGCCACCGAGGTGGGCACAACCCACCTGGGCGTGCCAGGGGGGCCTGGCACGCCCTGGTGGATTGTTCCCCCCTTGGGGCACCCCCCAGCTGCTGCTTTGGCCCATCGGGAGTTTTCTGGCCCATAAAAAATCCACAAAAAGTTTCACGGTGTTTGGACTCCGTTTGATATTGATTTTCTATGATGTAAAAAACAAGCAAAAAATAGCAACTGACACTGGGCACTGGGTCAATAGGTTAGTCCCAAAAAATGCTATAAAGTTGCTATAAAATGATTGTAAAACATCCAAGAATGATAATATATTGGCATGAATACTTCATAAATTATAGATACGTTGGAGACGTATCAACATCCCCAAGCTTAATTCCTACTCGTCCTCGAGTAGGTAAGTGATAAAAAAGATTATGAAGTGTGAATGCTAGCAAAGTGCATAAGTTTGATCAATGACAATTTCAATCACTTTTCCTAGCATCATAACAACAATTCTTTCTCATAAAATTTCTCAAGTTATAGTGGCAACCAATTCGATCACATGTTAAGGTTCAAACAATGAATTCTCTTGAAACCCAAGAACCTATGTTCTTAGTCACCAAGCAATTTCAATTCAACTTAATCAACGGAGTCCAAGTAAGAGATCCACATATTCAACCATCATATAGCCTTCTATGATTGCTAACACTCACCGCATACACATGAGCAAAACGTTTCAACCGGACACATAGAAAGATAGGGGCTTATTGTTTTGCCTCCCAACGTATTCACCTCAAGGGTGATGTCAACAATAATAACTCATGCTACCCATATTCAACTGGACATATGTGCCTAGATCTTTACTCACCACATGATGCTGGCCAAAAGAGAAAAATAAAAAAAGAGAGAAAAACTTTGACTCTTGCATGGAAGTAAATACATAAAAGTAAAAGATAGACCCTTCGCAGAGGGAACCAGAGGTTGCCATGCGCTTATTTGTTTGTATGCTCAATCCCTTAGTGCAAAAGAACGTCACATTATATTGCCCCTTGTGATGGCAACCTTTATTATGCAGTCTGTCGCTTTTATTGCTTTACCATCACAAGTTCGTACAACACTCAATTTTCTCTTACACTAAATGATCTTACACTTTTAGAAGCAATTTTTATTCCCTTATCGCACCGATGAAAACTTGCTTGAAGGATCTTGCTCAATCCTTAGGTAGGTATGGTGGACTCTTGAAAATAGGATTTGGGTTTAAGGGGTTTTGGATGCACAAGTAGTATCTCTACTTGGTGCGGAATTTTTGGCTAGCAAAGATGGGGGGCAAGCACCACATGTTGAAGGATCTATGACAATATAACTTCTATGTGAATATGAACAAACATAAATCATTACGTTGTCTTCTTTGTCCAACGTCAACAATTTTGGCATATAATATTTTGATGGGGGCTCATAATCACAAAATATTTCCACGATAGTGTATTTGCATGTGAAAGTTCTCTTCCTTATACTAATTGTTCGTGAATTGCTTGTATGACCAATATTGTGATTGTCAAGCCTCAAAAGATTTCACTTTCTAAACCCAATTTCAAGCTACCACTAGGCATGATATGATTTCAACTTCATGACATTCAATTCATTAAACAATTTACTCATAGGATATAAATGAAGCATAAGAGTAAATGACAAACTACCCCAAAAAGATATAGGTGAAGATCAAACGAGTAGTTAAGTAAATAGGTAGATATTTGAGGACTCTCCCTTATTTAAAAACTTTCAGATCTAAGTAATTTATTAAAACAGCAAGCAAAACAAAACAAAATGACATTTCAAGGACAGCACAACTCATGTGAAGAAGCAAAAACTTAGGCTCAACCGATACTAACCGATAATTGTTGAAGAAGAAAGGTGGGATGCCTACCGGAGCATCCCCAAGTTTAGATGCTTGAGACTTCTTGAAATATTATCTTGGGGTGCCTTGGGAATCCCCAAGCTTGAGCTTTTGTGTCTCCTTAATTCCTCTCATATCACGGTTTTCCTAAATCTTAAAAACTTCATCCACACAAAACTCAATAAGAACTCGTGAGATAAGTTAGTATAAACCAATGCAAAAACCTTATCATTCTCTACTGTAGAAAATCACTAAAATTGTTATTCAACATTGCATATTAAATGCCTCTGCATATTTAATACTCCTATCCTCAAATAGAATCATTAAACAAGCAAACATATGCAAACATAAAAGCAATCTGCCAAAACAATACAGTCGGTAAAGAATGCAAGAGTATCAATCTTCCCTAACTCCAAAAGTTATGAAAATTTACCACACTGTAGCAAATTTATCAGAGCTTATTTTGCAAAAAGTTTCAACATTTTATCACATTCTGACTTTTCTAGGGATTTTTTGCAACAGCGGTAAACTTTCTGTTTTCAAACAGCAACATGTATACTTGCAAAATAAGCATAGTAAAGGCTATCGATGCCACTTTTATTGAGATAAACGATGCAAAACATTATTCTAAATAACAGAAAGTAAGTCCTAATAAAATAAAATGATGCTCCAAGCAAAACTCATATCATGTGACGAATGAAAACATAACTCCAAGTGAGGTTACCGATAATGTTGAAGACGAAAGAGGGGATGCCTTTCGGGGCATCCCCAAGTTTAGTTGCTTGGATATTAACTTGGGGTGCCTTGAGAATCCCCAAGCTTAGGGTCTTATCACTCCTTATTCTCCTCATATCGATATCTCACTCAAAACTTGAAAACTTCAATCACACAAAACTTAACAAAACTTCGTGAGATAGGTTAGTATGATAAAGAGCAAACCATTTCACTTTGGTACTGTCAAAGACAAGATTCATGATTGTTTACACACAATGACTACTTTAGCATATCATTTCCACAATTTATATTGAGCAATATAAGCCATAGAAACTAGAAAGCAAGCAAACTATGCATTGAAAACAGAATCTGTCAAAAACAGAACAGTCTGTAATAATCTGGATAACTACCATACTTCTGATACTCCAAAAATTATGAAAAAATTAGGACCACGTGAGAAATTTGTATATTAAACTTCTTCAAAAAGAATCAACTAAAAATCACTTTTCAGTTAAAAATGAGACTTATTTTCGTGAGCACAAAAGTTTCTGTTTTTCAGCAAGATCAAATCAACTATCACCCAACATGATCCCAAAGGCTTTACTTGGCACTTTATTGAAACAAAAGCAATAAAATATGATCAATACAGTAGAATAATCATGTTAACACACAAAAACAGTAGGTAAAAGTGTTGGGTTGTCTCCCAACAAGCGCTTTTCTTTAATGCCTTTTAAGCTAGGCATGCTGATTTCAATGATGCTCGCATAAAAGATAAGAATTGAAACATGAAGAAAGATTCATGAAGCATATGACTAGCTCATTTAGGTCTAAACCACTTTCTATGCATACGGATTTTGTGATAAAACAACTTATGGGAACAAGAAACAACTAGCATAGGAAGGCAAAACATGTGCAACTTCGAAACAATCAACACATAGAGAAGAAACTTGATATTACTGAGATATGTAAGAGCATAAGTTCCTTCATCATAATAATTTTAAGAAACATCATGAATGGATTCAACAATATAACTATCACATACAACACTCTTTTCATGATGCACAAGCATAGAAGATTTATCACTCTTTATGGCATACATGTCATCATAATAATCATCATAGATAGCAACTTTATTGCCATAGTCAATTCAAACCTCTTCCAAAATAGTGGATGTATCACTAAATAAAGTTATGTCCTCTCCAAATCCACTTTCATCAATATTGTAATAATATTCAACACCCTCCAAAATAGTGGGATCACTACTACCTAGAGTTGACACTCTTTCAAACCCACTTTTATCAATGTCATCATCATAAATAGAAGGCATGCTATAATAAATTTTCTTGTCGAAAGTAGAAGGAATCAAAGGATCGTATTCATTAAGCAAAGCATCCCCAACCTTAGGACAAACATTATTTCCAGCAAATAAATCTTCAAACATATCATACTCATTAAACATAGCAGCCCCAAGCTTGTGGTTTTGCATATCGTCACAATCATTCTTATCAATATCATGAATGGCACCAATAGTATAGCAAACATTATTATCATATTTTTCCAAGCAAGTGCTAAAAAGATTTTCAAGATCATAAGGGATATCTTGGTCTTCCCAATCATAATCATTACAACAAGTAGTAGGTATCACAAAATCATACTCAATATCATCATCCTCCATCAACATATTTGATTCACTTTCATGAGGCACAATGGTGATAGGAGCAATATTATTTGGGAGAGATACCTTTTTACCTTTATTCTTTCTTCTTTTCTTATTCTTCACCACATGTGTGGGTTTAATTAATTTTTTCAAGCCTCTTGTTGAGGAGATTGATTGGATAGGAAGATCCTCCTCGTTACCTGATTCATCATAATAAACACTAGGAGGGTATTGGGAAACATTTTCCCTTTCATTAGTACTCTCTTCATATTCCATTTTTTTTCTTGTCTTTAGGTAGTTGGAAATATAAGGATTCTCAATGCAATTTACCATACAAAACATATAAATTTCTTCCAGATCAAAATCAAGAAATCTCTTGGGATTTGGAAAACCCTTAGTTATACGTTTCATTTCTTCATACCCCAAAAGAAGACTAAGCTATTTATGATGCTCAAGGGTAATCAAGTTATCACAATTTTTGGACACGATTTGATCATGAAATAAATTGCATTGGAGATTTAAATGACCGCGTTCATTGCAAAGTTCACAAGGATGGCAAAAAAAATTACATCGTTCAGCACAATCATGTAGCCTCTCTTGCAACTTTTTCGTTTCTAAATATTTATGCTTCTTACAAAATCTATCTTCCCTTTTTGGTGTGCAATTGCACTCCCAATTAACTCCAAAAAAAGTGACATGGTTATGAGAAACATTTTTGTCATGACTTGAGCAATCATCATTAGCATTTTGCACATTCAAAGAATTCATACTAACAACATTGCAATCATGCTCATCATTCAAATATTTTGTGCCAAGCATTTTATTGACTTCTTCTTCTATCAATTGAGCACAATTTTCCAATGCATCATTTTCAAGAAAGATATTATAAAGATGATCAATAATATAATGCAACCTAAATTCTAATTTTTTATGCAATTTTATTTTATAGACCAAACTAGTGATAAAGAAGAAACTAAAAGATTCAATTGCAAGATCTAAAGATATACCTTCAAGCACTCACCTCCCCGGCAACGGCGCCAGAAAAGAGCTTGATGTCTACTACGCAACTTTATTCTTTTAGACACGTGTTGGGCCTCCAAGCGCAGAGTTCTATAGGACAGTAGCAATTTTCCTTCAAGTGGATGACCTAAGGTTTATCAATCCGTGAGAGGTGTAGGATGAATATGGTCTCTCTCAAACGACCCTACAGCCAAATACAAGAAATCTCTTGTGTCCCCAATACACCCTATACAATGGCAAATTGTATAGGTGCACTAGTTCGGCGAAGAGATGATGGTAAAAGTGTAATATGGATGATAAAAATATGTTTTTATAATCTGAATAAATAAAAACAGCAAGGTAGCAAATAGTAAACGAGCACAAAAACGGTATTGCAATGCTTAAAAATGAGGCCCAGGGTCCGTACTTTCGATAGTGCAATCTCTCAACAATGCTAACATAGTTGGATCATATGATTATCCCTCAAAGTGCAATAAAGAATCACTCCCGAGTTCCTATTAGCGAAGAACAAAAGATAGAAATTGTTTGTAGGGTACGAAACCACCTCAAAGCTATTCTTTCCGTTCGATCTATCCTAGAGTTCGTACTAAAATAACGCAAGCTATTCTTTCTGATCGATCTAATCAAGAGTTTGTACTAAAATAACACCAAAGCAAATTCATATTCATAATACTCAATCCACACAAAGAACTACAAAGAAATTTCAAAGTTTCTATCAGAGAAAAGATAATAAAAACGTGCATCAACCCCTATGCATAGATTACCCCAACGTCACCTCGGGAATCCGCAAGTTGAGTGCCATAACATACATCAAGTGAATCAATATGATACCACATTGTCACCTCAAGTATTCATACCGGAAGACATACATCATATGTTCTCATCTCTGAATATTCAATCTGAGAAGAAAAAACTTCAAAGGGTAGAGACTCAATTCATCACAACAAGAGTATAGAGGGGAGAAACATCATATGATCCATCTATATTAACAAAGCCCATGATATAGATCATGAGAGAGAGAGAGAGATTAAACACATAGCTACTGGTACAAACCCTCAGCCCCGAGGGTGGACTACTCCCTCCTCATCGTGGTGGCCGCTGGGATGATGAAGATGGCAACTGGAGATGATTCCCCCCTCCGGCAGGGTGCCGGAACGGGGTTTAGATTGGTTTTCATGGATACAGAGACCTTGCGGCGGCGGAACTTCTGATCTAGGGTAACCCCGAAGGGTTTCAGAATATTTGGCAATTTATAGTGCAAAGAAGGGGTACAGGAGGCCACCGAGGTGGGCACAACCCACCTGGGCGCGCCAGGGGGCCTGACGCGCCCTGGTGGGTTGTGCCCCCCTCGGGGCACCCCCAGGTGCTGCTTTGGCCCATCGGGAGTCTTCTGGCCCATAAAAAATCCACAAAAAAATCGCGGTGTTTGGACTCTGTTTGATATTGATTTTCTACAATGTAAAAAACAAGCAGAAAACAGCAACTGGCACTGGGCACCGGGTCAATAGGTTAGTCTCAAAAAATGCTAAAAAGTTGCTATAAAATGATTGCAAAACATCTAAGAATGATAATATATTGGCATGAATACTTCATAAATTATAGATACGTTGGAGACGTATCAGAGTCCTGCCTCTGTCTTCACGGAGGCGAGCCCGGGCTCCGCCTTCACGATGGCGGCGAGCCCTGTCTCTGTCTTCGGCTTGATGAAGCGGGGAGGAGCCGCGGAGGAGGCGCGCCTCCCTCATTAATGACGATGCCGGCGATGCCGGTGCGCCGGCCGAGCGGCGTCTCCGCAGGCTCAGCCTTGACGCTGAGCAGCGCCGACGACCCGGAGGAGGAGGAGCAAGAGGAGGAGGAAGAAGAGGACGTTGTCCTCCTCGGCATCCATTGGCCACCGCTTCGGGCCGGGGCAGCAGGGTACGCCAACGGCGGGTTGTTGCTGCCCTCGAGGTGCCGGAGAACGACGTGAAGCGAGCGGCCGAGGGCACCCCACCATAGTCGGCGGCCCTCGCTGTTCTTGGTGCCCCGCACCACCGGCGCCCCGTTGGTGGAGGCCAGCCGTTGCGCCTGCCGGTGCTGGAAGTACGCCGCCCATGGCTCGTGGTTGCCGGCGGCGTACTGCGGGAGGGCCCGCTGCTCCTCCATCAGCGACGCCCGCACGTAGTTGACCTCATCGGCGAAGTAGTCGGGGTGCACGTCGACGTCGGGTAGCGGGGGGATGGGGACGCCACCGCGCCGAAGCCTCCACTTCGGTCCCTGCGCGCATGTCGGGAGGTGCCGACATGTTGGCCTCGAACAGCAAGTGCGCTTCCCACTCGTGCAGTGAGCGACGGCAGAAGCCGTTGGCCGCCGCCCCATCACCGGGGAATCGCTCGCCCATCGTCGCGGCTGGGCTTGGGGAGAGAGGGAAGGAACGTCGGCGGTGGCTGCACACGGGGAGAGAGAGAGAGGCAGAGCACGTCGGAGAGGCAGAGCACGGCGGCTGTGGGCAGGTGTGGCCAGAGGCGAGGGGGAGGCGTGGCTTTTATAGCCGGGCGTCGTGTGTACGCGTGGCGGGAGGGGGGGGGGCGTCTCCGCGCCGCTCGTGAGGAACCGCCGCTCGTGAGGAACCGCCGCCGTGAGGAATCAATGGAAGGCTGACCGGCGACATCCTTGGCATTGATTCCCCGCGGGAAACCGGGGCGTTGTGAGGATGACGAGGGGAGTGTCGCTGACTCGGCGGGCCCGCAGTTCATTTGGCCAAAATAGCTTGGCCTGGTGCCCCCGGACGCCCCCAGCACGCCGGGTTCGGTCTGGGTCCGCCGGCGCCAGTTTTGACCCAAACCGGCGAAAAACAGGTTCCTGGAGGCGCGACTGGGCCGATTTTTAGGCGCCGGCGTGGAAAAATCGCCGGAGGGCATGTTAGGGGCGTGGCTGGAGATGCTCTTAGGACCAGTTTGTGTGTTTGGGCTTTTTTTTTTTTTTTTTGAGAATTCGGCTATGTTTAACAGGAACTGCACCTCTCCGTCCTCTTGGTGGTTGTGCTCGTCTAATTTTTCTCGTATGGATCGGGTACAACACAGTAGCCCGCCAGCAAGTAGCTCTGGGCTGGCTAAACCAATTTTTTATATTTCGTATAACGCTACTCACAATTCTTTTTTAAATTCGAATTTAGAAAAAATATTTTTAAATATTAAAAGTGTTCATTTTAAAAAAGATGTTAAAAAATTCTAAAATATGTACCATGATTTTTTAAGAATTTAGTCATAAACTAATTTTAAAAACAACATGTGGGTGCGTGCCACAGGCGAAACACGGTTTGCCCTAAGTTGGTTGTTCGGTGCTGTTGGTTATTTCGAGTTTGTTTGATTGTTGCAGTTTTATTATTCTTTTTGTTTGAACACAATACCATCAAAGTCGCACACATACATGAGCATACACTTACCCCTATAAACGTACGCACGTACGCCCTACCTTTATAAGCATCTTTGAAAGACTGAACCAACATAGTATCTTGAGATTTTAAGGAAGTCACCATAGGCGCCTCTTAGTCGACGAGAATGTCTCCTCTCATTGAACGAACATCGCCGGAAGCCTGAAATAAATTTAGAAATAATACGAGCATCAATGTCAAGTCTAAGACTTGAATCTTTGTGGGCTGAGGATACCACTGTTCCTTTAACCATCTAACCGCATGTTGGTTCGCCTAGTTCTCTCTATTCAAAGGAAAGATGTTATATGCACTTGGTTGAAAAAAATTAAGCCCAACTCAACCCATCATCACCGATGCAAAGATCTGACAATCTAAAATCGCATACACATTGCTCGACTGTAGCCAGGTGCAACAGGGAACACACTTCATCCAGTGTCATATTTATGTATGAGAGACAATTTTATCTATACACGTGTGCTCCTGAAGATAGCCAGTTCACCATTCCGTCAAATTTTGGTTTGTGAAAATGTCAGTTACTAACTCAGACTGCAATTCTTAGCATTAAACTTACGGACCACACAACAGTGTGACACCCACATCATGCAAACGCAGCTGAAAGTTTTATACACTGCCATGTTGATTTCATGATTTGATCATGACTATGTGCGCGAGAAGGCACACGCCAAATCATAAGCAAGCATGCAACTTAGGAAGAGTAATTTTCAGCCGGTATGTGGCGTATATAATGCTGCTGATGCAGCCCCGGTCTGCAGGATCTGCAGTTTGACCAGTATGGCACATGCGCGGGGTGATCAGTATTTTAGCACGATCAAAGGATAAAGGAAATTTAGACAGGACCCAACTTGGGTTAAACCATCTTTATTCAACTCATATAATGTCTGATCGAACTAAACATGAATAGGAATGAACTAAAAAAGGTTAGGTGCCAAAGGAACATAGCAGTTGGATGTTCCAAGGATTCAGCTCGACCACGCTGATCTTGTTATCTTGGACCCTGTATGCTCTGTCGTGCAACACTTCGTTGATGATAAAAGGACCCTCCCACGACGACTTGAGCTTGTGATCTTTCTTGTCCTGATTGAGACGTAGAGCCTCGGTGTGTGAGGCCATTTGCTACAACCCGGTTACCGATGCCTGCTATTCCTCTTGGTCTGTCCATAGGACTCTTTGGCCTTTCTCATCTATCATCTCTTTATCTTTACTTCTTTAAAAAAGCCAGTTGATGTTGATGGTCCGTCTGCCCTCTTTAATGGGAAAGGGATAAAAAAAATGCAGCAGCAAGAGGAACCGCCATCCTGCCTCTTCATTATGTGAAGCCACCTCGAACTAAAAAAAAGAATCCTAATCGAGTACTACTATTCTCCCGAAGCACCTGCCAGCACCGGCATTTCTCCCCCAAAATCTGTCTCGCTTGCCTCCATCGCCTGCTCTCATGGCCTCCCGATCCTGTATCTCTTGCCGCCTCACCTCCCCAATCCCGTATCTCTTGCCGCCTCTCTCCTCCAATCCCACTCCCGTTCTTCAGCTCCACCTCCCTTTAAAATTCAAACCGTCGATGCCGCACCGCCATGCATATTACTTCCGGGGTTCCCCATCCCTTATGCTCGTTGTTTTCTTCTCTGCCTCCCGGAATACTCAGTTTCCGCTGCCCTGCTCGCTCGCCGTCGCTGGTGCTGCCGAGTCGCCCGCTCACCGTCGCCGAAACGAGGAAACTGCAACCCCTGTCGGCGTGTTCGCTCGTCGTGCCAGGATTGCGTGGAGGCCGCTTACCCTGCCGGCACGCCCGCTTGCCGTCTTCGACCGCTTCGAGGTCGCACCCCCTGCGGGCAAGCTCGGTCGGGAACTGCAGCGCTGCCTCACGATCGCGCGGACAGTTCGTCTTGGTCTGCGCTGCCTTTTCCCCTTCCATCCGAGCACATCGGCCTCTTCAGACTCCTTCCTGTACGTCTCCACAAGGGACACCATGTTGGTTCTGAATCAGTTTGATTATAGCTTAGTAGTAAAAATTGCAGTTTATTGTTGAAATTGAACACATCCGCAAATCTACCGGGCAGGCTTACGACAGACTCGAGCCACGCTGCTACCGAGCCGCCGTCCACTCGCCACGCCGTAAGACGCCCTTGAAGTCTCCCAAAAGCTTTTGGGTCCTTATATTACTGCAGATGCCGGCATTTTGAGCTTCTCTTTTCGTCCTAATTTTGATAGATTTAGGCATTACCTTCAAGTATTTCGGCTGTTACTTTATACCTTCGTCAATTTTGTAATTTTGTTGATCTGGTATGACCAGGGACTGGACTGGGTATGACATTGGCCTAATTATTGAGTATTCAAAAGACCGATATAGCTAAATTATGTATAATTCAGAATTTCAAATGCTGCTACAGTGGCTGTTATTGTCAGATAATGCTTGGAAAAAAGTCTATAAAACATTCCACCTATTATAGCAACAGACATGTGTACCAATTCCGCAGGCTGTTGCAAATGAGGGCACTAGAAAGTAGAAACTAGCAAAGTTGCCAAAGATCGCTGATTCAGATATTACATTAACCAAAAGAACATTTTTTTTCTATTTTTTTCGAAAAGGGGGGACTCCCCGGCTTCTGCATCAGAACGATGCATACGGCCAAGAAAAAATAATGAGTTGAGAAATGTGAATGAGCGCTTGATCCCATTGTTCCCTATGTTTATTCCTTTTGACAGAGTTTGGGAGTTCACCCTAGATAATGATACACATGTTGGTAAGTGCTCCAGTTTTCTTTTGTTCGTTCTAACTTTTCTTTTGTAACAAATTAACTATTAATATTTTTCTGTTCAAATGTTAGATGTTATTGGCATGGTTTTATTTGTAAGTTCTATGGGATACAAAGACGGTTTCTACAATCGGAGGATCCCAGTGAGAAATATTGTTCTGCTAGATGACACGTATGTGTATCTTATGATTTTCAGTTATCGAAATGAGTCAAAGTTCTTACATTTCTCTTCTATATTAATTGATTTTGTAGCTATAATATTGTCAAGTTAGTTGTATGGGGCAAGTTGGTGACTAATAATCTAAGTGCACGGGAAAAACTCGCCGAGGAGCGTGCTATTGTCGTGGCAACAATGTTACGTGCAGAGCGCATTGGTAAGTCTAAGTCCATGCATTTTTCTATGCATATAATTATAACGTGAAAATAAATTTTGCTAATATATTGATGTTTTGTCTTTAATTAACTAGATCGTGGCCTGCATACTACAGACTTAAGTAGGATGCACTTTAACCCGAATATCACAGCAGTGCGTGAATTAAGGCAGAGGTAATTGGAAAATTGGTTGACATTATCCACTATTTGCTTTATACGGTATATTAAATATTTACAAATAATTTTCTATAGGATCAACAATGATCTTTTTGGACAATCACCTCCATGAATCAAAAGAAGATGAAGAATGGAGTCGTGAAGCAAAAGTGAAGTCTTAGAATAATAGGATAATGCGTTACTTAAGCTAGGTTGAGCTACTTTTGAACCGTGTTACTTCACTTTGCTTAATTTTGGGTTTTTTTTAGAAAAGGAGGATGACCCCCGGCCTCTGCATGCGACCACTTTATTAATTATTCTTACAAGACCTTACAAAGTAATACAACAGTAAGACTAAAGCCGCCGTGTAAACACCTCTATCCAGCTGATGAAAGGACGCACATAGCCTGGGCCTAATACCAAATAGACATCGCAGCTAAACCTAACATCTAAGACCTGAGAACCCATCCAGAGACCAGGGCCTGCCGGGCATGTGTCTCACCGGTCCGGCGTGCACTCGGATGCCGCCATCGCCAATCGCCACCGCTCCATCTTCGTAACTGTATCTGCTGCATCAACCTTGCTCGGTCTAGCTATCGTCGACACCACCATGGCGCCAAACGGCACTCTCCTCCCTGCGCCAAACAGCTGAAAGCACGTCATGATGTCGCCATCGATACACCTCAGCGCCATGCTGCCAGTATCACCGGCCGACAGCTTGAAGTCCTTGGAAAATCTGTCGTGTGTAGCACCGCCAACCGTGCATGACAAAGCGTAGCACTTGTCGGTCGTGCATGACTTGACATCACCACCGGCTCGGTGCAAGACGGCCGCTCCACCTCCTGCCTCTAACATCCGGCCGCTCGCAAAAGATGCTCCCAAGAGAGAAAGCGACACCGCAGTGCCGCCATCATCCGATCTGGAACACCAGATCCTAGGGTTTCCCCCGGAGCAGCACGAGTGGGTCGACAATAGTTACACGACGATGCCTTCATCAAGGTAACGACGAGAACGCCGCCATCGCCTGCCTTCGGCTCGGTTTTCACCGGCAACCATGTCTTCCCTACTCGCAGCCGGGACAAGATGATGGATCTCGAGATCCGATCACCAAGCCTCTGGTCGGCCATCTCGGGAAGAAGATGACCACCACGTCCACCAGTGTCACCACGCCGGGCACGCGTCGCCGCCGGCACCCCATGGTGCCTAGAGGGCGACAAGCCCCGAGGTAACCCATGCCTCGCCAGCCGCCATGGCCCAGACCCCGGCACCACCAGATCTAGATTGGATCGGGGTCCAGGGCCCCAAGTCGCAACCACCGCGGAGGCAGCACCACTGGACGGTGCCTAGCCCTCCAGCCCGCCGCCGAGTCATCGCCGGAGTTCGCCGCCACGCCGCCAAGCCACCGCTGATAACTCGCGCCGCCGCCAGATAAGCCACAACCGCCGCCGTTGGAGAGGCCTCAAGAGGCGCCGCCACCCAACACGCCCTCATTGGGCCCCGCCCAGCCGCCATTGCTCGCGCCACAACACACCACGGACGCCAACCACGAGGAGAGGGGCAAGATCCCCGCCGCCACCAACGCCGGCCGGTCTTTGCCCGGCGGCGCTGTGCGGTGGCGGCGGGGGGAGAGATCGACGAGGGCGGACGAGGGGCGGCGGCTAGGGTTTTCCCCGAGGAGCTTAATTTTGGGTGTACGGTGCCGTGGACAATGATGGGAAGTGCTTTTGTGATCCGTGTTGTAACTGAATCTGAGTTTAACTTATGATGTGAAATCTTAAGGTAGTGTAATGCCAAGACCACTTGAACAACATATCAAGTTGGTGTGATCTCTGGGTAAAGTAAAATGTAACAGCTTGGAGGCATGTTGAGTCGCAAATAGTTGGTCACATGTGTTAGCTAAGGGTAGATGTAATCAAAATGAAATGGTGTGTGTGGCTCCATGTAACTCTCTGATGTTTGTAGCGTCGTTGAACAAAGACTTTCTTGATATGGCTAAACACTAACCTTCTCTTGACGAAAATCATAGTACTACATATTTGGGCTTGTACTTTTGTGATTCCAATTTATTTCATGTGATTCCGTAGCATAGCACGGGCATCTTCCTAGTATTTTTATATGTGTGACACTTGATGAGTGATGACCTAACCTAGTAGTTCTACAAAACAAGTTAAAACAAAGTGAAACAAATGCACCATGTTATCTATTCCCGTCAAAACAAAGGGGCATATATAATGGGGGGAGGGGGATTAATATTCACGTAGGTGATGTTTGGTGGAGCACTTATTTTCCTTGTCTATATGTGATGAATTCCCCTTAAGTGACAATAGATTTGTCATTAAATAATGTTGGGTGAACGCATTATAAAATCCTGTGATGATGTGGTGGTAAATGGCTAACGTGCTACTCCCTCCGCCTGGAAATACTTGTCATCAAAATGAATAAAAGGGGGTGTATCTAGATGTATTTTAGTTCTAGATACACTCCTTTTTGTCCATTTTGATGACAAGTTTTTTCGGACGGAGGGAGTACGTACTACACCCTACAAAGTAACTACATGTAAGACTGAAGATTGATCAGACCCAGCTACGTGCAAAACAAGAAGTAAATACGTTCCCAGTAATTGGGCCAATCCCTAGCAACCGATCGAACCAGTATTCAATCCCAAACTGCTTTCATGCCGGACAGAAACATCCTTGAAAGGGTGGTTGTCCTTCATGAAACGCTCCATGAAATTCACTCCAAAAATTAGATGGGGTAATTTTTAAGGTGGATTTTGAAAAAGCGTATGATAAGGTCAAG
Source organism: Aegilops bicornis (assembly GCA_021605145.1). Lineage (NCBI taxonomy): Eukaryota > Viridiplantae > Streptophyta > Magnoliopsida > Poales > Poaceae > Aegilops > Aegilops bicornis. Next base: position 711,144,419 of record CM038675.1, read on the forward strand.
TGGTCATTCCTCCAACAGGCATTGCGTATGAAAGGTTTTGACGATGCCTGGCGCCGGCAGGTCGAATCATTTACGCAAAATGAGAGTGTGGGAATTAAAGTGAATGATGATATAGGTCATTATTTTCAAACTCATAAAGGCCTCAGACAAGGAGATCCGATGCCCCCTATCTTGTTTAACATTGTGGTGGATATGTTAGCAATTTTGATAGGAAGGGCTAAGGAGAATGGTCAAGTGGGTGGCTTGGTACCTCATCTTGTCGATGGAGGTGTATCCATCCTTCAATACGCTGATGATACAATCATCTTTATGGAGCACGACTTGGCCAAGGCGAGAAATATGAAGCTATTGTTATGCCTCTTTGAACAATTGACCGGGTTAAAGATTAACTTCCATAAGAGCGAGTTGTTCTGCTTTGGTCGAGCCAAAGACGAACAGGAGTCTTATAGGCAATTGTTTGGGTGCGAGTTGGGGAATTTACCCTTCTCCTACCTTGGTATTCCGATACATCATCGTAGGCTGACAAACAGAGAATGGAAGTGTGTCGAGGACCGATTTGAGAAGAAGCGGAGTTCTTTGGAAGGGCAAGCTCATGTCATACGGAGGCCGGTTAATCTTGATTAATTCGGTGCTCACGAGTATGCCTATGTTCCTCTTATCGTTCTTCGAGATCCCAATTGGTGTTAGGAAAAGACTGGACTTCTATCGATCACGTTTTTTTGGCAGGGTGATGAACTTAAAAGAAAGTACCGGCTTGCTAAATGGGATATTATCTGTCGACCGTAAGACCAAGGAGGTCTTGGTATTGAGAATCTTGAAGTTAAGAACAGATGCCTTCTTAGTAAGTGGTTGTGGAAGCTCTCATCCGAGACTGAGGCCATGTGGGCGCAGATCCTTCGCAGCAAGTACCTCCAGACTAGAACACTGTCCCAGGTAACAGTTAGGCCGACTGACTCGCCTTTCTGGAAAGGACTAATGAAAGTCAAACAATTATTGTTCAATAGGACAAGAGTTGCTATTGGAAACGGTGCTACTACACGTTTCTGGGAGGGTACTTGGCTTGGCGACTCACCCTTGGCCATTCAATATCCGTGTTTATATCGAATTGCTCAACGACGTGACGTGTTCGTTGCAACGGTATTTCAATCTATCCCTCTTAATATTCAATTTAGACGGTTACTAGCAGGCAATCGTTGGGAAGTTTGGCTCCATTTAGTTAGGAGACTGATGGAGATTCAACTTTCTGACCAACCTGATGAATTACGCTGGAAGTTGACTAGGTCTGGAGTATTTACAGTTAAGTCAATGTATATTGATGTTATTAATTCGAACTCCATTCCAACTTCCAAGAATGTCTCGATGTCAAAGTTCCTTTGAAAATAAAAGTGTTTATGTGGTTTGTCCATAAACAAGTTATTTTAACAAAGGACAACTTAATAAAGCGTAATTGGACAGGACCTACTAGGTGTAGTTTCTGTGATCGGGATGAAACGATTAAGCACCTCTTTTTTGATTGCCCGTTGGCCAAGGTCCTTTGGCGGACGGTCCACATCTCAAACACGAGTCTACCCAGACCCATGCGGGCGTGTGGAACGGAACGGGACGGGAAGGGAATGGAAGGCAGTTGCTTAGGGCATCTCCACCGCTATTCCCCTGTGGGCGCCTAAAAGCGCTACCGGGGTGAGCCGGCATAAAAAAATGGCCCTGGGCGAAGTCGGTCCCCACCGGTCTTCGTGGCCGCCCAAGCGCCGTATTAAAAAAACCGTTCGCGGTTATGATAAAACTAGTTAAATTTCGCCAACCATGGCAAGTTTCGCTAAATTGGCCCAAACATTACATTAACCTAATCTAAAAAAAAGAAAGGGGCTGAAGTCGTCGCCGCCGTCGCCGCCATCGTCGTCGTCGGCCTTCTCCTCCTTGACGCGGGTGCCCCTGCTGGACCCCTGCCCGGCGTCGCCTTGGCGAACAGGCGGCGGCGCGTCGTCGTCGTAGTCATTGTCGCATAAGACGACGACCCCGCCTTCCTCGCTGCCACGCCGGCGCTCCTCGGCGGTGTAGGGCGGCGCCGGGCGCTCCTTCTCCTTCTCCGGCGCGCCTTCTCCAACGCATGGAGTCTGGCGCGCCCATTCGAGGGCCGCGCCATCGCTGCCGAACTCCGCTTTTACCGCCGGCCAGCTCCGTCTTCACCGGCGCCAGCCCTGCCCGCTTTCACCGATGCCAGCCCTGCCCGCTTTTGGCTCGATGAAGCGCGGAGGAGCGACGAGGACGAGGCGCGCCGCCGCCGTTGATGATTTATGCCGGCGCTGCTAGTGCGCTGCCGAAGCGGCGTCTCGCCGCTGGCTCGCCTTTGACGCCGAAAGCAGCGCCGAGAGCCGGAGGAATGGGAAGAAGAGCGTGATGAGGAGGAAGAAGAGGAAGCGCCGAACCTCCGTGGTGCCCATGGCCCGACATCGCCGGTGCTGCGCCGGGCGGCCACCTCGCCGGGGTACGCCAACGGCGAGTCGTTACCGCCCTCGAGGTACGTGAGCACGCCCTCGAGTGTGCGGCGGGGGCCTTCCACGGTGGCGCCTCGCCTCGCTGCCGGCCGCCGACCATCGGGCGCGTTGCTGGTGGACGCCAGCGCTGCAGCAACGGGGAATGGGCACTCCCCGGCCGAAGCCTCCACCCGCTGGTTCGGGCGCATGTCCGGCGGCGCCGGATGTTCGCAGAAATAGGAGCTAGACTCTGCTCGCGAGCGAACGGCGGCCGGTTGCTGCCGCCGCCTGCGTCTCCGGGAAGCGTTACGCCATGGTGACGGCGGGCTGGGCGGGCTCGGGAGAGGTAGAGGGAGGGGCTGGGCGGCGCGCCGGAGAGGCAGGGAGAGGGAGGGCCGGACGGGCGGCGGCGGGCGGGTGGGCGCGCAGCGGTGGAGGCCGCCGGCTTTATAGTCGGGCCGCACCGTGTACGCGTCTGCGAGGGAGGAGGGCGTCGGCGCGCCGTCCCTGCGGCGCCGCCCGTGAGGAATCAATGGCAAGGCTGACCGGGCGCAGCCTTGCCATTGATTCCCCGCTGAACCGAGGCCGTTGGGGAAGACGAGACGCCGAAGTCGCCGACGCAATTGGCCCGCCTTTTTCGCGCTTAAAACAGCTTCGCCCGGCGCTTCGGGCGCCCCCGGTTTGGGCTGGGTCCGCCGCGCTTGTTTTCGGTCCGTCGACGAAAATCGGCTCGAAACGCCGACCGCCATTTTTCGACGCCGCTTAAAATATCGCCTGGAAAGGTCTTTCTGAAGACGCGGCTGGAGATGCCGAGAAGGGAAGGAAGCGTTGCCTCCGCAGCAGGGGAAGGGGCTCTGCTTTCTGCTCTCTCTCTCTCTCCCGCCGCGTTAGCTGCCGTTTCGCCACCGGCTCCAGTGCGCAAACGCACGTACGGTACGAGCCCCCAGCTCGTCTTACGGCCGCGACGTCCGCGTTGAGATCGGAAAATGGGCATCCAGCCTCGGCAAAAAGGTGGAGTGGAAAACGATGCGGCTGATGGAGAGCTCTTTCTTGTGCTGCATTTTGTCAAGGTGCGTCCTTGGCGATCGCCCGTACGTGCTGCTGCGCCGTCGCAACGAAGAAAAGGTTGCCATGTGTCTGTCTGTCTGTCTATCTTCTTTCTAAGGCAATTTTTAAGCCTTTTTTCAGGCGATTTTTTTTTTGAGCTGCAGGCGATTTATTTTTGTGTGACTGAACTGCGTTGCCCTGGGCCGCATGCGTGCCTGGGCCGGCCCATCTTGCTCTGACGGTCTTGGGCCTATAGTTTAAATGGGCCAGCGTCACCGTTCAAGTTTTTTTTGTCTCGAAAAAAGACTTGCAATTTTTTTGTGTGTGTGCCGGGTATAGAGTAGTACTTTTTTCGACCATGCAGGTGAAGTGCGCGTGTAGTATTGCTAAGTGAAAGAAAAACTATAGTGCAAATATTGAGGAATCGGCAGGTTTGCTGCCCATATATTAAGGCAGAGAAAATGAAATAAGATGCAAATAGTCACAAGACCAAGGTAAGCATGCACCCCTTGCCTGAAAAAGGAAAAAAACTGCAATCTAATCCGGTTCAGAAAATTTACAATACAGTTTAGAACGACCTTGCGGAACCACAAAACCCTCTGGAAAAAAAAACTTTGAAAAGAGGGACCAACAACAACTATAAAGAGGCTAATACAACATAGGCTACTGAAACGTGCAACAGCCCCCTCAAAAAAAAGAAAAAGAAACGTGCAACAGCTCACTCAAGCGGTCAAGCCAAAAGTAAAAAAAAAACACCACAACAGCTGAAAACCCCAATTATAGAAAGATGGGTTACATGGGTAAAACAACCCAAGCTAGCCATGTTGGTTGGTGCATGGATTTGCCGGCGATGAGTTTCACTCAGCTGACTAGGTACGCGTGTACTCTTTTTGCCTGACAAGTGGGCTTGCTGGATGGCAGCGGACTGGCCGTAGCGGGGGTTGATGAATGGTGGGTGTGCGTTTGATTCTTAGGACCAGTTTGTGTGTTTGGGCTTTTTTTTTTTTGAGAATTCAGCTATGTTTCAACAGGAACTGCACCGCTCCGTCCTCTCGGTGTTTGTGCTCTTCTAATTGTTCCAGGGACGGCGCTAGGGGTATTCTTGGGTCTTCATGTGAATACCCATAATTTTTAGAAAACAATATTAATTTTGACAAAACAGTGACAACTTTCAAAAAACAACAATGATTTTGGCAAAATGAATGCACATGAATACCCGGTTGCAAATTTCTGAAGCCGCCACTAAATTGTTTTCGTATGGATCGGGTACAACACAGTAGCCCGTCAGCAAGTAGCTCTGGGCTGGCCAAGCCAATTTTTTATATTTCATATAAAACTACTCACAAATTTTTAAAAATTCAAATTTTTAATTTTTTTAAATATAAAAAATATTCAATTTTTAAAAGATGTTAAAAAATATATAATATATACCATGATTTTTAAAATTTATGTCATAAATTAATTTGAAAACAACATGTGGGTGAGTGCCACAGGCGGAACAGGGTTTGACCTAAGTTGGTTGTTCAGTGGTCGTTGGTTATTCGAGTTTGTTTGATTGTTGTAGTTCTTTTTATTCTTTTTTTAATATAGTACAATCGAAGTCGCTTACATACACGAGCATACACTTACTCCTATGAACGCACGCGCACACAAATTACTCTTATGAGCACCTCCAAGAGACTGAGCCGGCATCGTAATCGACGGGAACGTCTCTTCCTACTGAATGAACATTACCGGAAGCCTGAAATAAATGTAGAAATAATGCGAGCATCAATGTCAAATCTAGGACTTGAACTCTTGGGCTAAGGATACTACTGTTCTTCTAGAGATTTTTTACGGTACATCATACTACTCCAGGGACCGGGTAGTATAGAATCATCTCAACCGTTGATTGGGTGGGTAGTTTTGTCATTTTTTATTTGGTACTTTATTATAGAATTCCTCGGTGTGACCTCCCGTGGCCGTCCCCGGTCATCTGTGGCGTCCATCCAACAGTCGATCAGGCTTCAGAGCTCTGTTGGCTCTAATGGCGTCGCGATTCAACTTGGCATTACGAAGTCGTAATCGGCCACGCCGTCATGGCTGCAGCTCCCTCTGCGGCGGCTCAGACTGCCCACTAGTGCCTCTTTCCCTGCTGCATCCGGCGGCCCTGTGCATGCCAAGGCTGCCGCTTCCCGTCTCGGCGGCTCGGCATCACCTGGATATGCGTTGGTTGTGCCTTGTGGCAACAAAATCGTTACGATAGGTTTCGGCGAGAAGCGAGATTCGATCGGGGTTGTGACTGCTTGTTTGCAGCCGCCGTCTTGTGTACGTATACGTACGAGTGATCGTAGGGAAGCCATTGGGTGCTAACATGACTGTGCATCTGGACATGATCGATTAATCTGAGAGGCTAGCTTCGTGCCTATTTCCTTGGTCAAAAGTACTGGCCTGGAACGATCTTGTACGTACAATCGTCTCTTCGTTGCATGTCATCTCCGGCCGGAAGTATTCGCCCTGATCAGGCCAGCGCTAACAGTCTCAGAATGGATGGATCGCTTTCGGTCAAAGCAGGAGAAGAAAACACAGCGGCTTCACAGTTTGCATGTAGAATTTTAGAATATTTGTTTAGTGTATGTTCCGATTTTACCCCTTGAACAAAATATACTACTGATTTTGTCTGGTAGTATCGGTGGATCTAATCCATTGAATGACCGAAAATGGACGGCTCTTATTATTTAGATGTACCGTAAAAGGTCTCTTCTTCTAACCATCCAACCACAAGTTGGTTCACGCAGTTCCCTCTATTCAGAGGAGAGATGTTATACGTATACACACTTGGTTGGAGAAAAAAGTAAGCCCAACTCAACCATCATCACCGATGCAGGGATCTCACCATCTAAAATCATATACATCGCATACACATTGCTTGAATGTAGACAGGTGCAACGGGGCACACACTTCATCTGGTGTCATATTTATGTATGAGAGACAGTTTTATCTTTTTTTTTTGCGAGGGGAGAGACTATTTTATTTGTACACACGTGCTCCTGACGATAGCCAGTTCACCATTCCCTCAAATTTTGGTTTGTGAAAATGTCAGGTACTAACCCAGACTGCAATTCTTAGCATTAAACTTATAGACCACACAACAATGTGACATCCACATTGTGCAAACACAGCTGGAAGTTTATACACTGCATGTTGATTTCATGATTTGATCATGACTATGTGTGCGAGAAGGCACACACCAAATCATAAGCAAGCATGCAACTTAGGAAGAGTATTTTTCAGCCGGTATGTGGCGTATATAATGCTGCTGACGCAGCCCCGGCCTGGGAGATCTGCAGTTTGACCAATATGACACATGCGCGGGGTGATCAGTATTTTAGCACGATCAAAGGATAAAGGAAATTTAGACAGTACCCAACTTGGGTTAAACCATCTTTATTCAACTCATATAATGTCTAATCGAACTAAACATTGATAGATTGAGATATTGGAGAAGTAATTATTGTATTGATTGAGGCCTCAAGGGCTGTTTATATAGATTACAAAGCTTGGGCTCCAAGACTAACTAATAGAGATAGATTACAATACAAATAGACTTTATACTCTAAGATCCCCCGCAGTCTCAACGTCGGGTGAAACAATGTTGAGACTGGAGCGTATACGGTGAACGATGCGATGGGAGTCCTTTGGTAAAAATGTCAGCAAATTGGGCACTTGTAGGAACATGAAGAACGCGAACCTCGCCAAGAGCCACCTTTTCACGAACAAAGTGAATGTCAATCTCAATGTGCTTTGTGCGACGATGTTGAACTGGATAGGAAGCCATGTATACTGCAGAGATGTTATCACAGTAAACAATGGTAGCACGTGGGAGCGGACGATGAAGTTCAACAAGAAGCTGCCGTAGCCACACCGCCTCGGCAACAACATGAGCAACCGCCCTATACTCAGCCTCAGCAGAAGACCTGAAAACTGTTACCTGCCTTTTAGAACACCAAGAAACAAGATTATCACCCAAATAAACGCTAAATCCGGAGGTAGATCGTCGAGTATCTGGACAACCTGCCCAGTCTGCATCAGAATAAACTGTCAAGCTTGTAGGTGAAGAAGAATTAATAAGGAGACCGTGATCAAGAGTGCCTTTTAAATAGCGGAGAATGCGTCTGACATGAGCCAGATGAGGAGCACGAGGATCATGCATAAAGAGACAGGCTTGCTGAACTGAATAGGAGATTTCAGGACGAGTAAGAGTGGCATATTGAAGAGAGCCAATGATGCTACGATATAAAGTACGACCAGAAAGAGGATCACCATCAGCCGACAGTTTAGCACCAACGTCGGCTGGAGTACGAGAGGGTTGACAATCAGACATACCAGAACGAGAAAGCAAGTCCAAAATGTATGACCGTTGAGAAAGAAAGATGGAAGATTTTGTGCGAGAAACATGAATACCTAGAAAATGATGAAGAGGACCAAGATCAGTCATGGAAAACTCCCGATTGAGAGAAGAGATGGTATGTTGAAGAAAAGAATCAGAACTAGCCGTGAGAATGATATCATCAACATAAAGCAAGAGGTAGGCAGTGTGAGTAGAAGAATGATAAACAAAGAGAGAAGAATCGAATTTGGAGGGAATAAAGCCTATGGTTTGAATAAAAGTAGCAAAGCAGTGAAACCATGCACGAGGAGCTTGTTTAAGGCCATAAAGAGATTTGTTGAGGAGACAAACAAAATTTGGAGATGAGGGATTCTCAAAACCAGAGGGTTGCTGACAATAAATAGTTTCATTGAGAGTGCCATGAAGAAAATCATTTTTAACATCAAGTTGATGAATAGGCCAAGAAGAGGAAACAACAAGACTAAGAACAACACGAATAGTGCTTGGTTTAACAACAGGAGAAAAAGTCTCATCAAAGTCAATACCAGGCTCTTTGGGAGAAACCACGACACACCCAACGAGCTTTGTAACGAGCGAGAGTGCCATCGGAATGAAATTTATGATGAAAACCCATTTGCCGTAAACAATGTTAACACCAGGAGGTTTGGGAACAAGAGTCCATGTATTATTTTTGCTGAAGAGCTTCAAATTCATCGCGCATAGCGTAAAGCCGTAGAGGGTCAAGAAGAGCTCGCTTATAACTGGTTGGAATAGGAGAGATGGTTGGGGTGGCGGTAAGATTGAGACGCTTGGTGGGGAGAAGAAATCCTCGCTTTTCCACGGGTGCACATGACATGATCATTGGTGAGCGGTGGTATAAGAACGACATTGGGTGGCAGTGGGTTTTCGGTTGAAGAGGACGGTGAGGAAGAAGAATCAGAGGTGGTGGGTGTCGAGGGGGTTGCCGTGGTAGGATGTGGTGAGGGAAAGACGTCTGGGGTAGAGGATGCAGTTGCGGTAGAGGTGGGGGACGGGGCAGGAGGGTGGCTAACGTTGGGCGATTCGGTGAGACGGAACAAGATTCCATGGCAGCAGAGATGACCGAAGGCCGAACTAGGGAAGGGGTTTTGGTGGTGGTGGATTGTGGTGGAATTGGTGTTGTGGTTGTAGTGACAGAAAAAGGAAAAGTATTTTAATCGAATGTGACATGACGAGAGAGAATGATACGACCAGAAGATGGTCCGAAACGACGATATCCTTTGTGATCATCAGAAAGACCAAGGTGAATGCAAGGTAGTGAGCGTGGTTCTAGTTTGTTGGAGGCGGTAGAGGCGATGTTGGAAAAGCATAGACAACCAAAAACACGCAGAAAAGAATAGTCAGGGTGGGAGAGAAAAAGAGATTGGAAAAGGCGAATAAAGAGGGCAAGTTTTAGTTGGTCGAATTTTAAGAAGGAGTGTGGCGGTGCGAAGTGCTTCAACCCAAAACGGGAAGGAAGAGAGGCTTGTAAAAGCAATGTGCGAAGAACATCATTAATAGAGCGAAGACAGCGTTCAACTTTACCATTTTGAGAAGATGTATAAGGGCATGAAAAGCGAAGAAGAATGCCTTGGGAGAGAAAGAAGGTGCGGTTTTGGGTGTTATCAAATTCACGACCGTTATCACATTGAATAAATCGAATTGGCAAGCCAAAGTGTGTGATTACATATTGACAAAAGTTGAGAAAGATTGCAGGTACTTCAGATTTAGCGTGGAGAGGAAAGGTCCAAGTATAGTGAGAATAATCATCCAAGATCACAAGATAATATTTATAACCAGAAACACTAGGGACTGGGGAGGTCCATAAATCACAGTGAAGTAACTCAAAAGGAAAAGTACTAATGGTACTAGAGGTTCCAAAAGGTAATCTAACATGTTTGCCGCATTGACATGCATTACAGAGAGAGGGATTATGGGGACTGCTAGAACTAGGGATACAAAATTCTTGGAGTAAAGATGTCAAAGTGTTTTTGCTGGGATGACCGAGGCGACGATGCCATAGATCAACGGATGCGAACATGGCACGAGGGGTGGATGTGGGCGCGCCATGAAGAGGATAAAGATCGCCCGTGCTATTGTACCGAGCGAGGACCGCCCGTTGTCAGATTCTTCACAGACAAACCAAAAGGGTCAAAGGCCAGGATAACTTTGTTGTCAATGCAAAATTGTCTAACAGAAATAAGATTTTTGATGATGGAAGGAACCACAAGAATATTGCGGAGAAGAAAATTGGCAGAAAATTGGCATGAGAGGAAGGGATGTAAGAGTGACCGGTGCATGAAACAGGGATGGTGGAGCCATCGCCAATGGTGATAGTGGAAAAAGCAGAAGGAAAACAAGCTGACAATAAATTCATATTTGAAGACACATGCATTGATGCACCAGAATCGAAAATCCAATCCGTACCACGCCGTTGAGGACAAAATTGTTCATGGCGTTGATAAAGGCGGCTTGGTCCCAAGCCGCTGTTGGGGAGGAGCAGAGGGGCCAGAGCTTGCATGTTGGCGTAGGGATAGCGGATGGGTAGTATGCGATTGGGGCCTGCATGTTGCCGTAGAAGACCGGCATGGTGTTGGAGGGCGTTAAGCGGTCTGGCGTCTTTGGTAGGCGGAGTGGGAGTGGCGGTGTAGACGGCGTCGCCCGGCTGGGTCCAAGGAGTCCTGGAGAGCCGGTGGCTGGACGAAGACCGGGGCTCCACGTGCCCGTGTACGCAGGAGGGGCACCATACGGCGAGGGGGCCGATCAAGGCATCGACCAAGCCTGGACGAGGCCAGTCCAAGGATCATGCTGAGGATGCCATGACGACGGAGCTGCTGGCGCGGGAGCGGTGGATGACGGGTTTGGGGGGAGGTGTTTGGGTAGTTGTAGAGGAAGTAGGGGATGGGGCGCCGGCGGCGCGGAACTTGACCATGGAGAAGAGGGGCCGAATTGGTCGGGCGGCGGCGCAGGTGGCGGAGCCATACCAGGTGCGGAAAACCTAGGCGTCAGATACCATGATAGATTGAGATATTGGAGAAGTAATTGTTGTATTGATTGAGGCCTCAAGGACTGTTTATATAGATTACAAAGCTTGGGCTCGAAGACTAGACTAATAGAGATAAATTACAATATGAATAGACTTTATACTCTAAGAAACATGAATAGGAATGAACTAAAAAAGGTTAGGTGCCAAAGGAACATAGCAGTTGGATGTTCCAAGGATTCAGCTCGACCACGCTGATCTTGTTATCTTGGACCCTGTATGCTCTGTCGTGCAACACTTCGTTGATGATAAAAGGACCCTGCCACGACGACTTGAGCTTGTGATCTTTCTTGTCCTGATTGAGACGTAGAGCCTCGGGGTGTGAGGCCATTTGCTACAACCCGGTTACCGATGCCTGCTATTCCCCTTGGTCTGTCCATAGGACTCTTTGGCCTTTCTCATCTATCATCTATTTTTATATGTGTGACACTTGATGAGTGATGACCTAACCTAGTAGTTCTACAAAACAAGTTAAAACAAAGTGAAACAAATGCACCATGTTATCTATTCCCGTCAAAACAAAGGGGCATATATAATGGGGGGAGGGGGATTAATATTCACGTAGGTGATGTTTGGTGGAGCACTTATTTTCCTTGTCTATATGTGATGAATTCCCCTTAAGTGACAATAGATTTGTCATTAAATAATGTTGGGTGAATGCATTATAAAATCCCGTGATGATCTGGTGGTAAATGGCTAACGTGCTACTCCCTCCGTCCGAAAATACTTGTCATCAAAATGAATAAAAGGGGGTGTATTTAGATGTATTTTAGTTCTAGATACACCCTTTTTTATCCATTTTGATGACAAGTTTTTTCGGACGGAGGGAGTACATACTACACCCTACAAAGTAACTACATGTAAGACTGAAGATTGATCAGACCCAGCTACGTGCAAAACAAGAAGTAAATACATTCCCAGTAATTGGGCCAATCCCTAGCAACCGATCGAACCAGTATTCAACCATTGTATGAAATGTTTGGATCACTTAGATAAGTAGTGGCAATCTGAGCCGTCTCTTCTCTTCCTTCTTTTTGTTAGGGCTCTCATCCGACCAGATTTGTTTCTAAAAACATTTTGCTCTTGTAACCTTTTTTAACAACGAAGGAGACCCGAATCAGCTTTTCTTGTGCAGGGCCCCTCACTAGAAATGTCATAATAGATACTCCTTTCGTCCCATAATATAAAACGTTTTTTGATACTGTGTCAAAAAACGTCTTACATTATGGGACAGAGGGAGTATAAGAGAGGTATGTCACTTTGGTCAATTCCTCTTTGGCATGGCTAGTTCAATGGCCAAAGTTGAACGGGTAACAAATGTTTTCCCGGGCGTGCCATATAAAACATATCGCTCATTATGGGACGACCACATTTAGCGAGGTGACCAGCTGTCCAAATCCTCTCACAAGTGACCAACAATAGATGTTTTTTGCATCCAAGTGGAGCCCAAGACGACTAGATCACCTTTGTTGTGGTGTTAATGACCGAAGTGTTAAAAAGATGATGTGTAAACTGACTTTTTTTTTAGAAAAGGAAGATGACCCCCTCTGCGGGAGATGCATACGGCCACTTCATTGATTATTCTCGAGGACCTTACAAGGTATTACAAACAATATACCCGAATCCACCATCTTGGCAACATATGCCTCTACTTCTATCCATATGATGTAGGGATGCTAGCTGGGTCACTACCCAAACCACTCACCTAAACCTAACATCAAAAGTCGGAAGCCCCAGCTGAGCCACATACCGGGTCTGGGGCACAATCCGGTCAGACGCACTCGTGTGTCGTCGCATCCATCTTCCACAGGTCCGTCTTCAGATTATATTGAGGCTTCTACCTTGTCTAGCCACTCTGCCATCGACGTCACCATGACGCCAGACATCTACCTCCTCCTGCGCGAGTCCATCTCCGCACATCGGACGCCGAGCCTCCACAGCGCCATGCCGCCGATCTCTGCCGCCATCAATGAGTGAGATGAAGTACCGTTGCACCACGGCAGGTACAAGGTGAGGAAGGGCGAGGTCCCCATCGGAGACACGGCCGGAAGAGTAGCACTGCAGCCACGAGACAAAATCACCTGCCCGGAGCTGCGACACATTAGATCAGACGGGCCGCCACCAGGAACCAGACAAGCTCGCCATGCACGCCCAGCATCCCCATGCCCAAGTCGACGCCTTCAAGAAGGTGACGACGCTGTGGCGCCGCCGCCTCTTAGCCACTGGGGCTAGGGTTTTCACCCGGGCGCAGGGGAAGGGGGGAGGCAGGGGAAGTTGAGCCTCGGCGCCGCCACCAAGGAGGGAATGGCGTCCGGGACGCCATCAACGCTGTGACCGCCACCGGCGGCCAAGGGTTTCCCCCGGCCAAGCACCCTGCCGCCACCTCCGAACCAGCCACAGCATTAGCAGGCGCGTGCACGCCGGAGATCCAGGCCGACCGGAGGTCATGCATCACGAGCGGACCAGAACGCCTCAGATCTGACGAGGGGAGCCCGGGGCCTTGATACGTCCATTTTGCATCATGCTTTTATATCGATATTTATCGCATTATGGGCTGTTATTTCAGGTTATGTCACAATACTTATGACTATTCTCTCTTATTTTACAAGGTTTACATGAAGAGGGAGAATGCCGGCAGCTGGAATTCTGGGCTAGAAAAGGAGCAAATATTGGAGATCTATTCTGCGCAACTCCAAAAGTCCTGAAACTCCACGGAATATCTTAAAATAAATAAAGAAAAATAAATCGCCAAAGATGAAGGCCAGGGGCCCACACCACTGCTCACGAGGGTAGGGGCGCCCCCTAGGGCGCGCCTCACCTTGTGGGCCCCCTGGTGGCTCTCCGACGCCCATATTCTCCTATATGAAGTCTTACGTCAAGAAAAAAATAAGAAGCAACCTTTCAGGACTAGACTCCGCCGCCACGAGGCGGAACCTTGGCGGAACCAATCCAGGCTCCCAGAGCTGTTCTGCCGGGACACTTCCCTCCGGAGGGGGAAATCATCATCATCATCATCACCAACGCTCCTCTCATCGGGAGAGGGCAATCTCCATCAACATCTTCACCAAAGACCATCTCATCTTCAAACCCTAGTTCATCTCTTGTATCCAATTCTTGTCTCCAAGTCCGTGATTGGTGCTAGTAGGTTGCTAGTAGTGTTGATTACTCCTTGTAGTTGATGCTAGTTGGTTTATTTGGTGGAAGATCATATGTTCAGATCCTTTATGCATATTAATACCTCTCTGATTATGAACATGAATATGCTTTGTTAGTAGTTACGTTTGTTCCTGAGGACAAGGGAGAAGTCTCGCCATTAGTAGTCATGTGAATTTGGTATTCGTTCGATATTTTGATGAGATGTATGTTGTCTAGCCTCTAGTGGTGTTATGTGAACGTCGACTACATAACACTTCACCATTATTTGGGCCTAGAGGAAGGCATTGGGAAGTAATAAGTAGATGATGGGTTGCTAGAGTGACAGAAGCTTAAACCCTACTTTATGCGTTGCTTCGTAAGGGGCTGATTTGGATCCATATGTTTCATGCTATGGTTAGGTTTACCTTAATACTTTTGTTGTAGTTGCGGATGCTTGTGATAGAGGTTAATCTGAAGTGGGATGCTTGTTCAAGTAAGAACAGCACCCAAGCACCGGTCCACCCACATATCAAATTATCAAAGTATCGAACGCAAATCATATGAACATGATGAAAAATAGCTTGACGATATTCCCATGTGTCATCGGGAGCGCTTTTCCTATTATAAGAGTTTGTTCCGGCTTGTCCTTTGTTACAAAAAGGATTGGGCCACCTTGCTGCACCTTATATACTTTTGTTACTTGTTGCTCGTTACAATTTACTGTAGGACCTTGAAGTATGTCTAGAGGGGGGTGATTAGACTACTTGACCAATTAAAAACTTAACCTTTTCCCAATTTTAGACTTTGGCAGATTTTAGCTATCTTTAAACAATTCAAGCAATCATCACGCAATTCAATCAAGCATGCAAAGAGTATATAGGCAGCGGAAAAATAAAGTATGCAACTTGCCAGAATGTAAAGGGAAGGGTTTGGAGGATTCAAACGCAATTGGAGACACGGATGTTTTTGTCGTGGTTCCGATAGGTGGTGCTATCATACATCCACGTTGATGGAGACTTCAACCCGCGTAGGTTAACGATTTCGCGAGTCCACGGAGGGCTCCACCCACGAAGGGTCCACGAAGAAGCAACCTTGTCTATCCCACCATGGCCGTCGCCCACGAAGGACTTGCCTCACTAGCGGTAGATCTTCACGAAGTAGGCGATCTCCTTGCCCTTACAAACTCCTTGGTTCAACTCCACAATCTTGTCGGAGGCTCCCAAGTGACACCTAGCCAATCTAGGAGACACCACTCTCCAAGAAGTAACAAATGGTGTGTTGATGATGAACTCCTTGCTCTTGTGCTTCAAATGATAGTCTCCCCAACACTCAACTCTCTCACAGGATTTGGATTTGGTGGAAAGAAGATTTGAGTGGAAAGCAACTTGGGGAAGGCTAGAGATCAAGATTCATATGGTTGGAATGGAATATCTTCGCCTCAACACATGAGTAGGTGGTTCTCTCTCAGAACTGGTAAGTTGGAAGTGTAGGTTTGTTCTGATGGCTCTCCACGAATGAAGAGGAGGTGGAGGGTATATATAGCCTCCACACAAAATCTAACTGTTACACAATTTACCAAACTCGGTGGGACCGAATCATAAAACTCGGTCCGCACCGATTTAGTAAACCTAGTGACCGTTAGGGTTTTCGGTGGGACCGACATGCAACTCGGTAGGACCTATATGGTTAGGGTTAGGCATAACGTAATCTCGGTGAGACCGACATACACAAACTCGGTGAGACCGATTTTGGTAATTAGCTAACTAGAGAGTTGGTCAGGTAAACTCGGTGGGACCGATTCGCTCTTTTCGGTGAGACCGAAATGTTACGAAAGGGAAACAGAGAGTTTACATTGCAATCTCGGTGGGACCGATCGCTCACTTCGGTTAGACCGAAACGCTACGAAGGGAAACAGAGAGATTACAATCCCATCTCGGTGAGACCGAGATCCCTATCGGTGAAACCGATTTGCCTAGGGTTTGTGGCAGTGGCTATGACATCTGAACTCGGTGGCGCCGGATAGAAAGAATCGGTA
Source organism: Aegilops bicornis (assembly GCA_021605145.1). Lineage (NCBI taxonomy): Eukaryota > Viridiplantae > Streptophyta > Magnoliopsida > Poales > Poaceae > Aegilops > Aegilops bicornis. The sequence goes on from CM038675.1 coordinate 711,160,540, forward strand.
GGGCCAAGTTTGACTTTAGGTTTAGGTCATATGTGGATGTGAGAAAGTAGTTGAGGGTTTTGGAGCATATCACTAAGCATTGTAGAGCAAGAAACTCATTAAGCAACACCTCATCCCTCCTTGATAGTATTGGCTTTTCCTATAGACTCAATGTGATCTTGGATCACTAAAATGTAAAATGTAGAGTCTTGAGCTTTTGAGCTTGAGCCAATCCTTTGTCCTTAATATTTTGAGGGATCCACTTTCATCATCCATGCCATGCCATTCATTGAGCTTTCCTGAAATATTTGTATTGGAACAGCATTAGCTCAATGAGCTATATGTTGTTATGAATTACCAAAACCACCTAGGGATAGTTGCACTTTCAATCTCCCCCTTTTTGGTAATTGATGACAACATGTAGATCAAAGCTTCGACAAATGTGTCGGAGTAATGGGCCACGGGTAGGCTGACCCGAGCCCCTGGACCTTTCAAAACATCGGGGCAGACTGCGCCCTTCAAGACCCCAAGACGAAGAGCCGCCTTCAGAGAGTCGGCGACAGAGTCGCCGACGCCTCTCTAGGCCGAGTCCCGTGAGACGGCCTCAGGACAAGCCGACTCCAAGCCAGCGACCTCCAATGAAGCCGGCTACAGGGAGTCGGCCCGCGACTCCGTCCACTCCCTGCATGAGCGACTTCGAGCGGGATGGGATAAAGACGCCTCGCGGCCGGTCCCTGCCCCGCTCATAAAGGCGTGCATGGCCATTGTGGCGCCGTGCATCGACGGAGATCTCCGTCCCTGCAAGACTGTATAGCCACACAGCTGCCTCGACACAGCCCTGGGCAGATTCCTGTACCCACGATGGCTTGTATGTATGACCCGAAGACGGCGGGACCCGCCTATCAGCGGGAGTGCAGAAGACGGCGAGAACGCCCCAAAGACGGACCCGTTGGAATCGGCCTCCGAGAGTCGACCGGCCCTCCCTTGGTTCGCGGCGCCATTAACCGGACAAGACAGGAATGGCAACAAGTGATCGCCGCCAGCGGCGGCATCTGTTATGCCCCGCCACCAAGCTCGAGTCATTAGAAGCGGCTACATGAATCTGCAGTCGGCAAGAGCCGCCCACCGCGACGAGGGCCGCGGCCCCATGCTGGATCGTCGGCGGGGCCCACTAGTCGGCGGGCCCCAAGTCAGCCGGAGAAGACGGCGACCTAAGAGGATCGACGGCCGGGACCCGCGCCACCGGGATTACCATTGTACCCCCGGGGGGTAGGCCTATATAAGCCCCCCGGGGCACCCATGCAAAGGGTTGGAACCTAATAGTTTTAGACACACACATAGAGGGAAGAGATGAGCTAGCCGTGCCCTTCTCCTTCCTCACCCCGAACAGCTCAAGGAGCATCTTGTACTCACTTTGCCATAGTGATCATGCGGAGACCCCGCAGAGCAGCAGTAGGGGTGTTATCTCCTCGGAGAGCCCTCAAGCCGGGTAAGATTCGCCGTGCATGTCTTCGCCTCATCTCGCTTCTGTGCACCGCGACGCTCTACTCGCCTCCATGATAAGCCATCCTTTGGCATATGTCGTACCCAACCCCCGTCATTTGGCGCCCACCGTGGGCGAGGTGCACCGTCGTCCGGAGACCTGCTCTGGACGGGAACCCTCTTCCTCCCTGGCGAGCGCAGCCAGCCCGGCACGCCAGATGGAGTCTGCGCCGATGCGCTGCATGGCGCTGAGGTCGCCTGCGCGGCGAGCTGCCTCGCCGAACTTGTCGGCGAGGTTCGCCTCTCCGACGAGCTCAGATCCGACGCAGCACGGACGGCCCCGAAGCCTCCTCGCGGGCCTCCTCGAAAGCAGTTTCCATCGCCGCCGGGCGAAGCCCGCCGACCACAGAGTCCGTAGGGCTCCACCGACCCGATGCTGGTCGACTCGACACCGCTGCCGCCGACGCTGCTCCCCACCAACGTGGTGGTCACGACGAGCCTCTCCCTCGCCGAAGAGCGGGCGGAAGCACCGTCCACGGAGGTGCTCGCCATCGGTCACAACGAGCCTTACGACGAGGGAGCTCGTGACCTTCTCGACGCCGTTCTCGCAAGACCCGACCGCCCCCAGTCCGGAAGACGCCGACGTTGGGACGCTGGAAGCACGCCGCCTCCAGCTCCTCGTGGGCACACAGAAGCTGGCAAGCATGAGACGCCTGTCGGAAGCCTACCAGCGCGAGATGGATCGCGCCGTGGGCGGCTCGCCGGCTCCGACTGGGCCTAGCGGCCTAGGCGCGGTCCAGCAGCGTGGCGTAGCCATCGCCAATCTGTTTGGGGCCAGTCGCCCTGTGTACGCCACGCCCGCGGAGAACATCCGCGCCGCCCAGGTGGCGGCAGATGAGCTGGATAACTTCGAGGGCGAGGATCGCCACCTGATGACGGAGCGAGTCCAGCAGCCTCGACGCGGCTGCCGCCATAAGACGGCTTACCGTCGCATGGAGGCGCCACGACGACAACACGGCGACTTGCCTCCCCGCCGAGGTCAAGGCGCGACGTCTCGGACGCCGACTGGTGGCGTCTGCGGAAGAAAAAACAAGGATCCGGCTGTCAGCCATAGCCGGACTCACATCTCCATCGAGCGCGACGAAGACGGCCGCCCGAGAGCAAGTGGAGCAGCGGGACGACTATCCGCCTCCTCCCCGCAGAGAACGGCGAGTCTCGCCGCCACCCGTCGAGCATCCAACTCTCGGCGACCGCCTTGGCCGCCGAGAGGGAGTCAGAGAAAACGACGCCCGCCACCGGATCGAGCGACTCCACCGATCCCTGGCGCTGGAAGAAGAAGACGAGTTGGGCCCGCCCTGTTTCGGACCTCGCATCCGAGACGAGCCCTTCCCCAGAGGATTCACACTCCTCCAAGACACACCCAAATACACCGGCTCCGTGAAGCCGTAGGACTGGCTGGTGGACTACTCCACAGCCGTCAGCATAGCGAACGGCAACAAGCGCGTTGCCGTAAAGTATGTTCCCCTCATGCTCGAGGACACGGCCCGGATATGGTTGAACAGCTTGAAGCCCCGCAGCATCAACAGCTGGGTCGACTTCACCGAGGCCTTCGCCCGCAACTTCACGAGCACATACAAGCGACCTCCCAAGCCTCGTCAGCTGTCCTTGTGCGTGCAAGGCCCCAACGAGTCTACTCACGACTACCTCACGCTACCGGGCCGAGCTCCTAACTCCCGCGAAGGAGTGCATGAGGTGCAAGCAATCGAGTACTTCACCACCGGGTGCGTGAAGGCACCCTCCTCAAGCACAAGCTCCTTTGGCGACGAGCCGGAGACCCTCGACGAAATAGCCGATCATAGCGCATAAGTACGCCACAGCCGACTCCTCCATGAAGTCGGAGATCGAAGTCAGTGCGACTGGCAAGGTGGCTCCTCATGCTCCCAGAACTCCGGCTGGCGACGCCAGTCGGCGAGCAGCAGAATGATCACAAGCGCAAGGCCCCGCAATGGCTTCCAACAAATGCAGGTGGCGACAGCCGAAGACCAAGCAGCGGAGGGGCAGCCTCGCCAAGCGGCGTAAAGGCGGCAAGTCCAACTGGTTGCCGCCTTCTCTTACGAGCGAGACTGGGACGGACCCTCGCGAGTTCCATAGCGGCGCCGAAGCCGCCAAATCACACCACCCGAAGTGCCACCGCTCACCAGATCGCCAAGGGAGACGGCCTTGCCCCTCCTCACGCCTGGCCGCTGCCTCCACCATCGCCCAAGCAGCCGGTCAATACCGGGCGGTCGGCCTTGAACAAGTCGAGTACCCGTAAGAGCATGGTGCCTATGTAGTGTTTACCGGTGTGGTTGACGATCGCCGCGAAGAAAGCGGCAAAGAATAACGAGAAGTGAATGCGGAGCATCAGATACTCCGAATTCATGCGCCGGGTCCGAGAAGCCCATCGGTTGGAGCCGGGCTGATCACCCGTGAGGTGATGTTGAATCCGGCTCCCTACGCCCTGGTCTTGGGAGCCACCCTTGCCGCGGATAGGCGGGCCCGCTCGCTTCTCGCGAGTGCTGATAGACGGAGGCAGCAGCATCAACATCATGTACAAGGATACGATGGAGAAGTTAGGAATCAAGCAACGACAGCCTTCATACAATGGACTGTGTTCCACGCACGAATTGTACCGCCTTTCCTGCTCATCGATTGGCAAGATTCTCGATAGACGCCCTCTTTGGGGACAAGGATCACTTTCACGAGAGCCGATCTGGGTTCAAGTGGTGGACCTCGAAGCCCCTACCATGCTCTGCTTGGCCGACCTGCTCTGGCCAAGTTCATGGCGGTCCCCCACTACGCCTACCTCAAGATGAAGATGCCGAGTACCAAGGGGATTCTGACCGTAGCCGGCGACTACAGAAAGTCATCCGCCTGTGCAGCTGAAAGCAGCCGGTGTCGGAGTAATGGACTACGGGTAGGCGAACCCGAGCCCATGAACCTTTCAAAACATCGGGGCAGGCTGCGCCCCTCAAGACCCCTAGACAAAGGGTCAGCCTTGAGTCGGCAACAGAGTCGCCGACTACCCTCCGGGCCGAGTCCCAAGCGGCCTCAAGATGAGCCGACTTTTAAGCCGGGCGACCTCGTGACAAGCCGACTCCAAGCCAGCGACCTCCAGCCGAGGCCGGCCATAGGAGTCGGCCCGCGACCCCACCACCTCGCCTCGGGCGACTATGGGGTAAAGCCGCCTGCTGCCCATTCCTCGCCCTGCCCATAAAGGGCAGGTATGGCTACAGAGAGCCAGATCGACGGAGATCTCCGTCCGGGCGCTGCATCATAAGCACGCCGCTGCCTCGACATCAGCCCGTGCGGCAGATTCCTGTACTCCACGATGGCCTCGTCTCAGACGACCCGAAGACGGCGGGACCCGCCTGTCGGCGGGAGTACCGAAGACAGCGAGAGCGCCCCAAAGACGGACCCGTTGGAGTCGGCCTCCGAGAGTTGGCCGGCCCCTCCCACGGGCCCCCCCGCGCCATTAACCAGACAAGACGGAGAATGGCAATAGTGATCGCCCGCCGGGCGGCGGCACTGTTGCCATAACCCCATGACCAAGCTCGCGTCATTAGAAGCACGGCTACAGATGTCTGCAGCCGGCAAGACCACCATGGCGGACAAGGGCTGTCGGCCCCATGTCAAGCCGGGCGGGCCCACTAGTCGGCGGGCCCCTGTGAGTCGCGGAGAAGGCGGCGACTTAGAGATCACGGCTTGGACCCACACCCACCGGATTACTGCTGTACCCCTGTGGGTTAGGCCTATATAAACCCCCCGGGGCACCCATGCAAAGGGTTGGAAGCTAGTAGTTTTAGACAGACACATAGAGGGAGAGAAGAGCAAGCCGTGCCCTTCTCCTTCCTCACCCCGAACAGCTCAAGGAGCCTCTTGTACCCACTTTGCCATAGTGATCATGCGGAGACCTCAGCAGAGCAGCAGAGGGGTGTTATCTCCTCAAGAGCCCTCAAGCCGGGTAAGATTCGACGGCGGTGCATGTCTTCGCCTCATCCTGCTTCTGTGCACCGCGACGCTCTACTCGCCTCCATGATAAGCCATCCTTTGGCATATGTCGCACCCAACCCCGACATTTGGCGCCCACCGTGGGGCTCAGGTGCACCGCCGTCCCCGAGACTTGCTCTCGACGGGAACCCTCTTCCTCCTCGGCGAAGCGCAGCCAGCCCGGCACGCCAGACGGAGTTTGCACCGGCGACGCTGCATGTCGCCGAGGTTGCCTGCACGGCGAAGTTGCTCGCCGAACTTGTCGGGCGAGGTTCGCCTCCGACGAAGCTCAGATCCGACGCAGTACCGGACGGCCCCGAAGCCTCCTCGCTGGCCTCTCGAAAGCAGCTCCACGCCGACGGGCGAGTCACGCCGACCGAGTCCATAGGCTCCATCGACCCGATGCTGGTCGACTGACACCGCGCCGCCGACGCTGCTCCCCACCAACGTGGTGATCTCACGACGAGCCTCTCCCTCGCGCGAGAGCGGCGGGAGCACCGTCCAAGTATACTCGTCATCGGCCACGGCGAGCCCTCCGCGGGTGGCTCGTGACCTCTCGACGCGGGTTACGCAAGACCTGACCGCCTCCATTCCGGAGGACGCCGACGCCGAAACGCTGGAGGCACGCCGCCTTCAGCTCCTTGTAGGCGCACATAAGCTGGCAAGCATGAGACGCTTGTCGGAAGCCTATCAGCGCGAGATGGATCGCGCTGTGGGCGGCTCGCCGGCCCCGACTGGGCCTAGCCGCCTAGGCGCGGTCCGGCAGCGCGGCGCGGCCATCGCCACTGTTTGGGGCCGATCGCCACAATATGCTTATACTGCGGAGAACATTCGCGCTGCCAGCGGCGGCGATTTAACTGATAACTTCGAGGGCGAGGAGCGCTACCGATGATGGAGCGAGTCCGGAGTTTCCTCGACGCGCCGCCGCGCAAGAAGACGAAGACGACGATAACACGGGCGATTTGCCTCTCCGCCGAGATCAAGGCGCGACATCTCGGACGCCGACTGGCGGCGTCCGCGGAAGAAAGAACCAGGATCCGGCTGTCAGCCATAGCCGGACTCACATCTCCATCGAGCGCGACGAAGACGGCTGACCAAGGGCGGTGGAGCGGCGGGACGACTATCAGCCTCCTCCTCCCCGCAGAGAAAGGCGAGTCTCCCCGCCACCCGCCGAAAGATCCGACTTTCGGGCGACCGCCTTGGCCGCCGAGAGGAGTCGAGAGAACGACGCCCGCCACCGGATCGAGCGACTCCACCGATCCTCGGCGCTTAGAAGAAGAAGACGAAGTTAGGCCGCCCTGTTTCGGACCTCGCATCCGAGACGAGCCCTTCCCCGAGGATTCACACTCCCGAGACACACCCAAATACACCGCCCGCGTGAAGCCGGAGGACTGGCTGGTGGACTACTTCTACGACGCCAAGATAGCTTAACGGCAACAAGCGTTGTCAGAAAGTATGTTCCCCTCATGCTCTGTGGCACGGCCCGACATGGTTGAACAGCTTGAAGCCCCGCAGATCAACGGCTGGGTCGATTTCACCGAGGCCTTCGTCCGCAACTTCACGAAAGCACATACAAGCGACCTCCCAAGCCTGCTCGGCTGTCCCAGCGCATAAGGCCCCAACGAGTCCACTCACGACTACCTCACGCTATTGGGCGAAGCTCCGGAACTCCTCATAAGGAGTGCACGAGGTGCAGGCAATCGAGTATTTCACCGCCGGGTGCAGTAGGAAGGCACCTCCTCAAGCACAAGCTCCTTTGCGACGAGCCGGAGACCCTCGACGAGCCGCTGGTCATAGCGCATAAGTACGCCATCGCCGACTCTTCCATGAAGTCGGAGATCAAGTCACGGCGATCGCAAAGTAGCTCCTCATGCTCCCGTAACTCCGGCCGGCGACGCCGATGGGCGACAAAGCAACAGAATGATCATAAGCGAAGGCCCCGCAGCCGCTTCCAATAGCCGGCAGGTGGCAACAATCGAAGACCAAAGCAGCTAGAGGGCAGCCTCCTCGCCAAGCGCGTAAAGGCGGCAAGTCCAATCTGGTTGCCGACCTTCTTACGAAAGCAGACTAGGCGGACCTCGCAGTTCCACAGCCGCGCCGGTTGCCAAATCACACCACCCGAAGTGCCATCGCTCACCAGATCGCCAAGGGAGACGGCCTTGCCCCTCCTCCCCTGGGCCACCGCCTCCATCGCCGCCTCGGAAGGGCTGTCCGGCCAGCCGGCCAGTACAAGATACAAGACGATTACCAGAAGAGCACGGGCGCCTATGTCGTGTTTACCGGTGTGGTTGATGATCGCCGCATATGGGCGGCAAGAAGAAAGAAGAAGTGAATGTCGTGCATCGACACACCCTGCAATTCATGCATCGTCCGAGAAACCCATCACCGAGCCGCGGCCGATCACCCAGAGGTGATGCCGAATCCGGGCTCCTTCGCCCTGGTCTTGGGGGCCACCCTTGCCACGGATAGGCGGGCCGCTCGCTTCTCGCGAGTACTGATAGACGGAGGCAGCATCATCAACATCCTGTACAATGATACAATGGAGAAGCTAGGAATCAAGCAAAGACAACTTCAGCATAGTCGGACTGTGTTCCACGGAATTGTACCTGGCCTTTCCTGCTCACCGATCGGCAAGATTCTGATAGACGTCCTCTTTGGGGACAAGGACCACTTTCGCCGAGAGCCGCCTGTTCAAGTGGTGGACATCGAGAGCCCCTACCATGCCTTGCTTGGCCGACCTGCTTTGGCCAAGTTCATGGCGGTCCCCCAATACGCCTACCTCAAAATGAAGATGCCAAGCTCCAAGGATTTCGACCGTAGTCGCCGACTACAGAAGTCGTCTTTCAAGCGAAAGCAGCCGGGCTGGCCGAGTCCCCGTGATCGCGGTGAGAAGCGGCTCTGGATCGGATTGTGGCAGTACGGCAAGCAGCCGAGATATCGTCCGACCCCAAGGAGTCGAAGCTGAGGGCCTCGCTCAAGCCGCCAAAGAGACCAAGAAGATACCCTTGGACCCGGAGCACCTGTGAGAAATACGCCGTCATAGGTTCAAACCTCGACAAGAAATAGGAAGGCGAAGCTCGCCGATTTCCTCCGTGAGAATCGGGACATCTTCGTGATGGTCCCCAAAGACATGCCAGGTGTGTACCAAGCGGATTTCGCCGAGCACAAGTTACATGTCCGATCTGATGTGAAGCTAAATCGGGCAGCCCTTGCGCCGCTGTCGGAAAAGAAAAAAGAAGAGTTGTTGGAGAAGAGATAGCCCGGCTCCTCGCAGCCGGTTTCATCATGGAAGTTTTCTTTCCGTAATGGTTGGCGAACCCGGTCTTGGTACTAAAGAATAACAAGCAGTGGCGGATGTGTATTGATTACACAAGCCTCAACAAAGCCTGCCCCAAGGACCCGTTCACTCTACCAAGAATTGATCAGGTGATAGAGTCCACAACCGGATGCGAGCTGTTGAGCTTCTTAGATGCATATTCAGGATATCATCAGATCATACTGAACCCGGCAGACAGATTGAAGACCGCCTTCATCACGCCATTTGGAGCCTTCTGCTACCTGACCATGACGTTCAGCTTGAGGAACACCGGCGCCACCTTTAAGCGTTGCATGCAGAAGTGCCTCCTCAAGCAGCTTGGCAGAAACGCCCACGTTTACGTGGACGACGTGGTGGTGAAGACGGAGAAGCGAGGAACGCTGTTGGAAGACCTCAAAGAAACCTTTGAAAACCTGCGCCGATTCCAGATCAAGCTCAACCCAGAGAAATGCGTCTTGAAGTACCACCGGCCAGCTCCTTGGCTTCCGTTATCTGAGCAGCGGCATAGAGTGCAACCCGTGAAGATCAAAGCGTCGAGAGGATGGAAGTACCCGCCGCTAGATGTGCGAAGTTCACGGCTGCTTGGCATCTATCACCGATTCATCGATCGGTAGGCGAGAAAGCTCTCCCTGTACCAGCTTATGAAGAAGACCACCTTCTTGAATGGAACTCAAAGGCGGACGAAGCCTTTCTCCAGCTTGAAGAGAATGCTGACTACTCCCCGGTCTTTGGCGGCTCCGACTCCAAAGGAGCCCATGCTCCTGTATATTGCCGCCACCGGCCAGGGTAGTCAAAGATGCTTATTGTGGTTGAACGCAAGGAGGAAGGCAAGGCGCTACCTGTCCGAAGACCGCAGTATTACTTGAGCGAGGAACCGCCGACCTCCAAGCGAAATACCCCCACTACGGAAAGATGTGTTACAGCGTGCACTTTGCCGCCAAGAAGTTGAAACCTTACTTTCAAGAGCATCCAATCACCGTGGTTTGCACGGCCCCACTAGCAGAGATCATCGGAAGCCGAGATGCTTCGGCTGAGTGGCCAAATGGGCCATAGAGTTGGCCCCCTACACCATCTTTTACTAGCCCCACACCGCCATCAAGTCACAAGCGCTGGCCGACTTCCTCGTCGATTGGGCGAGACCTAGTATCCGCCAATACCGACTCCACCATTGGCGGATGCACTTTGATGGCTCTAGATGCGCACCGGCTTGGGGCCGGGCGTGGTCCTCACTTCCCTAAAGGCGACAAGCTCAAATGCAGCGTTGCAGATCCATTTCGCCGCCTCCAACAACGTCATTAATCACGAGGTGCTCATCCACGGGCTCCGGCTTGCCAAAGAGTCGGCATTCACGGATCCTGTCTATGGCGACTCCGACTTGGTGGTCCAATCACCATCCGTATGGATCGAGACGCCAAAGATGCAAATATGGCGAGCTACCGCTTCGGGTACAGCAGGTGAGTGGATATTTTGAGGGATGTGAATTCCTCCATGTACCAAGGAACGACAACGACCAAGCAGATGCCACAGCAAGAATCGGTTCCACCCGACAGTAATACCATCCGGCGTCGCCCTTGGTAGCCTTCTCAAGCCATCCGTCAAACCGTCACCAGAGTCAGACTCCATTTTTGTGCCGGCTCCCCCTGAAGAAGGCAGGTCTGACTCCAGAGCCTCGGCAGACGGCACAAGAATCCTTGAAGACGCCCCCAAGAACGCGGCAGTCGAAGCCGGCCCGGGGACTGCGGCGACCCTTGCGAGGACTCCAGTACTTGGCCCGGGGACTGCGCCAATCGGCCCGGGGACTTCTTCAACCCAACAAGCTGCTGCAGACTCCAACCCGCCGCCTCCCAGCCCAGCCGCCCTCGTCCAAGTAGCAAGTCACTGGCAAATCGAAGAAATAATAGCAGCACCCTCATGGGCCCATCCAATCTTGAAGTTCTTAGTAAGCGGAGAGCTACCAACTGATGAAACCTTGGCTCGCAAGTGCAACGCCGGCGGCAGCCTACACTATAGTCAATAGAGAGCTGGTCGAGCGGCGTCACCGATGTCTACCGGCGCTGCGTCGAATCGAGCAAGGCCGAGGCAATCCTTGAAGACATCCATCGTATGAAAAGTGCCATCATGCAGCCTCGAGCACTCGTCGCCAAAGCCTTCCGACACGGTTTCTTACGCCGACTGCCCTAGAAGAGGCCAAGGAATTAGTTCAAAATGCAAGGGGTGCCAGGTGTTCCGCTCCAAGCCGCTTCAGCTGGCTTCAGCGCTCAAGACTATCCCCATCGCCTGGCCCTTTGCTGTCTGGGCCTGGACATGGTGGGACCATTCAAGACGGCACGAGGTGGCCTAACTCACCTACTTGTCGCGGTGGACAAGTTCACCAAGTGGATAGAAGCAAAACCCATCAAGAAGTTGAATGGTCCTATGGCAGTGACTTTCATCGCCGACATCACGACTCGATGACGGCGTACCACACAACATCATCACCGACAATGGCACAAATTTCAGCAAAGGGCGCCTCGCCCGTTTCATGCTGACGCAGGCATCCGACCGGACTTAGCGTCCGTTGCCCATCCATGATCAAGCGGACAGGTGGAGCGAAGCGAACGGCCTCATCTTATCGGCATCAAGCCTCAATGGTCGAACCATCGGAGCGTTCGGCCGCTGCTTTGAGGAGTTGCTACCGTCCCTCTGAGTCTGCGTCGACTCCAAACAAGTCAATCGGCTTCACACCTTCTTCCTCGTCTCTACGGTGCCAAAGTCGCCATCCCACGGATATAGAGTTCGACTCCCGAAGTCACCGTGTACACCGAGGAGGAAGCGGAAGAAGCTACGTCAAGGCGGCGTCGATCTGGCCGGAAGAGGGCCGCTGCCGGGCACTCAGCCGGTCCAAAGCATCTACCGAGCAAAGCCTGCCGCTACTACAACAAGAAGGTCAAGCCAAGATCATTCCTAGAGGGCGACCTTGTGCTCCGGCTGATCCAATGAACAGCGGCCAGCACAAGCTGTCGGCGCCTTTGGGAAGGACCGTTCATCATCGATAAAAGTCTTTGGCAACGACTCCTACTACGATCGGCCTTTCGAAGCCCCGGAAAGCACGCCAAGAGGATGACTCCGGCAAAGAGACGGAGCGGCCATGGAATGCGAATCTCCTCCGAAGATTTTATAGTTGATGCAGTATGTACCATGCTACCCTTTAGTGTTTGAAATACCAAGACTCCGGGGCCCCCGAGACGAGCTCGGGGACTGCCCTCTTTTGTTATCTGTATGATAAGAATTATACCTTTGAGTATGTTACCCTTTGATTATGCTGTTTGGCACTGGGCTCGACTAGTCGGCCTGGGGACTCGCCGCTTTTGAGCTATGAAGTGCTTCCTGAAGTCCGACAAGTAGTGTGCGGTGCCCAAGCCGTCTCCTATCAGAAGCCGCAGCTCATGAGCGGCTGTTTGAGTAGGCGGGGAGTAAGGTAGAGCGGCGCCACACGAAAAAAAAATGGCTAAGGATCCAAAGCATAAACATAGTTTAAATCGGCTCCAGCCCGTTCGTGAAACCGACTCTTAAGAAGCCGACTTGCCGTTTCTACCCAACTTGCTTAAACGACTCTAAGATGGCCAAGTACTTGCCTTCTCAAAGTAGCCAAGCACTTGACCTGAGACGGCAATCCAGAGCGGTTGTCAAACGGGCAAGGCGGCATCTAAGGGAAAGCGGCAAGGGAAAAAAGCCACAAGAGCAATAAGCAAGGAAACATAAAATTAGAATAGTATTTACACAAACTTAGGCCCTTGGCGAGATCTTGAACAGAGGTTCGTAATACACCCACGGGTGGAATTGTGCGGATTAACAAAGTTATTTCAAAGACTAACAAACAGATAAAATAAAGCCAAGGCAGCGGCCTAAGCAGCCGGATGGGGTTGGAAGGCCGGGAGGCGGCGGCGTCCCGGCGCCGGGCGTGGCGGGTCAAGTCTCGGTTTGATCGTCTGCAGCGGCTGGCTCGGATGGGCACGACTCGTTCTTTGGAGGCGCGGTCGAGCCGAGGCTGGCCACCCGCTCCGCCTTCTGGCACCTCCATGCCGTCTCCGATCCTCCGCCTCGTATTCATCCTCGGTGGCCGAGTCGATCACCTCCGCCGAGTCCTCGCCAGTAGTCCGGGTTCATCCCGAACCACTCCGGCGGTGCCTCCCCACCGTCTTCACCGCTCGGGGGCGAAGACACTGGTGCTCGTATAGTCGGCGATCGCCGCCCGCCGCCTTCGGCGAGGGCGCCATCCGCGGCCAGCAGCTCCGCCTGGGCTTCTGACCGGAATGCGGCCAGCCGGTCCAGGTCGAGCCCTGGATACCATGCCTTGACGAACTCCAGGGCTCGGCGAGCCCCAGCCCGAGCCGCGGAGCCCTTCCAAGCCTCAAGACGCCCAGCCGCGACCTCCAGCCAGTCAGCGGTCCGGCTGGGAGTGCGCAGAACTGGCATGTCCGGCCACAGGCCAGCAATCGCCTGGGCCCCGACACGCTGAAGACGGCGCAGCATCCAATGTGTCGGCCGCAGATGAGCCTCAATGCTCAGGAGCTGCTCGTCAAGGGTCCGGGGGGCGTTGGCTGCGATCTCAGCGCCACTCGCCCTCCGCGCCTCGCGCTCGGCCTCGATGGCCTGATTGGCCGCCTGCGTATGACCAGGGAAGAAGTCTGCCAAGAAGAAGAAAAAGCAAGTTAGAAAAAACAGGAGCCGGCTTAACCCATAGTCAGCAACCCAAAAGAGAAAGTAAAGCAAACTTACCATCGATGATATCTTCGATTTCATGGAAGCCGGAGGTCAGCTGCGCTTCCCTGTCGGTCGAGCCGGGCGCTTCGCTCTCAAATTGACCCGGGAGGGCGGCCTCCTTCTTCTCCGCCTCAGCCCGCGCCGCCTTGAGCAGCTCCCTCTGCTCTGCCAGCTGCGTAGCCAGCAGGTCGCGCTCTGCGGCGAGCTAGCCGCACTCCTTCTCTTTGGCATGCAAGGCGGTCTCGGCCGTACCCAGCTGCCCCCGCAGAGCGGCGTTGGACTCTGAAGAATAAAAAGAAGAAGGACACAAAGTTGTCAGTCAAGAAGGTCGCCAGGAAGATCCGGCCTGACTGCGCAGCAGTTGGCCCGAATCTCGGGGACTACAGCCCACGGGTGCGCCAGCGCGCCCCCGCGAAGAAGAAAACTCACCTCGGCTCCTCGCCGGATCGTCCAGCCAGCTTGTTCAGCTCTTCAACGCGTTGCGGTTGAAGGCGGTAGCGTGGAGGTTGTGATATTCACTGTAACAAGGATTCCGGACATAGATAAAAAACTTGGAAGTAAGCAAATAAAGTTCCGGGCGCTTTGCTCGGCAGCCGACCGAAACTTCGAGACTACACCCGATTAGGTGCGCTTTCGCCCCTGGCAGAGAAGATCAAGAAAATTCGGAAATGAAACATACCCGCATGGCGGATCGCGACGCCTTGGTCGCCTTGGAAAAGGTTCTCGAGGAGGGCGCCTTCAGCCCGCAACCGGCTGGGCGCCCAGAGCGCCGTGTTCAGCGGGCTCGTGCCGCCTCCTCGCACTCCACCCCTGGGCGCGACGCTTGTCGCCTCGGCGTCGAGGATGGCCGAGCTATGGCGCCCGGTCTCAAGTAGCGCGGCGCCGAGGTCGCCTTCTCAAGACGCTACCGGGCGGCGACAGAAGAAGCAGCTGCGCCCACGGCTTCGTCGGTCGGCGCCAGGTGGGTCCGCCCGGCTGTTTGCCTCGCGCGACCTCGAGACTGCGGCGAGGCGGCGGAGGTAAGCGCGGCAGCGCCAGTGAAGAGAGACCTCGCCGCCTTCCCTCCCTGCGACGGGACCTCACCACCGACTCCCTCCGACTGCTCCGTGAACTCCGGCGGTGGTGGCGCTGAGCTCAATGGAGTGGACGAGCAAGCGCCGGCCCGGGCGCGGCCTCCTCGGCTTGCCTTTTTGCTGCGGCGGCGGCTTCGACCGCCTTCTCGGCTTCCGCCTTCTCTCGACGGGCGGCCGCCTCCTCGTCGCGCTTCTCCTGCGCATTCCGCTCTGTTGCCTCCCGGAGGGCGGCCGCAGGGTCAACCCGCCGACTATTGGCGAACGTCTCCGCCGACCCCATGACAGAGGCGGCGGCTACCCTCTCCAAGGTGAGGGGAGCCCTGATGAGAAAAAATGACATGAGAAGACTCGGGCAAGACGGACGTAAGAAAACAAGGCGAAGAATAAAAAGATACTTACGCTGGAGACCAGCGGTGGTTTCTTCACCTCCTTGCAGGCGGTTAGCCTTGACCGCTTCTTCAGCGCTGAAGTCAGCGGCCGCTCCCACTAAATTTCTTGGCACGGCCGCTTGGCTGACTCGGCCCGGCCAGCCTTCTTCGCCTCGACCCCCAAGGCGGCGGAGGAGCTCGGCGCTGGATGGCCGGCTCTTCTTTGGCGGCGAGGGCAACTTCATCATCGGGCCAGTTGCAAAAGTGGCCGAGGGCCTGGTCGTCGGCCCCTCCCCTCCTCGGCGTCGGCCTCCATCACCGCCACACCCAAGTCGGGTCGTCGGCGTCGCTCTCCGCCCGGTCGGGGCCAGGTCATGAGCCCGGCCCTTGCGCTTGATCGAGGGCGGCATGAGAGGATTCTGAGTCAGAAAAGACCAAGGAAATTTAGAGCCGGATCCGGCTTAGGAAGAAAACAGATAAGCAGGAGACAACTTACCAAAGGCGGGGATTGGCGTCGAGTATGGCTCCTTGCGAAATGCCATTCCTCCGTGAGGTCGCAGTTCGCCAAGAAGTTCACTGGTCCACCACCTCCGCGTGGGGCATGTCCTTGGAGCACAGCCGGGTGGGGTCCCGGCGGCGCTCATCTGGCGAGATCGAGATGAGGTCGGCCTTGAAGAGGGAGAACTTCGGCGCGCCACAAAGGCGACAAGTCTGCCCAGTCGGGCCCTCCATCAGTATCATTACATCGTGAGGCCAGCGACGGCAGCGGTGCCTGCGAGGGTCAGCGTCAGACCTGTAGGACCAGCTAGTGGGTCGGCCCGCCGATTCGCCCGCCCATGTAGGGGCGGCAAGTTGACCCGATCGCCGTCGGGGCGGCGTTCTTGGCCGTAGAAATCTGAGCTGCCACATCTTCACCAACTTGATGAGGGGATGGCGGGGAAAGGGTTCTCGGCACCGGCCTCCTCTTGGCGATGAACGTGCCGCCTGAGCCGACACGCTTGGCGGACGTGGGTCCCGAGCTTCGCTTGGAAGAATTCCCCCATTTCGATGGTGGGGAGAACTCAGAAAACCTTCGCATAAGGATGCGAAAGGCGGCCGACTAACACCACCATGTTGGGGTGAGGTGGTGCGGCTAGAGCCCGAAGAACTCAAACCTTGTGAAGAAGCCGCTTGGCCGGAAGCTCCGATGACCAGCGCGCGCATGAGGTGCGGCGGAAAATCACCCTTCAGCCCTCCTCCGTACGCCGGGCGTGATTTCGCCCTACAGCGGCCTGACCGCACTAGGTGGCTGCCGGGGATGCGGCGCGTTTGACGGCGAATTGATTATGTCGTAAATCGATGATGGAGCCGTCCCACACGCCGGGCCAGCGGTGGGAGGCCGGCGGCGATGAGGCTCATCTCCGGCGAGGAAGAAAGCGAGGCTCGGCGGTGGAGCGAGGAAGAAGGCGAGGCGAGGCGGGGATGAGAGAGTGCGGCGTGCGTCGCCGCCTCCCTCCCCGCCTACTTATAGGCACCTGAGGCTGCGAAGCCGAGGGGGCGCGTGGGATTAATCGCGCCCGTCCCCACGCCCCGCGATTTAACCCACGGCGTTACTGCCGCGATATGGCGTGAAGGCTCTTCGCCGCCGCGACCGCGGCGGATCCGGCTGCGGTCGTGCGCGCGGTTGGGCTCAGCGCCGGGGCAAGGTGGCGGGCCCCGCTGGCGACGGCCTGTCTTGTCACGCAGCGTGGGCTGTGGCGGTAGCCACTGCCAGCGTGGCGTCGCATGGCGGGCCCGGCGGCGGCTCTTAGGGGAAAGCTTATCGAGCCACGCCGCCCGGATCCCGCTGCGACCTTGAAACCTTTGAAGAGCAAGACAGCCCCCTGCAAGGCCGACTCCGATGGATAAAGGTGGCGGGCGAGTCAATTCTTCCATCAAAGGGATGAAGCTGTCGAGGCTCCTCGACGGGCTGCCCTCGGTGCCTCCCCAGCTTCGGGGACTACTTTCGGAGTAATGGACCACGGGTAGGCAAACCCGAGCCCCTGAACCTTTCAAAACATCGGGCGGACTGCGCCTCAAGACCCCAAGACAAAGGGCGCCAGAGAGTCGGCAAGAGTCGCCGACTACCCCTCTGGCCGAGTCCCGTGGCGGCCTCAAGACAAGTCGACTTTGGAATGGCGACCTCAAGACAAGCCGACTTTGAGGCGGCGAACTGTGATGACAAGCCGACTCAAGCCGGCGACCTCCAGCCGAGGCCGGCTCTGGGGAGTCGGCCCGTGACCCCAACCACCTCCTATTTGGCGACTATGGCGGGATTGGGTAAGGCCTCGCTGCCCATCCCTACCTCATACCATAAGGGCAGGTGTATGGCTACAGAGCGCCGTCATCAACGGAGATCTCCGTCGGGCGCGGCCTTTATTCACGCCAGCCCCTGACATCAGCGTCGTGGGCAGATTCCTGTACCCATGATGGCTGCTCTATCATACGACCAAACGGCGGGACCCGCTTTACTGGTCGGCGGAGTACCGAAAGACAGCGAGAGCGCTTCAAAGACGGACCCGATGGAGTCGGCCTCCGGGAGTCGGCCGGCCTCTCCCGCCGGGTCCACGCGCCATTAACCAGACAAGACAAGGAATGGCAACAGTGATCGCCCGCCCGGCGGCGGCACTTTTGCCATGACCCCATGACCAAGCTCGCGTCATTAGGAGCACGACTACAGTAATCTGCAGCCGGCAAGACCCTCGCCTGCCGGACAAGGGCTGTCGGCCCCATGTCGGACCGTCGACGGGGCCCACTAGTCGGCGGGCCCCAGAAGTCGGCGGAGAAGACGGCGACTTAGAGACTGACGGCATGGGCCTGCACCCAGCCGGATTACCGTTGTACCCCCGGGAGGTAGGCCTATATAAACCCCCCGGGGCACCCATGCAAGTGTTGGAAGCTAGTAGTTTTAGACACACACATAGAGGGAGAGAACAGCAAGCCGTGCCTTCTCCTTCCCTCACCCCTTAACAATTCAAGGAGCTTCTTGTACCCACTTTGCCATAGTGATCATGCGGAGACCCCGCAGAGCAGCGATGAGGGTGTTATCTCCTCGGAGAGCCACAAGCTGGGTAAGATTCGCGGCGTGCATGTCTTCGCCTCATCCACCATTTCAGTGCACCGCGACGTTCTACTCGCCCCTCCATGATAAGCCATCCTTTGGCATATATACTTTTAACCCCGGCGGTCGGTCTACTTGTTATGGATGTGATGCCTATATACATGATCATGCCTAGATAATCTCATAACTATGTAAACTTTTCTATCAATTGCTCAGCAGTAATTTGTCCACCCACCGTAATACTTATGCTATCTTGAGAGAAGCCACTAGTGAAACCTATGGCCCCGGGTCTATCTCTTATCATATTTGCTTCCAATCTACTTTTATTTGCATCTTTACTTTTTGCATCTATATTATAAAATACCAAAAATATATTTATCTTATCATACTATCTTTATTAGATCTCACTTTCGCAAGTGGTCGTGAAGGGATTGACAACCCCTTTATTGCGTTGGTTGTGAGTTCTCAGTTTGTTCGTGTAGGTGCATGGGACTTTTGAGGAGCCTCCTTCTGGATTTAAACCTTGGTTCTCAAAACTGAGGGAAATGCTTACGCTACACTTGCTGCATCACCCTCTCCTCTTCGAGGAAAACCAACGCAAGCTCAAGACGTAGCAAGAAGGATTTCTGGCACCGTTGACTTCCGTGAGGCTTCCACCAAGTCAAGTCAAGATTCGACCTCCGCCAACGTGATTTCTCTTGCGCCGTTGCCGCTGAGGTCTTCGCTCAAGTCAAGACATACCAAGTACCCATCACAAACCCATCTCCCTCGCATTTACATTATTTGCCATTTGCCTCTCGTTTTCCCCTTCCCCACTTCACCCTTGCCGTTTTATTCGCCCTCTCTTTCCCTATCTCCTCTCTCTTTTCCTTGCCGTTTTTACATTTGCTTGTGTGTTGGATTACTTGTTGCCATGGCACAAAAGATAATACCAAATTGTGTGACTTCTTGAATACCAATAATAATGATTTCCTTAGTACTCGATTGCTCCTCTTAATGATGTTGAGTGCCTTGTGAAATCAATACACGCTTTCTTTGAATCTTGTTATGAAAGATCAATTCGCTTGACCTTCCTAGTGAAAGATGCCGCTACTCATATAAACAATTTTGTTGATTTGTGTGATATGCAAAAAGAAGAAAGATCTGGGATAACAATATTTTCAAATTGAAGTTATTTCCGTTTTCACTTAGAGATCGTGCTAAAAGTTTGGTTTTCGTCTCTACCTAAAAATAGTATTGATTCTTGGAACAAAGTGCAAAGATGCTTTATCTCTAAATATTTTCCTCCCGCTAAGATCATCACTCTTAGGAATGATATTATGAATTTTAAACAACTTGATCATGAGCATGTTGCCCAATCTTGGGAAATAATGAAATTGATGCTTCGCAATTGCCCTACTCATGGTTTGAATTTATGGATGAACATACATAATTTTTATGCCGGTTTGAACTTTGCTTCTAGAAATCTCTTAGATTCGGCCGCGGGAGGCACCTTTATGTAAATCACATTAGGAGATGCTACAAAACTTGTTCATAATATTATGGCTAATTATTCTCAATGGCACACCGAAAGATCTTCTAGTAAAAAAGTGCATGCTATAGAAGAAATCAATGTTTTGAGTGGAAAGATGGATGAACTTATGAAGATGTTTGCTACTAAAAAATACTCCTCTTGATCCCAATAATATGCCTTTGTCTTCCTTGATTGAGAATAATAATGAATCTATGGATGTGAATTTTGTTGGTAGGAATAGTTTTGGAAACAATGCTTATAGAGGAAATTTTAATGCTAGACTGTTCCTAGTAATTCCTCTAATAATTATGGAAATTCCTACAATAATTCTTATGGTAATTTTAATAAGATGCCCTCTGATTTTGAGAATAGTGTGAAAGAATTTATGATTTCTCAATAGAATTTTAATGCTTTGCTTGAAGAAAAATTGCTCAAAGTCGATGATTTGGTTAGGAACGTTGATAGACTTTAAGCTTGATGTTGATTCTCTTAAAATTAGATCTTCCCTCCTAAGCATGATATCAATGGAGTCTCTCAAAGTAATGAGAATTTCCATTGACGAGTGCAAGGAAAAGAACCGCTAGATTACGTGCTAAAAAAGAAAGCTTTATAAAGGCGTGTTCTTCTAGTTTACGTGAAAATAATGATGAGGATCTTAAAGTTATTGATGCGTCTCCGATTAGATCTATGTTTTGCAATATTAATTTTGATGATTTTGGGACTGATGATGAATCAACTTTGCCTAGAAGGCGTCCCAAGAATTCGAGTCTTTAAATCTTAATGTTAAATTTGGTAAAAGTGAGATTGGAGAATCCTCAACTTCTAATAATGTTGAACCTACTATCTCGGATTTCAAGGAATTTGATTATGATAATTGTTCTTTAAAAGGTTTTATTTCCTTGTTGCAATCCGTTGTTAATTCTCCTCATGCTTATAGTCAAAACAAAGCTTTTACCAAACATATTGTTGATGCCTTGATGCAATCTTATGATGAAAAACTTAATTTGGAAGTTTCTATACCTAGAAAACTTAATGATGAGTAGGAACCTACTATAAAGATTAGAATTAAAGATTATGAGTGTTTTCTTTGTGTGATTTGGGTGCTAGTGTTTCCACAATTCCGAAAACTTTATGTGATATTCTAGGTTTCCATGATCTTGATGATTGTTCTTTAAATTTACACCTTGTGGATTCCACCATTAAAAAGCCTATGGGAAGGACCAATGATGTTCTTATTGTTGCAAATAGAAATTTGGTGCCCGTAGATTTTATTGTTCTTGATATAGATTGCAATCTTTCTTGCCCAATTATTCTTGGTAGACCTTTCCTCAGAACGATTGGTGCGATTATTGATATGAAAGAAGGGAATATTAGATTCCAATTTCCATTAAAGAAAGGCATGGAGCACTTTCCAAGAAAGAAGGTTAAATTACCTTATGAATCTATCATGCGTGCTACTTATGAGTTTAGTGCCAAAGATGGCACTCGTTAGATCTATCCTTGCTTTTATGCCTAGCTAGGGGCGTTAAACGATAGCGCTAGTTGGGAGGCAACCCAATTTTACTTGTGTTTTTTGTTTTTGCTCCTGTTTAGTAATAAGTCTTGCATATACCTTCTGTTTAGATGTGTTTTTATCTTTTAATTAGTGTTTGTGCCAAGTTAAACCTATAGGATCTTCTTGGATGATAGTTATTTGATCTTGCTGTAATTTCCAGAAACTTTCGGTTCACAAAAACAATTGTTAAAAATCACCAGAACGTGATAACATAGTGATTCCAATTTCAGCTGATCAATAAACAAATTTCCTAGGTCTTCCTATTTTGGCTGTAGTTTTTGATTTCCATAAGTTTGCGTTAGTTACAGATTGCTACAGACTGTTCTGTTTTTGACAGATTCTGTTTTTCGTGTGTTGTTTGCTTATTTTGATGAATATATGGCTAGTAAATTAGTTTATAATCCATAGAGAAGTTGGAATACAGTAGGTTTAACACCAAATTAAATAAAGAATGAGTTCATTGCAGTACCTTATGTGGTGGTTTTGTTTTCTTTCACTAACAGAGCTTATAAGATTTCCTGTTGAGTTTTGTGTTGTGAAGTTTTCAAGTTTTGGGTAAAGCTTTTATGGACTATGGAATAAGGAGTGGCAAGAGCCTAAGCTTGGGGATTCTTATGGCATCCCAAGATATTCAACAATAGCCAAAAGCCTAAGCTTGGGGATGCCCCGGGAATGCATCCCCTATTTCGTCTTTGTTCATTGGTAACTTTACTTGGAGCTATATTTTTATTCGCCACATGATATGTGTTTTGCTTGGAGCGTCGTGTATTATATTAGTCTTTGCCCTTTAGTTTACCACAATCATCCTTTCTGTACACACCTTTTGGGAGAAGCCTATTTGATTACAATTTGCTAGAATACTCTATGTGCTTCACTTATATCTTTTGAGCTTGATAGTTTTTGCTCTAGTGCTTCACTTATATCTTTTAGAGCACGGTGGTGTCTTAATTTTGAAGAAATTTCTAGTCTCTCATGCCTCACTTATATCTTTTTGAGAGTCTTTTAGAATAGCATGTTATTTGCTATGGTCACAAAGTTGGTCCTAGAATGATGAGCATCCAAGTTGGGTATAATAAAAACTATCATAGAAAAAGAATTGGATGCTATGATCAATTTGATGCTTGATAATTGTTTTTAGATATAAAGGTAGTAATGTTAGGGTCATGCTAGTGGGTAATTATGACATTGAGAAATACTTTTGTTGAAGTTGGCAAATCCAGTAGCATCTTGGCATTATGGTAAAAGTTGTGTGACAAATTTGTTGCATGAGGTGCTCTTTTGATTGTCTTCCTTATGATTGGTAGTCGGGGACGAGCGATGGTATTTTCCTACCAATCTATCCCTCTTGGGGCATGCGTAGTAGTACTTTGCTTCGAGGGCTAAGTAGACTTTTGTAATAAGTATATGAGTTCTTTTTTACTAATGTGAGTCCATGGTTATATGCACACTCATCCTTCCACTTTGCTAGCCTTTATTATTACCGGCGCAACTTTCGCAGTATCATAAACCCTTTATTTACCTTCCTCAAAACAGCCACCATACCTACCTATTATGGCATTTCCATAGCCATTCCGAGATATATTGCCATGCAACTTTCCACCGTTCCGTTTACTATGACACGTTCCATCATATTGCTCTTTGTATGATCATGTAGTTGACATCGTATTTGTGGCAAGGCCACTTTCATAATTTTCATACATGTCGCTCTTGATTCATTGCATATCCCGGTACACATGGAACATTCATATAGAGTCATATCTTGTTCTAGCTTTGAGTTGTAATTCTTGAGTTGTAAATCCATAAAAGTGTGATGATCTTCATTATTAGAGCATTGTCCTAGTGAGGAAAGGATGATGAAGGCTATGATTCCCCAACAAGTCGGGATGAGACTTCGGACTTTAAAAAAAGAGGAGAAAGGCCAAAGAAAAAAAAAGAAAAAAAATGAGAGAAAAAGAGAGAAGGGACAATGCTACTATCTCTTTTTCCACACTTGTGCTTCAAAGTAGCACCATGATCTTCATGATAGAGAGTCTCCTATGTTGTCAATTTCATATACTAAGTGGGAATTTTTCATTATAGAACTTGGCTTGTATATTCCAATGATGGGCTTCCTCAAAATGCCCTAGGTCTTCGTGAGCAAGCAAGTTGGATGCACACCCACTTAGTTTCTTTCGTTGAGCTTTCATATATTTATAGCTCTAGTGCATCCGTTGCATGGCAATCCCTACTCACTCACATTGATATCTATTAATGGGCATCTCTATATAGCCCGTTAATATGCCTAGTTGATGTGAGACTATCTTCTCCCTTTTTGTCCTCACAACCACCACCATATACCACCATAGTGCTATGTCCATGGCTTACGCTCATGTATTGCGTAAGAGTTGAAAAAGCTGAAGCGCGTTAAAAAGTATGAAACAATTGCTTGGCTCGTCATCGGGGTTGTGCATGATGGGAGTATTTTGTGTAATGAAAATGAAGCATAGCCTAACTATATGATTTTGTAGGGATAAGCTTTCTTTGGCTATGTTATTTGATAGTACATGATTATTTGTTAGTATGCTTTGAAGCATTATTATTTTTATGTTTTATAAGCTTTTATTTTGAATCATTTGGATCTGAACATTCATGCCACAATAAATAAAATTACATTGAGAATTATGCTAGGTAGCGTTCCACATCAAAAATTTCTTTTTATCATTTACCTACTCGAGGACGAAAGCGTGAATTAAGCTTGGGGATGCTTGATACGTCTCCAACGTATCTATAATTTTTGATTGTTCCATGCTATTATATTACCCCTTTTGGATGTTTATGGGCTTTATTTTACACATTTATATCATTTTGGGACTACCTACTAACCGGAGGCCCATTATATTGCTGTTTTTTGCCTATTTCAAGTATTTGAAGAAAAGGAATATCAAGCAGAGTCCAAACCGAATGAAACCTTTGGGAGCGTGATTTTTGGAATGAACGTGATCAGGAGAGCTTGGAGTGCAAGTCAAGAAGCTTCCGAGGAAGCCACGAGACAGGAGCCCCCCCCCCCTGTAGGGCACGCCCCCTGTCTCGTGGGCCCCTCGAGGCTGACCACCCGATACTTCTTCCTCCTATATATACCTCATTACCACGAAAACATCCGAGGGCACCCACGAAACACAATTTCCACCGCCCGTAACCTTCTCATATCCATGAGATCCCATCTTGGAGCCTTCGCGGCACTTTGCGGAGGGTATCAACCACGGAGGGCCTCTACATCAACATCCTTGCCCCTCCGATGAGTTGTGAGTAGTTTACCACAGACCTACGGGTCCATAGTTATTAGCTAGATGGCTTCTTCTCTCTTTTTGGATCTCAATACAATGTTCTCCCCCCTCTCTTGTGGAGATCTATTCGATGTAAACTCTTTTTGCGGTGTGTTTGTCGAGATCCCAGGTGAATTGTGGGTTTATGATCAAGTTTATCTATGAATAATATTTGAATCCTCTCTGAATTCTTTTATGTATGATTGAGTTATCTCTGCAAGTCTCTTCGAATTATCAGTTTGGTTTGGCCTACTAGATTGGTCTTTCTTGCCATGGGAGAAGTACTTAGCTTTGGGTTCAATCTTGCGGTGTCCTTACCCAGGATGTAAAGGGTTGCAAGGCACGTATTGTATTGTTGCCATCGAGGATAACAAGATGGGGTTTATATCATATTGCATGAGTTTATCCCTCTACATCATGTCATCTTGCTTAATGTGTTACTCTTGTTCTTATGAACTTAATACTCTAGATGCGCGAGCGGAATTCGGTCGATGTGGAGTAATAGTAGTAGATGCGAGGCAAGAGTCGGTCTACTTGTTATGGACGTGATGCCTATATACATGATCATGCCTAGATAATCTCATAACTATGCGCTTTTCTATCAATTGCTCGACTGTAATTTGTGCACCCACCGTAATACTTATGCTATCTTGAGAGAAGCCACTAGTGAAACCTATGGCCCCCGGGTCTATCTCTTATCATATTTTCTTCCAATCTACTTTTATTTGCATCTTTACTTTTTGCATCTATATTATAAAATACCAAAAATATATTTATCTTATCATACTATCTTTATTAGATCTCACTTTCATGAAGTGGCCGTGAAGGGATTGACAACCCCTTTATTGCGTTGGTTGCGAGTTCTCGGTTGTTTGTGTAGGTGCGTGGGACTTTTGTGGAGCCTCCTCACGTATTGATACCTGTAGTTCTCGGCTGAGGGAAATACTTACGCTACACTTGCTGCATCACCCTCTCCTCCTCGAGGAAAACCAACGCAAGCTCAAGACATAGCATTGGGCAGCCCCCGGGTCGGGGATGGCGACGGTCGGGTCCGAGGCGATGGTGGCCGGGTCGAGCTGAGCAGCCCCCGGGCCGGGTTCAGCAGTCCTCGGGCCGGGTTCAGCAGTCCCCGGGCCGGGTTGAGGTGCGGCCGGGTCGTCTGGAACGTGGATGGACTCGGAGTCCGGCGATGGCTTGACGGACGGCTTCAGTGCTCGAGGGAGGCAGCCGGACGGGATGGCTTGTCGGGACGAAGGCGATCTTGGCCAGCGTGATGGTTGCTTCGTTCTCCGCGTGCGGGTCGTGGAGGAACTCGTAGCCCTCGAAGGATCCGGACAACTTCTAGATGAGGAAGCGGTAGCTTGCCATGTTGGAGTCGCGGGCGTCCCATTCGCCGAACCTTTCTTGCACCACAGTCCGGTCGCGTAGCACAGGATACGCCGGATGCCGAGTTCTTTGGCAAGCCGGAGGCCGTGCACAAGGGCTTCATATTCAACGACATTGTTGGAGGCGGCGAAGTGAATCTGGAGCGCGTAGCGGAGCCGGTCTCCCTTCGGGGACGACAGTACGATGCCGGCCCCCAGGCCGAGTCGCATCTTAGACCCGTTGAAATGCATGCGCCAATGCGTCGAGTCGGGGGGCGGCGGCAAGTACTGGGTCTCGGTCCAGTCGACGAGAACGTCGGCCAGGGCTTGAGACTTGATCGTGGTGCGGGGCTCGTAGAGGATGGTGTGGCCTGCTAGCTGGATCGCCCACTTGGCAACCCGGCCAGAGGCATCCCGGCACCTGATGATTTCTCTGATAGGCGCCGTGCTGACCACGGTGACGACGTGCTCTTGGAAATACTGCTTCAGCTTCTTGGCGGTGAAGTACACGCCGTAACACATCTTCTAGTAGTGCGGATAGTTCTGCTTGGAGATGGAGAGCACCTCCTTCGGGTAGTATTGGTATTTGGCGCTGGACGGCTTGGATCTTGCCCTTCTCTGGTCGCTCGACCACCAGCACCGTGCTGACCGCCCGCGAGGTCGCGGCTATGTAGAGCAACAACGGCTCCTTGTCGGTCGACGCAGCTAGGACTGGTGCGGTGGAGAGCATGCGCTTGAGGTCTTGGAAGGCTCGTCTGGCTTGCCGTTCCATTCGAACGGGCTCATCTTCTTCATCAGCTGGTACAGGGGTAGCGCCCTCTCGCCCAGCCGGCTTAGAAACTGGCTGACCGAGGCCAAGCATCCGGTGAACTTCTGGACATCGCGCAGCCGAGCCGGCTTGCGCATGCGCTCGATGGCCTTGATCTTCTCCGGGTTCGCCTCAATGCCGCGTTCCGAGACGAGGAAGCCGAGTAGCTTTCCGCCCGGGACGCCGAAGACGCATTTTTCCGAGTTAAGCTTGACCTTGTATTCGCAGAGGTTGGCGAATGTTTCCTTCAAATCGTCGATGATCGTGAGGTGCTGCTTGGTCTTCACCATGATGTCGTCCACGTACACGTGGATATTGCGGCCGAGTTGCGGCAGCAGACATTTCTGCATGCAGCGTTGGAAAGTGGCGCCGGCGTTCTTCAAGCCGAACGACATGGTGATGTAGCAATACGCACCAAAGGGCGTGATGAAGGACGTCTTCAGGGCGTCGGCCGGGTCCAGCTTGATCTGGTGGTAGCTGGAGTAAGCATCCACGAAGGACAGGAGCTCGCACCCGGCGGTCGAGTCGATGACTTGGTCGATCCGTGGGAGAGCGAACGGATCCTTGGGACAGGCCTTGTTGAGGCTGGTGTAGTCGATACACATGCGCCAGGTCTTGTTCTTCTTCAGGACAAGGACTGGATTGGCCAGCCACTCGGGGTGAAACACTTCCATTATGAAGCCGGCCGCCTAATGCTTGGCGACCTCTTCACCAATGGTTCTTCTCTTCTCTTCGGAAAATCATCGTAGGGGTTGACGGACAGGCTTGGCGTCCTTATGGACGTGAAGTTTGCTCGGCGTACTTCCTCGGGATACCCGGCATGTCCTTGGGGGTCCATGCGAAGATATCCCGATTCTCACGGAGGAAGTCGACGAGCTCGCCTTCCTATTTGCTGAAGAGGCGGGTGCCTACGACAACGTACTTGCTGCAGTTGGGTCTTCCGGGTTCAGCTTCACTTTCTTGGTCTCCTTGGAGGGTTTGAAGGCGGCCTCGTCGACCGGGTCCTGGGTCGGGATCGGCATGAGGCCCGGAGGCCTCGCCGAAGCGACGATCCGGTCAAGCTGGCTTCGCTCCTCGGCAATGACCAGCGACTCGGCCAACTTGGCACCGTCTCGGGTGCACTCCAGGGACTTGCGGTAATCGCCGGTGATGGTGATGAGGCCCTTGGGACCCGGCATCTTCATCTTCAAATACGCGTAATGGGGAACCGCCATGAATTTAGCGAGCGCTGGCCGCCCCAGCAATGTGTGGTACGCGTTGGACAGGTCCACCACATCTTACTAGATTGGTTTGCGTCGGAAGTGGCTGCTGTCACCGAACAGGACATCGAGCCGGACCCGGCCAATGGGAGAGCAAGAGAGGCCAGGAACAATGCCGTGGAAGATCGTCTGCGTCGGCTCCGGTCCTAGGCCTTGAAGCTGAGCTTGGTCATCGTGTCGCGGTAGAGGATGTTGATGCTGCTGCCGCTGTTGATGAGGACTCGGGAGAACTTGCATGTGCGTTGCGCGACGATGGTGGGGTTGAGGACGAGGGCGTAACCACCCAGACTCGGCATGACCGCCGGGTGATCCTCCCGGGTCTAGGCGATCGGGCGATCCGACCAATGCATGAACTCCGGCTTGGCCGGGACTGTTGGGGATCGTAGCAGAAATTTAAAATTTTCTACGCATCACCAAGATCAATCTATGGAGTCATCTAGCAACAAGAGGGAGAGGAGTGCATCTACATACCCTTGTAGATCGCGAGCAAAAGCGTTCAAGAGAACGGGGTTGATGGAGTCATACTCGTCGTGATCCAAATCACCGATGATCCTAGCGCCGAACGGACGGCACCTCCGTGTTAAACACACGTGCACGGGCCGGAGAGCGTCTCAGCCTTGATCCAGCAAGGAGGAGGGAGAGGTTGAGGAAGAGAGCTCCAACAGCAGCACGACGGCGTGGTGGTGGTGGAGCGACAGTACTCTGGCAGGGCTTCGCCAAGCTCTTAACGGAGGAGGAAAGGTGTTGGGGAGGGGAGGGGCTGCGCCTTTGGTGTGTTCTGCAGCCCTCACCTCGCCCCTCTATTTATAGGGGAAGGGGTAAGGGGGCCGGCCCCCTCTAGATGAGATCTAGAGAGGGGGCGGCGGCCTAGGGGAAGGGGCTTGCCCTCCAAGCAAGGGGGGCGCCCCCTCTAGGGTTTCCCCCCCAACCCTAGGCGCATGGGCCCAAGGGGGGGATGCGCCCAGCCCTCTAAGGGATGGTTCCCTTTCCTCTACGGCCCATGAGGCCCTCCGAGAGAGGTGGCCCCTCCCGGTGGACCCCCGGAACCCCTCCGGTGGCCCCGGTACAATACCGATATGCCCCCGAACTTTTCCGGTGACCGTATGACAACTTCCCATATATAAATCTTCACCTCCGGACCATTCTGGAACTCCTCGTGGCGTCAGGGATCTCGCCAGATTCCGAACAACATTCGATAAACACATACAAGTCTTCCTAATAACCCTAGCGTCATCGAACTTTAAGTGTGTAGACCCTACGGGTTCGGGAATCACGCAGACATGACCGAGACAGCTCTCCGGCCAATAACCAACAGTGGGATCTGGATACCCATGTTGGCTCCTGTAACGCCCGGATAATCTTGCTACAGTAATCCCATGCTAATCATGCCACGTCATCCCGATTACTATTGCTAAACGTCCGTTAGTTCAAACCGGGTCAAATTCAAATTCAAACAAATGTCAAACGGCAAAAGTTTTCAAATATTGAAACAAAATGTTCGGGCAGTGCCAAAAATGGCATAGTAATTATAGTAAAGAAAACACACATTTATAAAATACTTAGATGCCCTAAGTTGAATTAAAACAGTAAAAGAAAATAAATAAAAGAAAAGAGAAAAAAAACAAAAACAAAAGACAAAAAAAGAAGAAACCCCCGGGCTTGGCCCGGTGACCAAAGGCCCAAGCCAGGCCACCACGAGCCCCAGCCGGCCACTCCCCCTCCATATCCCCCACCCCGAAACCCTAACCCCCCCCACGCACACCACTCTCCCCACTCACCCCCCACTCGCTCTCCCCCTCCTCCCCGATCCAGATCGGATCGGGAGGCAAATCTCCATCGCCACTTTCGCCACGCCCGCTGGACGCGCCCGGCCGCCTCAACCCGCCGCGCCTCGGACCCGCCGTCCCAGCGCCCATGGGCGACCCCGCCGCCGCTCGGCGCCCGCCACGCCAAAGACGCCACCGCAGAACTGCCTCCCCATCGTCACCGGACTGCCGCCACCTCGTCCTCTCCCTCGTCCGGACCTCCCGATCGCCACGTCATCGCCTTGCCCGTCCCTCGCAAACTCCCCGTGAGCCTCGACCTCCTCCTCCTTCCCTTCCCTAAATGCGCCGCTCGCCCATAGCCTGCCTTGGGGCACACCCGAACCCAGCGATCGCCCGCGCCCGTCTGTCTCGGGCGCGTCTTCCGCATCGTCGTGCGCACCGCACCAACCGTCCCGATCACATGACGCGTGCTGCTCCCCGGCCGCGAGCTTCTTCGATCGCGGTCGTGCCCGTCGTCCCCGCCCGGGTGCGCGCCCCTTCCCACCTTTCGTCGAGAAGCCTCCGCCGTGCCAGCGCCCCTGTTAGTCACTTTGTCGACCCAGCCACGCCCACCTTTCGCTTCTTCCGGCAAGCGGTCGTGCGCCTCGGAGCTCTGCTCCGCCCCTGATCCCCGCCTCCGCCGCCGCAGCTTGCGGACCCCGCCCTCGGCCTTGTTGCCGCTGGCACTGAGGCCTCGTCGTCTGCCCGAGGCTGGTGCCGCTTCGAGCTTGGCCACGCCCGCGCCCGTCGTCGGGTTCGCCCTTGCGCCCGAACCGCTTTCGAGTGGTGCCCAACGCCCAGCGCCATTATGCCCCGGGGCCTATGACATCCAGGCCCCGCCGCGAAACGTTTTATATATAAAAACAGAAGAAAAAAATAAAAATAAAAATTAAATAAATAGATAATAATAATTAAATTAATTAAGTTAATTAATCACAATTAGATTAACCTAATTAACTGTTAGTTAATTAATCAAACAATGACAGCGGGGTCCACCCCCCTAATTAATTATGATTAGTTTAATTAATCTGTTAAGTAAAATGTGTCAGCGACCAATGGGACCCACTAGTCAGGTTGACTACCAACTCTCTGACTGGCTGGCAGCGTCGCCATGACATCATGCTAATGTCATAAATCTGATTTCGAATTTATTTAAATAATTAACTAAATTCCAGAAATTAATAAAATCTTTAGAAAATCATAACTTTTAATCCGTAACTCGGATTAAATTATTTTCAACATGAAAGTTGCTCAGAACGATGAGATGATTCCGGATACGCAACCCGATCGTCCACCACACCCCCCTAACCTATCAAACTCGCAACTTTCCCCCTCCGGCTCCGTCGCCCGAAAACGCCAACGCCGGGATCCTTTCCGGATGTTTCCCCCTTCACCAGTATCACCACATACCGTTAGGGCACGCCTAGCATCACGCTTTGCTTTGTCATGCATCGTCATGCATCTGTTTGCTTAAATATTCATTGTTCTTCCCCTCTTCTTCCGCTGAACACCGAGACCAAGCCTGCTGCTGCCAAATGCGACTACGGAGTTGTGACCCTCTCTCTTGCCGAGCAACCGGGCAAGCCCCCTTTGATCACCGGATATCGCCTACTCTTCTTTATACTGCTTGCATTAGAGTAGTGTAGCATGTTCTTGCTTTTACATTATACCTATCACGATGCATAGCCTGTCCTTGCTACTACTGTTGTTACCTTTACCTGCAATCCTACATGCTTAGTATAGGATGCTAGTATTCCATCTGTGGCCCTACATTCTTGTCCGTCTGCTTTGCTATACTACCGGGCCGTGATCACTCGGGAGGTGATAACGGGTATATCTATACTTATACATGATACATGTGGTGACTAAAAGTCGAATTGACTTGTGGAGCACCCATAAGTGGATCTTTGTGGCGGAGCGACAGGCAGGTTGAGGCGCCTAGGAGAGAGGTGGGCACTGGCCCTGATACGGCGTTCGCGGATACTTAACACGCTTAACGAGATCTTGGTGTTTGATCTCGAGTCGGCCATTTGGTCTATACGCACTAACCAACTACGTGGGAAAGATATGGGCACTTTCGGCGTCGTGGTATCGGCCCGAAGCCTTCGTGACGCCGGTGACGAGTGGCGCCGCCCGGATTGGAACGCATAAGCTTTGCTCTTGTATTAAGGGGCTAGTTACGCTTCCGGCCGGCGTTCGGCAACGTGCAGTGTGCTAAGCGATGGGCCCCGGAACCCCTGTCTTGCTTAGGTTTAGACCGGCGTCTTTGGCCTCTCTGTTGTGCCTAGGTGGGGTGTGGCGTGTTGATCTTCCGCGGCCGCATGACCCAGGAAAGTGTGTCCGGCCAAATGGGATCAAGCGTGTTGGGTTATGTGGTGCACCCTGCGGTGAAGTTAATCTATTTGAATAGCCGTGATCTTCGATAACAGGGCGACTTGGAGTTGTACCTTGACCTTATGACAACTAGAACCGGATACTTAATAAAACACACCCTTTCAAGTGCGAGATACAACCCGGTGGTCGCTCTCTCTCTCGGGGGTTACGAGGAGGGATCGCCGGGTAGGATTATTGCTATGTGATGCTACTTGGAGGACTTGATGCGCTCTGCGCTACATGCTGCAAAGGCGGAGGCTGCCGGAAGCGTAGTCTTGACGGGATTAGCTACCCCCCTCTTATTACGGCATTCTGCAGATTCGGTCCAACGCGATATGGCCCTTTCCACATATATCCATGCATATGTAGTGTCGCTCCTTGCTTGCGAGTACCTTGGATGAGTACTCACGGTTGACTTGTTCCCCCTTTTTCCCCCTTTCTGTACCCGGTTGCTGCGACTGCACGATGGAGCCCAGGAGCCGCATGCCACCGTCGATGGCGACTACTACACCGGAGGTGCCTACTACCATGTGCGGCGGATGAGCGACCAGGAGTAGTTAGGAGGATCCCAGGCGGGGAGGCCTGTGCCTCTTCGATATGTATCCCAGTTTGTGCTAGCCATCTTATGGCAACTTGTTTAACTTATGTCTTTACTCCGATATTGTTGCTTCCGGCCGGCTTCGTCTATGATCGAGCACTTGTATTCGAGCCTCGAGGCCCCTGGCTTGTATTATGATGCTTGTATGACTTATTTATGTTTTAGAGTTGTGTTGTGATATCTTCCCGTGAGTCCCTGATCTTGATCGTACACATTTGCGTGCATGATTAGTGTACGATTGAATCGGGGGCGTCACAGCTCCCACATGTTCCACGATGATCTCATCGAATGAACCACGATGTCGAGGATTCAAGTAATCCCGTATACAATTCCCTTTGTGAATCGGTACGTTACTTGCCCGAGATTCGATCGTCGGTATCCCAATACCTCATTCAATCTCGTTACCGGCAAGTCACTTTACTGCATCAGTAATGCATGATCCCGTGATAAACCACTTGGTCACATTGAGCTCATTATGATGATGCATTACCGAGTGGGCCCGGAGATACCTCTCCGTCATACGGAGTGACAAATCCGATCTCGATTCGTGCCAACCCCAGACACTTTCGGAGATACCTGTAGTGCACCTTTATAGCCACCCGATTCGTTGTGATGTTTGGTACACCCAAAGCACTCCTACGGTATCCGGAGTTGCGATCTCATGGTCTAAGGAAATGATACTTGACATTAGAAAAGCTCTAGCAGACGAACTATCTGATCTTGTGCTATGCTTAGGATTGTGTATTGTCCATCACATCATTCTCCCAATGATGTGATCCCGTTATCAATGACATCCAATTTCCATAGTCAGGAAACCATAACCATCCATTGATCAACGAGCTAGTCAACTAGAGGCTCACTAGGAACATGTTGTGGTCTATGCATTCACACATGTATTACGATTTCCGGATAACACAATTATAGCATGAACGATAGACAATTATCATGAACAAGGAAATAAAATAATAACCATTTTATTATTGCCTCTAGGGCATATTTACAACAGTCTCCCACTTGCACTAGAGTCAATAATCTAGTTACATTGTGATGAATCGAACACCCATAGAGTTCTGGTGTTGATCATGTTTTTCTTTCATGAAGAGGTTTAGTCAATGGATCTGCGACATTCAGATCCGTATCGCTTTGCAAATATCTATGTCTCCATCTTGAACATTTTCACGGATGGAGTTGAAGCGGCAACTTGATGTGCACTGGTCTTCTTGTGAAACCGGGCTCCTTGGCAAGGGCAATGGCTCCGGTGTTGTCACGGAAGAGAGTCATCGACCTCGGCGCATTGGGAATAACTCCTAGGTCGGTAATGAACTCCTTCATCCAGTTGCTTCATGTGCTGCCTTGAGGCTGCCATGTATTCCGCTTCACATGTAGATCTCGCCACGGCGCTTTGCTTGCAATCGCACCAGCTTACTGCCCCACCATTCAAAATATACATGTATCCGGTTTGTGACTTAGAGTCATCAGATCTGTGTCGAAGCTAAGCGTCGGCGTAACCCTTCTGACGAGCTCTTCGTCACTTCCATAAACGAAACATATCCTTTGTCCTTTTCGGTACTTCAGGATATTCTTGACCGCTGTCCGGTGTTCCATGCCGGGATTACTTTGGTACCTTCCTACCAAACTTACAGCAAGGTTTACATCAGGTCTGGTACCTGACATGGCATACATAATAGACCCTATGGCCGAGGCATGGGGATGACACTCATCTTTTCTCTATCTTACTGCCGTGGTGGGGCATTGAGCCGAGATCAATTTCACACCTTGCAACACGAGGCAAGAACCCCTTCTTGGACTGATCCATATTGAACTTCTTCAATATCTTATCAAGGTATGTGCTTTGTGAAAGACCTATGAGGCGTCTCGATCTATCTCTATAGATCTTGATGCCTAATATGTAAGCAGCTTCTCCAAGGTCCTTCATTGAAAAACACTTATTCAAGTAGGCCTTAATGTTGTCCAAAGTTCTATATCATTTCCCATCAAAAGTATGTCATCTACATATAATATGAGAAATGCTACTGAGCTCCCACTCACTTTCTTGTAAATTGAGGCTTCTCCATAAGAATGCATAAACCCAAACGCTTTGATCATTTCATCAAAGCGAATGTTCCAACTCCGAGATGCTTGCACCAGCCCATAGATGGGCCATTTGGAGCTTGCATACCTTGTTAGCATTCTTAGGATCGACAAAACCTTCCAGCTGCATCATATACAATTCTTCCTTAAGGAAGCCGTTAAGGAATGTCGTTTTGACGTCCATTTTCCATATCTCATAATCGTAGAATGCGGCAATTGCTAACATGATTCGGACGGACTTCAGCTTCGCTACGGGTGAGAAGGTCTCATCGTAGTCAACTCCTTGAACTTGTCGATAACCCTTAGTGACAAGTCGAGCTTTATAGATGGTAACATTACCATCCGCGTCCATCTTCTTCTTAAAGATCCATTTATTTTCTATTGCTCGCCGATCATCGGGCAAGTATGTCAAAGTCCATACTTTGTTTTCATACATGGATCCTATCTCGGATTGCATGGCTTCAAGCCATTTGTTGGAATCTGGGCCGCCATCGCTTCTTCATAGTTGAAGGTTCACCGTTGTCTAACAACATGCATGATTTCCGGTGACAGGGTTGCCATACCATTACGGTGTGGAGCGTGTCCTTGTGGACCATCGAAGTTCAGTAGCAACTTGATCCGAAGTACCTTGATCATCATCATTAACTTCCTCTCTAGTCGGTGCAGGCACCACAGGAATATCTTCCTGAGTTGCGCTACTTTCCGGTTCAAGAGGCAGTACTTCATCAAGTTCTACTTTCCTCCCACTTACTTCTCTCGAGAGAAACTCTTTCTCCAGATAGGACCCGTTCTTGGCAACAAAGATCTTGCCTTCGGATCTGAGGTAGAAGGTATACCCAATGGTTTCCTTAGGGTATCCTATGAAGGCGCATTTTTCCGACTTGGGTTCCAGCTTTTCGGGTTGAAGTTTCTTGACATAAGCATCGCATCCCCAAACTTTTAGAAAGCAGCGGCTTAGGTTTCTTCCCAAACCATAATTCATATGGTGTCGTCTCAACGGATTTAGGCGGTGCCCTATTTAAAGTATTTGTAGGCTGTCTCTGGGCGTATCCCCAAAATGATAGCGGTAAATCGGTGAGTAACATCATAGATCGCACCATATCCAATAGAGTGTGATTACGACATTCGGACACACCATTATGCTGAGGTGTTCCAGGAGGCGTGAGTTGTGAAACGATTCCACATTTCCTTAAGTGCGTACCAAATTCATGACTTAAATATTCTCCCCCACGATCTGATCGTAAGAACTTTATTTTTCGGTCACGTTGATTATCTACATCATTCTGAAATTCCTTGAACTTTTCAAAGGTCTCAGACTTGTGTTTCATCAAGTAGACATACCCATATCTACTTAAGTCATCAGTGAGAGTGAGAACATAATGATAGCCTCCACGAACCTCAACGCTCATTGGACCGCACACATCAGTATGTATGATTTCCAATAAGTTGGTTGCTCGCTCCATTGTTCCGGAGAACGGAGTCTTGGTCATTTTGCCCATGAGGCATGGTTCGCATGTGTCAAATGATTCGTAATCAAGAGTTCCCCAAAAGTCCATCAGCATGGAGCTTCTTCATGCGTTTGACACCAATGTGACCAAGGCGGCAGTGCCACAAGTATGTGGGACTATCGTTAACAACCTTACATCTTTTGGTATTCACACTATGAATATGTGTAACATCGCGTTCGAGATTCATTAAGAATAAACCATTGACCAGCGGGGCATGACCATAAAACATATCTCTCGTATAAATAGAACAACAATTATTCTCGGATTTAAATGAGTAGCCATCTCGCATTAAACGAGATCCAGATACAATGTTAATGCTCAAAGCTGGCACTAAAGAACAATTATTGAGGTTTAAAACTAATCCCGTAGGTAAATGTAGAGGTAGCGTGCGGCAATGATCACATCGACCTTGGAACCATTACATGACGCCAAGATCGTCACCTCGTCCTTCACCGGTCTCCGTTTATTCCGCAGCTCCTGTTTTGACTTACAAATATGAGCAACCGCTTTTGGTATCAAATACCGAGGAGCTACTCAGAATCTTGGTAAGGTACACATCAGTTACATGTATATCACATATACCTTTATTGTTGCCGGCCTTCTTGTCTGCTAAGTACTTGGGGCAGTTTCGCTTCCGGTGTCCGCTTCCCTTGCAATAAAAGCACTCAGTCTCGGGTTTGGGTCCATGCTTTGGCTTCTTCCCGGCAACTGGCTTACCGGGCGCGGCAACTCCCTTGCCGTCCTTCTTGAAGTTCTTCTTACCCTTGCCTTTCTTGAAACTAGTGGTTTTATTGACCATCAACACTTGATGTTCCTTTTGATCTCCACCTCCGCTGATTTCAGCATTGAAAATACCTCGGGAATGGTTTTTCACCATCCCCACGCATATTGTAGTTCATCACAAAGCTCTTGTAGCTAGGTGGGGCGATGGAGGATCTGTCACGATGACGCGTCATCCGGGAGATTAACTCCCGGTGAGACAAGCGGTGGTACAACCAGACATTTTGAGTATGTGCTCGCAGCGTAACCATTCTCCTCCATCTTACAATCAGTAGAACTTGTCGAAGACTTCATATCTCTCGACCCGGGCATGAGCTTGGAAAACCATTTTCAGCTCTTGGAACATCTCGTATGCTCTCGTCTTTGCTCAAAAGCGCTTTTGGAGCCCGGTTCCTAAGCTGTAAAGCATGCCGCACTTGAACCAGGGAGTAATCATCACTACGTGACGCGAGGGCATTCATAACGTCTTGAGTTGCTTTGGGAAAGCAGATTGCTTCACCTAGCGGTGCATATAGGACATATGCTTTCTGGCAGCTATGAGGATGATCCTCAAGTTCAGGACCCGATCCAGTATAGTTGCTGCCATCGTCTTTCGACTTGGTTTTCTCTAGGAACGCGTTGAAGTTGAGGGCAACATTAGCATGGGCCATTTGATCCACAAGACATATTGCAAAGATTTTAGACTAAGTTCATGATAATCAAGTTCATCTAATCAAATTATATAATGAACCCCCACTTAGATAGACATCCCTCTAGTCATCTAAGTGATACATGATCCGAGTCAACTAGGCTGTGTCCAATCATCACGTGAGACGGACTAGTCATCATCGGTGAACATCTTAATGTTGATCGTATCTTCTATACGACTCATGTTCGACCTTCGGTCTCTTGTGTTCCGAGGCCATGTCTGCGTACATGCTAGGCTCGTCAAGTCAACCTAAGTGTTTTGCATGTGTAAATCTGGCTTACACCCGTTGTATGTGAACGTTGGAATCTATCACACCCGATCATCACATGGTGCTTCGAGACAACGAACTTTCGCAATGGCACACAGTTAGGGGGGACACTTTCTTGAAATTATTATGAGGGATCATCTTATTTATGCTACCGTCGATCTAAGCAAATAAGATGTAAAACATGATAAACATCACATGCAATCAAATAGTGGCATGATATGGCCAATATCATTCTGCTCCTTTTGATCTCCATCTTCGGGGCGCCATGATCATCATCTTCACCGGCATGACACCATGATCTCCATCATCGTGTCTTCATGAAGTTGTCACGCCAACGATTACTTCTACTACTATGGCTAACGGTTTAGCAATAAAGTAAAGTAATTACATGGCGTTATTCAATGACACGCAGGTCATACAAAACATAAACAAAACTCCTATGGCTCCTGCCGGTTGTCATATTCATCGACATGCAAGTCGTGATTCCTATTACAAGAACATGATCAATCTCATACATCATATATATTTCATTCATCACATCCTTTTGGCCATATCACATCACAAGGCACATGCTGCAAAAACAAGTTAGACGTCCTCTAATTGTTTTTGCATGTTTTTACATGGCTGTTATAGGTTTCTAGCAAGAACGTTTCTTACCTACGCCAAAACCACAACGTGATATGCCAATTTCTATTTACCCTTCATAAGGACCCTTTTAATCGAATCTGATCCGACTAAAGTGGGAGAGACAGACACCCGCTAGCCACCTTATGCAACTAGTGCATGTCGTTGATGGAACACATCTCACGTAGCGTCACGTGTAAGGTCGATCCGGGCGCTTCATCCCACGATGCCGCCGAAACAAGATAAGACTAGTAGTGGCAAGTAAATTGACAAAATCGACGCTCACAACAATCTTGTGTTCTACTCATGCATAGAAACTACGCATAAACCTAGCTCATGATGCCACTGATGGGGATCGTAGCAGAAATATAAAATTTTCTACGCATCACCAAGATCAATCTATGGAGTCATCTAGCAACGAGAGGTAGAGGAGTGCATCTACATACCCTTGTAGATCGCGAGCGGAAGCGTTCAAGAGAAGCGGGTTGATGGAGTCGTACTGCGTGATCCAAATCACCGATGATCCTAGCGCCCGAGCAGACGGCACCTCCGCGTTCAACGCATCGCACGAGCGGAGAGGCGTCTCCAGCGCCTTGATCCAGCAGGAGGAGGGAGAGGTTGAGGAAGAGCTCCAATAGCAACCTGACGGCGGCGTGGTGATGGTGGAGGCGGCGATTACTCGGCGGAACCGCCAAGCTCTTAGCGGAGGAGGAGAGGTGTTGGGGAGGGAGGGCCAGCCTTTGGTGTGGTCTGCAGCCTCCCTCGCCTCTATTTATAGGGGAAGGGGAAGGGGGCGGCCCCTCTAGATGAGATCTAGAGGGGGCTGACCAGGAGGGCTTGCCCCCAAGCAAGGGGCGCCCCTCTGGGGTTTCCTCCCCCCAACCCTAGGCGCATGGGCCCAGGGATCGCCCAGCCCTCTAAGGGCTGGTTCCCTTTCCTCTCATTGCCCATGAGGCCCTCCGAGAGAGGTGGCCCCTCCGGTGGACCCCGGAACCCCTCCGTTGGCCGGAACAATACCGACACTACAAAAAAGACACATCCGTGACATTTTGGGCCGAACGAAAAAAAAATTTGTCATACATATGACACTTCTATGACGATAATTATGACAAAACCCGGTATCATCATAGATATGGTGGGCTCCTACTTCTATGACAAAAAATCATGACAGAAAATGGGCTTTTTAAGTCTGGCGGGCCGGAGACACAGCTGCATGACATTCTTTGGGCCGTCCATGGCCGGAAAAAACCGTGAAAGGTAGAAGTGAGGGGAGGAAAATTTTGGGGAGTTGCAGTTCACGGTGGGAGGTCGGGGCCTTGCCGACCAATGCGCAGCTTTCTCTCGTATGTACAGCTGTGTGGCGAGGTGTTCGCTCTAATCAACCCGAAAGCGAGGAGTTGGGATCTAATCAACCCGAAAGCGACAGACCTTTGCAGGCTACCGTTCATCGAACCCGGCGATTGATCGATGGGCATTAATCGAACCCGATGGAAGCGATTCGCCTTCGCTGCTGCTAGCTGAAGCCGATCGATTGGATGAGCGATGGCGTTGCGGGGGTTTGGATGAGCGGTGGCGGTGGTGTTGCCTCTGGATGAACGAGGACCCGTGGTGTGGAGGGCTGGATGAGCGATGAGCGGTGAGGGTGGCCGTGGAGGGGTGGTTGAACAGGACCCCGTGGTGTGGAGGGCTGGATGAACAGTAGACGGTGGAGGGGTGCCCGTGGAAGGGTGGTTGAACATGTTGGAGATATGCCCTAGAGGCAATCATGTATGATGATATTTCCTATGTGTTTATGAATAAAGATAGTCCTTGGACATTATCATTGATGTGTATCGGCAAGTGCATTG
The DNA here is from genome assembly GCA_021605145.1 of Aegilops bicornis. Classification (NCBI taxonomy): domain Eukaryota; kingdom Viridiplantae; phylum Streptophyta; class Magnoliopsida; order Poales; family Poaceae; genus Aegilops; species Aegilops bicornis. The sequence continues at coordinate 711,200,992 of CM038675.1, forward strand.
ACTTGTTTGTGGGACTATGCATTGTATGATGACTGTCCTAAAAGGTCCCTAGTCGAAAGGGGCCGTGTGGACGCCTTACGGTAAACTAGACTAGCATATGACACGGTCGATGGCTCGGTCTCACTAGCCATGGAGCATTGGATGCTAACCGGATAATATGGACTTGGAAAGGTCTGGTCGGATTCGACATAGTCGGATCCGAGTCGAGATAAGGTCCGAGTCGGACAGACCCAACTATGAGACGCAACGGCGATATGTCATCTGTGAGTCTCTAGTACAACATACGTTCTATGTCCTAAGACCTGAGGTGGCGCATGTACTCGAGATGGTGATAGACTTGCTGGACCGACCAAGCGCTACTCCGTGGATCGGTAGTTACAAAGGTAGGTTTCTGGTTTGTCCGGCCCCATGCTTTCATGAGACATGGTCGAACAAGATGGGATTGCCCCTCACGATCAGGAGAGATATACTCTGGGCCCTCGTGTGATCTCGACCAGGAATAGCATGGCCATGCGACAAGGATTATGAGATAATCCGGATAGTGGTGATATCACGGAGCGAGAAAGAGGTCGGGTTAGCACAAGGATGACAAGTCTGCGCCTTGAGCCCGACAACATATATCGTCTTGACAAAGGAACAGAAGTGTGACACGTTATGCTGTGTTCGCCTAACCAGCTTCATCGTCGCTTGGTGGTCGGCACGCCTTGCTAGAGGCCGCTACCAACCGTCTGGTCGGAGGTGATCCAATCGTGACCAAGCCGACTTGAACCTAAGGGGTCAGCGCTTAAGGGAAGGAACCTCACGAGGTCGGTTCGTAGGACACTGGTCAGGTGTGATCCAGGCCCGGACTAGGAACTTGACCGAGTAGACTTTGGGCTTTAGGGTCCGTGCGAGGCCCAAGTGTTGAGGCCAGCAATGACGCCTATATAAAGTGGAGGTGCGGCACACTCGGAAGTGAGAACGCCTGCCTCGGGAGGCGTGATCGCTTGACCTCGGGGAGGTTGATCGCCCGGCCTCGGGAGGTTGTTCGCTTGACTGCGACTAGGGTTTGCATGTGTTGCGAATAGCCACCTCCACTCGCCGCCGCAGGTGTGATCGGACCTAGCAGTCCGCCGCCCGCAGCGTTCCTCCCGCACGCAGCGGATACCGTTAGAGGCGGTGCACTTGCGCGCCGCTCCCGCAAACTTCGTCACGTGGGATCGAAGACGACCGGCGCTCGAGGTAGATCGAGCGAGGAGGAGGCGATCCACGCAGACGCGCTGCCCTAACTCTTCTTCATTTGCACGGCACGCTGCTGCGTCTAGTGGTAACGAACTGTTATCCATCTCCCGTAGCATGTTCCTGGATGTTCTGCGTGTAGGAATTTTTAATTTGCAGTCGACGCACCCTACCGTGGAACCCAACAGAACAGTAGCCCGTGGAGTAGCGCGCGGTGGAGGCTGGATGAACAGGAGCCCGTGGAGGCTGGAGGAGGTCGACGGTAGCCCGTGGAGGCTGGAGGAGGTCGACGGTGGAGATGAACAATATCCCGTGGAGTCCGGTTTTGCGGTACGCCACACCCCTCCCGATGAACAGGACCCCCGTTTCGACCGAAGCGCTCCAACACAGGTCCGTTTCGTCCGTTTTGCGGTACGCCACACCGCTCCCGATCAACAGGACCCCCGTTTCGACCGTAGGAGGTCTGTTTCCTCCGTTTTGCGGTACGACACACCCCTCCCAATCAACAGGACCCCCGTTTCGACCGTAGGAGGTCCGTTTCCTCCGTTTTGCGGTACGCCAGACCCCTCCCGATGAACAGGATCCCATTTCGAACGTGGCCGGTCGAACACAAGGCCGTTTCCTCCGTTCTGCGGTACGCCAGGCCTCGTTTCCATCGCCTGTTCCGTCCAAGCCCTCCCGATGAACACGACGACGCATTCCGTTCCGACCCAGCCGGTTGGCTCCCGCAGCGTTCGCTGCCTCCCGATGAACACGACGCATTCCGTTGCCTCCCCATGAACACAACACATTCCGTTGCCTCCCCATGAACACGGCATCGATGTTGTTTCTCCGTTCACCCAGCCATGTAACGTGAGCGCGAGTAAGCGTTCAAGACCCTGCCCGTATGTACGTGCGTGGCCGTATTTTCTTTCTTGCACCCTCACCACCGTATGTATGCGTGTACATGCTACGCAGCGCCTACTACTACGACACGCGGTAGCGCCTCTACATCGACCAGTATATATATGTACGTACACGTTCGCCACCAGAATGACAACGCTACGTACGCTTCGACCAGGTGGGTCCCGACTGTCAGGCACTTCCTTGCGTGCGAAGATGTAGCTGGTGGGTCCCAGCAGTCAGGGGGGCGAATTGTTTTGTTTTTTTTTGCCCGGACGCACTTCCTTGCATGCGAAGATGTAGCTGGTGGGTCCCAGCAGTCGAGGGCTTAATCGCTTTTGTTTTTTGCGGACGCACTTCCTTGCGTGCGAAGGTGTAGCTGGTGGGTCCCGTGATCGGCGGAAATGTTTTTTCGTGAAATATGGTGGCCCGTCCGGTGGGTCCCCGCTGTCGGTGGAGGAATAATTATTTTATGCGGCGTAATAAAGGAGGCACTTCTTGCTGCGGCCGTGGACCCAGTATCGGCCTCTCCACATCACAGTCCACGTCCGATGGAAGCCGTTCATGACCACGTTGACCATGCCGCGCCGAGAGCACCAGGCGTTAGACGCACGGCGAGGCCTAGGAAGGGATGACGCGAGCCGGGAAGACGCGGCGATGGATGCCCATGCGTGAAAGTATGAGGGTTCACTTTCGTTAAGCTGCGGTGTGAGGCTGCCATCGCCGCAGAATAACAGGGGGTGTGGGTGAGTAGTGGGATGGCCTGGCCAGCGGTGGGAGTAGTAGGGGGCGGTGAGGCCTCCACAGATCGCAGCCGCCACGGGAGGCAGGAGCACGAGGCACGACCGGGCGCTGGTTTGGGCGGCCGGAGCAAGAAGACCAGAGGTTGAAGAAGCACTACGCCGTTGGATGGACATCGTCTGACGGTCCTTTGGAGCTAGAATCATGCATATTGACTAAGTTGACAAAGCCCTCCATCCCCGTCAACTTAGTAGGCCCACAAGTCAGCCTGCCACTATACTGGGTCCCAGCTAACGGGCGGAGTATTCATTTTTTTGTGTGTAATAAGGAGGCACTTCCTTGCGTGCGAAGATAGCTGGTGGGTCCGAGCTGTCGGTAATGATAACGTTTTTCGTGAAATACAGAGGCCCTTCGGTGGGTCCCCGATGTCGTGGGAGGAATCATTATTTTGCGGCGTTATAAGGAGGCATTTCCTTGCGTGCGGCCGTGGACCCAGCTGTCGGCCTCTCCACGTCTGATCCACTTCAGATGCATGTCGGTCGCTGACCACGCTGACCAGGTTGCCGCCGAGAACACCAGAGGCGGTGGACGGCGGCAAGGCCTAGGAAGGGAACGACACGGGCGTGGAAGACTCAACAGCTTGTTTCCACGTGAGAGAGTACGATCAACGAGGGTTTACTTGGTTAAATCTGCGTCATTTGGAGAATAACGGCGGTGTGGGTGAGTAGAGGGATGGCTAGGCCAGCGATGGGAGTACTGATTAGGCGGTGAAGGCTGCTTGGCAAAGACACTCCGGCCGTGGGGAGGAGGAGTGGAGCAGTCCACTTGGCGCTTGTTTGAGCGGCCGAGCAGAAGAGCGAGATTGAAGAAGCACGACGGCAGTTGGATGGCCATCCAACAAATCCGCTTGTGCGTCAACCTTTTTTAGGAAAGCCTCAAATCTGTGGAAAACAAACATACAGCCCATCTGCCATTATTTCTAATAATTTATAGCCCATTTGCTAATTCTTAAGGTGTTTTTTGGAGCCCATATTCTTTTGTTAGCATTACAGCCCATATTGTGGCCACGGTTAAAAAATTATCTGAAATTTTGCATATTTCGGTGCGGTCTGAACTATTTTTAATCCTGAAATTTTGAATCACATTCAAACTGATTTTAAAAATAAATGTATATCAATATAAAATCCAGCAAATTCTCCATGCATAAAAATTAATGTAATTTAAAATCTCGAAATGGAAAAAAGATATTTGAAACTAATTGCCAGTTTGATGTGTTTTAAAAATGTACAGCCCATTTCTCATTATCGATGGGCCATTTTCTTGGCCAGCAATTAATGAAAGCTCTCCTCGCTCTTGAAAGATTTGTAGCCCAACAGGCGACAAAGCGACTTACTTGGCAAATAACAAAAAAATCTGGGCTCGCCGTGGACCCATTGTCGGCCTCTCCACATATAGTACTCTTCGATGGAAGTCGTTCCTCTGACCACGTTGACCACGCCGCGTGGAGAGCACCAGACGAGATGGGATCGACGGCCAGCCTAGAAAGGGGACGACGCGGAGCCGGGAAGACGCGATGGAAGCCGGCGCGGAGAGGAGTACGAGGGGTTCACTGGTTCGGCGTGGTGTGAGGGCTGCCGTCGCCCGCAGGGCCCGGCCATGTGGGAATAGTAGGGGCGGTGAGGCCTCCATGATATACCTGACCCGGCCACGGAGGCAAAGAGACATGAGCTACGGCGGCGCTTGGTTTGGGCGGTGAGCAAGAATACCAGAGGTTGAAGAAGCACTAAGGCCGTTGGATGGACATCGTCACGGTCACTGAGCTAGAATCGTTTCATATTGACTAAGTTGACAAAGCCCTTCGTCCCCTGGCCAACTTAGTAGGCCCATTAAGTCAGCCTCCCACCAAGGTGGGTCCCGGCTAGCGAGGGGAGTATTCATTTTTTATACGTAATAAGGAGGCACTTCCGGTGGGTCGGTGACATTTGGGGGACATTTTTTTGCGAAATCGGTGGCCCGTCAGTGGGTCCCAGCAGTTAGGGGGCAAACATTTTTTCGCAACATACGGTGGCCCGTCCAGTGGGTCCCTGCTATCAGTTGGAGGAATCATTATTTTCCGCGTAGAGGCACTTACTTGCTGCGGCCGTGGACCCAGCTGAGACTCTCCACTTATAGTATACATTCGATGGAAGTCGTTCCTTGACCACGTTGACCTCGCCGCGTTCCGTTGCATGCATGCGTCCATGGGCGTGGTGCGTCCCCCTTGTCGACCTCTCACGTCAAATCATCCTCCGATGACTCTCGTTGTTGATGACCACGTTGACCACACCGCGTCGAGCGCACTCAGACCGGAACGAATCGGAGATGGGGAAGACGGAAGCGTTGGAGTCGCAGATGGAGGAGTGGGAAACTTCACTTTGGTTTGGGTGCGCAACACGGTAGCCTGCATGATGCACGGGAGACGGGGAGCAAGAACGAGAGGTTGAAGAAGGAGTACGGCTGTTGGATTAACATCCAGCGGTCTAGCCGCTAGAATCATTTGTTGATTAAGTTTACAAAAGCGTGCGTCTGCGTCCGCTTAGCAGGCCCACAAGTCAGTCACCAAATCTAACGGGTCCCAGCTGTCAACGGGATGAATAATTTTTTTTGCAAAACAAGGAGGCACTTCCTTGCGTGCGACCATGGACCTCGTGGGTCCCGTAAATCGAGCTCTCCACATCTGATCCTCTTCCGATGACTCGCTTTGTTGACCACGCCCGAACACGCGGCGCGGAATGACAGCGAGGCCCGGACGGGAACGACTTCGGAGATGGGAAAAGCGGCGGTGGAGTCGCAGATTGAGAGGAGGAGAAGGGTTATAACTGGTTCTTTTTTGCGGCGTGGGGCTGTAGTCCGTGGGAGAATAACGGGGAGGTGTCGAGGGTGGAGGATAGCACGGCCGGCGGTGGTGTAGCGCTAAAATGACAAGCGATAAGCAGAAAGCCGCTAGTTACCAAGGCGGATCCCGGCGGTCCCAACGGCTGGAGGAAGAAGACGAGAGATTGAAGGTGCATGCCTACTGTTGGATATAAATCCAATGGTCATGGATGACACAATCATTTGTTGACCAAGTTGACAGCATACATGTGAGGCTTTGACCTATTGGCCCACATGTCGACTGCAAAATGTGGCATATATTTAACCCATGTTTTCTAGAATGTACAGTCCATTTGCTAGGCTGGGTGAACAAATAATTTCGCGTCAATCAGGCCCATTTATATTTTCTAAGAAATCCCAGCCCATTTGCACTTCCTTGAAATACACGTATTAGGGTGGGCTCGTTATATATATAATGTTATGTTAGAAGGAGCAATTAATATCAAAGAATAAACCCGAGAGAGGAACATTATATATATATATATATAATTAAGAAATTAGCGAAGTTATTGCTCAAAATAAAAATGAGTGCGTTATTATTAAATTGGTCCTTAAAATCTCCATGAGCTTTTGTAACGCAATCACCAGGATTTTCCTTGCCTGTGAGTCAAAAACAACCAGGATTTTCCATTAAACATTTACTTTTATAAGTTAATAACACGTGGGTTGTTTCTATAATGTATATATAAGTCGCTATAAAATATACGATAATAGTAATAATATTAATATATATAATGTGGTTAGAAGGGAAAACATAAATTGGACACAGCATTACTTTTATAAGAGACTCATGCGTTTTATATACCCGACAAGAGGGCATACTAACAAGTTCACATACAAATACAATGTAAAAGGTAAACATTCATATTAAACTCAGGTTCACGGGACACGTTCATACACTAGTAGAAAAAGGGTCATACGTGAAGCACATTAGTGCCGGTTTGAATTTGAGCCGGTACTAATGTATACATTAGTGCCGGTTCGTGGGGCCGATCAATAGCACCGGTTCGTGGCGAACCTTTAGTACCGGTTCATGCCACGAACCGGTACTAAAGAGGCTGTGTCACCTAGCAGTCGAACTATGGCCCCACCATCACCATTTAGTGCGGTTCGCACACGAACCGGTACTAATGAAGTTGTGGCAGGATGTTTTAATTAGTCCCACCTCGCCTCCCCTAACAAGCCTTTACCACCTTAAATATGTTATTTCTCAAACTATCATAAGCACTTGGTCTTCATTGAACTCTATGTGTAGAATTTGTGGCCTCAATATGAGTCTTCATCGGTTTATAAATCGTTGATGACTCATATTGACAATTCGCATTGTACACACAAAGATCATTGATGATCAAAGTATTTTTGATGTTATATGATCATATTGACAATTTAGGCTGTAAAGAAATATAAGATCATGATGTAAATGCTCTTATATTTTTATGCTCAAGATGCACCATTCAAAGCGACGCCATCAACTTTCAACTATTTCTGCCTTCATTTGCTATTTTTCATGCATTCAATGATTTTTTGAGAACTAAATGACCTGAAAATTGAAAAAGCACTACAAATGAACTCTGAAAAAGTTGAAACTTGGCATGGTATCATCATTTCACCCACATAGATTGTTCAAAAAAGTAGAGAGGGTTACGGCAAAAACTGGATGCACTTTGTTTACAAAGTGGACAATCTCTTTCGCAGTATTCAGGTTTCTGACGAAATTAAACTCATCAGTTACAAAGGCATTTCATTTTTTTAAACTTATTACAACTCCGCATTTTTGTGCGTTCAAGATGCACCATTCAAAGCGACGCCATCAACTTTCAACCATTTCTGCCTTCATTTTGCCTCCAACCGGGTACTAAAGGGTGACCAGATTACTCTGATTGCTTAGAAGCTATTTTTTAGTCCCACCTCGCCAAGAGAGAGGGACTAGGAGCGGCTTTATAAGCCACGAGTGCGAGAGGCGATGAAGAAGAGGCTCAATGCTCACGTTAAAGCTTGGCTTCAAGCCTTGCGGAATATGGTAGATTACTTGCAGAGCTATGCGCATGCGATTTACACTATTCTAAAAGGCTTGAAGCAAATTAACGAAACATTGCACCTCTTTTTTAATAACTTATTACAACTCCAGACTTCTTCTGTTATGGCAAAAACTAATTGCACGTCGGCATTTCTTTTTTTTAACCAGATGAAAAACTACTCAGAAATAAATAGAACAAAATAAATATAGCAGAAAAATTATAAAATAGAAGGAAAAATTATAAATATAGCAGGAAAAATTATATTTGCTATTTTTCGATCGTTTACAAAATGACCGTGAAATTGAAAATCACTAAAAAATGAAATATGAAATTTTTGATTTTTGTCAAACTAGATGAAAAAATAATAACAAATAAATAGAAGAAAATAAATATAACATAAAAGAAAAAACTATACAAAATGCTACACAGAAAGATATAGAAGAAAAAATAGCAGAAAAGAAAAAAACTACAAAAAATTTGGGGCGCTGCCTGTGGGCCCTGCTAGGGCCACAAGAGTGCAATCTGAGCCTTAAAGGCCCAAGCAGACTCACAGGCGTGTGGCAGAATTTAGGCCCGCAAGCCTCGCTATATAGAGGAGTTCGAAGAGGTAGCCCGCTGGGTTTATAAACCAGTCGGGCTGCCCTTCGGCCTGGCGAGGTGGGACTAAACTTTGGGGTTGTGTAACGAGGGCCTTTAGTACCGGTTGGTGGCTCCAACGGTATTTGAAGATCACCCTTTAGTACCGTTGGAGCCACCAACCCGGTACTAAAACTGCTCTTCCGCCTCTTTGCAGCCTTTAGTAACGGTTGGTGGCTCCAACCGTACTAAAGGCTCACCCTATATACAACAGCACTTACGTAAATTTCAGTTACATCTCCCCACTTCTTTCGACAACCTTCTCTGCCGCTCCGTCGTCGCCGCCCGTCGCTTCGCCGTCGTCGTCGTCGTCGTCCCCGCCGCCTTGCCGAAACGCCCAAGGCCGTCGTCGTCGCTGCCCGCCGTCCGTCAGATCTCTCTCTCGCGTGCCGGCCGCGCCGCGTCTGCCCGCCAAGGCATCTCGTCTCCTCATTGCCGCCCGACAGACAGATCGTCGTCTTGGCGGCTGGCCGCACACACACACACATATATATACCACACACGCGCACACACACACACACACACACACACACACACACATATATATACCACACACGCATGTTAGATGAATTAGCTAGCTAGATAGAAAAATTGTCGAACTAGAGATTAGAACTAGTTCAATAATTAATATAACTAGTTTATTTTTAGTAAGAAAATTTAGGTATATGAGATTTGAACTAGTTCAATAATTAATATAACTAGGTTAATGAGTTTTTTGTTTATTTAATTTTTTATATATTTTGAGTTTATATAAATGTTAGATTAATGTCTAATGTTAGATGAATTAGATTTGAACTACTTAGAAAGTGTTTAATGGACTTAGTTAGAACTAGGGAAACTTGTTTATTTTTTAGTAAGTACTACATTATTCTATTTATAGTAAGTGCTTAGTAGTTGAACTAGTTGATTTAATAAAACTGGTTCATTTACTATAGAAGTAGTTTATTTTTTAGCAAGAAAATTAGTAAAACTGGTTCTAGCTGTCTTGGCGTGTATTAGTGATAATATTCATGTACGGACACATGGAGATGATGTAGTTTTTCTTATTGAATGCTCAAATTGGAGAGCACTATGCAAGGCATATGCATATGATTAGTTGAATAATAATGATCTAATTTAGTCTTTTGAATTATGAGCATTATAGGAAATGTCATCATCGGGAGGACGAAAGTCTCCTGGGAGTGCGATGGTGCCCACGGACGATCGAGGTGAGTCTGACAGGCCTCACACGGGCGATGGTCGGCGCTTGACGATTAAGCTCGAGGAGACCTTCGAAGTTGAAAGCGATGCGCATAACGGCGACAAGTGTTTTTTTCATAATTAAGCATGACTTCAACTATTTGAGCGTGTAATTTTCATCTTTTACAATTCGAGTATAGTTAATCCCATGCCATGCAAGGCGCTATGTCTTGGAGAGGATGGATTTTGAAGACCATGAAAATTTTGAAACGAAGAAAATTCACCTAAGGACCCCATCATGATGTGGATTTTGAAGTAAAGTTGTATAATCTTTGAGGCGTAACCCATTTTGGTTGCAAAATTGGGAAGCATTTTGCAAATTGTATGGTTTTGATGAGGGTATGCTTGTCACCATGGATCTTGGTGATCCTGAAATCGAGCAAGACAATATGGACATTTGGGTCCTTGTTGATACTCCTCCAGTTCTACCGCTTATGTGAGTTTCTCAAACATAGTTAATTATTAATAGAACTTATATTGTTCATTTCAAAATAGTTGACAGCTTATTTCCATTGACAACTTATTTTGAGGTATCAAAGAATGTGCAGAAGATGGTAGATAGAACTTACTACACCGATGGCTCTGAGTTAACTTACAAGGAAAAACTCATCTGGTTGGATTTTGTAATGATATTGAGAATTACAATATCTACAATCGAACTCCTCAACATTATGGTCAATACGTGCCACTAGTGCACGTGTTGAACTCTGATAACTACCATGGAGATGCCAGTAAGTTTTATTACTATTACGACATCCGTGCATCTTTTTGCATACTTCTAAAACTAGTACATCATTGCTAACTCTGAAGTTATTACTATGTTTTTCAACAGATAATCCCAGAGGATTGTGTGCCTCATTTGATGTATCGAATGGCGGCACCTTAGTGTTTTGAACATATATCCAGGTCATCCTACTGAATCTCAATTGTCCATACCGGATTTCTAAAACAAGTGGAGACATGACAATCAAAGGATGGAAAAAATGTATGGACGATCGTAAGGAGCTTCTTGGAAGCAAAAGGAAGCGAGGCGCAAGAATTGGAGACAGGATGATCTCCATTCTTCATAATGGAGAGTCGGGGTCTATATTGTTTTATGCTATTTTTACCTTAAGTGTGTTTAGGTCCCATCCTACGATCATCGATGATCATGTGCTAAGAACAATTATGTAGGGTTCGGTTCGATGACTATGAGGATGATGATCGTATGACTTATTATTAATAACGAGTAGAAGTTGTATGATGATGCTTGATTAATTAGCTAGTAGGACTTGTTATTATATATGATGATGTATGATGCAGCATGCATGAGTTATTATATATATATCTGCGGGTGAAACGAAAAAAGAATTAAAATGGAAAACACAAAATTAAATGAAAAAGAAATCATAAAACCAAAACCCCCAAACATTTTAGTACCGGTTGGTGTTACCAACCGTACTAAAAAGGGCTCCCGACTCGGAGCTGCCTCGTGCCACGTGGTTGGCCTTTAGCATCGGTTCGTCTTTGAACCCGGTACTAAAGGGGGGCCTTTAGTGACCACACTTTAGTGCCGGTTATGTAACCGGCACTAAAGGGCCTTACGAACCGGTGCTATTGCCCGGTTCTGCACTAGTGATATTCATAGCCAACATTCACTATCAACAACTCAAAAGATTCATATATACACAAGCTCAGCATATCTATGCATCCAAATGATTGATAGATCACATGACAATATTCATACATAATTCACAAAAAGATTCAGATATACACATGTTCAGTATGTTTATGCATCCAAATGATTGGGATCACAGCCAATATATGATCCATGGACGAACTTTAATTACCTAGGGTGCAGATTTGGTAAATGGTGTTCAATCGGAGGTACATCTTGCTAAAATTAGTTCTTGTACGAGTAAACTCTTGAGTACATAAGAGGCGTACGCATAATCTGAACTTTGCTTGTAGGTTTATCCTCAAATAGTGGCCTCGTGTCGAGGGAGGTTTGAGCAACTTGGCCACTACTTTCATCCAACTAGTTTCTTGGCTCATCTTGGTCACAGATCTCGCCAAAATTCTACATTGCGAGGCGAGAAAGGAGGCGGTTGAGAAAATGAACCGCCCAAATTTTTTGTGCGATTCAACTGAAATGGAGCATCCTTGGCGTCTTGACTGATTAATTGCCGAGATGAATATACTGGCGTCAACCAACTTGTGCGGAATCTTTAGACTCCATGCCATATAGTTCGCTACCATATGTGCCGATAACCAAAAGGCACAAGTTGGGACCAAAGACTGAATTTGCATTTTTTTAGGGCTATGCACCAAGCAATACTTTTAGCGTTTACTCTCCTAATACTTGGAGTTTGACTATTGGTTGACGCCTTGCTGATACTCGAATGAATATAGGCACTACTTGTCAACATCGTCTCGTGATAGCCCTTTTCGTAAAAGGGTTCTGCCAGATTCTAACGTCTGGATATAATCCAACGCTATTACTTGAGTTTCTTGATTTTCCGACAGATTTCAATCTTCTTCTTATGTGCTTTGTGGATTTCATGTTGTCCTTTGAACTCTTAGCCTTGGCAATCACTGTTTGAATGTCACAGTTCATAAGGACAGCCGGCACTGGTTTATCAACCACCGGCAAATCCATCAAAAGCTGTGAGTTTTGCTTTGACGCATGATGTGTCTAATGTTGTGAGTTCTGTTTCCATAGTCGATCTGGTTGTCTGAGTGAACTTTGGAGTACATAGCGGCCAACATAAGTACCTATCCATCCCGATCATTTTGTGCGATTCTACTGAAATCACCCGATGTAATGATTTGCCCTGCGAAGTTCAGGCTCCAAATTACTACTTTATGAAATCGGCAAAGCGGTAGCACAATACCAAATTACCAATACATATAGCGAGCACAATAATCAAGATAAAGACCAGTACCAACCTGTGTGAGGTAGCATATCAATTACTATTTCCTTTGACTGAAGCCAAGATAAGCCATAGCGGTAATGACAAAGAAAGGAAGAAAAGAAAGTGGAGATTAGCGGTGACGGGAAAGGACGGAAGTATCCGAGGCAATGAAGCACCCAAAGTTTTTTGTGCAGTTCCACCAAAAATCGAGCATCCCTGTTGGCACATATATTGAGAGAGTGAGGTTACTTTGTAATAGTGGGACTAGTTGATGAAGCATACACTAACAAATAGAAGCACCCTCATTATCTTAATGGGTAAAGTTAGCAACATAGTAGTCTTGCTTAAAGAGAGGTATTAGTCTATTTAATCAGTGCCAATTAGCTCAACTCAAGACTCAAAGCATTGCCATTTATCATAGGTTGCAAAACTTTAACATGCAAAGATAAAGGAGTTTCTCATGACAAGAGATACGATACACTAGTAGAAAAAGGGCCTATAGTCCCGGTTGGTGAGGGCCTTTAGTCCGGTTCATGAACAGGACTAAAGGGTCGATACTAATACCCTCGCCCTTTAGTCCGGTTCTATCGAACTGGGACGGATGGCCTCCACGTGGCTTTGTCCCATTTGAGCCAGGCGGGGAGGGCCTTTGGTCCCGGTTGGTGGCACCAACCCGGGACCAATAGGCATCCACGTCGGCATTTCTTTAGCTCTGGTTTTTGTTTTTTTTCAAAAGGGGGGTTTGGGGGGTTTTGGGGGTTAATGTAGGTGTTTCATATATTGTGCTATAGCTAGCTAATTAATAGAGAAAAGTGTCCTTTCTTTTGTCCATGCTTGGTCGGCCTTCATTACTATACATACGTAAAGAGAGGACTAACTAGACATGCTAGCTAGCTAGTAATTAAGCAAACAGAAGATCGTCATGAACATATATGCATACAGAGAAAAGTGATATCGACCACCTCTCCTTCTCCGAGAGATTGGTTGAACAACAAGTTCTCGTATATCTATCCAACACTACCTGGCTACATATATACAATAATTATCTTTTACAATACGGAATAGCGTGGTCCACATAGTATTCCCCGCCTTCAGCGATCACATGGTCAAGAAAGAATGCCGCCAATTCCTCTTGAATTGCTCGCATGCGATCACTGTGCTAGGAGTTCATCTCGCTTCCGAAACATCTAATTTTAAGAAAGGGGTCAATATATATATATATATATATATATATATATATATATATATATATATATATATATATATGTATGTATTAATGAAACTCAAAACAAATGATGTTAATAAAATAATATTGTGAATATTTTATTTACGCACTTCAAATTGTTTGTCGGAGTAGCCCTCTCTCATGTGTCGGTGTGGCGGATGGACTGTAAACGTAGTATCCATGTAAATCATTCCCTTGTTCCTGCCAACCACTTTACAAAGAAATGAGGTCAATCAAACCCGATAATGAGCAAGCACATGCTAAATGGTATTGATGAAACTAGCGCTTGAATCACTAGGAGCTGCGCGTGGAATATGCTACTTTATAGTACTTACTTTGTGGTGTCTAAATTGCAGCTTCTTCGGTAGTCCCGAGCTTTTTGGTGAATTTTCCCAAGCCCTGCCATACAAAGAAAACAATTACTTGATATCGTAAATGAACAAAGTTCTTGATATGGTGGATAATGATCGATTTAACTTACTTCTCGAGCATTTCACCATTTCCGCATACTCCTTGGGATCTTTTTCGCTCTAGTCTAAGGCAGCTTACTACTCCCTGCTCAAGCTTAATCTCTAGGAGAATATAGTGGAACCTGCGCATTTGCATGCATAACTCATCAATATTACATTTCTATAACCTGGACTAAATAAGGAAACCGAATATGCCACAAGACAAGAACACTCACGTGTAGTTGTAAGGAAAGAGTATTGTATTTTTGTGTTCATTTATTTCCAACGATCGTAGTAAGTTGGCCTTGGTTTCGGCTGACACGATATTTAACCTCATTTGCATCTATGAGATATGTGTTAATGAACCCAATATCACCCACTTGTTTTTTCTTCATTTACTGCGATCTTCAATCTGCATAATATAGTGAGGATATTTATAAATACATGCAATGAAAGAGCTGGAGTTATATAGAGATACTTAATGACGAAGTAGTACTACTTACGTATTAAAGAGCGGTGACCGTTGCTTTATCGAGGGCCAATTGATTGAAAAACCGATAGAACTCCTCAAATGGAATAGGCAATGTTCAATTCCAAGGAGGTCATGCTCCTTTTTAACTCTCACATACAAAGTATTCCTCCCTCGGACTCTTTTGCAGGTTTTCATGTACCAATCATGCAATCTTCGTGATCATCGTTGTTAGAGAGCTTTCATCTTTGACGAGAGGCTTCCTGCATCGTATCTTTGTATCTCGCACCTCCAAGAAATCAAATTGTACATCGTCAGGCGTGTAATCTTGAGGATTGCCATAACCGGGCACCATCCTCGGATCGACGATGTCGCTAGCAGGCACCTTGAGCGAGGGGCACGATTGCTTCGCTTGTTCGCCGAGCTGGGCAATTTGTTTCCCAGCTCGTCGTCCTTTCATCCTTTGATCACCGACAAGCATTTCCCGATCTCTCCGCCGCAAATGCCTTTCAATAATGCGCTCATAGTTGCCTTTTCGGAGACTTGGGTGGTTTTGTCGGGGCAGCGAAGTGCGCTTCGCTTTGACCGGATCTACCTTCTCCTCCGGAGGTGGATGTCTCTTTGCTTTCAACCCTTGAAACCAGTCATCCACTTGATGCTGCGCGATCTTCGCTTTCCTCCTCGCTCTCAGACGGTAACTTCTCCGGAGTCTTCAGAGAAGGACCGAATCTGATTCTCCTCCCGCCTTTGGCTGTACCTGCTAGACACCGCAGAAGCGAGACGGGCGGATGTCTTCTTTCCTTGCTTACGGCGGAGGAGAAGGACTACGACGCTACCGGAGCAGCCGGAGCGGGCGTGGCGGAGTCTGCTTCCGCCCTTGCCGACGAGGCGGAGAAAGAAGGAGGCTGGCTGCCAGACACGCGGTCACGGCGGAGAAAGGAGACGGAGTGCCGCCACGCCGGAGAAGAGCCGGCCGAGTGCCTGACTGCCACTCACGGAGGAGGAGGCGGTGGAGGAGGCGGAGTGCCTCGATCACTTCGGCCGGAGGAGGAGGAGGAGGCGGAGGCGTCGATTCGGAAGGTTGATGAGATCCTTCCGCCATAGGCATGGAGTCTCTTGAGCGGAACCCAGCCGATACTCCCTTCACCGTTAGGGTGGTCAAGCCGAGCTCCTCAAATCCCTCCGTTATTTCATCGACCATCACCTTAGCATATCATACGGAATCGGCGGCGGTGAAGGAAAAGTTGAGTCGAGTTTAGTAGGATAAGCAGAATAACAGCCGCCTTGACCTTCAAATTGCTCCATTGCGCCATAAGGTGGCAACTTTCAGCATCAAGTGATAGCATCCACGGGATAGCCGGCATGAGGCAAATCAGGCATCTTTGCTACTGGCTGCCAGCTCGGTGGAAGCCGCTGCTTCTCCGTTGAGATGGCGGGGTAACCGGGGAAGCTTGGCAGGTCGTTTGTTGTGATCTGCTGCTTCGTTCCTCTTCTCGTTCCTCTAGCCCCATTACCTTTCGTGCAGCGCTATTGAAGCTCTGCTCCAGCTTTCTTCCTCCTCTCATGGGTTTTGTAACCCCCTGCGTCCGGAAATCCGGCCTTCCACAGAACGGAGCTGGCGTGCCTCGTGTCCGTCGAGTGCTCAGATTCCGAGGCCATTGTGAGCTCGTCCTTCTCCCCATGCAGAGCGAACTTCCCTTGCTGCGGCCGCCGATATAATGCTTAAGCCTCTTGTTGGTATGTCCAATTGTTCGTCCGTCCAAATGCACTTCCCGTTATAGGGTCCAAGGATCCGCCGCCCCGAAGAACCAAGTCCGACAGCGGTGCGGCGATTCATTGTCTCGGGTTCGATCCCTTTATCAAGCGAGATCATTCTCAGCCTTGGCCCACTTAGGCCGAGCTATGAGGTAGCCACGACCCCGTCGCGATGGTGAAGCTTCTTCTTCGCAGCATTTCTCTTGTTTATCGGCGACATCTTTTTACTCTTTTCCGATGTCTTGTAGGCCACAAATGCGGGCGATCATCTACGATCTTCTCATATTTGCCCGTGAATTCTGGTGTCTCATTTTTTACGACATATGTATTGAGGTCTTTCTTCCAATTCACGAATAGTTCTGCCATCTTCTTAAGAGCAAAAGACTTGATTAATGGCTCTATTCGGGCTTCTCCGGATCATCCTCCGGGCGGTAGTGTAAAATTTGACTTCAGCTCGGTCAAAGATCATTTTTACGCATATCATTGACACAAGACACCTCGTGGTCTTCGTTCTTAGGCTTATACCATTGGTGGATGCTGATCGGGATCTTGTCGCTAACGAGAACCCTTAGCGAGCAACAAATGCCTTCTTTGTCTGGTAGGGTTCAATCGGTTGGCCGTCATCATGATTTGTATGATCTCAAACTTTTCATCCGAGCTCAACTTTTTCTTGGCCTCGTCTCTTTACCGAAGTTGTGCTCGATCTGGAGGGCTAGAAAAAGAACAAAGGCGAGAGTTAATTAATATGTGTACATATATACCAAAACAAAAGGCGAGAGCTAGTCGTACGAGCTTAATCTAATATATATACTGGCGGACTCGGTTTGGTCATCACGGAGCCGTCCTCACGGTCTACTTCTTCACCCTCTCCTTCTTGCACCAGCATTGGGTCATCAGACCATATGTAAATCATAGCCATTTGCTTCTTCACCCTCTCCTTCCGGACCATCGTTGTCGTTGAAACATCATCGAGGAGGCGGCATCACTTCCGTGTGCGATTATGTCCCTCAACAACGCTTCTTATTAACCGTCTCGGGGGTGTCCATAGTTTCTACAAATATTTACAACATGGCAATTATTATTCAAACATGACAGATATGGATATATTAGTGCCAGCGTAGAACTAGCTAGCTAATCACAATAAGGAATCATATTAGTGGCCTCGACGCTACTTCTCTAGGGTTTGGGGTGGCCTCGACAACGCTTCAAGGGTTAGGGGGTGGCCTCGAGCGCTTCAAGCTAGGAGATGCGTAATATGGCACCCCACGTGTTGAAGCTTATCGGGAGGGGTCGGCGTTGAAACCAGTACATCTATGTCCCACAAGTGGCGTGGGCATCGACGCCCCGTGATGAGGTAGGAGGTCGTGGATCGCCCGAGCGGTCGAGGGGTCAAGGGGTCAAGATCGCCCGAGGGTTGGGAGGTTGCCCTAGTGTCAAAGGATTCAACAAAACCATTTCTTCATCATTAGGCGAATGTGAGGTGCATGATGGTGCGAAGCTCTCCAAAGTTGTTTTGGAGCGGAGGTCGAGATAGGATAATTAAGCTTTTTGGTACAAAGTTCAGCAAAAGGCAAATTATCCTATCCGACTCCATTCCATTTTAACTTTGGAGGACTTTGAGACCATCATGCCATGGTTACTCCGGCTAATGATGAAGCCATGAATTTCTTCAATACTTTGACACTATAGGAACCCGACCACGAAACCTTCGACCCTTGACCCCTTAACAACCCTCGACCCTCTACCCTAGTTCCCACCCTCGACCCCTCGGCGATCCTCGACACCCTCGTTATATCGACAACGGCCTTAACATACATATACATGGGAAAATAATGTTATCTAGGGGAGGCGGTATTTGCACCCCCCTCGTGTCAAAGTTTCTTCTTTCTCCTCTATTCCTTTCTTTCTTCTTCTCCTCTTCTTTTTCTTCTTATCCCTCGAGAAAGGAAAATAAGGAAAAGGAAGAAAAGAGGAAGAAGGAAGAAGGAAGAAGAAGAAAAAAAAAGAAGAAAAAAAAAGAGGAGAAGAAAAAATAGAAAAAAAAATTCTATTTTCTTCTTCTCCCTCTATTCCTTTCTTCTTCTCCTCTTCTTTTCTTCTTTTCCTCTCATTCTTTTCTTCTTCTTCTTCCTTCTTCCTTCGGATCCTAGAACCCTCAGAACCTCGACCCTAGAACCCTCGAACCCTAGAACCCTCGAACCCTCGAGCCCTAGAACCCTCGAACCCTCAAACCCTTGTGCCTCCGAAACCTCGACCCGGCCTCGGCGACCCTCGACCCTCAAAACATTGACCCTCGGAAGCCTCGGCGACCTCGACCCCTCCGTGGACCCTCCTGACCCTCTAGCCTGGTTCAGGCCGTGACCCCTCAAGATCCTCGACACCCTCGTTCTAGATAAAAAGAAGAAGAAGAAGAAGAAGAAGAAGAAGAAGAAGAAGAAGAAGAAATGAGAAGAAGAAAAAAGAGAAGAAGAAGAAATAAGAAGAAAAATAGAAGAAAAAAGAGGGAGAAAGAAGAAGAAATAGAGGAGAAGAAGAAAAAATAGAATTTTTTGTTCTTCTCCTCTATTCCTTCTTCTTCTTCTCCTTTTTTCTTCTACTTCCTCTTTTATTTTTCTCCTCTTCTTCTCCTTCTTCCTTCTTCCTATTTTATTCTTTTCCTTATTTTCCTTCTTCCTCATGACCCTAACTCTAAACAGTACAACTTCCTCGACGCCCCCGCCTCTCATGAACAAAATAAAATCTATGAATAAAAAACATCATATTCTATGAACAAAAACATCATATTCCATCCACATCGATCCATGCATACATCATATATATGATCATATCTATGAACAAAAAAATTCATATGATCATCTATGAACAAAAAACATCATATATATATGCGTAAAAAAAACATTAGATCAACACATATGCAAAAAAAGCATCATACATATATCCATACATCAATATATATATACATGAACATTTATGAAAAAAAGCATCACATCTATGAAAAAAAAAAAAATCATGGCGTGAGGCAAGGGGGCAGTGGCAAAAGGTGCGCTGGGGCTCACTGCAGGGCGGCGGCCAAGAACGGCGTCATGCTTCTGTCGGGGTCACGAGACAGTAGGTGGAGGCAAGCAGTGGGTAGGGGAGGCGTGAGGCGACGGCGAGGTCGTGGGAGGCGCTGGATTTACGGCGGTCGCCAGGTGGGCGGGCGAAGCGGACGGGCTACGAACAATTAGGCAGGTATTTGCCAAGGCAGTAGATGCGGTGCGGCGAACAGCGACGGGCGGGGCAGTACGGCGGCGACGAAGCGGCGCGGCTAACGGGCGTGGCGACGCGATGGTGACGACGGGCGTGGCGACGGCGGCGTGGCGGCGGCGGGCAGCCTGGGGCGCCGGGCGGCCGGGCATAGGGGCGCTGCGCTGCGTATGCGTGCTCGGGACGGGCAGGGCACGGGCGGCGGTCAAGGTGGGCTCGGGCGCAGGCGGGGCACGGGAGACGGGGATGGCGGGCGGCGACGGGCGACTACGACGAGGAGCGACTGATTTGGCAACTGGCGGCGGGCAACCGGCTAGGGAGGTGAGGGAGATGTGAAATTTTCACAAGTCCTGGGTTATATAACAAGGGCATTAGTCGGTTCGTGGCTCCAATCAGGCTAATGCCTTTAGTCCCGGTTGGTGCCACCAACCGGACCAAAGGGCGGGAAGCGGCTGACCTTTGGTCCCGGTTGGTGGCACCAACCAGACTAAAGGCTGCAGATAGTCCCGGCTGGTGCCACCAACCGGGACCAAACCTGTCTTGCCCAGCCAAATGTTTAGTCCCACTCGCTAGTTGAGAGGGAGCCGCACCGGTTATAAGGTGCGGTCGGCTCCCTCTCGAGCTCCTCTCTAAAGCAAAGCTTTGGGCCTAACTTAGCCATCTTTGCTCAGACTGGGCCCTTCATGGCGAACTGAATCCTGGCCCATAGGGTTTCTAGTCGATTCGGGCCGTGGGGCCCGATGGGTGGTACTTTTTTTGCTTTATATTTTATTTCTTTTTGCTTTTAGTTTTAGAAAAATATAAACTTTCTATTAGTGCCATTAGTTTTAAAATTTGAAAAACACTTTTTTTGTTTTTCTTTGTTGCTTTATTTATTTTATTTTGTTTCTACTTACAACAAAATACTTATTGTTGCTATTTTATTTTTTTTTCAAGTTCTTTGTTTTGTTTTACGCATTATTTATTTTCTTTTGGTTTTTGCTTTATTTTTTTAATTCTTTTTGCTTTTAGGTCAAAAATTATAAACTTTCATTAGTGCTTTTAGTTTTAGAAAAAATATAAACTTTCTATTAGTGCCATTAGTTTTAAAATTTGAAAACACTTTTTTTGTTTTCTTTGTTGCTTTATTTATTTTATTTTGTTTCTACTTACAACAACATGCTTATTGTTGCTATTATTATTATTTTTTTCAAGTTTTTTTGTTTTGTTTTCTGCATTATTAATTTTCTTTTGGTTTTTGCTTTATTTTTTAATTCTTTTTTTGCTTTTAGGTCAAGACAAAATTATAAACTTTCTGTTAGTGCAATTTGTTTTAGAACAATTATAAACTTTCTGTTTGTGCCATTAGTTTTATAAAATTTGAATTCTTTGAAATTTGTGTGAATCACAAGTTTGTGAGCTCAACAAGGCGTGGGACGGGCTTATAAACCGGTGTGAGCGCCCTTCGGTTGGCGAGGTTTTCAAATTCATAGTTTTCAAATGAACTCGAAAAAAGTTGGCATAGCATGTTCATGAACAAAAGCGGACAATGGTATCATACTTTCGTGTGTTACAAAGTTGGCATGGTATCATCATAATAGTTATGGAGAAAGTCTTCACTTTTTCTTCGCTTGTGTCGTTGCTTATTATTGTAGAACCATGGATAATCTTCGCCGTTTATCGAGGATGCTTGGTCGACCTTGACTTTGAAGGGAATTTCATGAAACTTTTCATACTCTTGAGACATGTCTGTCTTGCCCTCCACTCCCGGGATGTCCCTTTTCTTGAAAGAACTATGTGGCGCTTTGGCTCATTGTATGATGTATTCGCTTCCTTATCTTTTCTTTCTCGTCTCGTAGACATGTCCTTCACATAGATAACACATGCCCACATCATTGGCTAGGGCGAACGGTTCGTCGGTGTACCCAAGATTTTTCGGATCCTTTGTTGTCATTCCGCATCGTGGGTCTACCCTGCACCCATACTCTGATCAGATTGACCCACTTGCACTTAAACAAAGGGACCTTAAAATCTACTCCGTAGTCAAGTTCCCATATGTCTACTATGTAACCATAATATGTGTCATTTCCTTGTCGGTTCTTTGCATCAAAGCGGACACCGCTGTTTTAGTTGGTGCTCTTTTCATCTTGGTCAATCGTAAAATGTATTCCCATTTATCTCATTATCCTTTCCAAATCATTACAGTCGAAGATGGTCCCTGGACAACAAGTACAACTCATCACAAACAGTGTTGTCACCTCACGAGACGTGTTTCCAACCAACCGCTGAAAGTCCCGATGTGTTCACATGTAATCCGCCGTCAGACCGCCTTTGCTCAAGGTGTTTGGAGCGCAGATCGTTCTTGTGTTCATCGACATACGGGGTCACTAAGGTAGAGTTCTCAGAATCTGTAGTGTGCTTGAGACCAAGAATATCCGTCCTGCATATTATTGAGTCTCTTCCAAGCGTGCCTTTTCGATCAGTCTCCCCTCATACCGCTAATTTAGGAGACCTATCTTATTAAGGCCGGGAATGAAGTCAACACAAAACCGATGACATCCTCTCGCTTGATGGCCCATGGAGATGCTTCCTTCCGGCCTAGCACGTTACTGAACATATTTCTTTAGGACTCCATGAACCTCTCAAAGGGGTACATATTGTGTAGAAATCGGGCCAATTTAATGACAATCTCGTCCTTGGGTCCTTTGCAAACTCATCCCAGTACTTTCTCTCGATTTTTCTCCACTGCGACACTGTCGTGGTGCTCTCAACTTCCGTCTTTCTTCACGGTCCTCACTGTGCCATCGCATCAACTTGGCATGCTCTCCGCTTACGAGCAGACGTTTCAACCGTGGTATTATAGGAGCATACCACATCACCTTGGCAGAACCCTCTTCACTGGAGGCTCGGGCCAACATCACCAGGGTCATCTCAAATGCGATCTTATACCGCAATGCACATCGCGTACCGGGCATGCGTTCAGATCCTTGTAGGCACCACGATGAGAGGATCTGATCATTAGGGCATGCATGTATCTTCTCCACCTCCAATCCTAGAGGGCATACGACCTTCTTTTGCTGCGTAGGTCTTGTCGGGCAATTCGTTATCCTTTGGAAGCTTCTTCTTCATTATTTTCGAGCTTCTCAAATCCTTTATCGAGCATGACATTCTCTGCCTTCCACTGCAGCAATTCGAGTACGGTGATGCAAGGCTTTGTGTTGCCATCTTCGCAATTAAGGGGTACAACCCTTTTTGTGATCCTCTAACATGTCTGATCGAACTTCAGCTTCTCCTTTGACTTTCGCATTGTGTCCTTGCATCGACAATGACCCGCGGAGATCATCATCATGGGGCACATCATCTGGTTCCTCTTGATCTTCGCAGCTTCGCGTTCGCCAGCACCATCGTGCACATCGTGCGGTGCATCTTGATGTTCGATAGCATCACCGTATTCAGGGCACATAGTTGTCATCGTACTCTTCTTCCTCGCCGTCTTCCATCATAACCCCTATTTCTCCGCGGCTCGTCCAAACATTATAGTGTGGCATGAAACCCTTGTAAAGCGAATTGGGTGTGAAGGATTTTTCCGGTCGGAAGTAAGACTTCAGATTCCCACATATAGGGCATGGACAACACATAAAACCATTCTCGCTTTGTTTGCCTCAGCCACTTGAGAGAAAAGCATGCACGCTCTTAATGTACTTTGAGGTGTGTCTGTCACCGTACATCCATTGCCGGTTCATCTGCGTGCATTATATATAATTAAGTGTGTCAAAAATCATTACAGAACATCATGAATAGATAATTAAGTGACCAAATTAATAGAAGTTCATCATCACATAAAACCAAAGTACATACATAGTTCTCATCTAACAACATAAAGCTGCAGAGAGCATCTAAATTAATTAAACCATACATTGAAACTATGTAAAACATTTCAATGTGAAAACAAATACGATCATAATGCGCAACCAAGGTAACAACTGATCCAACGGCATAATGATACCAAGCCTCGGTATGAATGGCATATTTTCTAATCTTTCTCATCTTCAAGCGCATTGCATCCATCTTGATCTTGTGATCATCGGCGACATCCATAACATGCAACTCCAATATCATCTTCTCCTCCCTCAAGTTTTTTTATTTTTCCTTCAAGAAATTGTTTTTCTTCTTCAACTAAATTTAACCTCTCGGCAAAAGGGTCGGTTGGAATTTCGGTTCAACAACCTCCTAGATAAATAAAATCTATGTCACGTTGGTGGCATAATTTTCATAAACAATAAATGAACCAATAGTTATGAAAAGATAATATATACCACATCAGAGATCATAGATGCGACGAGGGCCGATTTCCGGGCGGATACCAAAACCATCGCACTATATAAGATGCAATAATAAAAGTAACAAAATAATACAAGTAAGAATATTTTCCTTTCGAGAAAGAAGATAAGAACAAGAGGCTCTGCACGGTGGTGTTTGGCGATGAGATCACGGCTGGTGATCGACGCAAGGGTGAAGACGGGATTGGGGCGTGACTGGACTGCCTAAACCTAGACAAATATTGAGGAAAATGGAGGTTGGAGGTCGAGCTTGGAGAGGAAAGCTTAAGTAGTGTGGCTCGGGCATTTCATCGAACACCTCATGTGCATAGGAGGTGAGCTAGAGCACCACAATGCCCCCCTGCCCGGCAAGAGAAAAAGCAGAGCAATGGAGTGCTCTGCTCGCCCAGCAGAGGTATATATAGGTAAAGCACTATTGGTCCCGGTTAGTGGCATGAGCCGGGACTAAAGGGAAGCCATTGGTCCCAGTTCATGCCACGAACCCGGGACCAATAGTGGTGGGGTTCGAGGGCAGGACCATTGGTCCCGGTTGTCGTCCCTCCAACCGGGACCAAAAGGTCCTGACGAACCGGGACCAATGGCCCACGTGGCCGCCGCCCTCGGGCTCCTGAGCCGGGGCAAATAGCTCCATTGGTCCCGGTTCTGGATTGAACCGGGACTAATGGGCTAAACTGCCCTGGACGATAGCCCCTTTTTCTACTAGTGATACAAGTAGAGATGACAGCAAACTAATATGGATGAAGGCCTTAGGCCCGTACCAACCTGAGAAAAAAGCTTATTCATGTAGTCCCATAAGAGATGATAAAGCACTCACTTTGGAATCACACAATAGTATATATTTTTGTGCACTTCAAATGTATGGTTGAAATCACTCTTGTTTACTAGTGCTTTGGGATTATATCGAAGATTATCAAGAACTTCCAAAGAAAGTTAAAGCAATCGGGCCGATATAGTTCATTGTAGTGTCTTGTGTAGTTCCACTAAAATGTATGATTGGCACAACATGATCTCTGTTTGCACAAGTAGGAACAAGGTGAAACCTTCATTATCTTAGTGAGAAAGGATAGGAAGACATTAGCATATTACTCAAACAAGAGCATCAAATTCATGATGGACAATACGCAAAACATTGCCTCATTGAACCATTGGCAATAAATTGACATGCAAAACAATAGCACTATTATGTCATGACACTAATAATATTACCTCCTGCTCCACCACATGATTCACCTCCATAGACAAACATACACACGCATACGATTCAGCATAGGGTCCTACTAAAGATTTGTTTAACTCCAACAGGGAAAATTAGGCAAGAATAAATTAGTGGTACTTAAGTACTCCTAATTAATTAAGTGAAGACAATGAAGTGGAAGGGCTCCACTGGAGGATCATCTCACATGTAAGGTAGTCGCTGCGGAGCCCTTTGAATGGCCTCGTCGAGGCCTCACAGCTTCAACAAGATCTCCTTGGCAATCGCTTATTCTTCTTCTTCTTCCTCTTCATGCTCTGCTTTCTCTTTCTCCTCACCATTGGTGAAATCAAGTACATGATTGGCCTTCTAATTCAGAATTGGTTTTTGTCGGTGAGGGAGTACAAGTGTACTAGTAGCAGCATTATTTTCTCATGGCGTTGGAAAATAGAGATGAACACATGCATTAAATATCATTCTTACCTATAGGAAGGTTATGGCGCCTAATATGGATGATGAGGATTGGAACACAGATCTCCCTTTGTGCAGTTCCACCAAAATGAACCAATTGTTCCATTCCGACATTCCAGCTTAAACAAAGACAAAAGTCACTTCTTTAAGAAGAGTTTTGTGCAAGGCACCAAAGTCTACAACAAAGAACTGTGTGAATTGGATATCCTGTTTGCACAAAAAAGGCACAAGAGGAAACAAATGTCGAGTCTCAAACAATTACAGGAAAAAACATTTGGCTAAACTTGTCATGGCTTATAACAGTGGCATGGCTTCATTTTTACCAGGACATTAGATTAAGAACAATTTGAGACAAGGTGCACCGCAGTCCAAAGCACCATGCACGTAAACAGGGGCATAAAGTGGTGATTCATAGTTTTTGCCCCGAGAAACAAACATCCAAGAAACATATCCTGGGTTGGTCCCATTTTTGTTCACTCTAGCCACCTACTCCTATGTGTGGATAGCAAATCTAGTCCCGGTCATACCACTGCAGTACAACGTTACCCCTATATTTCCTTTTTCGACCAAGAGACCGGTTGGATGACCCAGTCTGTACTACTTTCACCCCTTTCCTTCCTGCTTGTACCAAGTCCGATGTACATACTAAATTCCCCACCCCCACTTTATTTCTTGTTTGAACCAAGTACAAGATTCGACTCCATGAAGTAGCTTTACCTCTAATAATAGAAGAAAAAAATGTGACGTTGGACCATCCGATCGAGAGGGGCTGAGAGGTAGAAAATGATGCACATGCAATGACGTAGCGAAATGGGGAAGTAGAGCTAAGCGGTTTGAATGAAGATATACCCGAAGGTCGTCGGGATGTGGATAGGTGGGCGGCGGAGGCGGATCCGCCTACGTGCAACGATTTAATCGGAGGACCTCCCCGCCACGGCGCTCGGCCGTAGATAATGGTGCGTCCCGTGGTGGGTCTCCTCCTCATTGCCGACGACGGCCTAAACGCTGCTCTCCTCCCTTCACCGCGGAGGGGATACGTCGAGATCTGTAACCAGCGGTGAAGATAGAAAGCCAGTGTTTTTGAAGGGAGAAAGACAAAGTGTTACTACCCCTATCTTGTTTAGATCTCGAGAGGATGAGAGTGTGTGAATAGAGCAGCCCTAGCAAGCAAGCGCGGAGGCTCGCCTATATATAACTAGTGGGGTAGTTTTCCTTTTTCACTCCATCAAAACAATCGCTTAAAATTGTGTACTACTACATGCCAGTGTCGCGGTTTTTTAGTTGTTGATTGTTTTTGAGATAGCTACCCGCTTGTTCCAAGTGGTTTTACGGTGTGCCAATGTCGCACTTTTGTATCGTTCAAGTCCGGTACTACAAGTACCTCCATTAAATGAACAACCATCCCTCAGTAAAAATTGTGAACAAGCCCACGGCTAAAATTAAGCGGAAACGTGGGTTGCCCCAACATGCATTATTATTTCTATTTTCTACTCCCTCCGCTCCTAAATATAAGTCTTTTTATTAGCCACACCTAAAGGCAAGAATTTTTTATTAGCAGTGAACCCCACATGTCATAGACACAAAAATTGTAGCAAGATTCCCTTAGGCAAGCCAAAGTGTGTCTAGCAATTTGAGCAACTCAGGTTAGGCAAGTGCGGCAAGTGTGGGAAAAATAATGTGGCAACATAAGACAAACATAGTCACAATCCAAACAGCCCCGTAATTTTCTGTGACATGCATGAGAATTTGGTTAGTTAAATTTCTAGTCAAAATTTGGCAAGGTGCATCAAATCAACACATGCAAGTATCAAAAGGAAAGTCACGGCATGCATGCATGCATTGTACTCCCTCCATTTCCAAATATAAGTCTTTTTAGAGATTGCAACAAGTGACTACATACGAAGCGAGAATATGTTCATCTTTACATACTGAAGTAGCTCATTTGAAATGTGTAAAAGACTTTTATCGAGTGTAGTGCTTTGATGTGTCGCACAACTCATACAAGACCGAGAAATTTGATTACTCGGCGCCTCTCCCTCATGAGACGAGCTCAGGTGCCTTTGCTTGACTGCCTTTGGCTGACATGGTGGGCCAACCACCTGTTGGGCCCACTCATAGACGCAAAGGCAGGAGCAGAAGTAGAAGCTTCGCTATCGCCATCTCTCTCCCGAGCGAGGTGGACGGACATGCAAAGTGGATTCGACATCGAGAAGTAGGGAGTAACATCATTGTTCGCCTTTCTCAAAGAGGCGAAGAGCCAAGCGCAAACCGAACGTGGCGATTCTAACGCCGCATGGTGCAGTTCCTTGGAGTACTAGCCAGGCTCTTGCATGAGACAAAATTGCTATTCTTTAACAATTAAACTCCATTATCCATTGGTTGATACTCATTCTCAGATAGGTCCACGCGCTTAGCACTGCTTTCCTCCTGGTCACCAATGTTTATTTGCTAATTAATAGCATTCCATGCAATGAACTAGCCATTGCAAGTCATTAAAAGCATGCACACCTCTCATCTCTTATTGGTTGATACGTATGTCAAGAAACAAGAAACAAGGTAGAAATTAATGCACCGCGCCTAAGTGTTTTGGGACTATTTGGTTTTCGTAAGATGACTTACACACCTAGATGGAAGGAGTAGTATAGAACTGTAAACCGGAAAGGAGTATTTGCCTTTCTAGAGATTTCAACAAGTGACTAGACTACATCGTGTGCAGTACCCCCTCCCTTCCGGTTTATAGGGCTCAAATCTCAAATCACATGAACCAAGGCATTTTATGCATTGGAGGAATGTATTGTATCTCAGACTTTACAAAACTACCCTAATTAAACTCATGCATTAATTACGTAGTTCTCTGCTTTTCCTCTCCGCCTTTGGTCGCGGTGCACAATATTGAGCACTCCTATATGACTAGTCGCCTATCTACATGCGGACATTTCAAAGCATCCGGCCCGCTTTGCCATCCACCAAATCACTGACGAGGTGCTACAATGAGACTCACTGTCACTCGGTGTGGCCGTCATGACCCGTCATATCATTAAAACCCACACCTTTACTCAAAGAAAGGGTACGGTGGCCTCCAAGTTGGACTGGACGAAGCAACCATCATTTCGTTGGAACGCTTGCTCAAGCCCTTTCTTCCCTTTCTTGAAGAAAACCTCACTCCAGTGCTACTCACTTCTGCCATTTTTCTTCTCTACCGACGAAGGAAAGGTGGGCTTAACCGATTATGTGCTATATTTTCATTCCAATAATCTTCTTTTGTGAAGCACCGACCGATTCTCACATCCTATTCTTTTCCCGCTTTCATTGCGATTGTGGTTCCCTTCGATTGCTTTTTGTTTTTCAGTTCATTGATGGATCTGGAGCACTAGGCAAAGAGTTGCCGGCGGACAACCCACTGGAGACAGCGATCTCCAGGAAGCGAGCACCGACCAAGGAGTTGACCATGTTGGCGGGCCAACCCATGGAGACGAAGAACTCCAAGAAACAAGCACTGTCCAAAGAGTTGAGGATGTTGGTGGACGAACTCCTCAAATAAAGTTGGAAGAACAGCAAGGGCCCCACCGTGCCTACCCCAGGAACTCTGATTGCCACCTATGTGAGGCTCAAGACCGAGTTTGAGGAGATAGTCGCCGCTGAGAAGCAGTATTCGCCCCATCAAGGACGAGGAGATGGCCCCTGAGGATGAGATCCCCGTGAGCTGCACAAGGTAAAAAATAATGGCTTATTACCATAGTTGTGGTTTTTGATTATTTGCAATGTGCTTGCTTTTTGATTATTTGCAATGTGCTTGCTTTTGATTATTTTCAATGTGCTTGCTAATATGTTAGGGTTGTGCAGGTGCCGTGGTTGTCCTTGATGATTCGATGTTGTGGCCTGGCCCTGCTGGCATCGCCGGAGATCGATTCCGATGCCGCTGTCCATCCTGTGGACATCGCCCCAGAGATCGATTCCGATGTCGCGGTCAGTCCTGTGGACATCGCCCCAGAAATCGATTCCCATGCCGATGTCCATGTTGTGGTCATTGCCCGAGAGATCGATGACAAGAAATAGTTGGTCGCGCTAATCCTTCAGGGTAGTTTGCATTGCCCTATGTTTAATTACCGTAACGATGCGTGTTATCAAACCATCTTAGGGCTAGTGCAATCGCCTTGTGTGGGCGGATCTTGCTACTTTTGTTTGATAGTGAATCATGCGATGAATCATGTAACCCTCTCCGAGTTATGGAAATGTATGTATCCTCACCAGCTTTTGATGTAATATATGGCATGCTTAGATGTAATTTTGAACTGTTTATCATATCAGCAGGCTTGTTTGATGATTCTTGGTGTTAGTAGGCTAGCTACCGTATGCAGCTATAGTACTTGCAAAACACTCACCGAAGAGAAACGTTGGGGGCGATGAGCTCGGTACGCTTATACTTATCTCGCCGATCGTAACCAATAGCCCTAGCTCCTAAAATTGTAGACTTAGCGATCGCTCGGGACAATGGTCGGCATACATTCAGGCCTCATTTGGTTCATAGGGTAGGAAAATCGTAGCAAAAGTACGAGAACGTGCAACAAAAAATCATAGCAAAGGCAGATACGTACTCCTCCGCTCCAAAATAGATGACCTAGGCGGGCTAGTTTGGCCTAGTGGGTTTCAAAGGATATGACGTGGTACAAAGGTCGCCCAAATTTTCACGTGTGGTAGCGATATTAAGGTACAAGAAGTTTTCTTGAAGAAGCGGAATTCAACGAAGTCATGATGGTTCCTTCGTGCGAACAACTTAAAGGGAAAGGTTGGGCCCGCGATACGACCGGGTAGACCAGGATAATTTTGTGCATGGCGGGTGGACCAGATGGTCGACGTCCCACATGTCGGCAATTGAAAGTATTCTTTCCGATATAGAGGACGAGCAACGAGTATTCATTGTTTATTTTTGATGAAAGCTATTGTCTCCATCACATTGCTCCTTGACTTTTTCAATGCCTCTCTCTCCTCCACATAAGCGGGACTACTTGCTATGCATGCAGCGGGCAGTGGCGTCTTGAGGGGCCAGGCGTAAGAGCGGGCTCGAAGCGATCCGGACTCAAAGATGGCCCACCTCACATTATCACCGTGATATTTCTTGGAGTCCACGCGCGGGCGGCGATCTCTTCTCCCGTCCCGCTTTCTCTCTTCAGCCGATCGCCTCGCCGAGCGATTAGATTTCGCCATCGACGGTTTCTTCAATTACGGTCCCACATGTCACTGAAATTGCAAGACAACGCGTGTCCCTCTACGGTGAGCGGGCGGCGAGCCAAACTGTCGGGTTATGGCGCGTATGAGTCGTAAGTGTGTCGCTTTTCCTTTAGAACTTGGCGGCGTAACATTTTCGCCACGATCGATCGATAGAAATCCGTAACAAAATGACGAGGGCGGTGCTTTACCGCCGTTAGGTGGGCTAGTTCGAGTGATATGACGTACAAAGGTCCGCCCACTTGCTCCATTTTATGTAAGCAAGAGTTTACACTCTTACGCTGGGAGGAGTGCTAAACACCGCAGATCTGATTTTGATCGAGGGATAACTATTCTCTGCCAAATAATGGAGGATTGTTAGCGATTATAGCATGATAGTTAGGGCATCTCCGCCATTGGCCCACAAATTTACACCGACATCTGTCCGAGGACACCGATAGATGCCATCCGATGCTGCCCGCATACCTTTCGACAACTATATGAACTAACCGGACGTAAATTGCGTGTAAACAAAGCAAATTTCAAATTGACCGGATGAAATTCATTACATTTTGAGAACTTTTCCTATAAACCGGATGAAATTCATTACATATTTCGCATAAACCGCATACTAAAACCCATCAGAAACCTAATCTAAATGATCGCTGGCCCGACCACCATGTCCGCCATGAACCCAGAAATCAGGCCATTGCCTTTGCCTCCTCCT
This sequence comes from Aegilops bicornis, assembly GCA_021605145.1. Classification (NCBI taxonomy): domain Eukaryota; kingdom Viridiplantae; phylum Streptophyta; class Magnoliopsida; order Poales; family Poaceae; genus Aegilops; species Aegilops bicornis. The sequence goes on from CM038675.1 coordinate 711,232,591, forward strand.
TATCCGCCTCGATAACCTCCTCCTCTCGAGCACAAGGTTATGAAGATTTCCACCTCCACGCCGCCATCAAGCGGCTAATCGGCCGCCGATTTTATCCCACCAAGCTTGGCATCGATCGAGTGGAGGAGCGGTGGCCTTCCTAGGGACCAGAGCGGTGGCGACCTACCGTGTACTACTCTTCCTCGCCGCCGCTTACGTGGTCGTGGCGGCGGAGGGCGGCCGGGGAGCCGGGCGATCTCCTTCGTTTGCTCCTCGCGACAAAGACGTCGAAGAGAGCTTTGAGAGTCTTGCCGAGCGAGCCACCGATGTCCCTCGCTTCCTCGCGACAAAGACGTCCAAGAGAGCTTCGAGCGCCAAGAGGCCATGGTTCAAGTGGTGCCGACAGAAGGAAGGGACCGAGGAGAATAAGTGTGGGTCTTTGGCTATGGCTGGGAGCCGGGGCTCAAGTTAATATAGCGGCGAATGGCAATGAGCCGCGCACGGATGGACAATCGGGCGCCGTGAGTAGGTTCGTCGGGCGTGAATGGGGATGCTGCTTGATGACTTAACTCCGAGATGCGATTGGAGTTCTTGACATGTGGGCAGAATGGGCGCTCGCCCGCATGTCGGTGACACACCAATTGCACTGCGCAGTTAAGTCCGGTGAATGCGGCATTGACATTCGAGAGACGATGACCGTTCAGCCGGAAGCGCCGCGCTAGCGATAGGCAGGTTTCGGTGCAAAGTGGCACTAAGATCGTCGCCACGATAGTACATACTCGCATCATACTACCATAGTACCCTCTCTAGCTTAGGCTGTTTTATAGATTGTCGCCAGGATGGAAGATATACATGAGCAAGGCGGTCCGAAAGTATGACCGCGGTGTTGGAGCCAGTGAATACATGCTCGGCGTTAAGAGGCCTCCATCAAACGCCTAAACAAGAATGTCAGTAACGCCGGGCGCGCAGTGCTCGCTGCTTATGCTATGCGCCATGAGCAGGACTTTGATTTAGAGGGCGACGTGCATGCATTAGCATGCTTTGACAAAGGAGCGTGAGTGTCTGCGCGAAGTATTTCATTTTCATTTGGTCGACGAGGGTGCGTTGCAATGACGAGTCCGTGGTTTGATTCCCCACATACGCATAATTTTGGTTTTTACAAGATTTCTTTCTCCATTCACAGTAGGCCCGCTGTAGATAGATAAAGAACACGAAATGATGAGGCGCATGTGGACTGTTTGACTGATCAACCATGCAATCACGGAGCTATATGCTGAGGCGATGACCAGATAATCACCATATCTCGTATACAATGATCAAAGTGAGCGATCAAGACAAGTTCGATGACCGCCAATGCATTTTACTCGGTAATAAATGACCAGGGTTGAAGGGGAATCCTAATTTGCTTTGCCTTCTCTCGCCTGAGCTCTTGACAAACCAATGCACTATATGGTTGTCCGCCACTCCACCCCGAGCTCTCACCAAGCGCCGTTCATGCCACCGCGCCGCACACTAACCGGTAAGGCAGCGATGGCATCCCGCCGCCGAGTTCCTCGCCGCCTACTTAACGCACACAAAATGGTAGGGAAGCGATGGCATCCCGCCGTGCCGAAGTTCATCGCCGCCGCAACCTCACAACTACGTGGGAGGAATTTGAAGATGCCAAGGCCGAATGGGCGGTAGAGCAAGAGGGCGCCAAAAGCCGCATGCAGGAAGCGGAAAAGTCGGAAGCACTCAAGAAAAGAGAGGCCCGCCGCCGCAAGAAAGAAAAGGACGCACGCTGGTCATGGAGAGGTCGGTGGACATCCAAGCACGGTGTGTCGCCGACAAAGCCGGAAGGAGAACGACGGCGCTCGCCAAAGATGTGAGAAGTAGTAGTACTAGTAGTTAGTGTGTGTGTTCTGTTCCGAAAGCACGAGCATGTACCAAAGACTAGTACTAGTTACTACTATAGTTTTTAGAGCAAATTACCAAGACATTAGCCTAGACTAAATGGAAACATTCCTATCCTATGCATCAAATGGCATCTCTTTCTCTATAGGAATTGAGATGCATGTCATCTCACTTCCTATGATTTTCATATTCCTATCCTATGAACGTAAAGGAGGCCTCTGTTGGAGTAAATATTGTAGCTAGCAAGATCAGCCGGGTACAGTAGTTTTCTTCAAGAAGCGGAATTCAACGGTCATGATGGTTCCTTCGTCCGAGCAACTTCAAAGTGGGAAGTGGGCCTGTGATTTGACGGCTCATTAGTCATTGTTATCGGGCGCGACGACTGTGTGACTCTCCCTTGGAGTTCTCGCGGCATGGCAAGTGGACGAGGATGGTCGACGTCCCACATGTTGGCGAAGGAAGTATTCTTTCCGATATCGAGGAGCAAGGAAACCGCGTGGTATAGTATCATCATTGCTGATTGGTTCGCAAAAAAATATTATCACCGCCGATTTATAATTATTTTTTATTTCCGATGAATGCTAGCGTTTCAACTCTTACGCATTTAAGGGTGCCAAACACGGCATAGCTGGATGTCCCACACGCCGCGAAAGGAGTGGGACATGAACATGGGTAGAGCCCAACAGAAAAAAACAACGTGGGTAGAGCCGTCTCCACTTCTTCCACTTCGGGTCGGAGACCACACATAGTAGTACTTAGTGGTATGAACGATACAAAGTGCGGCACTGAGAGAAAGACACGCCTAGTTGGAAGGTCTCGCATACACGTAAACAAATATAAAAGTTAATATGTGCCTCCAACTAATATAGTAGTAGTAGAGTACTTAGGCACGTAATCCATAACATCACCATGCATTGCACGACAACATTTAGTGGTACTACGTAGTAAGAGACAAATGCCGCCTAAGAGTACCCTTCTCGACCTACTTTTGGGTGTTTGGTAGAGTGTATGGAGGGTGCATGAGTCCACACTAGTTTAGCACAAATACACTAGAAGCATGCATGAAGAGAGCATGCATGAAGAGGGGTGTTGAGTTGAGCATGCATGAAGGGGGAACAACTATGCTGAGACGAGAACGCAACTAAACACACCACAGATGCCACGCATGTTCATACCATTTGTGCCTTTATACTTCACTTACTGCGCTACATTACTCAAAGTTCGTCGTCCACTCGGGTACATGTCCATCTCAGATTTCCAGGTCCCACATGTTCTTCATATAGATGGAACGATCGTTGCATAACACGTGCACCTTGATGCTAGATGTCTCGCGTGTTGGCAAAAGGATGAACAAAGCTCACATAAAAATAGAGTGGAAGAACAATAGATTCCTGGACGACCGAGAAGGAGCAAGGAACCTCGTGGTGGAAGCGTCCGTACTCATAATATTTAATATTATTCAGCGATATAAAATTAACCAATCATCTCCACAAAGGACTGGAAGAGTACGTAAACATGGCAGCCCAAAGTGTAGTTACATCATACTAGTATATGGCTAACCCACGCTTATCACCATATTTCTTGGCTTCCGTATGCGACACCTATCTCTAGTAATCCGCAGCTCTGTATAGCTTCTCCCTCCTCGCCTCTATCAAAGTGCGGCGGGTCATGCGTTTTGCCGCCTATTGAGGTCGGTTGACTATCACATGTTAGCGACATGCCAAGAGCATTCTAAAAAAATTCCTTTCACGTTCCGTTTTCAAAAAGAAAAAAATCCTTTTACGTACGAATTTGCATGTATGCTTTGAGCTACTTGCATGTCCTATACTGCTCATGTTTGATACTCTAACTTAGCTAGAGGTTAGACTAACTCATGATTAACCCTGAACTAACTGTAGCAAAAGAGGAGTTTGGGTGACAGGGGTTAGATTGACAATAAATGCACTTCATGGAGAGAGAAAAGTGATTTTTCAGTGGTCCCAATGAGAACTATCTCCAGTTAGCACCTCCTGGGTGGGATAGTTTTTTTTGGTGGGTTAGGTGCAATTTGCTCCAATTTAAACCCTCATGCTTGGATAGTTTAGGGCTATTTGAGCCCCAACTAGCTCAAACTAACTCTAACCCATGGATCCAAACAGGGACTATGGCCAGCCTCGACGCGAAAGCAACAAGGCACCGAGAACCGGGCGCTCTCATTGTCGCGCCATTTCAAAGCCGGGCGCCAAGTTGAGAGGTCGCCTCCGCTCTGCCGCATTAATGCGGCATCGACGCCTGTATGACGCCGACCGTTCACACGGAAGCGCTGCTGAAGGAGTATAGGTTTTGAACCGTTTTAGGTGTAGTAGTAATGGTAGTTTGCAAAACTACTCAATTATTGCACTCAGTTTCCTAAGAAATTGTGGTAAAAACGTTACTCCACAGCCCGCTTCCCTTCTCCTTCCCCGCCGTGATTTATATGGCCATGTTAACGTGGTTGTGTCAAAAAATGTCACTTCCTGCTCGTGGATTTGTGTTATATAATTACAAGCAAGATTCTCGCATTGCACGGAACATCAATATGCATTCTTTTACAAAACACCTGTTGTGATTGACCCATGCAGGAGTAATCCCATGTGTAAAAACTAATGATATCTCGAGAATTTTATCGGAAAACTTGGTATCTCGAGAATGTCATCGAAAAATGAAAGATGAGAGATAAGGCGAGGAGGAGGAGCATGGTGGTGACTTTGTGGTCGGAATGGGCGGAGGCATGGGGATGGACGGCGCCAAGAAGCAGCCGCCACCATGCATGCTAGATTGTTCCGTAGACTTATTCTTTTTAATTGCCGAGCAATGAGGTTCTTGAGGAGATAATGATGTGGAGAGAGGTGCGGTATCTTTTGTAAAATTATCATAGTTTGATTTCTATCCGCTGATATAGATCATACCTGGCTCTGACATACAAGATGGCGTGCACACCATCATCGCCAACTCGCTTTTTTTATAAGGGTACAGATGATAAGCTTGTTGACTACTAAAGTAAAGTGGAATCATCCATGTTATGCAAGTAAATAAAGGTGATTGTTTATCATACGGGTAAGGTTGGATGAAGGGTGGTAGGAACAAATGCTCCACCTAGAGCATGTGTGAGTGAGATGGAGTCTTAGTGTGTGTGGGGGGTGTCTGTGTGTGTGAGAGAGAGAGAGAGAGGAGAGAGAGAGAGAGATGGAGTCTTAGTTTGTGGGTGTGTGAGAGTGAGGGTGATGGAGTCTAAGTGTGTGTGGGGGAGGAGGTGCGTATGTGTGTGTGTGTGTGTGTGTGTGTGTGTGTGTGTTGTGTGTGTGTGTGAGAGAGAGAGAGAGATGGAGTCTTAGTGTGTGTGGGGGTGCGTGCAGTGTGTGTGCTTGTATACAAGGCGTGTGTGTGTGTGTGTGTCGGGGTCCTCTGTGGCGGATGTAATTTAAGTGTGCATGGCTTCATCATAGAGAGGTGACGTGTATGGCGGAGGCCACCAACGATGGGGTGCGAGAGAAAATGCCCGTGAGAGAGGGAAGAGAAGGTGTGTGCGGCGTGAGAGGAGCTTACATCGAGAGAACGTGTTTGTTCGAGAGACACCGAGGAAGACTACTATATATCGATGGTGCATGTAGGCGGGAATTAAACAAAGGGATGGTCTTATTGGTTTCGGGGATATAGGGGAAGAGTCGGGCGGGGGGTAGCTAGAAGAAGATTGTTAAGTGTGAGTGTGTGTTTTGCCCATCCAGGCAGAAGTTATGTGCACAAAAGAGGAGAACGATTCGATGTGGCGTTAGGATTGAGGGTAATTAACTACGTATGGAGACATAGAGACCTTGAACGTGCATGTGTGAGAGGTATACATGTATACGTGGGATGTGTGTGTGTGTGTGTGCGCGCGCGCATGATCGAGATAAAAGAAAGAAGACATAAGTCATAAGATCAACGACATGGGAGAGACGGATTGGTATGACAATATGCATGCATGTGAGAATTCAGGGAAGAAGGCCCACAATTGAGCATGTGTTTTTGTCTTTAAGAGATAGTGGCGTGAATTTGGAGCATGCATCTATGGCGGCAAGAGGGTGGTGAGGCGAACGATTGTGAAAAGAGATCAACCTATAAATGCATGTGTATGGAGAGACATATATAGTGTGGGTGATAGGAAGCAAGACTCCAGAAGCAGAAAGAAATGTTGACGGAGAAACTACAAATAGATACAGAGATGGAGATGCTAGCTAGAGGGACATCCGTTAGTTTGCATGTTGGAGATGACCGTCGGGTGGTTCAAAGGGTGAAGTTATATATGTGTGTGAGAGGGCACTTGACTGCATGTAGAGAGAAACATATGTAGTGTGCGTGATAGGAATCAAGAGTGACGGCGAGAAAGAAGGTTGATGGAGAAACAGATAAACAGAAAGATAAAGATGCTAGCTAGTGTGCATTAGAGATAGGAGTCGAGTGGATCAGAAGGCTGGGTTATGTGTGTGGGTGTGAGAGAGATAGAGAGAGGGTGCATGTGAGTCACATACAAACAGATATCGAGAGAAATGAGATCCAAGAGAGACGGAGTTTTGTGTCCGCGAGAGAGAAAGATATTTCACAAACGAGAGTGATAGCTAGAGAGACATATGAGGGAACACAAGATATCTCTAGGGAGAGGGTGTGTGTTTGAGCGACATACAAGAGAACAATGGAGAAATATGAGACCACGGGAGATGTAGTTTGTGCTTGTGTGTGAGAAAGAGATATTGAAGAGGAAGAGCCGTAGGTTCTCATATCTAAGGAGCGAAAGACATCTCTGTATGAAGGGTGTGCGAGTGGCACACATGGGAATGATTGAGAGAAATGAGACCCCAGGAGACAAAGGTTTGTGTTTGTGTGTGAGAAAGAGATTCCACATGGAGAATCATAGCTAGAGACACATAGCAGGGGCGAGATATACTTAGAGAGAGATAGAGTGATGAAGGTCGAGGGAGAGAGTACCGTCAGTGTGTTAGAAAGATAAAAGATCATTGTCGACATACAGTAGCACGAGAGATGCCCGAGAGACGATGAACGCAGATAGGTCCGTAGAGATAGTCCTATATAAGCATGAGTGATAGCTATATGAGACGAATATCTGGACTAAAGGGATTCAAATATTTAAACCGGAGATCACGACATCGATAATATCATAACGCAAATTGGTGTATCAAACATGCATATTCATTTGAATTTGGGCACACGTGTAATGGTATATAGTTTATCAATATTGTGATCCATAGATTCTTCAATTACAAACAATGCATGGTTTATATGCAATTAATGTATAAACGGTATTAAACTATATGTTGCGTGTGTGAAACACATTATACATGTTTGAGAAGTTAAAAAACCTGCATGAAACACACATTAATTGGAGATAGTTAGCGAGGAATGCATACATTGGATTTCAACATAAAGTGGTTTCAAATAATTGAAAATCCAAATTGATGGATACAACCTTATGATTCCGAGATCATGCCATTTGTAAACCATATTTATGTATAAATGGTGTTGTGCTTTTGAAAGTATATATAAAAAATGATGTATATAGAATGTAATTCCACCAAAATGTATCCCGCCCAAAAAAAATAATAGAATACAAACGGGATTCGAATTGAGTTGGCACGGTAAACGTGCACTGTGCAAAATTTGAACGAAACGGGGAAAGTCGCAGTAACCGCCTGAAACCAAATCTGCGAGATGGAAATCACTACTGTCTATCCCTGCCGCGCAAAGCCTATCTGCTGGATTTCTATAGGTTTCGATAGGGGTAGGTTTGTAATTGCACCCCAAACATGATGTAACCGCCTCTAACCCAGATTCATACACGGTGGGCGCCAAAACACAGTGTGCCCTCGGCCAAAATCGACTCCCTCCCTGATTCATATTCATACACGGTGGGCGCCAAAAACAAACTCTAAATCGGCAAATATTCGGGTGTATGCGAGATTACCGCCTATCCCCAACCGACTAATGTTGTTGTGATGTAGTAGAAATTTGAAACAGGGGCTAAGTTTGTAAATTTCCTTGCATTTGAGACAAGCGCTTCTGATACATGGTTCCCCCTTCCTCTCTACCTCCCTTTTCCCCATTCAGGTACTCAGGCGCCAAACACCCTCTCCACCCCACCCTCCTCCGTCCGCCGTCCGCCACCCCATCCACCACCGTCCTCCTCCACCATGCCGAGCTGATACCCCGACGCCGTCCATTACAAGAGATCGACCTCTCATCCACGCCTTCGGATCTGGGATCCTTGCATCCCGCCCTCTCGCTTCATCCCCGCCGTCGTCCACCTTGCCGTGCGCCGCTTCCTACGACCGTCTCATCCACCGCGCCTACCGCCATCGTTTACCCTCCAAGATCTGCTTCCACGCCACCGACAACTATCGCTACCGCAGCAAGTCAAATTCTCGCCAGATCGTGCATACGGCGCCGCACTGCGAGGCGGTACTCTTTTCAGATTCTGCTCAACTTATTTATCGCAGCAACAAAATAGATCGCCATTGCTTTACTCTAATTTCTTGTCTTGGTTGAGGCGAAGTTGCCTTTGTCCGGGTTTGCACCTTCAGATCCGCCATGGCACGCTCAACACTATACTCCCAATGCTTATGGTTTTCCCTTTTATATTCCACACTAGTTAAATCACTGAGACTAAATTTCAAAATTGGGTCGAGCGATTTTTCGAGCTACTCGCCGGAGTTCGCCAGTGCGATCCAAGGGGCTCGAGTGGTTGTGGGGCCTCGCGAACGAAGAAAACTCGACGCGGGTGGGGGGTCGGGGTGGCGGAGGAACACAGGCGGTGGGGGCCGGTGGTCCGGCCGGCGGCCTGTGTGGTGTTCTGTATGGGAAGAATTAAGAGACGAGGAAGAAGAAGGGTTAGGAGACGTAGGATCTTCATCCAACCGCCTGAAATGGTCGAGAGATGTACCGAGTTGCATTCTTAATGCGCTCTGGTTCATCTTGTGTGGGCAGCCGCAAGAACCAACATTTTATTATCCAAAATCTGTTGCTCTTCTTTACCATGTTCGATAGTGCTAGCCTCAGACGTGATCGATAGGCTTTCAATTACTAGCAACAATACAACACCGTATTTTCAAGCCAGCCCACTTTCCCGATTTATATATCGTGGTTATGGTGTACCCCTCGCTATGTACGCTTATGATCTGCCTAGTTGTCAGGTGCTCTTCTTATCATGGTTTGGCAATAAACTCAGAGTATACGGATATTATGAACCTATCATCACGCCACTATCCTTACTTAGAGCCTATTATTTTGTGTACTTGTGCGAGATTATATAAATGCACGCATACGATATTACATCACACATGAGCTCTCTCATCGTAATCCAAAGTGATAGCACATAAGTGTTTACAGGGGCGCCCCTATATTAGAATATCATCTGCATTACAAAGATAATCTCGCAACTATTTATGTTTTTATGGTTCTCAGATATTATATGCAATTACAGTGAATATAAGAATCATGCATCGGAAGAATATTGTGGAACACTGCAATGACTTACAAAATTGGCACCAAGGCATTGAGTGCCATTCGAAGCAATGAAACTCAGACGCTCCCCAATTGTTGATTCTTGTTCGTAATATCATCCCAATGACTATTCTAACCTCGAGATTCAAAGGCGTATGGTCTGGCCCCTGCTCACCCATCAAGGTGCCTATTCTAATTTGGCAAGGTTTTATTGATTGTGCGTATCTTGCATATGTTGTCTTGCATTTCTTCTACTTTGTTGCACCACCATCTGCTTAGTTTACTCATCATATAACTCGAGATGCCATGCCCATCCATTATCAATACATATTCCATCTGTTGTCATACCATGTTTTTCCACTCAAATGTTGTTCTTGTGCATCAGACATCAAAAAGGAAGAGGGTGATTGCCGAACCTGAAGGAGCACCAACAAAGTCCTTGAAAAACGTGGTGGTGCCGGAGAAATCGACAGACAGCCCCACTTATATTGGCTGTACAACCTGACACAAAACATAGGACCGACTCCAAAGCAGACTGCACCCATACTTCATCGGCCACACCACTAGCCCCACCACACAGGACCTGCACTCCAAAGAAAAGGTATACCGATTTCATTTGCCATAGCACCAGTGCATTCCGTAAAAAAATCCCACTCCAGCCAAAAAAGTACAAAGAAGTCCACTACGGCCAAGACCTATCCCAACTGCAGAGACGGCCAATTCCCGCAGATTGGAACCCCATTCCATTTATTCCCAGTTTAAAAGACAATGCTTTCAATGTTGTAAGGGATTACGTGCATATATTCCCATCATGGGAAGATTATAGTGAAGACAAACACCATTTTCACATCTTCCTGTCCAACTTACGTGTAAGTGCTATTATTCATGGTTATTATTTTCCCTGTTTTCACGATCAAACACATCAATGATTTACATTACATTGTTGTGACTAGGTGAGGGTCAATCTGGATAGTCATGACGAGAAAAGCTTGCTTGTGCTTTTAAAGGAAGCATTGCAGTAGTATCAGTGTTACCTGAGGAAATCACACTTTGATGGCAAGTCTATAGACGAATTTCCGGTGAAGTCTCCTGTGCTAAATTTAGAAGACATTGAATGGAAAAACCTTGTTATGCATTGGTCTCGTTCCTAGGATGAGGTACTCGCCTATGAAATCACATGACAATTTGAACTTCTACTTTTCCGCATGTGCCTTACGGATCTTTTTTGCGTGAAATATGCTCAAGAAGAATTCCGGTTTGAAAAGAACGTGAGGATATCGCATAAAATATGATGCCCGCCGCTTTGCTCTTGTTAGTACTGTTGTCATGTATCACTGTACTTGCATACATACCTGGTTCATTATGTGGCAGCAGTATGCATGATAGCTTGCTTATCAATTGTTTGCTCCAAATTATCTGATCTGTATGAATGGTTACATTAGTGTAGAATATATCCAATGCCAATGAATTTTTGTAGCTCAAGCATTGTTCTTGTAAGTACATGATGTCCTTTATCACTGTACTTATATTGACAGGTAGTTGTTCATGTACCATCACTCTGCAGCTTATTTTCCTTTGCCCTCCATTTTCTACACATCAGATCTATATTTACTCTTACCATAAGGTTGGTACTGAAGAAGTTTAGCTGTGCATTGCTCTTGGTTATGCCTTTTCCCTGTATCGCTGCACATACATTTATAGCTACTTGGTTATATAGCATCACTCTTCATATTATCTTAAATATTCTCCATTTTTTCGTATATTATCACATCTATATTTACTCTTAACAAAATGTAGAATAAAGGGAATGCTTATGAAGAACATTACGTGCTAAACTTCTTGAATTCCCCCTCCCCATCGGCATGGACAAGGGCTTTATAGAGCTTGTCTTCACCAAAGAATGTAAGTTTGTCCTTCTCAAGCCTTCAAACTTTGTTGTGTATATTTGGTTAGGCATGACTGCAATAAAATGCTGTTTATTTTTGGTGTTTGCATCAAATTGCATGTTTAAAGTTTATTATGTAGTTCATAAACAAAAGTTTGTCCTTCTCAATTTAAGTTTTCAGTTGTACAACCAAGTTCCTTCTTCATACCATGTAAATTAAACTATACTGTAGCAAGTGATCTTCTTTTTGCACTGTATGTATGCTTCGTTCTTCATCTGTAATCCAAAGGTGTGGTGAACCTACCCACTACAAAGACAATGTCATATTCTGCAATGTCTTAACTATGAACAATGTCATATCACCAAGAAAACAAAATTCTACTACTCCCTCTAGTCAAAAATACTTGTCATTGAAATGGATGTATCTAGATGTATTTTAGTTCTAGACACATCCATTTTGATGACAAGTAATTCCGGACGGAGGGAGTATTATTTAAACTGTCTCTTTATTTGCCAATTTGAAATGGGATAAATTGACAGCACACTAGCCATTGATACTTATGAGTTCTTGATCTGTAATCCAGTGGTGTCGTGAAGCTGCCAACTCCTTCATAGTGTCATTTCCTGCCATGTCTTGACCTGAACAATACCATATTGTGTTAATGCAATTTTAAATTGTGTCACTTTATTCGGCCAAGAAGAAATGTGATGAATTGTCGACTGATACTTTTATGTGCAAAACCCACATCCGTCATCGCTTGTTTATTTTTCGTGAGTGAGAAAGATATAAGTGTTGAACAAGCTAGCCTCATCATCTTGCTCACCGCTTATGCTGCACCTCCCAAAGAGGGCTAACCTTTCTTGAACTCTATTGAAGTCTTTGTCGGTTTTGTATATTATTTTGTCGGCGTGTTTATTTGCAATCGGTGGCGATCTTTGATGCCCAGTGCATGTAATCTGTTGTCTGCTTATCATAATGGCGAACTTTGATGCCAGGTGGATGTAATATGTCGTAATTTCTTTGTTGTATAGTCTAGGTTTTTTCTTATTCATGATGCTGTAGTTATTTTACTGTATATATATCCCTGCCTTCGCAGTAAACCAAAAACCGTAAAATTACTAGACATAATCGGCCGTCATGCAATCATGATGTATGATCCGCATCATGGGCCCCGTCAATCGCCCACTAGTAGATTCGGGCCTTTAATAGGCCGAGTAACTCCCGCCCTCTTTCGCAAGAAACTCAATGGGCTTTTAGGAGGCTAAGGAGTGGTGGCTGGACCTAAACGCGTCCGAATAGCTCACGGTCCGGCAAAGAGTTCGAAATGGACCCCACCCATGATTGTGCTAATCAATTCACGGGCTTTTAACAGCCAAAGTTGTCTCGGTCCTTGTTTGGCCCAATCGGGATATCGGTATGACGAAAGTAGGATGCAAAGCGGGCCATAGTTAGGCCCAACTATATGATGTGCTTTTAACAGACCGAAATTAATATAGGGCCGAAATGTTAAATGGGCCCTTAACAGGCCGAAACTAATATCAGGTCGAATTACTAAATGGGCCTTTAGCAAGTGGGCCCAAAATCATAGCATCCAGTCAACGGGCCAAATCTGATATAGGCCATAATTGAGCCAAAAGCCTCTTAAAGGGTCGGACCGATCCGGGCCGTGATTTGGCCCTTAAAGTGGGAGGCTTTTAACGGGTCGGATCTTATATGGGCCATTATTAGGTCTTTAACGTGGCACGCCATTAATGGACCGGATCAAATATGGGTGACATTTGGCCCAAAACATGGCAGCCAGTTAATGGGCCGCCTACTAGGGTCCTCAAAATCTTGTGGGCCTACAATTTGGCTGCCCATTATTGTCGGCGAAATCTCGTGGGCCTTTAGTCGGGCCGCCCATTATGATCCGCAAGAATTTTGTGGGCCTTTACCCGGCCGCCCATTATGGCACACAAAATCTTGTGGGCCTTTACTGGGCCGGCCTAATATGGCCCGCGAAATCTTGTGGCCCTTTAGCTGGGCCAGCCCATTATAGTCCGCAAAATCTCGTGGGCCTTTAACTGGGCCGGCCCATTATGGTCCGCAAAATCTTGTGGGCCTTTAGTTGGGCCGGCCCATTTAAACTTGATGGGTTGTGCCACGTGTCGACGTATCATAGGCGCCTTCTGTCCAATGTGTGGATGACATCTGTCCCAACGATGAGCCGACACGTGTTTCCTCCAGCCAATGATGATTTTACACGTGGAAATTTCCCATTGGTCGAGGTCATTAACGGGTTATCGGATCCAAAATCCGACCCGATAGATTAACGGCGTTCGTTATGGTGGATGCCACGATCGGTCACCCTTGGCGAAAGCACTTCATGTGACGCCAGCGATTTATCGTCATGGAAGTGGCACTTCCGTGATGATAATTTTGGTAATGTCATGGAACACTTCTACGACAAAGACAGGTATGACTATCTTGATTACATCATAAATTTGTCATGGATGTACATGCATGACAAAAAACGCGACCTACTGTGACAAACACGTATCATCACGGAAGTATATTTTTTTTGTAGTGCGATATGCCCCCGAACTTTTCCGGTGACCGTATGACGACTTCCCATATATAAATCTTCACCTCCGAACCATTCCGGAACTCCTCGTGACGTCCGGGATCTCATCCGGGACTACGAACAACATTCGGTAAACACATACAAGTCTTCCTAATAACCCTAGCGTCATCGAACCTTAAGTGTGTAGACCCTACGGGTTCGGGAATCACGCAGACATGACCGAGATAGCTCTCCGGCCAATAACCAACAAATGGGATCTGGATACCCATGTTGGCTCCCACATGTTCCACGATGATCTCATTGAATGAACCACGATGTCGAGGATTCAAGTAACCCGTATACAATTCCTTTGTCAATCGATGCGTTCCTTGCCCGAGATTCGATCGTCGTCGGTATCCCAATACCTCGTTCAATCTCGTTACCCAAAGAAGTCACTTTACTCGTGCGTAATGCATGATCCCGTGATCAACCACTTGGTCACATTGAGCTCATTATGATGATGCATTACCGAAAGTGGGCCCGGAGATACCTCTCCGTCATACGGAGTGACAAATCCCGCCTCGATTCGTACAACCCAATGTACACTTTTGGAGATACCTGTAGTGCACCTTTATAGCCACCCAGTTATGTTGTGACGTTTGGTACACCCAAAGCACTCCTACGGTATCCGGGAGTTGCATGATCTCATGGTCTAAGGAAATGATACTTGACATTAGAAAAACTCCGGGAACGAACTACTCGATCTTGTGTTATGCTTAGGATTGGGTCTTGTCCATCACATCATTCTCCCAATGATGTGATCCCGTTATCAATGACATCCAATGTCCATGGTCAGGAAACCGTAACCATCCATTGATCAACGAGCTAGTCAACTAGAGGCTCACTAGGGACATGTTGTGGTCTATGCATTCACACATGTATTACGATTTTCGGATAACACAATTATAGCATGAACGATAGACAATTATCATGAACAAGGAAATATAAAAATAACCATTTTATTATTGCCTCTAGGGCATATTTCCAACAGGGACGACGGTGTTCACCTCCTGCCGAAGGAGGCGCTCGCTGCGCTTATCATCGCCGAGGCTGGTGAAGACGACGTAGGCCGCGTTCTGGTCCGGGTAGGCGCTGTCAGCATCGCCCGCGGGCCAGAGGTGCGCAGCGTGGAGGTGGAGGCGGCTGTCCCGCACCTGGAGCCGGAGCCGGAGGAGGCGGGACGTTGCCCCTCATGATGCGCTTGGTGATGGCGCACTGTCGAAGCGTGTGCGTGGAGGGTCTTGCGCCGTGTGGTGCTTGTAGGGGCATCGAGCATTTGTTTGAAACTCATGGCGGGTTGCCATGCCGTATTGCCGGTTTGCTGGCGCTTCACCGCCAGGTCCGCCCGCTGGGCTCGTGGCCGTAAATGGACGAGCCGGTTGTCGATGGCGCCGCTACTACTGAGTCGGCCCTGCGCTTGTTGTTCTGGTGATCTTTGCTGCCGGCTGCTTTCGCCCGGCCGGCCTGGAGGGGAACTGGCTTTTCCTTGCCGGCTTCATCCAGCGCCACCTGGATCTTCATGGCGGAGTCGGCGTTGGCGTATTTGTCCGCCGTCACCATGAGCACGGCCATGGTGGCCGGCTTGGAGCTTAAGATCTTGTGCTTGAGGAGGGTGTCGTCTCGGCACCTAGTGACGAAGTACTGGATCGCCTGGACTTCATGGACGCCCTCGCAACTGTTCCGGAGCTCGGTCCAGCATGCGAGGTACTCGCGACTAGTCTCCTAGGCCCTTGCACGCACATGGCGAGCTGACTAGGGCGGCCGGGTCGCTTGTAGGTCTCCGTGAAGTTGCGGACGAAGGCTTCCTCGAAATTGACCCACGTGTTGATGCTGCCCATCCGCAGGCTGTTCAACCACGTGCGGGCTGACCCTTGGAGCATCAGCGGTGCGTAGCGCACGATGAAACGATGATTGGCACCGGTGATGCCAATGGCCGTGGTGTAGTCGGTGAGCCAGTCTTCTGGCTTCACGGTCCCGTTGTACTTGGGGGTGTCGCGGGGGAGCATGAACCCTTTGGGGAAGGGCTCCTCCCGGATGCGTGGGCCGGCGAAACGCCCGGCGATGGCGCCGCTCTCCTCCACCTCCAGGGAGCGAGCGAGCTAATCGAGGCGGTGGCGGGCGTCGGCATTGTCGATGGCGCGCGGGCCGAGTCGACTTGCGGCCAGGCCACGGGGGGTCGGGTCGGTTGAGTTGGGCGGACACCGGCCATGCTGGCCGGGTCCGCCTGATCTCTCTCGACGGGGCCAGCCTCGTCGCCCAATCCGCCGCGGCTATGGTGGTGGCGGATCGCGCCGAGTCCGGACTTCGGCTGCGCTTCCGGGTGGCGAGAAGCGGTGTAAGTTCGCCGGGTCCGCCAAAGGCGGGCGGAGCGGATCTCGCCGGCTTGGCGAGCTGGTTGAGGCGGCCTGCTGGTGTTGGCGGCGCTGAGGAGTTCGCGCATCCGCCCGATGCGCTCCTTCAGCTCTCACCGTGAGCTGGTTCAGCCGGCTGCGGCTGCGGGCGGACGCATGTTCTTCGCTGGGGTCTCAGACGGTCGGGACGGACGGCGCTAAGAGCCCGGCCGATCGCCTCCCAGGCACGCACATCGGGCGACCCGGCTTGGTTCGGGCGGACGGGCGTGAATTGTAGCGTGCATTGCGCCGGTGGCGGCGCTCAGGCGACGCCGAGTGGCGGCGGCGTCTCGGACAGTCCGATCCCGCATCTCACTGGCGCCTTTCCTCGACCTGGGTTCGGGCCTCAGCGACGTTGGTGGCGTCGGCATCGGTTTCGTTGGGGATGCGGAGGCTCTGCATCACGGCGCGCAACAGATCAGATGGCTCGGTCCGTTCCGCTGCGGCCCTGTCTTTTGCAGCCTTCCTCGTCTTGCTCGACAAGGAGGAGGCGCCATCGCCGGCAACAAAGACCTCCACATGGATGTCCATTGCCCGTGGAAAAAGCCGCCAATAGGAGAGGGGGAAGTGGAGTAGCCGAGCACCTCGCTGGGGTACTTTCGTCGGCCTCGAACGCATCGGGAGATCATGCGCTGTGATGAAGGAGGCGGCGAAGGCGCCCGTTGACATCGTCGTTGCAGCGGACTGTCGGTGTAGGAGAAGGGCCCGTCAAGAGACATGCCCCGGCCAGCTCCTCGATCTTCCCCACGGTGGGCGCCAACTGTCGTGGTGGGCGCACGGCAGATGCCAAGAGATGGCTAAAGAGAGGAGGAGGCTCGAGGGCGCTGGTGGGCTCCAGAGGCGGGGTTGGTGTTGGAAATATGCCCTAGAGGCAATAATAAAATGGTTATTATTATATTTCTTTGTTCATGATAATTGTCTATTATTCATGCTATAATTGTGTTATCAGAAAATCGTAATACATGTGTGAATCTGAGAGACCGAACATCTCCTAGTGAGCCTCTAGTTGACTAGCTCGTTGATCAGCAGATAGTCATGGTTTGTCGACTATGGACATTGGATGTCATTGATAATGTGATCACATCATTAGGAGAATGATGTGATGGACAAGACCCAATCCTAAGCATAGCACAAAGATCGTGTAGTTCGTTTGCTAGAGCTTTTCCAAATGTCAAGTATCATTTCCTTAGACCATGAGATTGTGCAACTCCCGGATACCGTAGGAGTGCTTTGGGTGTGCCAAACGTCACAACGTGAATCGGGTGGCTATAAAGGTGCACTACAGGTATCTCCCAAAGTGTCTGTTGGGTTGTACGAATCGAGACCGGATTTGTCATTCCGTATGACGCGGAGAGGTATCTTCGGGCCCACTCGGTAATGCATCATCATAATGAGCTCAATGTGACCAAGTGTGTCCGTCACGGGATCATGCATTACTACGGCATTTGAGTAAAGTGACTTCTTGGTAAAGAGATTGAACGAGGTATTGGGATACCGACGATCGAGTCTCGGGCAAATAGCGTCTGATTGACAAAGGGAATTGTATACGGGATTGATTGAATCCTCGACATCGTGGTTCATCCGATGAGATCATCACGGAGCATGTGGGAGCCAACATGGGTATCAGATCCCATTGGTTGGTTATTGGACGAGAGTCGTCTCGGTCATGTCTGGCATGTCTCCCGAACCGTAGGGTCTACACACTTAAGGTTCTGACGCTTAGGGTTGTAGAGATATTAGTATGCGGTAACCCAAAAGTTGTTCAGAGTCCGGATGAGATCCTTGGACGTCACGAGGAGTTCCGGAATGGTCCGGAGGTAAAGATTTATATATAGGAAGTCAAGTTTCGCCATCGGGAAAGTTTCGGGGTCACGGTATTATCTGGGACCACCGGAAGGGTCCCAGGGGTCCACCGGGTGGGGCCACCTATCCTGGAGGGCCCCATGGGCTGAAGTGGGGAGGGGAACCAGCCCCTGGTGGGCTGGTGCGCCCCCCTTGGGCCTCCCCCTGCGCCTAGGGCAGGAAACCCTAGGGGTGGGGGCGCCCCCTTGGCTTGGGGGGCAAGCCACCCCCTTGGCCGCCGCCCCCCCTTGGAGATCCCATCTCCTAGGGCCGGCGCCCCCCCCAGGGGCCCTATATATAGTGGGGGGAGGGAGGGCAGCCGCACCCTAGCCCCTGGCGCCTCCCTCTCCCTCTCCAACACCCCCACCTCTCCGTAGAGCTTGGCGAAGCCTCGCTGAGATCCTCACAGCATCCACCACCACGCCGTCAGGTCACTGGATCTCCATCAACCTCTCCTTCCCCTTGTGGATCAAGAAGGAGGAGACGTCTTCCCAACCGTACGTGTGTTGAACGCGGAGGTGCCATCCGCTCGCACTCGGTCATCGGTGATTTGAATCACGGCACGGAGTGCGACTCCATCAACCCGTTCTCTTGAACGCTCTGCTCGCAATCTACAAGGGTATGTAGATGCACTCCTTTTCCCCTCATTGCTAGATAACTCCATAGATTGATCTTGGTGATGCGTAGAATTTTTTTGATTTCTGCTACGTTCCCCAACAATGGCATCATGAGCTAGGTCTATGCATAGTTACTATGCATGAGTAGAACACAAAGCAATTGTGGGCGTCGATGTTGTCAATTTTCTTGCCACTACTAGTCTTATCTTGCTTCGGCAGCATCATGGGATGAAGCGGCCCGGACCGACCTTACACATACGCTTACGTGAGATAGGTTCCACCAACTGACATGCACTAGTTGCATAAGGTGGCTAGCGGGTGTCTGTCTCTCCCACTTTACTTGGAACGGGTTCGATGAAAAGGGTCCTTATGAAGGGTAAATAGAAATTGACATATCACGTTGTGGTTTTACGTAGGTAAGAAACGTTCTTGCTAGAAACCTATAACAGCCATCGTAAAACATGCAACAACAATTAGAGGACGCCTAACTTGTTTTTGCAAAGTGCTTTGTGATGTGATATGGCCAAAGGATGTGATGAATGATATATGTGATGTATGAGATGATCATGTTCTTGTAATAGGAATCACGACTTGCATGTCGATGAGTATGATGACACCGCAGGAGCCATAGGAGTCGTCTTTATTTTTTGTCTGACCTGTGTGTCATTGAATAACGCCATGTAAATTACTTTACTTGGTTGCTAAAGCGTTAGCCATAGACGTAGAAGTAATCGTTGGCGTGACAACTTCATGAAGACACGATGATGGAGATCATGGTGTCATGCCGGGTGACGAAGATGATCATGGCGCTCAAGATGGAGATCAAAGGAGCAATATGATATTGGCCATATCATGTCACTATTTGATTGCATGTGATGTTTATCATGTTTTGCTTCTTATTTGCATAGTACGACGGTAGTAAATAAGATGATCTCTTATAATAATTTCAAGAAAGTGTTCCCCCTAACTGTGCACCGTTGCGCATGTTCGTTGTTTTGAAGCACCACGTGATGATCGGGTGTGATAGATTCTAACGCTCGAATACAACGGGTGTAAGCCAGATTTACACACGCAATACACTTAGGTTGACTTGACGAGCCTAGCATGTACAGACATGGCCTCGGAACATGGAAGACCGAAAGGTCGAGCATGAGTCGTATAGAAGATACGATCAACATGAAGATGTTCACCGACGTTGACTAGTTCGTCTCACGTGATGATCGGACACGGTCTAGTTGACTCGTATCATGTTTCACTTAGATGACTAGAGGGATGTCTATCTGAGTGGGAGTTCATTGAATAATTTGATTAGATGAACTTAATTATCATGAACTTAGTCTAAAATCTTTACAATATGTCTTGTAGATCAAATGACCCACGCTAATGTTGCCCTCAACTTCAACGCGTTCCTAGAGAAAACCAAGCTGAAAGATGATGGCAGCAACTATAACGGATCGGGTCCTAACACGAGAGGGTCATCCTCATAGCTGCCAAGAAAGATTATGTCCTAGAAGCACCGCTAGGTGAAGCACCCATCCCTGAAGAACCAAGACGTTATGAACGCTTGGCGATCTCATCTTGATGATTACTCCCTCGTTCGGTCGCGGCATGCTTTACAGCTTAGGAACCAGGGCTCCAAAAGTGTTTTGAGCAACACGGAGCATATGAGATGTTCGAAGAGCTGAAAATGGTTTTCCAAGCTCATGCCCGGGTCGAGAGATATGAAGTCTCCGACAAGTTCTTCAGCTGTAAGATGGAGGAAAATAGTTCTGTCAACAAGACATACTCAAAATGTCAGTTGCACAACCGCTTGACTCGCCGAGTTAATCTCACGGATGACGCGGTCATTGACAGATCCTTCGGCCGCTTCCACCGAGCTACAAGAGCTTTGTGATGAACTTCAATATGCGGGGATGGAAAAAGACCATTCTGAGGTATATTCAATGCTGAAATCAAGCGGAGGTGGAGATCAAAAGGAACATCAAGTGTTGATGGTGAATAAAACCACTAAGTTTAAGAAAGGCAAGGGTAAGAAGAACTTCAAGAAGGACGGCAAAGGGAGTTGCCGCGCCCGTAAGCCGCTTAATAGGAAGAAGCCAAAGAATGGACCCAAGCCCGAGATCGAGTACTTTTATTGCAAGGGAAGTGGTCACTGAAGCGGAACTGCCCCAAGTACTTAGCGGACAAAAAAGGCCGGCAACACTAAAGGTATATGTGATATACATGTAATTGATGTGTACCTTACCAAGACTCGTAGTAGCTCCCTCGGTATTTGATACCGTGCCGTTGCTCATATTTGTAACTCAAAGCAGAGCTGCGGAATAAGCGGAGGTCAAGCGGAAGGACGAGGTGACGATGCTGCCGGTAATGGTTCCAAGGTCAATGTGATCGCCGTCGGCATGCTACCTCTACATTTACCTACGGGATTAGTTTTAAACCTCAATAATTGTTATTTAGTGCCACTTTGAGCATGAACATTGTATCGTGATCTCGTTTAATTCGAGATGGCTACTCATTTAAATCCGAGAATAATTGTTGTTCTATTTATATGAGAGATATATTTTATGGTCATGCCCGCTGGTGAATGGTTTATTCTTAATGAATCTCGAAGCGTAATGTTACACATATTCATAGTGTGAATACCAAAAGATGTAAAGTTGATAACGATAGTCCCACATACTTGTGGCACCGCCGCCTTTGGTCACATTGGTGTCAAGCGCATGAAGAAGCTCCATGTCGATGGACTTTTAGAGTCTCTCGATTATGAATCATTTGACACATGCGAACCATGCCTTATGGGCAACATGACCAAGACTCCGCTTCTCGGAACAATGGAGCGAGCAACCAACTTGTTGGAAATCATACATACCGATGTAAAAGCGCGGTCCAATGAGCGTTGAGGCTCGTGGAGGATATCGCTATGTTCTCACTCTCACTGATGACTTGAGTAGATATGGATATGTCTACTTAATGAAACACAAGTCTGAGACCTTTGAAAAGTTCAAGGAATTTCAGAGTGAGGTTGAGAATAAACGTGACAGGAAAATAAACTTCTTCCGATCAGATCGTGGAGGGGAATATTTGAGTCATGAATTTGGCACGCACTTAAGGAAATGTGGAATCGTTTCACAACTCACGCCTACCGAACACCTCAAATAAATGGTGTGTCCGAACGTCAGAATGTCGCATTCTATTAGATATGGTGCGATCTATGATGTCTCTTACCGATCTACCGCTCTCATTTTGGGGCTATGCTTTAGAGACTACCGCATTCACTTTAAATAGGGCTCCGTCGAAATCCGTTGAGACGACACCGTATGAATTATGGTTTGGGAAGAAACCTAAGTCGTCGCTTCTAAAAGTTTGGGGATGCGATGCTTATGTCAAGAAACTTCAACCCCGAAAAGCTCGAACCCAAGTCGGAAAAATGTGTCTTTATAGGATACCCTAAGGAAACCATTGGGTATACCTTCTACCTCAGATCCGAAGGCAAGATCATTGTTGCCAAGAATGGGTCCTTTCTGGAGAAAGAGTTTCTCTCGAAAGAAGTAAGTGGGAGGAAAGTAGAGCTTGATGAAGTACTACCTCTTGAAAGCAGTAAGTAAGCGCGCTCAAGAAGATGTTCCTGTGGTGCTCAAGCCCGACTAGAGAGGAGCTTAATGATGATGATCAAGGTACTTCAGATCAAGCTCCTCATCGAACTTCAGAGGTCCACAAGGACACGCTCCGCACCAAAGTGGTACAACAACCCCTGTCTTGGAAATCATGTTGTTAGACAACGTTGAACCTTCGAACTATGAAGTAGCGATGGCGGGCCCGGATTCCGACAAATGGCTAGAAGCCATGAAATCCGAGATAGGATCCATGTATGAGAATGAAGTATGGACTTTGACTAACTTGCCCGATGATCGGCGAGCAATAGAAAATAAATGGATCTTTAAGAACAAGACAGACGCGGATGGTAATGTGACCATCTATAAGGCTTGACTTGTCGCTAAGGGTTATCTACAAGTTCAAGGGGTTGACTACGATGAGACTTTCTCACCCGTAGCGAAGCTGAAGTCAGTCCGAATCATGTTAGCAATTGCCGCATTCTATGATTATGAGATATGGCAAATGGACGTCAAAACGGCATTCCTTAACGGTTTTCTTAAGGAAGAATTGTATATGATGTAGCCGGAAGGTTTTCTCGATCATGAGAATGCTAACAAGGTGTGCAAGCTCCAACGCTCAATCTATGGGCTGGTGCAAGCATCTCGGAGTTGGAACATTCGATTTGATGAGATGATCAAAGCGTTTAGTTTACACGAGACTTATGGAGAAGCTCGTGTTTACAAGAAAGTGAGTGGGAGCTCTGTAGCATTTCTCATATTATATGTGGATGACATATCATTGATGGGAAATGATATAGAATTCTTGAAAGCATAAAGGCCTACTTGAACAAGTGTTTTTCAATGAAGGACCTTGGAGAAGTCAATATATATTAGGCATCAAGATCTATAGAGATAGATCGAGACGCCTCATTGGTCTTTCACAAAGTAATGCCTTGACAAGATATTGAAGAAGTTCAATATGGATCAGTCCAAGAAGGGGTTCTTGCTCAGACAAGGTGTGCGATTGAGCACGGCTCAATGCCCCACCACGGCGTAAGATAGAGAAAAGATGAGTGTCGTCCCCTATGCCTCGACCATAGGGTCTATTATGTATGCCATCTTGTGTACCAGACTGATGTAAACCTTCTTGCCGTGAGTTTGGTAGGAAGGTACCAAAGTAATCCCGACATGGAACACCGGATCGGTCAAGAATATCCCGAAGTACTGAAAAGGACTAAGGATATGTTTCTCATTTATGGAGGTGACGAAGAGCTCGTCAGAAGGGTTACGTCGACGCTAAGCTTCGACACGCATCTGGATGACTCTAAGTCACAAACCGGTTACGTGTTTATTTTGAATGGTGGGGCGTTAAAATGGTAGGTGCGATTGCAAGCAAAGCGTCGTGGCGGGATCTACATGTGAAGCGGAGTACATGGCAGCCTGGGAGGCAAAGACATGAAGCAATCACAGGTGAAGGAGTTCATCACCGACCTAGGAGTCATACCCAATGCGTCCGGGCCGATCACAATCTTCTCGTGACAACACCGGAGCTATTGCACTAGCCAAGGAGCCCAGTTTCACAAGAAGACCAGGCACATCAAGTTGCCGCTTCAACTCCATTCGTGAAAATGTTCAAGATGGAGACATAGATATTTGTAAAGTACATACGGACTGAATGTCGCAGATCCGCTGACTAAACCTCTCCCTAGAGCAAAACATGATCAACACCGTAACGCTAGGGGTGTTCGTTTCCTCACAATGTAACTAGCTGAGTGACTCTAGTGCAAGTGGGAAACTGTTGGAAATATTCCCTAGAGGCAATAATAAAATGGTCATTATTATATTTCTTTGTTCATGATAATTGTCTATTATTCATGCTATAATTGTGTTATCCGGAAATCGTAATACATGTGTGAATGCATAGACCACAACATGTCCCTAGTGAGCCTCTAGTTGACTAGCTCGTTGATCAACAAATAGTCATGGTTTCCTCGACTATGGACATTGGATGTCATTGATAACGGATCACATCATTAGGAGAATGAGGTGATGGACAAGACCCAATCCTAAGCATAGCACAAAGATCGGGTAGTTCGTTTGCTAGAGCTTTTCCAAATGTCAAGTCTCATTTCCTTAGACCATGAGATTGTGCAACTCCCGGATACCGTAGGAGTGCTTTGGTGTGCCAAGCGTCACAACGTAACTCGGGTGGCTATAAAGGTGCACTACGGGTATCTCCGAAAAGTGTCTCGCTAGGTTGGTACGAATCGAGACTGGATTTATCACTCCGTATGACGGAGAGGTATCTCTGGGCCCACTCGGTAATGCATCATCATAATGAGCTCAATGTGACCAAGTGTCCGGGTCAAGGGATCATGCATTACGGCACGAGTAAAGTGACTTACCCGGTGAACGAGATTGAACGAGGTATTGGGATACCGAC
The DNA here is from genome assembly GCA_021605145.1 of Aegilops bicornis. NCBI lineage: Eukaryota > Viridiplantae > Streptophyta > Magnoliopsida > Poales > Poaceae > Aegilops > Aegilops bicornis. The sequence continues at coordinate 711,257,345 of CM038675.1, forward strand.
GATCGAGTCTCGGGCAAATAACGTACCGATTGACAAAGGGAATTGTATACGGCATTGATTGAATCCTCGACATCGTGGTTCATCCGATGAGATCATCAAGGAGCATGTGGGAGACAACATGGGTATCCAGATCCTGTTGTTGGTTATTGACCGGAGAGTCGTCTCGGTCATGTCTGCATGTCTCCCGAACCCGTAGGGTCTACGCACTTAAGGTTCGGTGACGCTAGGGTTGTAGAGATATTAGTATGCAGTAACCGAAAGTTGTTCGGAGTCCCGGATGAGATCCCGGACGTCACGAGGAGTTCCGAAATGGTCCGGAGGTAAAGATTTATATATAGGAAGTCAAGTTTCGGCCATCGGGAAAGTTTCAGGGGTCACCGGTATTGTACCGGGACCACCGGAAGGGTCCTGGGGGTCCACCGGGTGAGCCACCTTCCCCCTTGCTGGATCAAGAAGGAGGAGACGTCTTCCCAAACCATACGTGTGTTGAACGCGGAGGTGCCGTCCGTTCGGCACTCGGTCATCGGTGATTTGGATCACGATGAGTACGACTCCATCAACCCCGTTCTCTTGAACGCTTCCGCTCGCCATCTACAAGGGTATGTAGATGCACTCCTTTTTCCCTCGTTGCTAGATAACTCCATAGATTGATCTTGGTGATGCGTAGAAATTTTTTGATTTCTGCTACGTTCCCCAACAATTGGCATGAGCGGGCGCGGGACGCCGAACATACCCAGGTTTAGGGCTCTCCGGAGAGATAAAACCCCTAGTCCTGCCGAGTGTAGTTGGATGTTCCATAGTACAATGTTGCTCTGGAGTCAGTATGGGGAGGAAAGAAGTCGCTGCCAAGGCTTGGGCTGCTCCTTCTCCCGGGTGTTGCTGTTTTGGTGGCTAGTTCTGTGCTTGCTTGCCTTTCTCTCGTTACCTTACATGCCTCCATGAGCGTGGGCTCCTGGGGGGTTTTATAGACCAACCCCCCAGGGGTACAATGGTAATGTTATAAGTCGGTGGGTCCGGATTGTCGGTGTCCGGGGACCCGGGCTGGGTCCCGCTGAGGGCTTGTGGTTCGCCGGGTTCCCCTAGGTGCGGGCCCCGCGTGCCTAGGGGGACTGTGCGCCGTCTTGTCGATCGTCAGGGCGTGGCCGAGTCGAGTCGTGTACATTGGCTCTCCATCAGGTTGCCGCTTCTTTGTCGTCGGTGGCGGCGAAACCTTTGTAGCCACGCCCGTACGGTCGCCGGTAGGTGAGGGGCATCGCCACTGTTGCCTCACGGTGACGGAGGCATGGGCGGGCATCGTTGCCTCTGGCCATCGTTGATTGAAGACTCATCCCATCGCACGACCTGGATGGGACGGAGCCGACTCCGTGGTACGGATTGCGAAAGCACGCCGCGGGTGGAGCTGGCTTGTCGAGGAAGCCTTGGTTGTGCCGGGTTCGGCTGTCTTTCGCTAGTTGTTGAGGCCGAGTCGACGCGTCTTGCCGGGTTGGAGAGTCTGGCCGGGTTGCGGGGCTTGGCCGGGTCGAGCGACCCGGGCAAGCGCATGCTAGTTTGAGGGGCGGTGCCAGCCCCGTTGTTTTTGAAGAGGATCCGGGTTCCGTTGCCTGCCCGGGGTTCATCCCACCGACACTTCTCTTTTTGAACTCCATTGTTTTTGCTCCTTGGTTCCTCAAAGTTTGGACTGTCCTTAGTCGCTTTCTCTGGCTCTTCAAGCTCGGCGCGTGTAACTACGCTTGTTGCCCTTATGAAAGAATCGAATGAGAGAGCTTTGAGAAATTATTGACCCGGTCAAAATCGGGTGACCCAATTCTAATTGAAGACCTTAATTGAATGTGGACTCTTTAAAATTAAGGAGCATAATGTTATAGAGAATTTTTTTTCAAGAGTATGCAAAATGCGTACCATAGCTTTATAGAAGGAAAGAATAACAATTACAAGACAACTAACACTCGCTGCGAACAACAAGCGTAGCACCAACTCCACATCCGACTAGTCCAAAGACAGCCACCAACGACAACACAAATACAAAGCAAAAGAGCCTGCCCAACACCGAAAACATCGCCGCGTCTCGACCGACATCGGTCACCACCGAAGAGCAGCAACTTCCGTCAAGCATCTCTTGTCGACGCACCATCCTCCCTTGATGCCTAAAGGAGATGGCAAGAGGATGGCAGGACTCGATCTGACCTGAGGAAGGCGCCGTCTTGAAGTCACCGTGAAGACCGAACATAGCGCTGTAGTGAGCGATTATGGGCAGCGACGAACACCGGAGGAGCGCAACATGGTACAAGCATGTCTCCTGGCACGATGCACCCAACAGAGGGACGACGTTGAAGACGCCGCCATCGTGCCGATCCAGCACCGAAGACAATTGCCAACACCAAGAGAGCGAGGAAGATGGCGATACACTCGGCGACGCCTCCAAGGAGGGAAACGACACCCACGGGTGCCATCGCCGTCGGCCCGGTCACCATCGGACAGGATTTTCATCCGTAATGCCACGCATCTCCGCACCTCCAGGTGTAGGCATTACCGACCATGAAGTCTCACACCGCCATCACCGCAGCAACTTGCCATCGAAGCATTGCAGCCAAGGTCCTCCCACACCTGCACTGCCGAGAGAACGCGACCAACAGCCACAAACCACCCAGACGAGGAGCCGCAGGAGCTAGCCATGCCGTGCAAGAGTTGAATCCAGCACGGCGGCCTTCCCCGCGAGGGGGCGCCGTTGCAACTTCGGCTAAGGCGAGATTGAATCTAGGGAATCCGTCGTGACGGCGCCTCTCCACCAATCCGGCGCCATCACATCCGGGGAGCAACCCAGTAGCGCCCAGCACCACAAGGCGGCCGCCCTTGTGCACGCCATGGACTCCCTCACTGGCGAGGGCCCTCCTGACAGCCGCCGCCATGCCATAACCCATGCCGCCCTTATAGTAAAGGCGCCCGCCTCGCCGCCACTTTGCCTACGACCACGGCTGAGTCCACCTCTCCGCGCGCCTTGGCCGTCACTTGCGGCGACCAACAGCCGCAGATCCCTGCCCACCCGCGGATCCCTTCTACAACCATCCACCACCAAAGCGACCCTGAAGACGTCCACTCCGCGCGAAGGGGCCCGTCGAGGGGTGCGCCTCCAGCACCCGCTGCCTTCGTCGGATGGTAGTATAGTTTTTAAGTACAAAACTCAAAGTTGAATTTTGAGTATTCACTGAAACGGATGAAGCATGATTCTGGTTAGATTCAGACCCTCAGCAAAAACCGTAAAAGAAACAAAAAGAATGGCGTATAGCGTTGTGGCTGTTGCAAGTCAACTCTCTCTCGGCTCATCTGTCGGGCGTTCCACTCACTCGACTTCCCCAGCCGCCCCCTCCATAATCAGCGCCGCCAGCCCACCATCCATAATCCTCACCTCCCCCTCCAGATTCGGCGGCGCAAAGATCTGGCGATGGCGGGGGTCAGCGCGGGGACGGGGGCGATGAGCTCCCTCCTCGGCAAGCTCTCCGCCTTGCTCACCGAGGAGTACAAGCTTCTCAAGGGCGTCCGCAAGGAGATCCAGTTCCTGGAGCGCGAGCTTGGCAGGATGCGAGCCTATCTGGACATACTGGCGGACATGGACAAGCTCGACGACCTGGCCAAGAAGCGGAGAGACAGCTTGCGCGACCTCAGCTACGAGATGGAGGACTGCATCGACCGTTTCATGGACCGGCTTGGCACCGACGAAGCCAGGCGAGGGTTCATGAGGGCGACCGCGCGCCGGCTCAGGACGATTTGGGCGCGCCATGGCATCGCGACCCTCATCAGGGACCTCAAAGCTCGGGTCATGCAGGAGACCGAGCTGCATGACAGGTACAGTACAATCTTTCGTTATCTCTGCTAGACGTTCAGATCAATAAGTTCTTTTTTCTGCGTGTGTGTGTGGAAAATGACAGGTACAAGCTTGATGAGGGTTATTACAGTGCAACGAGGCCAGTTGAAGTAGACCCCGGATGACTGCGTTTCACGAGGAGGTCAAGGGCTTGGTGGCCATGGACGCCCCAGTGAAGCACATTTCTGCATTGCTGATGGATCAGAGTATGGAGCTGAAAGTGGTGCCGATTGTCGGGCCTGGAGGCTTGGGGAAGTCGACCCTTGCAATGGAGGTCTATCGCAGGATTGGGAGAGACTTCCGTTGCCGAGCTTCCGTATCAGTGTCACGCGCTCTTCATCTGGAGAAGTTCCTCAAGGATATCTTGTCTCAAATTGATGAGTCTAGAGAATGTCAGCCAGAGGGTTCAGACATACAGCAACTTATCCGTAAAACCACACAAATCTTGACCGGAAAGAGGTACTCGTGCATTGTTTTGTTTTTTTTCATATTTAACATTAATTATTTCTTATGCTTAGGCCGGAAAGAATCGATTTATTTGAATGTCTAGCTTAATTATTTCCTATACTTAGACTGGGAAGATTTAATGTATTTTAAATGGCTAGCTTTTTTTTGACTGGGGAATATTCAGTATGTTTAACCTTAACTATTTCCAATAGTTTGATTGGTGCCAAAAGAAGTTACTGAAACATTAATTAGGAAACACTTGCGTATTTGGTTTCATATATCAAAATATATTGCTAGTGCAAGTCATCGCAGGAAAATGCTTAACAATGCACGATATCCAATGTAGGTACTTCATTGTTATTGATGACATATGGAAAGAACACGATTGGAAATTGGTCAAGGCAACATTTCCCGAGAATAATAATGGTAGCAGAATAATTGCTACTACACGCATCACTGGTGTAGCTAATTTGTGCTGTTCCAGATCCGGTGGTCTACCCTACCAAATGGCACCTCTAGATGATGTTGGTTCTCGAAGATTGTTCTTTAAGAGAATTTTCAGCTCAGATGATCCCTGTCCCGCAGAACTGGAAGAAGTTTCTACTAGGATCTTAAAAAAGTGCGGTGGTCTGCCATTGGCTATAATTACATTTGCAAGTTTGCTTGCCAACAAGACACGTAACAACGATGAATGGGAGAGACTGCAAGATACCATTGGTACTGGTTCTTCGTTTGATAACAATGAGACCTTCAAAGGGATGAGACAAATATTGTTACTTAGTTATTTGGATCTTCCACGCCACCTGAAGACTTGTTTATTGTACTTGTGTATATATCCAGAGGACTATGAAATTGAATGTGAAGAATTGAAATGGAAATGGATGGCGGAAGGATTCATTGCTACACAATGGGGACGTTTGGATCAAGTAGCAGAGAATTGTTTGAATGAACTTGTTAATAGGAATATGATTCAGCCAGTTGATGTTGGGTATGATGGTTCTGTGAAACGTTGTCGGGTCCATGATATGGTGCTTGATCTCGTCATATCTTTAGCTGATGAAGAGAACTTTGCTACCGTTTTAAATGGACGTATTTGCAATTCATTTTCAAGCAAGATTCGTCGTCTGTCAATGCACTCTAGTGCCAAAGAGCATGATGAGGCGGTCCATGCAATCACAGAAACCAAATTACATGTTCGCTCAATGACTATGTTTGGGCAAGTTAAGCAGATATGCCACCTCGTGGACTTTCATGCTTTGCGGGTGTTGGATCTCGTAGGATGTGAATGGTTGGAAAACAAGCATGTAAAAAATATAGGAAGTTCATGTCAGCTTAGGTATTTGCGATTTAGCAGTTTTAAAATTACAGAGCTTCCTGTGGAAATCGGAAAGCTGCAGCACTTAGAGACTCTTGATGTGAGAGGATGTTATTATCTTCCAAGACTGCCATCAACTGTGGTGCAGTTAAAAAAATTGGTGCGCCTACTTGTCAGCCGTCGAACAGAGTTGCCTGCAAGTGAGTTTGGGAGTATGCAAGCCTTGGAGGAGTTGGAGAAGTTAAATATCTGGAACAGTGACAACCCACTGAGATTTGCGGAAGAGCTTGGACATCTAACAAAATTGAGAAGAGTGGATATACATCTCAATCTCAATCTCAATGAAAAACTTGTCATGGATTATGCAACAAGAGAAAGATTGGTGGAACTTTTGGTGTCATCTTTAAGTGAGTTGGGTAAATGCAACCTTCGATATCTTAGCATTGGTGGAGACCTGTGTAATCGTCTATTCTGGGACCCATGCTGCACCTATCCATACCTCCACGATCTTACAATTGGGCCAGCTATTAAAACAGTTACCAAGGGAATGGCCTCCCTCAAAAATCTTGTGAAACTATGCATAGCGGTCGAGGAATTTGATAAGGAGGGTCTCCATCTCCTTATGGGCATGCCTTTTCTAGCCCATCTTGAGCTAGCGATACTGAATATCGATCAAAGAAAAGCTGAACATCGGTACTAATGGATTCAAGCTACTAAAGGTGTTCCACTTCACATACATGACAGCCAGGTGGTATTCCAAAGTGAAGGCAATAGATGGACTGCAGCTAACATTCGCAACAGGTGCCATGCCAGCACTCCGACAGTTCCATCTTGAACTGAACCCAATGGAGGTGACATCCAATTTTTTTGCAGACTTGGGTATTGAGCATTTTCCAGGCCTTGCACACTTCCAGGTCGAAATTGATTGTAACGGAGCAGCTCCAGGCTGGGTGGAGGCTCTAGAGTCTTCCATTGAAAAAGCAACTGACTTGCACCCTAACAACGAAATGGAAATCCATCTCAGCAGACTCCATGAAGATGGCATGTTTAAGGATGACAAGGAGTGGGAAGAGGCTGCTGCAAAAGAAAGAAAGAAAGAAAGAAAGAAATGAAGAGGAAGGAAGAACTTCGTGAGGAACTTGCAAAAATCAGGGACGACGAAAGGAGACAGGCAGAATGAGTGAATGGCCACCAAAAAGTAGCTGCCTTATACTGGTAATTTAATTGATGTGGTTTTACTTGCTCCCACAAGAAACAATTATCTAATGTATGTCCTTGAAACAATAAGAACGCATTGTATATACATTTTTTGCTGAACCTGTATTCATCTCAAATAACAGTACAAACATCATGCAACTACTGTAGTAACATCATCCAATTCTGGACTTCCCTGTGACAAGTATGCTGCTGAAACCCGCTTTGGTGCAGCTGCTACAGAATCTAATTGGCTTATTTACAGCTTCTTGTGCCATATGGTGGCAGCTCAAGTATTGTTTTGAGGGGTGCCTTTTCTAATGGGCTTTGGTGCGACTGTTGATTAGAAGTTGCTCCCTCCGTCCCATAATATAAGATACTATTACAACTGATATACTCACATATTGGTTGTAGTAATGTAATTACATATCGGTTGTAATAGTATCTTATATTATGGGACGGAGGGAGTACTATATATTTCGCCACTTGGATTGGCCATGTTCTGATGCCCAAAAAACAATTGAGTACATGTCAAGAATATGTGTCCTGGTTTGCCCACATGAATACCTAATATTCTACAATTTGCTGATATATTAACTGAATCCGAAGTACCAGTCTTGGGCATTGATTTAGATTCTTTCTAAAAATTTACCTTCGTAGGATCTGACCAGAATGATGTTTCAGAATTTACCTTTGTAGGCATAGAGGCTCATGGTTAATAATTTATGAAATTGTTCGTTGTGTTTCGTATTAGCTTCACATGCATGGACTTTATGCAAAAAATATGGTACGTCTACCACTGCTTCCTTTATGTGTGCGATTCACATATGTATTTTTCATGATTATTGTTAGGCAGGCTCAGATTTGGTGATGTTGCTGGAGGAGGCATAATGAATTGGTGCTTCTTCTTAAGAGGGGCATCATCATCATGTCATTTGCACCAAGGGATTCACATGAGGCGAGCAGAGCATCAGCGGCCATGGTTTACTTCATTCACTCCAGCCGGCAGCTGAATCTGCTCCTGTGGCACAGCGTTGTGCGGAGAACAAGGCGAAGCACATGGTGGTGGTGGAATGCTGCACGAACAGCGAGGCGGAGCTCATCGACGGCTTGGAAGGAGGCAAATGGAACTTAACCCGCCTAAAAATCCGGTACTTGGTGGATTAGTTGGGGGAGCGCTATTGTGGTACTTTTTGAGATGCTTTTGGCTAATACTTCCTCCGTTCCATAATTCTTGTCGTGGTTTAGTACTATTTTCATCTTCGTGGTTTGTAAGTCACGAATTTTCACAAGTCTATTCCCGCTGGTCAAATACATGTTCAATCATGTTGTAGTTATTAGTTAGTCCATTGTACCCACCTCATGCCCCTTCCCTGTTTCCACGTATTCTTTCATGTGCAGGTGTTGTTGTTCCTTTCCCCCTTTTTTGGGAGTGTTTTTCCTTCTTAGTTTTCCCTATTTCGTCGCATATTGTTTTAATAGAAAGATAAAGAAGATGATTACAGTTATGTTTGCCGGGGAGGAATACAGGCTAATGGTGTCTGTCTAAAGAATTTCAGTTATGTTTCATAGCTTCATTTTCTTCCTTTTTGCTTAAGATAGCAGCTGTCATATGGGCAGAACATGTTGATAAATATTGTGCTGTCAATTTATCTCATTGTTTGAGAAATGAGTGAGCTCTAATATTTCCTAGACATTTTACTTCCATAGTGATATAAATGGTCTCTCACATGACAGATGTGGTGTAGCCT